>JAGSMZ010000061.1:0-725607 GCA_029286645.1 Papilio protenor | reverse complement strand
TTTTGATGTGTGATGTTTGATGTGTGATGTGTCATGTGTGATGTGTAATGTGTCATGTGTAATGTGTCATGTGTCATGTGTGACGTGTGACGTGTGACGTTTGACGTTGAAGTTTGACGTTTGACGTTGGACGTTTTGACGTTTGACGTTTGACGTTTGATGTGTGATGGTGATGGGTGACGTTTGACGTTTAACGTTTGACGTTTGTCGTTTGACGTTTGATGTGTGATTTGTGATGTGTGATGGGTGACGTTTGACGTTTAACGTTTAACGTTTGACGTTTGATGTGTGATGTGGATGTGTGATGTGTGATGTGTGATGTGTGATGGGTGACGTTGACGTTTGACGTTTGACGTTTAACGTTTAACGTTTGACGTTGGACGTTTGATGTGTGATTGTGTGATGTGTGTGATGTGTGACGTGTGACGTTTGACGTTGGACGTTTGATGTGTGATGTGGATGTGTGATGTGTTGATGTGTGATGGGTGACGTTTGACGTTTGTCGTTTGACGTTTGACGTTTGACGTTTGACGTTTGACGTTTGACGTTTGACGTTTGACGTTTGACGTTTGATGTGAGATGTGTGATGTGTGATGTGTGATGTGTGACGTGTGACGTGTGACGTGTGATGTGTGATGTGTGATGTGGCATGTGTCATGTGTCATGTGTCATGTGTGATGTGTGATGTGTGATGTGTGATTGTGATGTGTGATGGTGATGTGTGATGGGTGACGTTTGACGTTGGACGTTTTGACGTTTGACGTTTGACGTTTAACGTTTGACGTTTGATGTGTGATGTGTGATGTGTGATGTGTGATGTGTGATGTTTGATGTTTGATGTTTGATGTGTGATGTTTGATGTTTGATGTTTGATGTATGATGTGTGATGTGTGATGTGTGATGTGTGATGTGTGATGTGTGATGTGTGATGTGTGATGTGTGATGTGTGATGTATGATGTATGATGTGTGATGTGTCATGTGTCATGTGTCATGTGTCATGTGTCATGTGTCATGTGTCATGTGTCATGTGTCATGTGTGATGTGTGATTTGTGATGTGTGATGTGTGATGTGTGATGTGTGATGTGTGATGTGTGATGTGTGTTGTTTTTTTGAGAAGATTTTGTTTTTAGTGTATTTTGTTTTTGCCTAAGATGTCAGCAATTACAGCATATTTTTGAATAATTATTTGTTTAATAAAAAGCCCTACACTTACGTCATGCTTTAGGCTATATATTTTCACGCCAATTAACTTAGGGGGTAAATATTTTGGATAAAAACCCTAATGTAGGAAAGAGACCATAAGTTGCTGCCAACATCAAGAAAGTAAGATTGCCAAGGTTTGTCATGTCATGTCATTTTGACATTTGCTATTGATAATTTGACAAATGTAAACAATAAAATAAAGTTTTTATAATTTCACGCGGATGAATCCGCACGCGAACAGCTAGTATTAGTATAAAATGCATAGCTAAGTTGAAAACCTCAGTAAGCACAATTGATTCCTCAATCGAGTGTCAGCTGAAGGTTGCATGCAGTCCCCACACCTCGGAGTTGTGAACTGTTTGTAGGAACGCCCGCACAATGGGCCCCTATATTGCACGCCAACGCCCCCATTTCATTCCACAATAGAACGCTTGATTGCGAAATATTCTAAAAGGCGTTTATTTTATTGCCTTTTATCTTGTAATTGACATTTTAAATGTAGGATATGTTTTTATTTAGTAATTAGCTTTCGCCCGCGACTCCGCGCGCGTGGAATAAAATAAACGAAAGTGAGTAGCCTATGTGTTCTTCCAGACTATCCTCTACATCTATGCCAAATTTCATCGAGATCCGTTCAGCAGTTTAGGCTACTAACTCTAACAAACATCCATCCATCTAAACTTTCGCATTTATAATATTAGTAAGATTAGTAAGATTGTGGAACGCATTTTTCAATGAAACTCAGAGCCTTATTAAGGCATAACTTTAACGTAACAAAATTAAACTAAAAACAATGTTTTTCAACTAGGAAATTATATTAAATCGTATTTTTTTTGTTATAAAAGCCACAAGATAATTCCCGCCTTTTAATGGAGTACATAATGACAATATTTTATGCAGTATTGAGATTTAAATGTTACTTCACGAATGGTAAATGTTTATTTACGTTAAAGCTAAGTTTACGTAAATCTATTTTAACACATTATTAAACATACCAATTATTTACCGCTTATAAAAGACAATCCAGTATCAATAATTTCAAATGAATACTAATATAAACTAAGGAATTTCCTTGTGGTTATGAAAAACAGCGATATTTAGGACCAGTCCCACAATTTTTATAAACTGTCAGATAACGATCCAACGTATAAAATGTGACGGAAGTATCGGATTTTGGTACTCTATCTGACAGTGACGTCACTTTTAAGCTATCTGAGCCTCTATCAGCCAGTGGTGGGATAGGCCCTTAGATGATTATTTTTTTATCCTACTGTAACCTACTAAGATCAAAAAGGGGAGCACTAACCGAATAACCGAATTACTTCGTAAATCAGTTGCGCGGAAAAAATCATGAAAACTAAAAAAACGAACCGTCTGCAAAGCCAAAGGAAAGGTGGAGAGGCAAAAGAGGCTTTTATGGAACAAGTTCGGCGTAATGTCGCACCGAGTACGTTCACTAGGTATTTTAAGAGGACGCGGCACACCTTTGACTAAACTATCGTACAACTGTTTAGTCCTGCTTTGATTCCTATGAGCTTATATGGAGGTTACACTACTCGATGTTTAGTTGTGCAACTAAACAGTTGAATTGGGTGCGAAACAATCGACAATCGCACAACTGTTGTGCGATAGTTTAGTCAAAGATGTGCGTCCGCTCTAAGTGAGCGGTCGAACTAGCGTACATTTCAATCTCCTTTTCGTGGAATAAATCGAAACTTTTAAATACCTTTTACGTTAAAATGTACAAGTATTTTTAAAATGCGAATCTTATTTACGAGTAAATAAAAATCTACTAAAATGGACATTAAATATTTGAAAAAAATCACTCGATTGTCGAATTAGTCACACTACTATGATATTTTAGTGAAAATTATAAGAGCATTTTAATCAAAGCGTATTAATCAATTCTTTTAGGTTGTAACCGTCGTTATTTTTCCACTTTTTGAATGTATTTTACCAAATATCTGCTCCCAATTTGTAAAAAACAGCTGCGCCAAGCGAAATAACGTCCTAGGAGCGATATCCACGTGAAGCGTCTTTTGCAACATGATCTTATTGTGTACGAAATCCCCGACGGTCTGAATACGAAGCGACTTATGTCGATTTAGAAATTTATTAGAATGCGAGAGAAATTTTTATTCGTCCCGCGATCCTTGAGTCGTGAGGAGCGACTTATGTTGCGTATGCATTTGTTCCTCAGCTGCGAAATGTCTTGTTACATTGTATTTATATGTGAAGACGACTATGATACGATTCTACCTTTATCTGCTTTATTTTATCTATCTGTAGTTAAAAATCACTGTTTTCTCCTGAGTATGTATAGAGTAAAGTTTTGATATTTTGCTTGTTATTATTATAAATGCGATCTTCTTTAGAAGCTATTTCTAGAAAGGTTGATTGAAATTTGGCATAAATGGAGATCATAGTCTGCTTTTTTTAATTAGCTCTTTTTTAATAATAGCGAGCAAAAGATGGTACGTCATATATATTTATTGTTATGGAATTCTTCAAAATTATAGGTATTTCTACAATAACTAGTTTAAGTCAACCGAAATAAAAACCCCAATCTACATAAATTCGTTGTAATTCAATAATTTGTTTAAAAACTAGTTAATAAAAACACTAGTCTAGTTATAAAATAAATAATTTGCTCGTAAATGTAAATTAAAAATGGACACTATCTGACTCTCGCTATTTAGTATTCAATCACCGGGCACTCATAAATTCACTAAACAATAAATCGATAAAACATCGATACAAAATTCCAATCGGGCTCTCGTCACAGCGTCGCTACGAAACGTAAATCAAGAAGATGGATTACGTGTAGCCTCAAATCAGCAATCGGGCGGCGATCGGTGGTGGTCGCTGGTCGGCGGTGGTCGGCGGTGGTCGGTGGTGGTCGGTGGTGTTCGACGGTGGTCGGCGGTGGTCGTCGGTCGTCGGTGGTCGGCTCAAGTCCATTCCGTGTCCATAGCCATCGATACTGACAATGACAAGTTGAAGATTGCATCACAGTTGCAAATCCCGAGGGGCCAGCGCCCAAATTGATCGTCGTAATTTGACCGCATTCGGGCCGATGCTGGCCAGCGATCCGTCTCCGCTGTGACGAAGGTGCGAGCTCGCAGCGCCCTCGTTTATTTCTGACGTCGAAAAATTGACCAAATTGGCTACAAATAACCTCTTTTCATCATATACCTAAGTAAAAAAATCTGATGAACAGTTTTTATATTAAATTTCCGTCACTGAATCATGATATTTGTTAAGAATGTAACGACTGAATTAAAAAAAATATTATATTAAATCGGTTAAAACCAATAAGTAATTTGAATTCAATATCACTACAAGATTACACTACTAAATTTAATATTGTTATACGATTTCGACTCGATTATTTTACATGATGTTGTGAATTGTCACAACAAAAAGTAATAGAAGTTGGGACAACATTTTCTCCAGCTTTTGTCATTTTCCAAACACATTCGCCAACGATCCATAAAGCATATTACTCAAACACGATACCAAATCGTCACACGTCCTCTGAATAAAAATACGCCAATTCTCTCGAGTCTGTCTCGCCCAACTATTGCATCCCCAATTGAAAGATACGTTTGTTTATGCCCCCGTTTCTCGGCTCCGATGATTGTTCCCCGAACTGGCGATCTTATCGCTACAAATGACGTAATTCCGCCACTTTTTGCGCCACAAATATTCTCGTTGTGAATAAATAAAATTATTTCTCGACACATTTTTGCCGGCAATAAGTGAAAATAAAACATCATTGTTCGGTTGGAAATATTTATGCCGAAATTCAAGGAGTTTTATATGTTTTGTTAAAGACAAAATAAGTATTTCTATATTATGCTAAATTATAAATTACAGCTAATTTTATATAGATGAATATAATTTCAGGGTCTATTGGCTTTATCGAATGACTTTCATTGTGCTCTAAGGAATCGAAAAACCTTTGTTAAAAATGAACAATTTAAAATATTCAATGAAACGACTCTTCAGTGTCACAGGAGTAAAGAATAGGGCTTGAGACTCCGCGTCAATTTCACGGAAGATTTGGTGAACGACGCAGACCTACTCTGGTAGATTTTCAGATACCTACTGTATGTACTCGTACTCCGCCGGGGATTTCTAAACGCGCCCTTCATTTAGAGTGAATCGTTTATTCGCATTTCGTCTTTCCCTCGTTTCTTGGTCGGATATAAAAAGTAAATTGGCTTTTTTAACTGCGTATGTTCTATTCTTCCGGTTCATTTGTTCCAGATTGACATATTTGAATGGAATATATTGTTGTGTAAACATTTTATTACAAAGTTATAAGCGGCTCAACAACTTTGTTCGATTATAGTTGAAAAATAGTCTTTAACTATAAGAGCGCGCGCACATCTTTGACTCAACTCTCGCACAACTGTTTAGTTGCTTTGATTCCTATAAGCTTATATGGAGGTGCGCAACTACTCGATTTTTAGTTGTGTAATTAAATAGTTGAAATGGCTGCGAAACAATCGACAATCGTCTTAGCATAGTATATTTTCATTTACTAAATATTTCATTATCGTATCTACAATAAGCTTGTCATTTCTAATTAACAATATTGCCTTATTAATGAATATTTTATTATATTGCTTTGCCAAGAAAATCCCATAGATCCGATCAAAGGGCGAACAGCGGGAGATAAACGGGAAATAATGGCAGGCGAGATTAATTAATCGCAAAGCAACTTATTAGAGGCTCAGCCTTCGCTGTTATCCCTACGTTATATCATAGAACATAATCCGCGGCCGGGATCGTTTTCCGTATGGTGTAGCGTCGGCACAAGACGCGTGGTTACAATGATATTATTGTAACTGGATGTGGTAAGTTGAGAATTGAGTTTCGAAGGACAATAACGCTCCATAAGTTTAAAACTAACAAAACTCAATTATCTAACTTCTTCCTTATTAATGTCAATTATAAAATTAGATTAAGATAAATTTTAATAGGTGAAAAATAAACAATTTTTTTTTTAATTTCTTGTTTGCTTTTAGTACAATTTATGATGGTTAAAATAATACTTGTCATTTGTTAGTATATTTGTAGGAGCCGTAGTAAGTTTTATATTCACCTGTTGGTTCATCCAGTATAGTTTTACATCTTTGTACAGCCCTATCAAATGCTCGTTTGCGCAAAGTATGGAGTCAAAGTATATCTCGAACGGCTGCGAACACCGAAGCGAACGGCTTTGGGAACACTTTTTCCCTATTTCCGAACGAATAAAAAGAACTCAAAGAGAACTTCATGACTTTTGTTATATCGTATAGCTTTTTACAACGTTCCTAGCACGTTCGGAGGCAAATTTTCTGAAACGTTTTGTTGGCAGTAGTTCTTTGTGGAGTTGGCGAGGGGAGGTTTGACGAGACATAATGTGTTAGGAATTTATAACTTAAGCGTTTAGTAATAAGATTAATTTTACAACAGCATATTGCTGACTCTTGATATTTAATTGCAAGTTAATTTACCACGACCGATTGTTACTTTCCTCGTATATTGAATAGTGTTTTCTTGTTTAGTATTGAACACATTTCAATTACAAACATTTATTGAATGCTATGCAGAGCTTTCAATATTCTCAATTCTCTTTTTTAATAAAAAGCCCTACACTTACGTCATGCTTTAGGCTATATATTTTCACGCCATTAAACTTAGGGGGTAAATATTTTGAAAAAAACCCTAATGTGGGAAAGAGACCATAAGTTGCTGCCAACGTCAAGAAAGAAAGATTGCTAAGGTTTGTCACGTCATTGTCATTTTGACATTTGCTATTGATAATTTGACAAATGTAAACAACAAAATAAAATTTTCATAATTTCATGCGGATGAAGCCGCACTGGAACAGCTAGTATGGTCAATATATCTATTCTACTTACTAAGTATTAGTCAATTCATAACTAAGCATTACAACGCAATGATTTATGTACTTAATCAAGTACGAACCCCCCCCCCCCCGCAACGTCGTGAAGACGTTTTAATTAAAGCGGTTTCCATTGAATGATAAATTATTGACCATTGAAGTATTTTTTATAAATACTCAGAAACCAAATAAAGACATTAAGTTCAATTTTCTTCAGGAAAATATAAAAGGAAAAACATTTTGACTAATAAGGACAAGTTTTTTTTTTTTCAAAAAATGTCATATCCACAGAATTAAATGAAAATAATTGTATTTTAACAAGCTTCCATCCATTTCGATTAAATTCAAATCACCATATGTTTGATGAATTCGAAACATGTTTTTAAAATATTGTTAAAGAAAAATTAGAGATTAAAAAAGAAAGGTTAGAGCGGGCGCACCCCTTTGACAAAACTATCGAACAACTTTTTTTTTTTTATAATATAAGGTGGCAAACGAGCAAGCAGCCACCTGAATCCACCGAAATGGAAAGCGACCGCTGCCCATAAACATCCGCAATTGCAGATGCGTTGCCTACCCTTAATTGACGGAGGAGGAGACGCACATAAAGAGGACATTTCCCTTTCCTATGCATCTCCTCCACCGTCAAATCCACTTTCCCTTCCCATCCTTTCCTCTTAAGAAAAGGGTGGAAAGGGAAAGGGACTAAAATTAGGCCTCCGGCACCACACTCATCAGACGAAACACGGAATTGCTTCCACTTCACGCCTGTTTTCTGTGTGGTCGTGGTATTACACCGGGCGAGCCGACCCATTCGTGCAATGATGTTAAACCGGGCTCTACCACTGTTTCAACTACTCGATTTGTGGTTGTGCAACTAAACAGTTGAATTTGCTGTGAAACAATCGACAATCGCACAACAGATAGAGTCAAGCATACTTCATAGAGTAAATCACAGTACATTTTCTTAACGTAATATTTATTTCTCTCCTAGTCGTTTGATAAAATTGGGTTACTCAGGTGAGTTCCAGATTTATTTTACGAAAAACTACGCACTGCATTGCGTCTTCGCAAAGTCGATTCAAGGGCACTCTCTCAGAGATATATAATCCTTTGATAAGGCAAGGAATTGAGGCCAGCACATATATTACATAGTTTTACTTCAACTAGCTTTCGCCCGCGACTCCATCCGCGTGAAGTAAAAAAAACAGACATAAGTAAGTAGTCTATGTGTTCTTCCAGACAATTCTCTATCTACGCCAAATTTCATAGACATCCGTGCTGCGGTTTAGGCTACAAACTCTAGCAAACATCCATCCATCTAAGCTTTCGCATTTATAATATCAGTAAGATCATAACCTTAATCATATAAAAAAATATACCCCTTTAATTTGGGAAGTCGGTTAAAAATGCTTCAATCTACAAAAAAATGATTTTTATGCTCAGTTAAATAAAAACTCTGCATTTGATCAATCTTTATTTACCTTTAAATTAAGAACACAAGTTAAATTTATAACTTAAACTTTTTATTATACTTCATACTTATACATTATATAAATATAATATTATAAATGCGAAATCATACTAATATTATAAATGAGAAAGTTTAGATGGATGGATGGATGTTTGTTAGAGTTTGTAGCAAACGGCTGAACGGATTTCAATGAAATTTCGTATAGATGTAGAGGATAGTCTGGAAGAACACATAGACTCAATTTTGTTTTTTTTATTCCACGCGGACAGAGTCGCGGGAGGAAGCTAGTGTTATACTAAAGCATGTAACTTAAGTTAGCTTAAACGGTTTAGCAACTAAGTGACGAGCTCATTAAGCTAATATTGATCGTAAAATGGATTAAGTCCGACAAATTGTCCCATCAATGGACAGGTAATTGATTCCCCAACGGTAGCCAGCTTTGTTTAAAAGCTTAAGTAAGTTTTAAATTTTAAATACAGCAAGTCTTTTAAAATTTTAAAACTAAATACCTTAAGTATTTTCTGCTTCGTTTGTTAAATGTTAACACAAAGTTGTAACGCGTATGTTTTTGAACTTAGTTTAAGTTAAGATTAAAGTGGTAACTATTTATGAACGCATCAAACTTAACGGATTCAAAAGAAGATGTGTAAAGTTACATTAGTTAGATAACAAAATTTAAAACATTAAGGCCCACCCACCACTGGCTGATAGAGCCTCAGATTGTTAAAAACGTCACTGTCAGATAAGATAACAAAATCCGATATTTCCATCACATATTTTACACGTTTGTTATCAGACAATTTACAATTTGGTGAGATAGGCCTTAAGGTAAATATTAAAATCGTATAAGTTACAATAAAATGCCCTCACCTGAATAAACTTAAAAAATTATGCAAATCTACTTAGATGTTTGTTTTTTTTTTTCATTAAATACTGCATATTACACAAACCTACCAATATTTAAAATACTTCACTTCATTGAGTCATTTCATAAAATACTATTTTTACTTTTATGTATATTGATAACTTCAATAAAAGTCTACATAAAAACTATTAAGAGGTTACGTAGAAAGATGTTTGTTCGCTTTAGATTGATCGGCCATTTTGTTAACTGATTTATAGTATCGCTCGTGCGTAAGCAATGTAATACATCTTTGTAGAGTGAATG
The DNA here is from genome assembly GCA_029286645.1 of Papilio protenor. Lineage (NCBI taxonomy): Eukaryota > Metazoa > Arthropoda > Insecta > Lepidoptera > Papilionidae > Papilio > Papilio protenor. Next base: position 715,861 of record JAGSMZ010000061.1, on the reverse strand, counting down.
GAATTTATCGCAACAATTGTTTGTGTTTGTACAAGGTAATATCGTAAATACTGATAAAGGCTGGGCCATCCAATTTTATTTTACTTTGAAAAAAAATAATTGCAAACATAAATATTAATCAATCATCCGTTAAAGGAATGGTTAAAGAGAAGAAAAAATATTAGAAGTATAGTGTATGGCAACACAGTCTACTGTCATGACGTGCCAGCAGTCCTGTCCAGTCCGACGGGAGCGGACGTCACAACCATACAGTACAAGAAACGTAAGATTATCTTCAGTTTACATAAATAATAAATAAGTCTAGATTTTAGATTTTAGATTAAAAAAAAAACTGCCGATTACTATGTAACATAGTAAATTCGTTACTACACAATAATCTATATTAGAGATGGCGGACATTTTGACTAAACTTACACTAATGTTGTGCGATTGTTGATTGTTTTGTAGCCAATTCAACTGTTTAGTTGCACAACTAAAAATCGACTAGTGTCTACTAAGCTCATAACAGTCGTGCGTTTAGTCAAAGTGCGCACGCATAATATCTATACGTAACCCTTATTGCCTTACAACACTTCATTACTGTTATGCCTAAGCAAACGCAGGGGATGAAGCAATTTAAACGCCTAATCAAATAAGGTGTAAGCAGTAAATTTAAAATTTTCCATCAGAATTTGCATAATGACCGCGTCCCAGACAGCTCAATCTGGTCCGTCCATTTATTATTGTAATTCTTGCTTCACTCCCTTTGTGAAATGTTGGTCTACCTAAGGAAGTCCTTAATACCGAATTGTAGTTATTTACAAGCTTGGGACAAAGGACATTTATTATGTATGCTCTACTTAAGCGTTATTAGAGTGGATTTTTTAATGGATAAGCTAAACAAGGATTTATTTTCAGTACTTTCTAGTAAATTGTTAGAACTAATTCTTTAAATATTCTATTTGAATTTTTTTTTATGTTAGAGAAGAGAAGAAACATTCATAACACCCTTTTCCTTCCCACCCTTTTTCTTATAAGAAAAATATGGGAAGGGAACGTGGATTTGACGGTGGAGGAGACGCATAGGAAGGGGAAATATCCTGTTTATGTGCGTCTCCTCCTTTATCGATTAAGGGTAGGCAACGCATCAGCTATTGCGAATGTCTATGGGCAGCGGTCGCTTCGCCAATTCGGCGGATTCAAGTGGCCGCTTGCTTGTTTGCTACCTTATGATAAAAAACACACCAGAGGAACTGCTGATGATGGTGGTCTTTGAGAAATACGCTCGCTTCTTGAAGAATTCTTAATCGTACTGGTTTAGAAATACCTTGCAAGACAGAAGATAATAAGAGTGGTTATTGAACATTTTAATTGACAAATGAACAATAATATTCAATGATTGAAATATACAAGAGCAATCAAGAACGTGGATGAATACAGATAAAAACGACTTAGGAATTTGGTTGGTAGGTTTGCTGTTTGATTAAAAAGTTGTAAGTGCAGTGCGACACTCAGGTTCAGAGTGTCTCGACTGTGAGTGGGAATAATGAAAATGATAAATCAATGTGACGTTAATGCCAAACCGCACTCGCTGACGTGCGCTTTGTGTCGCCGACTCGAATTATGGCGCGAATGTCGCTGCAAATTGTTCGCGGTGTTGCCACGAACAATTATAACCCTTTTACACATGTTAAGAATGTTTGAGTGTTTTGTCATCGAAATGTATTGATTTGTTTGTATGTCAAATTGTAACTTCATTTAATATCTATTTTATATGAACCAATTTTAATAAGTTAGGTCCTTCGATTTGTTGTTTACTCTTAAGTATTGAAAACAAGTTTTTTAAGTAATACGTAGTTGAATTACTCTCAAAATTGTTAACATGGAAGACAAGAGTGAAGATTTAAGATTTATAATAGTTAACTATATTTCGAATTTATTAACATGTCTTTTTAAAGATAAAACCCCCCTTCCTTATACAGATTAAAATAAATATTATTCGATAAATATATTCTAAAATACAAATTTCAATATTCATTTATGTATTTAAATTTTTCTTTTTCAACGTGAAAAAGATGAAGACTATATCGAGCTACTCTTACTTAACTACTTATAATTTTCCAGGTCAAAATTTACGGCCGTCTAAAAATTGCGAAACAGTTAATAAGAAAAGCCAACAAAAGCATACTTGAAAGGCCGTCCAAAAATAATGGAGGCCGCAAAATATGCAAGCAACTCTCAAATTTAGGAAATTTCTCGCCGTAAAACACGGAACTTATCTCAAATAAATAAATATGCAAATTAAATGTTTCCCTTGGAACTTTGATAAAGTAAACCGAAGTTTTGTCCGGTGCCCGTAGACTTATTAGCGTCATAACTTAAACGTGGTTTTAAGTTAAAATAATTTCGTCAGAGCGCACTTTGTAAATACACTCCCTGGAGAAAAATTGTAAGAAAAAACCAAGTAATTTTCACTTAACCCCTTTGACTTTGATGTCTTCAAAGTTTACGTAACTTTATAATGAAGAGTATATATTTTTTTGTTCTTTTGCGATTTTATACTTTTTGTGAGAGACGCGGGAACAGTTAAGGGATAACTCAAAATTATTGTAACTTTATAACAAGGGTTTAGCTTTTTAATATTCTTTTGTCGTATAAAATTTGTAACCAAAATATTTAGTAATTCCTTTATTGTAAAATTTAACATACAGTGAGCAAAAAATGTTATAATTAACGATAATTCATGGAAATTAATTTTATACATTTACTAAAACAAACAAACCTTACAATTATCTTCCATTTTTACGGTTTTTCCAATATTTCATTGTATTACATACCTGAAAAAAAGAGAAAGTCACATTAATAATGTTTATGATTTGATCGTTTCTAAACACAGTTTAAGTTAAGATGGATGGATGAATGTTTGTTACAGTTTGTAGCCTAAACTGCTGAATGGAACTCGATGAGATTTGTCATAGATGTAGAGGATAGTCTAGAAGAACACATAGGCTACTTATTTTTTTTTTTTTTTAATTATACGTGGACGGAGTCGCGGGCGAAATTAGTAATCTTATTTTATTGTAATAATTTACGTATTATACATTGTGTTTGTCATCACATTAAATATTTCTTTTCGCTACTATAAATTAACAAATGTTTAATATTGTTCATTTGTATAATATATGCATAATGCATGAAAAAGCATTACAATGCCATTACTCAGTAGATTAAAAATCTGTTGACCGCACATAAAGCAAACTTGTTATGAACGCGGCTCTTTGATACGTTTATCGTGTTACTTTTTTATTAAAGCAATGCCAACATGCAAACATAAATAAATTAAATGATGTAACCTTTGCACCTTTCTCTTTTATTTAATTTTTAATCTTTTAAGTAATTCTTAGTATAACTGTTTCTATACATGACTAAGAAGATCGATAAATTCACTACTCGAAAAAACTATTTTCATTGGACATCAATCGAATATCATGCTTATTTTTTGGGCCTCAATCTGAACAATGCTTAAACTGGCGGTAATAGGTGCGTTTACGTTATTATTGTGAAATCGCATTAAACACGGGCGGACCTTTGACTAAACAATCGCTCAACTATAGTCCGATTGTCGATTGTTTCGCAGCCAATTCAACTGTTTAGTTGCACAACTAAAAATAGAGTTGTATACGCCTTATAAGCTCATAGGAATCAAAGCAAGACTAAACAGTTGTGCGATAGTTTTTTTCGATAGGCGATATTTACAATTTTCAGGGTACCTAGTATTCGTAACCTTGAATACTTACACTTGAGTGTATCTTATTTAGATAATGGAAATAGTCTTAAAACAGCGTAATGTGATAGCTTTTGTCTTCGGAACAAGAGTTCATTGACCCTAGTTCTAGAAATGCCTACGCAAAGGACACAGCAAGGTCAGACGCGTCCTGCCAACGTCTCAGTTTTTTTACCTTTATTTCGGAGCCCCGAAACCTTTATTGCGTAACTGCAGTCACATTTCGAATCTCCTTCAAAGCCTTTCTAGGAGAAACAAAAGATATATTTGTGTTGGCAATTTCCATGTTGATGAACCAGCGTCTGCTATAGCGTTTTTAAGCTTTTAATTACATAAATAGAAAATATTGTTTAAAATATTTATTTATAGACTGTTTCAAGGAGTACATATATCCGTAAACAAGTGTAGAATCTTTACTTACTTTGACTGAGTTTTTTGTAGGAATAAAATTTTATAAATCAAAATCTCACGTATGTATATTTCTAAACTAGTTCAGTATTTTTTTTAATTAGTATTGCGAGGAACACTGGACGCTATCGATTTAAGGGTTGACGTAATTTTAGTCTCAAAATAACTATAAAGAACACGGAAAATAAAGAATTGCAAAGTTCGTTTCCTAATTTGTTTACTCGTACAGTAAGTGGTCAAGCCATCTATAGGGCATTAAAAAAGCAAATGCAATTTTCGTTCGACATACAAAATTGCCGTGTTCCTGGGTTATTGCAGCCCTCACCACAATTACGTGTAATTGAAAACGGCGGGTCGGTTATCGGGCGGTGACGTCACAACGCCGAGTTTGTACACATTAATTCCTGTTTTTGTTACGTTCTGTGTAACATTGTACAATTTAGGTGCGAGTCTAAATTATAGCTTTACAAGGAGCTATGTCTTCCAATTGACTAGTTGCTTAAAATTGTTTTAGTTTACAAACATTTGAATCTCGCTAATATTATAAATGCGAAAGTTTAGATGGATGTTTGTTAGAGTTTGTAACATAAACAGCTGAACGGATCTCGATGAAATTTGGCATAGATGTAGAGGATAGTCTGGAAGAACACAAAAGCTACTTACTTTTGCTTTTTTAATTCCACGCGGAAGGAGTTGCGGGCGAAAGTTAGTACAATATAATTAGAACAAAATTAAATAAATTAAAAACATTATGATTCGTGCAGCTAAAGTTTAGGGCATTAATAATCTAAATGTATAATATTCTACTAGAATATATGAGTATACAAATTAAATAAGCCCTTGCGAGACCTAACTTAATTGTTAAACAATGTTTTGCCTATCCATTATTTAATCGCAAGCAAACCATTTCCAGCGATGTTAGTTCACAGTCTCTGTTTAATATTCACCACAGTATAGTTCAAAACAAACTTTACATCCAGCAGTAATGAAAATTAAATCAGAGGCAACTTTGTCGATAGCTTGCTTCACAAAACAACGTTGTGTTCACGCCCTTACGTGTTGCCGTTTAGATTGTAAGTTTATTTACGTTGTTTAAACATCAATATTTGAGTAACATCTAAAGTCTATTTATGTCCTAACCTTAATAATGTTTCCATTGTTTCAGCTAAATAGAGGAAACACAAGATTGATTTTAATTTATATAGATATTGCATACACATACAAATTGCAACGTAAAATCATTTCAAAGCTGAAAAAGGGTGATGTAGGCAAATTACAGTCCCCAGCTACTGGTTATGAAAGGGAAGGGCTGCGTCCAAATCCGCGGGATGTCCGCAACAAAAGGAAGCCGGCGTACGGCTTTATGTCCGCTGATTGAAAGGGGAATTAAATAATGTGATTCCTGTATACCCCGAACTGGATCCTGCTATACAGGGGGTTATCGACAGACGACACAGAACTGTAAATAAAGTAGTACTTACTAGTAACATTATTTTGTAATCTCTGATTGAAACTTAACAATGAAGTGAAGGGAAGTTGATATTAACAATATCTCCAACTGATAATGTTTTCGTAAACTTAGGGATTAAAAGAGCCAGAGGAGCCAGCATGTTTCTAATTTTGGCAGATTTCTATCAAGAAGATATTAACAAGCAGGTAACATGTGTTAAGTGAAACAGACATTTGAGACATAACAACGTTTGCTTTGCATCATTCGATACAAAAAATGTAATCCTATAGCTTCGAACAATACTGCGAAAAGTGCATCCGTTCTTCACGCTAACGTAATCAGAATGGGGATTTGCATGTTAAAGAGATTATTACGTGAGTGCTTCGAAGCGCAAACTTATGAATCCCGCGTGTGGCTGCCATCCCTCCCTTATTGCATAATCCAACAAAAGCACACAAACAATTCCCAAGCGCGATGTACTCTGTCCGACCGGCTCGAAAGCTCGCATACGTAAGGCGTGTGTTAGAGCTTTAGTATCTGACTTACGATACGATCAACCTAGGCTGTTTCTTTTAGATGCTGGTATAGATTTAGTATGTCAATAGATCTATTGTGAAAAATTGGTGCACGATAAGAAATCGTAACTAATATTTTAAAGAGGAAAGATTTGTATTTTTGGATTTTTGTATGTATTGAAATAACTCGAAAACTACTGGAGCGATTTAAAAAAATCTTGCACCATTAAAAAGCTATGTTATCACTGAGTAATTTTTATTTCAGTCGCGAACATAAAATTAAGTATTGCAGTAATGTAAGGAACACTTTTAACATAATCACTGTACTAAACATTTACAAGACATTGAAATTATTTTCATTATAAAATAGTAGATATTTAATTTAAAGTTGCAAATGAAACAATTGAAAGGTTAAAATGAGCAACGAACACAGATGATAATGCGATAGGCGGGCTAGTTAAAACTTTCAACGTGGAAGTACGGTATCCAATTAAAAATTAGACTTCTCAAAACAAAAGGCCTCTCAGGGGAGATGGGGCGGCGCTTTTAGACACGCTTTCTCCGCTTCCGCGGCGCACAGAAACAATTAAATCCTTCGCTTGTTGAGAGCAAAGTTTGCGGGCGTCGGCTCTCGGCTGCGTGCATACGCGGCTCTTGCTTCTGACAGGCGACACCCATGTTAGGGGAGTCTTGCATATAACCTATTATTAAAATGTGAAACATTTTTCTTTAATACTACTGTTTTAGTCACTGACGAGAATATCGGGCTGAACATTATTTTCTACTACAATTCTTAACTAAGGGTGATGGCGTTTCGTGTATGTGATTCCTTTAACAATACTTGATTTTAATTGTTGATAATTCTTTGTTTGTTTTTCAGGTTTATGTGACACTAGCTTTCGCCCGCGATTCCGTCCGCGTGGAATTAAAAAAGTCAAAAGCGAGTACCCTATATGTTCTTCCAGACTATCCTCTACGTCTATACTAAATTTAATCGAGATCCGTTCATCCGTTTAGGCTACATACTCTTACAAACATCCATCCATTTAAACTTTTGCATTTATAATATTAGTAAACAAGATCAATAAAATTTCTAATTTCTCAAACACGGTCGTTATTTCAACGTTCTCAGCCAACAAATAAATCCGTTTTCCAATAAAGTATGTTGTAAGAAGTCAAAAGTGTATAAATGGATTTCACGAGCATCATTTTGTTTGCGCGCTCGTTCTTGAAGTAAATTAGGTGTTTACACAGTATACTGTATTCATCTGCTTTGCTTTTAGTGATTTTTAAGCTACGACTAAAGTAACTAAAGTCAGTAGTTTCTATAATTCAAAAACCCAACTAAAAAGCACTGTATTGGGATTTTACATATTTCTTGATGGTTTTACAAATTATATGCGTTTATTTTTATTTATAGTTATCTGTATATTTCAATTTAAAAAGTATCTGGTATTTGTTAATTTCTGAAATTCGAGTATATTAAAAATCGTTTTTAAAAAGAAACAACGCTGGCTTAAAAACGATTGCAAAACGAAAAAATAAATCGCAAAAAACTCCCTTTGTCTTTAAATTATTCTTATGAAAACGAGTTCGGTTGGTACTGAGATCAGACGGATCTGAGGCAACCTCGCGCCGACAGCGCGTAAGCCCCCTTTTTGTTCATGGATTAACACTTCTACTGACCTGCCACCAACTTCGTGTCTTTTAACCTATCAGACGTTATAAAGCTTTGGTAATTCTTGTTTTCATTTCAACTCCTATTTATTTCAACAATTGCTTTTTTCTCCTTTTAAAGCGAAAACGGCATCTATGTAGACTTTCGTAAGTCATGATTTTGCTATCTACACCTTGTTTTTTTATTGATAAGCACTAAAGTCAGTATTTAAAAGTAACGTCAGAATGAACTATAGATCTTGGTTAACCATCGTATTATGCAATTATTGATGGGTGGTAATTACATTAATGTTTCAATTTTTTGTCTTTCGAAATTGGCGTTTCACACATAGGACAGTTTACATAAGAACCATCTAGAAAGCAATTATGCATTACTATGCGGACCCAAGAAAAAGTAAATTCTAAACGGTATTACTATAAAGTCGACGTAAAAGATTGTAATTATAATGAAAGGACTGTAAATGATTTTACTGTGAAAGTTGAAAAATGTCTTCACCTCGCTATTCGTAGAAAAAGACTATTACAATCTTGCTAATACTATAGGCGCGAAAGTTTAGATGGATGGATGTTTGTTAGAGTTTGTAACCTAAACTGCTGAACGGATCGCGATGAAATTTAGCATAGATGTAGATAGTCTGAAAGAACACATAGGCTTACTTTTGTTTTTTTAATTCTACACCGACGGGGACGTGGGCGAAAGCTTATATAAAAAGAACGTATTCGAAATAAGCCAATCACCGTCAAATGAAGAGTAATTTAGGCAGTGCCGGTCTTTTTATCCGTGAACCAGCCCCGAGCTGGGAACTAATTGAGTTACGTACTTTGTTTCAATTAATGAGTGCTACGTGTCGGCCGCCGCCGCCGCCGCTGCCGCCGCTGCAGACCTACGTTTAGGACCCGCTCTCCTGTCACAAGATGAATGTACAATTTCTTGTTCCACTATAAATTTAATCTTGGAAATATATTCCTTCAAATGAACAGTTCTCTTTTAATTAAATACGTTATGTGAAACATTTTGTATAATTAAGCTTCTAGATAAATTAAGAATGATTCTTTTTTATATTTCACGCTGTCTTCGTCTTTAATTACTTGCCCGACGTAAATTAAAGAGGCAGTCGGATGAAGTATAAAGTATTGGTCTATTTTGTAACGAGCTGTATATTTTAGGACTCTTAAAGTTCTCTAAGATTCTTAAACAAAGACTTGTAATCGCTTTCTAATATTCTATTACTTTTAGAAGTGCTCGGAACATCAGATTTCACTAATTAGACGTTTTTTTATCATACCCGACGATATGCCGCTCTCTAACCCTAGTAGTCAGGGTCGTTTTCCGAGTAGTGGTCATTATTTTTTTAGGTAGAAACTATTTTCACTAATTTTAACATTAAAATTGTAGTAAGATTGTTTATTCCCAAAGGCCGGAGCACAAACGAGAGTTAAACCCAAACGTAACGCACAGAAACAAAGACAAACAAAGCGACTAAATGAATAGATTATAATCTCGTTGCCAACAAGCCAACGTAACTCTCATGTACTTATACTCGTAAGAGCGCGAGCACACCTTTGACTAAACTATCGCACAACTGTTTAGTCGCGCTTTAATTCCTAAGCTTATATGGAGGTGAGCACACTACTCGATTGTTAGTTGCAACTAAACAGTTAAATTGGCTACGAAACAATCGACAATCGCACAACAGTTGTGCGATGGTTTAGTCAAAGGTTACGCCCGCTCTAAATAGTAGTTAAAATACGTGTTTATAATACAGCTAGGGTTTTCTATTATAGTAATTTCCTATATTCTTATTTTAGTTATTTCTTTCCATACGCTAGTGTAAATTGTCTAGATATTTCACCGACGGCGGGGCTAACAAATTAAATTCGCAATCGAGACGAACGCCTATACATCTCTCGTTTTGTATGTTTCGACAGCGATGCCTTCTATGTACGTGGAGCATTGTAAAGCGAATTCTTCTCCGTGAAATATGAACAGCAATTCAGTCTTATTTGGATGAAATGGTTTCGGCTTGTATTGTCGATTTTAATACTTTTTTATTACTTACAAATTTCATTGCCGCGTCGTTGGTGGTTTTAAAAACTTTGCTTTTAGTGAAATTACATTTTTTGATGTCGTTTTTATAACAACGCGTTAAACAATAATATTGTTTTATTTATTACTGCACTAGTAAATTATTTTACTAAATACATTTGTATCCATCCTTTGCTGTGACTAAGGAAAATTTTATGTTAATAGTTTTGAGTTGGTAAGACTTTGGCAAGGGACCCTTGTCCCGCCTGTGGCGACATCTAGCACGGGCAACTCACAAACTCGATTATACTTTGATGGAAGGGAGGCTAGGGTAATCGTATGCGCTATACATTGGACGAACATTATGTTTTAAAACAGGGGTGGCAAACCTTTACGTGTCATAGCAGTGCCATCAATTCGGTGGATTCAGGTGGCCGGTTGCTCGTTTGCCAGCTTATATTATAAAAAAAAAAGAAAAAAAAATCAAATAATTTTGGCTTTATTTATTTTTATTGGTTTAATTCTTTAGCATAGTAATAACTTTGCGATTCTTCCTCATATAATCTTTTTTAAATGATTTTTGTGACCAGCGACGCACCCAAAATATTACGACGCGTGTTAAAACGCTGTAAATGGCACGTGGCGTGGTTTGCCACCCCTGCTTATACATGGTTCAAAAGAAAAAAAAATTAACATTTTAAATTAGGTGTAATTTTTTTTAAATAATAATGTTTTCGTCAAATTTATAAAAACTTTGTAAGCCCTAAAACATTTAGTAAAACTTTGAATTTCTTGTTACATAATATTTGTATGTCAAACCTTTATTTATAACAAATACAAGTTTTTTTCAGTATAAAAAACTAGTCTCGCAAGTATTACGTCATAATTATACATAATTCCCATTCCTCACTTATTACAAAGCACTTAAAGAAAAAAACCCGTTGACATCGCCGACCACTCCCCTAACGAATGCAAATTCCATAAAACTATGGACACAATGCACGCTTTGAAAATGTATTTTATATTAAAAAATACACCGCGGCGACCGCTACGGTGTTATTAAAAGGGAAAGTTATGTTCATTTAAACATATATAAAATATTAAATTTCTAAGCTTAGAAAATGGCAATATATTTTCCGTTTTATTTTATCTATAACTATAGTAACAACAAAGATAACTTTTAAATAATAAATCTATTTACATATGTTAGTAATTTCATCTTCTAATTGAATATTTTCTCTAAATAGCAAAAAACAAAAAAAAATTAACCAATAAATCTATACTAATATAATAAAGCGTAAATACACACTTCCTTGTTGCCTAAGATGTCAGCAATTACAGCATATTTTTGAATAATTCTTTTTTTTAAAAAAAGCCCTACACTTACGTCATGCTTTAGGCTATATATTTTCACGCCATTAAACTTAGGGGGTAAATATTTTGGATAAAAACCGTAATGTGGGAAAGAGACCATAAGTTGCTGCCAACCATCAAGAAAGAAAGATTGCTAAGGTTTGTCATGTCATGTCAAGTCAATTTGACATTTGCAATTGAGTATTTGACAAATGGAAACAATAAAATAAAGTTATTATAATTTTACACGGATGAATCCGCACGCGAAGAGCTAGTAATAAATAAAACAAGAAATAAACAACACAATGTCAATTAGTAAATGCAGTAACAATTTAATGTACAAACATTAATTAGAACAGAATTTAATTCTCAGTGTTGCTGAGTATTGCTGCACTAAGCAGGTGCTAAGGTGACGAACAAATGTGTTAATTAGAGAAACTTTATCTTCTCTAAGCTGATGATGCAGTCAGGCCTGAGTATCGTCTTGTCTGACACACTGTTCCCAAGTTTATCGAACTTGTATGAAGTTTACAGCAAAGCACTTAGTTTGTCGATAAACAAAGCACTTTACTGAAACATCGTAATATGTTGCAAAATTGGATGTTTTATAAAGATTTTTGCTTGAAGATTTCTTTTGTAATTTAGAGCGGCCGCACAACTTTGACTAAACTCGATTGTCGATTGTTTCGCAGCCAATTCAACTGTTTAGTTGCACAACTAAAAATCGAGTATCCGCACCTCCATATTAGCTCACAGGAATCAAAGCTAGACTAAACAGTTGTGCGATAGCATAGTTTCAAACTTTCCATCTTTCGTTATTTTCACGATATGATTTTTAAATAAAGTACGAGTATAATAAGAGTAATCTTTCACAAGTATAATCTTTATAAGATAGTCCATGAACCGTCTGGTTTTTATTAAAAAACATTTTCCTTACTGACGTAACTAACCGTCCGTGTTCCGAACGACTTAGCGCTCGTGAGCGCCGAAACAGTTCCAAGAAGTGGGTAGCTGATTCAGATTAAACTTTGAATATGTAGGAGACTTTCTCCACCACACGCTCGGATATTTCTGTCTGGACTTTTTAGAAATCGCTCGTTGGACCGCGACGCTGCGGGAAATTTGTTTCTCACTAAACTTCCACTTATTCAAGACTTTCACCTCAATTTGGAGGGAATCGATTTAGTGAAATGCATTTTCGATATGAATGGAGTATTAAAGTTGATTTTGGTTTAATATAATATCGTTCGTAGCTGCCTCCTTGTCATATTTTTAATCAATATAGACGGATTGGTCTTAATATGGTAAATAAGTATTGCAATCTCTTTCTTACATTATTGGCGTAATCCGCGACAGAAATATTAATAAACTCAAAATTATTACTAAAATCTTACTAATATTATAAATGCGAAAGTTTAGATGGATGGATGTTTGTTAGTGTTTATAGCCTAAAGAGCTGAACGGATCTCGATGAAATTTGGCAATTAGATGATCGTTGGGAAGAACACATAGGCTATCATTTTGTTTTCTTTTTATTTACACGTGGACGGAGTCGCGGGCGAAAGCTATTTTTCTTAATAATTTGATGTTACTACAGAAGCAATATTTTTAGAACATAAAAGTCATAAATCTTATCAGCTTAATAATGTAATCACACAGTTTTTTCCTCGCACAAGTTACAGGACATCTTGGACATTATCCAAACATTTTCACAGTTTCTTTTCATTCATGTAAAACAGCCATTAACTAAATTGTCGTCGCAATTAGCTGCCGCGGCATTGTTTTACATTAAAACAACTGCTTGTTTAAGTTTTATTATCAGAAACTACCGTTATATGGTAAGTTTTGTTTGGTTTGTACAATCTAAGTTTATTTGATCCGCATTATCAATTTAAATTAGTTCCATGTTCCATGATTTTACTAATATTATGCGAAATGGATGGATGGATATTTGTTAGATGTGAACGGCTGGACGGATCTCGATAAAATTTGATGTAGAGGGTAGTCTGGAAGGATACATAGGCTAATTACTTTTGTTTCTTATAAATCCACGCGGACGGAGTCTTGAGCGAGAAGTAGTTTTAAAATTCTATTTTCAATCCCACAATGAATTAAAATCTGTATCATATGATACAAAAGATTCAGTATATTAGAGGAAGTTTGAGAGTAGCCCCAGTGGTTGAGAAAATAAGGAGTAAAAGGTTAGAGTGGTATGGGCATGTTATGAGAAGGGATGAATCGCATGCAACAAGAGACGTTAGTTATGAATGCGGAGGTACACCGGTAGAGGTAGACCTAGAAAGAGATGGATGGATTGCGTGAAAGATGACATGATCAAGAAGGGAGTGATGACTGAGATGACGGATGATAGAGTTATTTGGAGGACGAAAACCTGGCGCGCCGACCCTACGGGAGTAGGATAAGGCAGGGGAGATGATGATATGATACAAAAATCTTTTTTTTTTTAAATTTATAAACGAAATATTGAAATAAATTCGCCAAACAAAACATGCAGTCGGTTACCGTGTTTATTTATTTTTTTTGCATCCCCAAACTTGTCACTGAGCAGTTATTTATATACAAAAATTTTGCTCGTGTGCATAATAGATAAATCCGGTAACACGAGCCATACATTACCTCTGCAATAAATAATGTATCGTATTTTTAACGTATCATGGGATCTTATTGCAAATTCATGTCGCAGCGCGGATAGTTTCCCAGTCTTTGTATTTTTGACTACTGTTTTAATGTAGGAGGCAACGTAAGTCACGAAACTTAGTTTCAAATTTATGTCCTGGTTAAATATTTACCTTGTCTTGTTGCAGCGGGAATTTAAAGCTAAAGAACATCTGTTGCCTCCTCTCAATAAATCATGATACTGAAAATAAAATCTATGTTTTAGAGTTTGTTAGGGTAGAAATAAAACCCATGTATTAGAAATTACACTACTTGTAGGGAAAGACCGTCAATATCAAATCTGGAAATTTACCAACTTATATTGGTACTACGATCATACAAATAATAATGTTTTCACTTACTTATCGTGTTTCTTAATTACCGATTTTCCAAATCAAAACATTACATTTTATCTTAACCAATGTAATTGTAACTTTACTCTGTGAGTATCATATTTAAAACATTGTTTTGAAGACTCGAGCAGTCTGGCAGGCCGCTGAATATTACAGATGTAATGCTAGTTTCACACGAAGGCAGAACAGTGAGGCAGAGTAGGACAGTGCATTACTATTGTACTACTGATTAAACTTCGCAAGAATACAGGGACCAACACCATGAAAAATAAGAAACTCTGTAGAGTATTGTTAATTATTAAGCGCCAATAGCCTAATGGTTTGGGGTACGGACTACAGATTCAAATCCCACCATTCGACAATTGTCGTGAACCATATCCTAGGACAAGCCTAGAGCTAGCTTTAAGGAAAAATTAGTACCTAAATTAACAAAAATCTACTAAAAAATTTTAACAAGAAAAAAAATGCATTTGTTGCAGTACTGCTCTGTCCTACTGTACTCAACACTGTCATGCCCTCGTGTGAAATCAGCATAAACAAGAGCTATGCACGTCATCGTTCTTTAATTTTTCAACGCGTCGCAGATGAGCAAGAAAGCTCGCTCCAAATTAAATATGAACAAACAACCCACTGAGGCTTTCGTGAGCCAAGAATTAATTAGTGATACTGAGTTTGTGAACGCAGCTACAAAACACCGAGAATGAGGCATATTCTCAAATAATGTTACTGTAAGAGTAAAGAGAGAAAGTAATTAAAATGCTTATGTTCGTACAAGAAACAATTTGTGATTCATTATTAGTGCTATAAAAATGCTTAATAGAAAACTGTTTAGTCAAGATTCTATTTTAAGTTATAGTA
Organism: Papilio protenor; assembly: GCA_029286645.1. Taxonomy (NCBI): domain Eukaryota; kingdom Metazoa; phylum Arthropoda; class Insecta; order Lepidoptera; family Papilionidae; genus Papilio; species Papilio protenor. The sequence continues at coordinate 700,782 of JAGSMZ010000061.1, read as the reverse complement.
TAAGGACTTTCTCAAAATATTTTTTTTATTTACATCTATTACTTGAATAAGGGCAAAGATGGGTTAAATTTTAACTTAAAATATCAGAAAAAAACTAGATAAAGTAAATGAGAACAAAAGTTATCCCTCCAAAGTATCCAATTTCATTAAAATTCATGATGGAAACGTGCTTTATAATACGAAACGAATTGGATATTCCGTAATGACTTGCAACTTAGACAATTTCCTGCGGGACTATCAGGTGCCTTTAAAATTAATTGAAACGTTTACGGCTTAATCCCATAGATTAATAAATATTTTACGTCGAGTCGCGACAGAGGAGCTTTACGGTGTAAGCTGCTCTGTTAAATTTACAAGCGAGTTCGTGTAACGAGCTCTTTAAACTGCCGCCATTATTGCAAATTTAATTATCATCAACACTCACTTTATTACTCACAGGACTTCAAAGTTTTTGTCATGAACATATTTCAACTTGTCTTCATTACTTGGGGTCTATAAAATCAAAAGATTACATCTATGTATAAGTATCTATATTCAATCACATGAACCACACGAGTATGAAACTTTCTATGACTTAGGGCCTGTCCCACCACTGGCTGATAGAGGCTCAGATAGCTTAAAAGTGACGTCACTGTAAGATATTTTATTCATTGGATTGTTATCTAACAATTTACAAGAATTGTGGTACAGGCCCTTAAGGGGCTGTATTCGGGACAATTTGCGTTTTTTGGGGGGAAGAAGTAGGCGCGCGCAAACAATGAGCGGGGTGCACCGCACGGTTAGACCGCGTGAGTTAGTGATGGGACTCGAGTGACTTTTTTTCACTCGAGTCACTCGGTACTGGTAACTTTCTCACTCGAATGCCACTCGAGTGAAGATAGGACTCGAGTGATTTTTATTGACTTCAGTCACTCGGATTATAAAACTCGAATAACCAAAATTTTAAAGCGAATAAAACAATATTAATTTAACATAGAATATTTTTTTTTAAAAGCTACTCAAAAAATCTAAACAAAACGATAAAAATATTAATTAAATAAAATTTTCGTTTAAACTTAACCTGTCTACGTAACCAAGAAACCTCTTATATAAACCAGTCGAATTGAAATATTATTATGTAATACTAAAAAGTTTCCAATTTAATTTATTGTAACGAGGATTTTCATGAGATCAAAATATGAACAGTTTTATTATGTCTTACACAATTTAGATAATAATAAATATGCTTTAAAATTAACTTAAATGAAGTTTAAATAAGTCAACAAAAGAACAGAAACAATGTATTAAAAAAAAATACTGAAATTGCTGTCAGAATTTCTTACTCGGCTCGGTATAAACCACTCTAATGGTTACGAGTCACTCGTAATTCGAGTCGACTCGAGTCACTTGAAACTCGAGTTGGCAAAAATTTCATTCGAGTCCGAGTAATGTAAAACTTACTCGAGTCACTCGAGTGAAAAGCAACTCGAGTCCCATCACTAGCGTGAGTCGAGTCTCGTCGGTCTTCGCGGCCGTGTCCTTAACATCGAACGCCGCGAAGCGCCATCCCGACTCCGATTTAGATTTTTACATTAAGTTTATTTATAACTAGCTGTTGCCCGCGACTTCGTCCACGTGGTATTAGAAAACATACGAACTATATAAATAACAAAACGGCTGTAGTAGTAATAAACATTTATTTACTCTCACTAATTGTTATGGTTATTATTAATTTGAGAAAACAGTGTTTTTTTTTATTTCATTAGTTATAACAATAAATCTGTCGATTCCAATTTCTATAAGAATAAAAATCGAAAATTGATAAGATTCATGACTGATTTTACACAACCCATCCCTACTGAATTTGAAATGAATTGTCAAACTAATCTAAATTATTTAGACACACTATAGTATAGATAATACTGTTTTGTGACAAAATCGTCCGTTTATATTTAAAGAATCGCTTACGAATTTGGAAAATATTATTTAATGAAAAAGCTTATTTTCCGATTCATTATAAATTTAATTAAATAGAAATATGTAAGTTTTTAATAAAATAAAAAAAAATATTTATATTCCATTCGCGTGGCGCTTTCTGTATTGTGGGAAGTTCCATTTTATATAGATCAGTGTTTTTACGTTCGGGCTTGATAAAAAGAGTGCGAGCTATCGGACAGACTATCGCCCTTTCCGTCACTCACGTGGTCACATAAATGCGGGACGCGCAGGGGGTTTCGCCGGAGCGACGAGCACAGGTCCGCTTCCATCGACGCCCGCGGGCGGACCATGCGGCACAATCTCAGTACATTTAACTTGGAAACCCGAAGATAAAATATTGCAATATAACGGAGGACCTTAGATCTATTTTGATAAAAGGAAAGAGACTAATTTTGTTTTTAGTAGTATTATATTTGCTATATATGCCAACTACCAGTAACAGATGGCAGTTTTACGAATAAAATTACTAGTTCAATTAATGTACGATAGATGCCGCTATTTAGTAGCTCTTTTTGTAGTGTTTTTTTTAGTGTATTTGTTGAATCAAACCTTTTTAGTTTTATACAATATACTCAACTCTGATTTACTCCTTTTTAATTGTCACTTGTAATTCGATGTCAGTCGCTCAATAAATAAAATATCTATTACTGTCTATTACATTGTTTTATCGTTAAAGTACGCTGTATTATCGTTTAATTTGAAAATCCTCAACAGTATTTAGGTAAATATGTCATCTGACAAGCATTGTTGCGTTCCTGGTTGTAAAGAAAGCGGAGGTATGTCTGATTCTATGTCTACTTACTTTAGACCATTACAGACTTTATAACACTGTCTCTATCCAGCAGTAAGACGTCGTATAATGAGAATTTCTAGCCATAGTCCACTTCTTTGGCCTAGTGCCCCTGTACATTGCCGGACTACTTAAATATTTGTTTGTAGTGTTTTGTCTTTAACATGTATTTGGTTCTTTCACAACCATATTTATAGCAGTAAAGTAAAAGTAGTAAATTGTTGCACTAATCTCTCTGATACTTCTTTGTACATTAAAGCATGCCTTTAATGCGTAAAATAATATTATATAAGATGTGCTATTTAAGGTATGCATCAAGTACTACACGGGTTTCCAAATTGATGATGGAGACGATGTTTTGCAAAAATCAAAAAATGCACTAAACGATGATAAAATCATTTTGCCTTTCTCAACTATTATTTGATTTTTTTATGATATATGAAATATGAGATTGTATAAAATGTGATTGTTGATGCTTATAATATACTTGTTGACTATGTGAAGACAGTGTTTCAATAGCCCTACACCTCCAGAGCCCGGGACGGCAGAAAGTAAGCGTCCAACAGTATCCTCTGTGGATGGATATATAAATCTTTTCATAATGATATATGGATATTTAGATATTTTTATATACCTACATTTAAAATTTCAAATACCGCTCGTTTGCCCCATTACATTACCAAAAAAATAAACAGAAATAAAAAAAAAAACAAAGAAAACAGAAGACGAAAGACAGAAAGTTGTCAACTATGAAATAGAGATGGCGCTTTTATTCGTGTTACCCAATTTTAGGCCGAAGATTGGTCTCTATTTCAGTATGTTACAAAGTACTCTGTGGGGCGGACTGACGCGAAATCCGAATGGTTTTGGGAGCTCATTTTAATTAAATTCGATTAAAAATTAACTAATCAATGTATTGCAAAAAGCTTCGGATTAACCGAAGATAAGGTACTCGTGTATCAAATAAACCACTTCGAGTTTTTACTTTCGTTGTTGTATTGCAGATATATGGTGATTTTTACAGAATTAGGCACATTTTCAAAAAATAAATCTATCGAGAAAAGTTTGTCCAATCGTGATTCTGTTCCACGAGGCTTTAGTTAAAGGACTGAAGTTACACATACTAAAATATCACGAATCAAATCTTTGTAGAAATGCTGTTCTATGCTTCCAAAGATGCGCAATTTGCCATAACCTCGCCTTAACCTTTTTTCAACAAATGTGGTACTAACATAACCTAAAAGTACAAATATATTACAATTTAACTTCAATGAAATATGTAGAAACAATATGTCAGTGTAAATAGGTATAATAACATAAAGCGGGTGAAAAAAATTCGGTAGCGGGCCAACAAATCAAAAGCGCCGAGGCGCCGCAATTACACGACGTTTAAGCGGCAATTCAGTTACAGCATTTCATATTCACATAGTCATGCAGCGAAGGCATTTGGGGAGCGGAACATTAAAGGGAGTATTCGATCAGCGCGCATTTTTTTGGTTCATTTACCGCGGCCCATACGTTCTTCTTGGCAGACTTCTGTGGCACAAGCGACAAGCGGAAAGCGAATTGAAATTGAATATAAACTCCGCCCAAGTAAGAGCTTGTCTCAATATTTGTTTAAAGCTTTAGAGGTTAAGTTTAATATTAACTTAGTAGGACGACGTCGAAAGACTTATGGATAGTAGCCATAATAAAACTATCAGTAAAAGATAATTAAAATCACACATCAGGATAAGACAAAAAATTCTAAATACGGGGAAAGATGGTCAAAATATAGGTACAGTTACAAAAATAAAGTAGATGATTCAACCATAGCATTTCTTTAAACCTGCTTAGCAATGTAGGTGCTGATTGCAATGTTGAGATATTTTCTAAAAACGCCTTCGCTTCTTAATTGCGGCAAACCTTTAATGTTCGGTTTATGTAAATATTATGAGAGTTTAACTATTCAGTTATTCACTTAGCGTCAGCGCTCTCTTAGCCCGTCTTTTTGTATCGCGAGTCGAAATACTTCCCTTTTTCGTTCACTTCCAGTTAAACTGTTTTTGTCGCACCGTCCAACTTTTCTAAGTCGATTTTAAAATACTAAAGCGATTAATTTGAATCGAGTTAAGAGTTTCGTATGAGAATTGAATTTTAATACATTCACAAAGTCCTTTTTTGTACTTGGAAATTTGCTGAGATTATAGATTCACTTTCAAATCTGTTTTGATACTACGGAATTGAGATACGGCTTTGAGTTTAATGTTATTTTTTCTTTTATGAGAGTGGTTGAATATATTGTTATTTGTACAAGCTTTTTAACTAAATTTCTGATGATATTTCATTAATCTGACCTACTATTAATAGACAGGCAGAGGTATTTGGTTCTTACAATTTTTTTTTATATCATAAGGTGGCATACGAGCAAGCGGCCACCTGAATCCGCCAAAATGGCGAAGCGACCGCTGCCCATAGACATTAGCAATAGCGAATGCGTTGCCTACCCTTGAACGACGGAGGAGGAGACGCACATAAAGAGGGTATTTCCCCTTCCTATGCGTCTTTTGCACCGTCAAATCCACGTTCCTTTCCCATCCTTTTCGTATGAGAAAAATGGTAAAAATATATGATGTTAATATAGATAAGTCTGTACATACTCTACTTTAGTTAATTTAATATATCACACAGTAGAGTTAAACCTTTGTTCTGTCTAATTTAATAAATGAAGTCCTCTAAATTCAACAAGAGACAAACGTAGCCAGTTGAAACAAGAAGGCCGGTCTAAAATCTAGTTACGAAATACGCGTTAAGTACATAGGTGACTGGACTCGACCAAATTAAATTGAACTGCACGGGGCCATAAAACCAACGGTGGGAACTAACGATCTAACATTACACTGCCATCTATGAACGCCTTTGTGACTTTGACATAAAATCTTTCACCTGTGACTTTGCAAAAGTAATATTAACTTTAAATTGTTGTCAGAGTATTTTAATATTGTAAGAGAGATAAGCTTAGGGATATAAGTTTTTACCGAAAATTTGAGCAGTGGTAGAGCCCTCTTTAGCATCTGGGTAAGAATGGGTCGGCTCGCCCACCGCAATACCACGACCAGACAAAAGACAGGCGTGAATTGGAAGTTGAGAAAACATTTTTAATAGATTTCCAGTGTGTATAGATGGAATACGTACATCAATTACCAATATTAAGCTTTCTCTTCGTATTCTTGAAGTATCCTACAGTTCACCCGGGAGTTTGAAAAAAGTACTAAAAAGTACTTTTAAAAAACAGTTTGATATAAACTATTGTAGTCTACGGGACATAGTCATAAATGTTAAAAAATGTTGTAATAAAATCGCTAATTTCGTGGCTCCACGGCATGTGAAGTCGGAGCACGTCGCGGCCGCACGTCGCAGTCCGGCTCACGAGAGAGTTGCTTTCTTGCTCGGATTAAGTCGAATTAAGATCTCTGTTACGTATCTTTGTTCCAAATGTTATTGGAGTGTGTCTTTACTTAATATTAAGTATTTTAAAAGTTAGGGACTTGACTTATCATCTGATATAAAATGTTCGAATCAGCATCGAAGTTCATAGGACTCTCACTCTAACTTTAAAATTCAGCTAAATTGACTCGAATAACGTGTAATAATCAATTTCAATTACAAACCCATTTATAAAAACACATGGATATTGTGTAGAACCTGTTTTTACATCATTTTTGTATTCAACATTCTACGTACATGTACAATTTGAATGGATTTTAATTTATGAGAAATATAAATTCATACTGATTGAAAATATAACCATTGGCGTATTGTTAAACAAGCGATTAAAACGTGTAACATGACCGGGCTCAGTATAATGTCATAGGTCTAGGAATTTGAAACAGTGCCAAAGCATTACACAGGGCGGGGCGAAGTTTTTCAACCGCCCAAAACACGCCTTGAATTTTTATTATGTAATTCCTTGGTGAAAAATATTTACGTCGGCCTAACTCGTTCTTAACTTTTAATGTGACATGAGTTAGCCTTCTTTTAAAGATTATTTTTATTAGACCTTTAACTGTCTTATAGCCGGTTTCCTAGCTACGATTAAGAGTGTTTTTAGATGGAAAAATTCATGAAGTGATTTCCCGAAGTAAGTAACTTAAGTTTTACTCCGTTAAAACATAGGTCAGCCTAACATTAATGAATAGGTAATGATAACATAAGTGGAAACTTCAGAAACCCAGCATTAGTTAACACATTCTAATAATAGGGTTAAAAACTATAGATTTAGTCAACAACAATTATAAGATAAACCAATCAAACACATTTAACAATTCAATATTCTTCACGTAATTTAACTAACGACGAATAAATAATATAAGATATAGATTTACATTAAATAGCTATAATAAATTGTGTTTTTCTTGAACCACTCGGTATCCGAGACATGAGACCTGTTATAATATTTACGATCGAACATGATACGGTCGGTTCACAATAAAATTGAATCACTGTTCACTCCAGTCTTTGCTATAAGATTGCTTGCTTTCTGCATTTTTACCGAGGCTGAATTATAAATGGACGCAATCGAACGTCGAGGGTAACCGGGAGAATAAGTACGGTAGTTATTTCTGTACCTTTAGTATGTTTAGTTAGAACATTATTATTATAATGACACTAGCTGTTGCCGTGCGGCTTCATCCGCATGAAATTATGAAAATTTTATTTTATTGTTTACATTTGTCAAATTATCAATAGCAAATGTCAAAATGACATGACATTACAAACCTTGACAATCTTGCTTCCTTGATGTTGGCAGCAACTTATGGTCTCTTTCTCACATTAGGGTTTTTATCCAAATTATTTACTCCCTAAGTTTAATGGCGTGAAAATATATAGCCTAAAGCGTGACGTAAGTGTAGGGCTTTTCATTAGAGAAAGAATTATTCAAAAATATGCTGTAATTGCTGACATCTTAAGCAACAAAGAAGTGTGTTTGTGTGCAAAGTTTACTGATTTTCAATTGGTTCTCACACTCTTCGTATACTCTATACTATTATAATAAAGCGTAAACACACACTTCTTTGTTGCCTAAGATGTCAGCGATCACAGCATATTTTTGAATACTTCTTTCTTTAATTAAAAGCCATACACTTACGACACGATTTAGGCTATATATTTTCACGCTATTAAACTTGAGGATAAATAATGTGGAAAAAACCTTCATGAGGGAAAGGGACCATAAACTCCAAGCTGACAAAATTAATGAAGCAAGATTATTATGGTAACGGTAATTTTGAAATTTGCAATTGAGAATTTGACAAATGTAAACAATAAAGCTTTTATAACTTTTTTGCGGATGAAGCCGCACGGGAACAGCTAGTTAAATCATAAATTGGTCGTAAAATTCTTTTTATATCCTAAAAAATCTCAAATTAAAGCCTCAGAATAATGAAATGTAGGTTAATCCCCTTTTAAACTTCAGATATAATAGCTTGATATAGATAGATCAATTAAAGTTGGCTCGTGGCGTTGTGCGTGTTTAACTGGCTGTCGTGTTTCAATCTCTCGTCACGCATTGCATCCATACAAGATACAACGCGCTAAATTGTAACTACATATTATCGAACGAAGTATATTTTATTTGATTCTTAAGAACATCGTTTTATTTCATTTTCCTTGAAATCTTAGCGAAGTTTCTTGGACATTGATTCTGTAAGTGTTTTGCAGTTTGTGCCGACTTTTTGGCAACGTCCTGGCGGCCATTACTCGCGACAGCGGAGGTGGTATTCTTCCTCAAATTTAATGGACTTCATGTTGTACATGACGTAAATGGACTATACAGTACATTGTGATAAACAAGGCTTTAAAGGTTATGTTTTATTTTGCTAACTAGAGATCTACTTCTTTATTTTTTGGAGTACTTTCGGCCTTATACTGTCGACATTTAAATGTGAAATTGTATTAAATTTAAAAATGATTTTAAACTTCTATAATAAGCGGCGTTAACGAAGCAATGTATTCGATATTCGTTTCAGAATTAGGCTGTTTAAGACTTAGTTTTTAATATCAATTTATTTTAATTTATTCAAAACAAGCCTTTGTATGAAATAACGACCCAACACATAAATAAAAAAGTAATAGTTAAATTAATTGTATTCATTTACAGTAATCGATCATTCTGTACATACATTTAAGCCTAATCAAGGTTTAAATGTCCATTTAAAATATTTACAAATTGCAGAGCATTGTAGACAACAGCAAATCAACGCGTACAACCGATCATTACAGAGCAGACCCACCCTAGCGATATATAATTCAGCTCGCTGTCAACGGCAGTACAGCAATGGACAACCTGATTCAATAATTCAATAGCAAACATTTCCTTACTGTACATGTATACCCATTTGCTCGTACAATTACAGTTCAAATGTTTGTGATTTTAAACAACCGCGCTGTAAAAAATAAACGGAGATCAAATTGTATTTATCACTGCACTTATTTTGGGTGGATAACTTTTGGCAAACTATATTTTAATACTTATTTATTTGTAAAAGTTATCTAAGAATTGTATAGTTGTCATATATCATACTAGCTTTCGCCCGCAAATCCATCTCCGTGGAATTAAAAAAATTGAGTAGCCTATGTGTTCTTCCAGACTAACCTCTATATCTATGCCAAATTTCATTAAGACCAGTTCAGTAGTTTAGGCTGCAAACTCTAACATCCATCCATCTAAACTTTCGCTTTTATAATATCAATAAGATTTGATGCTCGTTCTTTTGCCTATAGAAAGGCATACAATTATGTCTATATTTTGTATTTAGTCTAACAATTCATTTGGAGTGACCCTCAAATTGACATTAAATCTATTGAGTTAAGAGTTCTTTGTTATATTATAATAGTTAACAGTTATAATTAAAGGCAACCTTAGTAAAAAGAACGCCATTTTCTCCACCTTCCGAAGCAGCGCCATCTCGTGAGACCGCCGGTCCGTTTTTATAAGATGTTGCCGTCGGGTGGAATTTTATAGGAGTTCCCTCTTTGTTTTCTTGTAAACTATACGTCTATGTTATTTAAGTAGAAGGATGCTTACCATTCTCGCTTGAAGTTACGTTGTTACAGAAAAGTTGAGTAACTAAGTTCTTTGTTTTGTAATGATTGTACTACGAGCTGCCTTTAAGCAGAATACTTTATAACCCTGCAAGTTTATTAGAGCAATGTTATGTATATTTATATTTGCTAATTATAGTTCTAATTTCATTTAGTAAATGAGTAGCTAAACTCAGATTTAGTAGTTTTTCCATAGATCAATGGCTTAAGAAGATGCAACTCTCATCATTAGAAACCTGCATTTCGCAATAAAAAATTTTTTTTACAATCACATGATTTTGATACAAAAATTAATAATAAATGGGACCCACCTGCAAGCACTGCCTTTCGGATAAAAAAAGAATTATCAAAATCGGTCTACCTGGGGCCGAGTTATGCCGTAACAAAAAAAATATATATATATGCAGACGAATTGAGTACCTCCTTCTTTTGGGAAGTCGGTCAAACAAGATAATGTTACAAAATTCACCAGTGTGTGATAAGCATTCACCTCACCTATACTCATCTTTCTCCAGTTACCGATCGAGTTAAAACAAAATGCAGGTAGTGTTGTTAGCGCACGTTGCGGCAAGGTGCGCGGCGCGGCGAGCGGCAAGCGATCACGTGTTGGTTTTCCCACGATTTTTCTTGCACGGCTACACCGCTGGTTCATTGCCAGCTAAGCTATTAGACGGTGTCATATATCTGAGTGCTCCCACTATGAACAGATAGAATTTGACGTCGGTTATAAATGTTGAACCAAATGTGACTAAGTTTTACAATCGTAATAGCGACTAGCGCATTTTTGGGGTGTAATCAAAACTATTCTAATATTGTAAATAATAATTTCAAAGGAAACTGGTCCATTTGGTGTTAGATTATACTTTAGTTGCCTTCGCCCGCGACTCAATCCGCGTGGAATTAAAAAAAAACACAAAAGTTAGTATCCTATGTGTTCTTCCAGACTATTCTCTACATCTGAACTTTAGAATTTACAATATTAGTATGTATAACCTTTGTAACCTATCATTATAAACAGAAAAAAAATATGCAAAAATCAATATTAAGCGTCACGTCATTTTATATTACAAGGTTGTAACTCAGTTCAAATTATGAAACAAATATTTATAAGCAACGTGACCGAAGCAGACGTGTTCCGGTTTTAATTCCGTCCAATAAACGTCGCATAAATCCCAACGTCTCGTGCACATCACTGAGATGCGCCGCCGCCCGCCGCCGCCCGCCGCAGCCTAGACGGCTATAAATCTCAGCAACCCTGAACCTACTGCCTACCATGACACGCCGCCTATCACACCGCAACAAACATAAGCATTCTATCCCCTTTATATGAACATCTTTTTTATAACAGAAAGTAAATAAAAGAAATTCAAAATAGGAATCTTTAATGCAACATGAGTCGATAGTTAGATTCATTAGACGAAATAATAGACGGTAAATTAGTCTTGGTTTATATATTTCATTCACATTTTATTAGCAGATTATCGTGGCAGAATAAATATTTGTAAAACTTTTAGGAGGATTAAAGCAAACATCAGTTTATGTCGGAATAAGTATTAAAAAATTTAATATCATCAGTAATTCTGTTACATATACTGAGTACGGTGTAATAGGCGGCCATAACACATCTGTAGCATCCCTTGATGTAGCTGCGCTGACGACAACGGCCTACTCCGACATGACAAACGACTGAGATATACGACTGAGTAGCCAAAGTAGTACAGGACAGACCAGACGCACCGCACTACAGCACGCTAATTTACGACCTCCTCATAATATGACTGCATAAATCACGTAAACTATAACTTAATTTATACTTATATAATGTTATAATTTAATCAGTACAAGATATACATGATATACAAGATATACGTGTGTAGAATGTTTTTCAAAAAAAAATATTTCAATTTCATGGAAGCAAAATTACTTGACATTCAATTTAATAATTTAATGATTTATTTAATGGAAATACATTTACGCAGTATTTTATGTAATAGTAAAGAAATTAAAAATCTCTTTATATGTCAGTTATTAACGAGAAAATTAACTATCACTGATTAAAACTAACAAGACAGCAGTAATGTATATAAAACTGTAGTTTGCCATTATTATTATCAAGAGTATAGAGTAATTTAATAACCAGTAGGTACAAGAATAGTGTAGCGTTCCGATCCAGTAGTACAGTAGCCACAGCATTCTGCTAATTAGCAGGAGAGCCGCGTCGGCCGGCATCCCAATCTCTGCACGGCTTAAATTACAACGCTCCAGTGAGGGGAAATAGCTCTACCGGTGCGAAATGTCTCTCTGCGAATGTCAAACTGAGTTGCACCATGCTACACGTGCACGGCATTCCCAATGCTTCTATAAACATATTATAATTATGAATGTTATAACTGTCAGGTTAAGTGTACCTGTTTACACATATGTCGAAATTCAATAAAGATAAACTTGAAATGAAAAACAAGTTTAAATTAATATGACTTTACTAATTTACAAAGGACTAGCTGTTACTCGTGACTTAAAAATATAGCTTATATTGATATTTTAAAACTAAGCGTTTTAATGGTGTTAGAACTTTTCAAAACGGCCCAGTAGTCTTTGGGTTATTTTATTTTAATTAAGGTTATAAATAAAAGCAAATATTTCCTCTTTGTAATATTGCTATAGATTTCTCACAAATCTTCATTAGGAAAAAACTTTAAAAATAGCTATCAAACTGGATCCTATAATTTCAAGATAGAAACGTAAAAATTTAACCTATACATTTATATCATAAACATTTCTAACACATTACTGAGTTGCCTTGTAACCTGATAGAAATGTAAAGCGACTGAATACGGTAAATTCGATATTCAAATCGTTGCCCTAAAAAGTTTTGGAATAGAAGATCGTGCTCTCTGGGGAGTTACATACGACGAGAGGCGAACCGACACGGCCTTGAGGTACATATAGTATCAAGTTAACTACATTGTTTAAATATAAACAGTTATTAATCTAAAGCAAATACTAACAAAACGTAAAGAAACATTAAATCAATAGAAACTGCCGAAGCCATAAAAAAGTCAATAAATACCGACGATTAGTTTTTTCAATCTATATTCTATGTTTGTTGAACGTTAACATTTAATTAATAAAGATAAATTAAGGTCTAATCCGCGACAGTGTGTACTCGTTAAATAATCCAAACGGCCCACTAATCATATTAGACCTCATCAAATTCTCAATCAGGCCATGTTTAATTTCAATCAAATGCTCCCTCGGTCATGTAATTACATGCCCACTGTTACACATCTAATACATAACTAACCAGTGCAGTACTCATGTTTATATGCTAATGGAATGCTTGCCATGAATACATATTGTCTTATGACAATCTTAAGTTAATGATTAAAGAGTAATTAACTATTAAATGAGCTTTTAAGTTTTAAGATTTTTTTAATCAATTCATTAAAATGTTTCAACAAAATTTTAATGATTTTAATCTAATGTAATAATTTAATCTTACTTTAAAATACGATTATACGAGTATGTATTCATATTGTAGTATGAGATATATTTGATGGCATAAATATCAATACTTTTTTATCTTCAATATTCTATATAAAGGGAAGGAATTACAAACATCATTAGATGACATGGTATAAATCTAAAAAGAATGGATGTGATCGATGTAATCAAACAAAAGAAAAACTGATATGTCCCGCTGATAAAGGAAAAGGTTGTTAATGTAAAATCGATTGGACGAGCGGAAACAGGGGACGTGACGCAGCTGCGGTGACAGGGTACTGACGGATTTTCAACCGGGAAGTATAAAAGTGGAACAGGAATGTCACGGTTATTGTATTTATGATGAATTGACAGTTTTAGTTTTGCTTTTAAATTGCTTTTTAGATATCGAATATTTATACGTTGTTTTTGGAATATGTTCACAAATGTTATTGTTGCTTTTTTGGTAGTATATGAATTAAATTATTTTCTAAAGAAATTTATATGAACAATAAAGCCAAATACATTTGTGATTTTGTTTTTGGAATGTTATGTAAACGTATGATATTGTAATTTAAAGTAATTTTAAATCTCGGTACAGTTTATCGTGGATCTGAATTACCGATTTACGCGAATTATTGGCAATCTGTATTACAAATATGACTGCAGGGAAATGTATTATTGACTTGCTCGATGAGTACTGCTCGGTGGCCGGAATCGAAAATTTGCGTTATTGTCCGAAATATTAATTGTATCTATCTACGTATCTTGTCATCCAATATGTTTTTTTTTTAGTTTTAAGTTATAGATAACTTGAGAACATTCGCAATAAACCCTCACTGATATTTTAAAACTACTTCATAATTATTAACAAAAACACTACACGCTTGGAATATTTTTACATGTCGTGCATTATAAAATTTCTATCTCTATCTAATGTCAGTTTCCCGGACAAGAGAATCAATAGCCGCGTGACAAATGACGCGCAGAACTAACCTGACATGTACCGGGAGACATGCTGACGAAGCGCAAGTGACACATATGCAAGCAATCTTGCATTTACATTACGAACAAAAATATAAAGAAAACACATTATAAGTATTTTCTAATTAATAAAGTGTCTTTGAGTTAATAGAAATCACAAAAAATACATAAAAAGTTCTTTAAGCAATAAGCTCTCAAGCTCCGTGTAGCTTAATAAGCTTAAAGCTTAATTTTCACGGAATCACTTGGGTAAATTAGCCTTTGACATTCAAGGATGTCCTCACTGACGCTGGGACCTTCATTGTAATGTTTTACAACTACTTTCTGTACCAATGTTTACTTTTACTTGAAAAGGGTAAACGAGAAGTGCGGGTACAAAGTTTAGTAACAAGACAATAAAGCATAACCCGTGGCTAGCGGGAAGCGTTTGTTTCACGCGAGAGCTGTGCCTGAAGCCGGTTGCCGGATGGACGCCGCGAATTATTGTAGCGCGTTTCTATGCCACTGTTGTTCCGGATTTGTTGATGCCGGCGGTTTGCGCGACCGTTTGTTTTTTGCAAGTGTTGGAAACTATGGAGCCGACAATGCATTGTTGTTCAGGATGTTTTGCTCTTGTTCGGGAAGTATTTTAAATGGGTTATTTCTGTGAACGTTGTGAATTGGATGTAGTTTTAACTAAAGTTACAGTTTTAAAATGTTGAGTAGAAGCCTTCATTTTTAATCTTTTCAGTTTTTGTTTTCAAATTATACTTCTGTAAAAGGCTGGTAAAAAAGGTAAAAGGTAAAAGGTAAAAGGCTGTATTTGGATAAAGATTATATAACCGGCATTTATTACCTATTCTCTTGTAAGTGCCAAACATACATGTTTTATGGTTTTAACAATACAAAATACATTGTTCAACAAACGGAAACTTATACGTGATACCTCAAAGGGTGCCCCCGATGCCTAGTTACATAGAAAACGCATCAAATCCTCAAACAATAGGCCTAGAGAGCCGCCATGCCACTTCCTCCGCACGGGCCGGATGCTTGCCCGCTACGATGCTACATTCCGTCTGTTCGCTACGGGAATTGACTAAGAGCGTAGCTAGCCTACGAAATCTACGCAAAGGTTACTTGTGTTCGGCAAAACATCCTAAATTGTAAATAGGACAAAATCTTGGTCTAGATTCGTCTTAACAAACAACGCAATAGTGTTACACAACGTAAAAAAGGAATACCGTTACCCGACTAATATCTTTAAAAGGAGATAGGCTATTTGTAAACGGTGCTAATCTTTTAGAGGGGGTGGGTGATCGTCTCGAGGCCGTAACCCCTTTCTTTTGTATCGTGGTCCGTGTACAGCTCCGGCGCGATATAAGCGACGATTATCGTTAAAAGAAACTACACACCACTAAGCGGTAATACAACTCCATTACGTGTTATGACCACCAACTTTGCTTAACGCTCTTTGAAAACGCATCACATTTTTATTACCATAAAGAAAACAACTTGAATAAAATTTTACGACAGTTTACACATAAATAATCTTAACAAAATTAGTTATTTCCTGTCTCACTAGAAATTACAAATGGGCGTTTATTTTTCATTACTTCTAGGTTTAGTCGTGAATGTAAGAAAACAGTTTATATCATCAGTTAGAAATCACAATAAATATTCGAAGAAAGAATATGAATGCCTTGTCTAAATGCCTTTATTCTCTTCTTGTCGGTGTCACTCTATTTCTGGAGACATTTAAACTGCCCTCTAAAAGATCCAACGGAACTTTTTCGACAGTTACTTAACTTTGAGTGCTTTTAATTAGTCAGTAATTAGTAGCGCTTTAATTTATCTTGCCTTAACGAGGCACGGTGCTTCACTTAATTCATTTTTTGCCGGCAACCAATTCGATGATACTCTCACAAATGTTTCAGAATTAAACGATATCTCGTTTGTTATGTTGTTAAAAATTCTATTAGAAAAAAACAAATATTACAATTTATTTTCTGTAATTCTAAAGTACAGCAATTTAATAAAAAAAATATGCCATACGCTATGTATTTTTTCCTTAATCTTTTTGTATAATTTTCCACATATCAAAGATTCTTAAAATGAAAGAATTGATTAACAAAGAGATTAATTCAAATTGTTACAAGATGATACGTACAATCTTCTCTTAGGTATAAGATTATAAAAATGTTGAAAGGAATTTACTGTATTGGAAAAGTTAATAACATTAAATTGAAATATTTTTCTAGCTATTGTTAAGAGATAAAATAAGAGTAACCAGAAACCAACAGCAAATAATTTAAATGAACAAACAATATGCTCTTAGGTAAAAACAGCTAATATATAACATTAAAATACACATTTAATTTAACCAACGAGAATGTGAATGATATTTTGTTGTAAATGTACATTAAAAGTAGCCTTAAATAACTCGCGATATTATTTTACGTTCATAAAATTTACGCACCATTGCCGTATCAAAGCGGATTTCAGTAAGTTTACAATTTCGCGCTTAATGATGTGTAAATGTCCGGAGTATTATTAAATAGGGTCGTTAGGATTAAGCGTTAAATTTGAAACGCCTATCGTAATTGGCCATTAGAAATTATTTCAAGTATTTTAGCAAGAATATTATGTTACAACAATTAAAATTTAAAAAATCCATTAAATTGGAAATTGAACATTTGAAAAGATGATGGAAATTGTTATTATATTTGAAAAACTAATATACTGTTTTTTGTGTAAATTACTCCTATTTAAGAGTTTTTACTGCGATTACAAATCCTAGCTAGTTACAAAAACTTTATTCATCACAAATGAAAGGATCGTAGTATGGAAGTAAAAACGTGCAATCGATCGCTGGTCGTAATGAGTGCCGGAGACGGATTGATCCGTCTTCAACCCGACTGCTAAACGAAACTCATTCGAATCTTATATCTATGCGCTTTTACGACCATTTTATAAGGTACGGTTCCTCCTTTGATTTATGGAGATTGTAAGTTATTTAGTTTTTTATTGTATAGTGCTATGATTGATAAAAAGATAAATTAACTCGACTTGTTATATTTTGTTAAACAAAATAAAGAATTTGTCGTCGAAAGTAATCGAAACAAATAAACATATTATAGTATATAATTAAATGTGTAACGCATTGGTCTTACTTATTAATTCAATTTCTGTTGACAGTCATTTCTCCCTTGATTAAATTCTAGTTGAACTATAAAGTTTTATGTTCACAATCGGTTACTTTTACTGCTCTGTGGCGCATGTGTACTTATCTTTTTGATGCATGCATCAGAACATAATGTGTTTTATCATCATCATAAAAAATGTCACAATGATCTATGTAAATCAATAACATTTTTAATAATTTAATGGCATTCAACATTATTTATGTTGGCCTATTGTAAGATGTTTTTATGACTCTAAAATTTTAACAATGGAAATTTTTTAGCCAAATGTCAACCTAAAAATGGTCAAGTAACTGAATCTGCACTTAACTAAACACAAGACGTGACAATTGGAATATTTTAGAGTTTACGTGCGTTGTACCTCTTTTGACGTAAAATATTTGATTATTCTATTCAAGTGCAATTTAAACCTTATACACAAAATGAAAATAAAAGAACAAATACCGTTCTATATGCATTGAACAAAACAAGTGTTATAACGATGAAAATGGAATAGCAAAGGCAAGTTTACACCAAGCGAATTTCAGGCTCTTTCGAGTTGAGCCAGTAAATTGAAATAGCTCTGCACCTAGTAATTTCGGCGTACTAGTTACCCGGCTCTCCGATGAACATCGATAGAAAATGTACTATTTAGTCGCACACTCGAATAGATTTTCAAACTGCAAGATTGCGTTGGCTTCAGTGACAATTTTAGTTCTGTTAATTGCAAGTTACATTTCAAATGATGTGCTAATTTTGATTTGAATTTACTGTTTAATTTTTTTTTATTTATTTATTTATTTAAATCATGTAATACTAGTTACACATACTTGACAAACAGAAGAAAAAAAAAAAAAAGAATTGTATTCTAAACTCTACCACTACCAATCAAAACATGATCTAACGTATTTTTGGTATCTATTGATAAATGGCTTTTGAAATATTTTTCTCTAGCAAAATTTGAAATGGGTTGTAAATACTATTTAATACTTACAGCAAAATAAGTTTACTAACTAAAACAAACGTTTAAATAAAGGAAAAACATATAAATGACGGTCTTAACAAACGGAATCGTCAGCAAATAGATTAATACAGTAAAATGGATAAGCCTCAGTTAAAAGGAGAACCACTCGACTCTATTCATTACCAACTATCGAGTCCGCAACTAAATCCGCTCGGATATCGGGTTTGATTCCCCGTTTAAAGTCGAATAGGCCGGAAATCGATTGCTTTGGAAGCTTTGCGTCCGAATTGTAGGCGAAAAGTCAATGATCATAAGACCACAAATACTGGATGCGGCAAATGAAAAATGTCTAATAAAATATTTGATGTGAATTTTATTGATAGTTGTGATAAATATAAGACCCCAATTTAGAATTAATATTATTATAAAAGAAAACCAACTACAAATAATTGCATGTCTAGTGTTACTTTTAAATGGAAAATAAACTTTTTAATTGGACTTTAAATCAGATGGATACATACACAAAAAAGTTAACTCGCAAATGGTGGACCATGGAAATCTCTCATCTCATCATGCTAGTTGCATGTCGCATCCAGTAATTATTATGCGTTGTCGCGCCAGCGGAAATAACGCGCTTAATAGATTCGCCTCGACTCACAAGCGCTCTGACAACGGCCTAATCTATTTATGACGGAAACATGGCGACGGGACTGTTTCGCCATAGCTTACTTACTGCTAACACATACATATGTTGAGAACATGCACTGATGCGTTTATTCTGTTACTAGCTTCGCCCGCAACTCCGTCGGCGTGGTATTAAAATAAAAGTTGAGCAGCCTACGTGTCCTTCCAGAATATCTTCTACGTCTATACCAAATTTCATGGAAATCCGTTGAGCCTACAACTTAGGCAACAAGTTTAGGCTACAAACTCTAAAAAAAACGGAGTACAAATCAAATTATGCCGTTCGGAAACGTATTTCATGAATTTGTCGAACCAAGAACACTAACTAAGAAAATATTTTATTTATATACAATATATTATGTATGTATATATTTTATATAATTTTACACAAAAAAAAAATGTCATATAATTACGCTACACTCCACTACGACACTCTACATATATATGTAATATGTAATATTGTAACACCGCACCCGCGGACAAACCAATTATATGGTTTTTGCGGGGCTTTATTTGTGCATATGTTTAATTTGTGTTTTTCTGTAAAATTTTCAATAAAAAAAAAATAACAAATGGTTAAACGTAGCTGGGAAACCCGTCACAGATTAAAGAAATGTGTATTTACTTACGACGATGAAATCAGAGTTGACTTACCTGAAACAAAAAACAGTACATTATTAAACAAAATCTTTCATTTCATATTTCAGTAGCCACCACCTTGATCCAGTGTCCATAAAATGTTTCACAAATAGAAAAATCTTGCATTTCCATTGCAACTTGATAAGTTCTGTGCCAAATTTCGTAGTAAACATGTAGTTACTAACAACGGTTTAATTCAAGTGAAAATGAAACAGAACAATTAGGATTCGCGTGTAGGCGCCGATCGAGCCAAATTACGTTAGGAATGTGATTGCATTAGTTAATGCACCGCTTGCGATGAAGACAACGATGCGCACACAGATAACTCATTACTAGATATGACATTGTATTTTATTATAATTGGCAATTATACTGTAAAACATGTGATTTAACATTTGGTGATCGAAAAGTCGTTTGTCCACTAACTTGTCTATATTCTATACTCATTTTATAAAGAGGAAAGATTTGTATTTTTGTATGTATTGAAATAATTCAAAAACTCCTTTGCCGATTTCAAAAATTCTTACACCATTAAAACGCTACGTTATCAGTGAGTAACATTGGCTATGTTTTTTATTATTTTTTAATTTCACGAGCACTGGATGGCTAAGGACAGGAAACTGTTATAATTTCAATGTAACTATTATCTATATCTATACTAATATTATAAAGAGGAAAGATTTGTATTTTTGTATGTATTGAAATAACTCAAAAATTACTGAGCCGATTTTAAAAATTCTTTCACCGTTAGAAAGGTAATTTATCTGTGAGTAACATAGGCTACATTTTTTATTATTTTACAATTGCACGCGGGCGAAGTCGCGAGCAACAGCTAGTAATTGATATTTTAATTAAACAACTAAAAGATAACATAAGCAAAAATTATTCTATCGTTTGACAAAATAAGTACAGAAACATGCAAACAACGTCATCTACAGTTAAAGTTTATAGAAAGTATTTAGTAAGGTGTATCTAGAAGGTATTAACATTTACATCAACGGCATTACCTCGCAACCAAATAATGTTCAGTTGCGGTCGAAAATTTTGGAATGGCGTGTAATTGTGATTTACTCGCCGGCCGTCGGATTTGATACACGATAAACTTATCGGTCGGATCGGCGGCGCTTTGGTAGCGTTACGTTGTTCATACGAAATTCGTGGCTGAATTTTCAGTGTAGGCATTATGTTCGACATGTTAATATTACACTGTTAGAACTGTAACGTCTTGGAGTAAATCATACTAATATTATAAAGGCGAAAATTAGATGGATGGGTGGATGTTTGTTAGAGTTTGTAGCCTAAACGACTTACGGATTTCGATGAAATTTGGTATAGATGTAGAGGATAGTCTGGTAGAACATAAAGGCTACTCACTTTTTTCTTATTTCCACGCGGTCGGAGTCGAGGGTGAAAGCTAGTTAGGAATAAATTTGTTGCTATTAGCTTAAAAGGTAGTGTATTAACATATTACAATTTAATTTTATTGTTTGATGTCGAATGTTAATATTTCACACTAATATTATAAATGTGTATGTGTTAGAGTGTACCACCTAAACTGCTGAATGGATCTCGATGAAATTTGTTATAGATTTAGAGGATACTATGGAAGAATACATAGGCCACTTTAGTTTTCTTTTTAATTCCACTCTGACGCAGTCGTAGGCGACAGTTAGTTACTAATTAGGGTTGAGGAAATGCTTATCTTGATTAAACTAACTGAATAAAATACGCTTTTTGTACATTTTGAGTTATACATTGTAACACTATAATAGTAAATGTTATGTAAAAGCTAATATAAATATGTTAAATTATATTTATTATTAAAATTAAAGGTTCGTATTCAAATATTGTACTAGTACATGTGTTTACACTATTTGTTATACTCAGGTTATTAATATTTTATCATATAATCAAATAGATATATGGAAAATGATATTAATGCATAAATTATGTTTGCCTTGAGGCAATATTTACGCTTTAATTAAAACAAGTTATCAAAAGCTATTGAACGTAATTTTATATTTTCGAACCGAACTGATGGATTATTTTTCCTTTATTACAACGAGTATTAATTGCACAGTTTATTGGTCAATAATTATATTATATATAAAAATATAACATACTTTTAAAATAAAGGGCGTTCAGAAGCTTGTGGTAACAACGTTTATAGTCACGTAATAACTCTCATTGATAAAAATATACATTAAACTGAAATTAAAAAATTCTTAATTTAAAAAGAAAATATGTCATTAAAAATACACACCGGACGTCCATAAAGCAGCAGCGAATTTTAATAAAGTGGACATAAAAGAACATTTCGTAAAAGAGTTGCTTAATAAACGCTTCCTCGACCCCAAAATTATTGCGGCAAATGAAGCCGCTATAATTCCAGTCAAATTGGCGGAGCAATTATACATTCAGTGGTGTAAAATAATCACCGTAATACGGTTTATTATACACGTGGACATTTTACTACAGCTTGCAGGTCTTATGTAAATAGTAATAGAAATTAACCCACGTTAAAACGAAAGTGAAACTCTCGTATATCGTTAGTAGTAAAATTTGCCTACAAAGAAGGAAGCAAGTATGTATGGATTGTGTGAAAGAGGATATGCTCAAGAATGGAATTCAGATATGATGGCTGATAGATATGTATGGAACACATACTGTGCCGATGTATTAATAATGCTTTAAGTGGTCAGAAGTTATGTTATTTTATGTAGGTATAGCGATTTTAACTACTTAATTTAATAGCGTGTAAAAATAGCCTTAAAGTGTCTTATGTGCAACGTTAATTATTAAAAAAAATTGTTGTGATTGCTGACATCTTATAAAGAAGTGTGTGTTTATTATATTTGTAGAGATTACGTTGAGTTGAAACATCTATCACGAGATAATTCACAGTAAATCAAATAAATTCGGCTCAACTTTTAACAGTAATGCGTGACTTAATTATTTAATCCACGCTTCAGTGTTATTGCGAACGAAATTATTAATGCCGAGCTCCGGTTTAAAGTGAATGATGATTGTAAAAATTCAACTCACATTTCGTTCAATACAAAATTATTCCAATTGTTCCATTCGACAAATTGAATTTTGCGAAATTAATTATTTTAAAATACAATCGCGCCGGTTAATGTGAACCATAAAATTTCAATTGGGTGCAATCTGTGCAGTTTACTGCAAGCCGTGAACACTACAGCGATACGAAATGTCAACCGACTGTGAAGAATACAAACGAATTATACGCATGAAGTTATCGCATACAGCATTTATATACTCTGTAATATAAATGCAAGATCAGAAAATATTTAATGATTTTTTTTTAATCGTTTACGATATCTCGATCGATATCCCATATAGGGTTGGCGATAGACAGGCGGCCGGTCGTAAAAATGAAACTAAAACGTTAAGGTTTTAAAACCTTGGGCGATGACCCTACGTGAGTGGGGGATGATGATGTTCCTCGTTTACGTGAAGTGGAAGCAATTCCGCGTTTCGTCTGATGAGTGTGGTGCCGGAGGCCTAATTTTAGTCCATTTCCCTTTCAACCCTTTTCTTAAGAGGAAAGGATGGGAAGGAAAAGTATATTTGACGGTGGCGGAGACGCATAGGAAGGGGAAATGTCCTCTTTATGTGCGTCTCCTCCGTCAATTAAGGGTAGGCAATGCATCTGCAATTGCAGATGTTTATGGGCAGCGGCCGCTTTCCATTTCGGTGGATTCAGGCCGCTTGCTCGTTTGACACCTTATATTATAAAAAAAAGTACCACTATTGTACATTGTCACACAACAAACAATTCCGTAAATGTTTCTTCGTAATTCCCAAATAATTATACTAATTTCTATTCGTTGTATTCGACCCTCGTTTACCGTATTTCGATTGTAAGAATAAGAAACGCTCGAGGATATGCGCAGCCGAATTCATTAACAATTTATATTCACTCAATACTCCCCACGGCTGTTTTAGAATAAGTCGAATCAAGCCTGTTATCGAGTGCGGCTGCTTCTGTTTGAGAATAATAACGGTTGCTTTTATCTACACGTTTGTTTTTTTCCTATTTTCCTTTCAAGAAAATATTTTTTTACATGGTATTCGTGAACGTTTGTGTGGTTTTTGTTTAGAGTTGTTTTGTCGTAGCCACAATAAACGCTAAAGTTGATAAGCGAAGTTTGGAATAATTCCGTAGATTAGTTTATTATCTAATCTTTATAAAGTAATAGATATATTGGTGGATAAAAAAACAGTTTTGTTTTTAATGTAGTATATTTATTTGTTCACACATTTTCATACAATTTCTATCAATCGTTTATATCTTTAGAATACAGTTCAAATACTTACAAGGAAATTGTTAAAATATACATGTAAAAGGCATACAAAAGATATTTGCCTCAATCATCCAGTAAAAAACCATCTGATCCCAGCGCGGTCCGCCGGGCGCAATAAATAATCTTGCTTACTGCGTAATTCATTTTAATATATTGCGTTGTTTCCTCAATAATCGCCCCTAAAAGAAATGTTACATATTCATCTATTCGGTTCCCTTCAGAAATACTCGTTGCTGGGAATATTCCTGATGAATTGCCGGATACGAGCCGCTGCGCACAGGAATTGTTTTGGTTTTAAGAAATTGACGGTTTCAGGAAAAGGTTTCATATTGCTGTTTAATTCGATCGTTTATTTCACTTGAATTTCTATAACACATTTATCGGTCGGTATTCAAACATCAACCTTATTCCTATTAGTGGTATAGTTTTATTTTATTTGAGATCCCTTAATATAGTATAACTTTTGTGTTTATAACCGTTACCGTTCAATGCGTTTGAGCTCTAAGATTTTACTCTAAACAGTATTCGGTATTTCCTGTGTGTAAATCTATACTAATATAATAAAGCGTAAGCACACACTATATCGTGGTTTAGGATGTCAGCAATCACAGCGTATTTTTGATTATTTTGTTTCTTGAATAAAAAGCCCTACAATTACGACACGCTTTAGGCTATATATTTTCACGCTATTAAACTTAGGGGGTAGTAATTTGGAAAAAACCTTCATGTGGGAAAGGGACCATAAACTACAAGCTGCCAACATTAAGAAAGCAAGGAAGCAAGTAACAAAATATTATTAAACTGTCTAATCTTTGTTAGTAAATGAGTTAAAAAGTCAAGTTAAGAACCTCACAATCTAGAAACACATCTCGTCCGCAGAATATCCCGCGAAAGCCTTAAGTGAAACGACATTTTTCGCCGTTTTTCTTCAAACACGATTTTATTTGAACCCGCCGCGCGGCCAACAAAAGAAAGCAAAAATGGCCCTCGAATACTCTGAATTATTAATGTTATTGTACAGAATTTCTGAGAAAGTATTTCTGCATCATTTTCATTATTATCACCCTCCTAACATGATATTTTTTTAGAATTTTAAAGCCAAAAGCCAAGTAGCTATGCAAGATAAGGAATTTGACCGCAATAATTTTTTGTATGCTTCAATATGTATGTAAAATTTAGTCTACATTAAGAAGTCATCACTCCGATAATTCTACTTCATGACTAAATGATCACTAATTAGTAAGGAGTATTCCAAGTTAATTTGGCATGAAATATTAGTTTTTTTTTTTACAATTTATAGGTCAGTAATATTTCATTCCATTCTTTCCGAAGAAATTAACATTATCTAAAGTCTTAAATATCTTAAAGAGAGAATTACATTTTTTTGAGTAAGTCCTTGAGAATTATATACTTAAATGTTTCGTAACATTTCGTTTGAATCATTAGAAATAATTTCTTTTATAACAAGCCGACCTTCATCTCTTAATGTTGAAATGAGCTCGGAATAAATTGTGCTTTTTTTATAAAAATAAGTAGGTTGATATAAGCTTGAACCCTGTTATTTTATATAGTTATGTTTCTTCAAAAAACAAAGATAAATAAAATTATGTTTAATAAAAAGTAACTAAGGATATGAAACTGTTTCGATACTAAGTTCAAATAAAAAAATAAAAAAAAAACATACGGACGAATTGAGTACCTCCTTCTTTTGGGAAGTCGGTCAAAAAACGTAATTTAGTGAGAAATAATCCAGATGGCAATTAACAAGAAACTTTTTCAATTTCTTACAACATAAACCATACATTTCTAAGTCTAAGGGAAATTTGAAGGCATTAACTTTTTTATTCAATTAAGCATCCAAAAATTCTCGAACAATAAATGCTTTTAAAATTATATATTTATGGTAAATGGGCTATTTCAGTCTTGTAGTGTGAACTCTAGACCTTTGCAGTAACAAAGATGAAGGTCATGCATGAAAATGTAAGGAATAATGTAAAGTGTGTATGACTTCAATATTACGAGAATTATTTGCTTGAACATTAGGAGTCTGATCATTACAATACAAATTTAATACAAAAAAAATGATTTTCACAGTATGACGAGTTAAATCAATTAATAAAAAATTACAAGCAAATTTAAAAGATGTACTGAATTGGGTTCAATTGTACCAAGTAATGTAGCAAATTCAAGAGAGAGTAAACTCTTTAAAAATTTCAAATCTTCTTGTTCAAATAACATTATCCAGATTGTCATAAATAAAGCGTTTTATTTGCCTGCAGCAAATTGCTTGTTGACTCAAAAGAGTTTATTTTAAGAATTTTATCGAGCACATCTTGACCGTTTAAAAAGGCTGCATTCTGCATAGTTGACGATAGTTCCAGCGAGCTAATGGACTAAGCCACTTTGGAGTTTTAACGAACTTTATAGGTAGCTTTCGCCCGCGACTCCGTCCACGTGGAAAAAAAAACTAAAGTAAGTAGCCTACATATTTTTTCAGACTATCCTCTACATCTATACCAAATTTCATCGAGATCCGTTCAGTAGTTTAGGCTACAAACTCTAGCAAATATCCATTTAAACTAGTAAAGTAATAGGGCCTTGAATCAAAACTACTAACAAAAATGTGTTGCTTTATTATTGCAAAAGAATAAAATGGTTTAAAATACAACAATTAAACGGTTTGCGAAATTGTTAAACGTAACGTTCCCACTTTTATAGCTGATAAATAGATTTTTATAAAAACCAGTAAAAAAGCCAAATGAAACAATTAAAAAAACAAAGCCGTAAATTGTCCACACACGATGCTAAAATCCAACGGACCAAATACAAATGGTCCCAAACGGAGCGTTTCCATTAAAATAAATAACCGTCCAATTTCCGACTCGAACTAAACACCGTTTAATTTTGCTTAGCGGGTAATCCATCCGTTCCGAAGCCAGCGAACGCGGTCGGAGACCACCGCGCCTAGACGTATTAAACTGCAAAAAACTGGGCGCGCCCACAACTGCAGGGAATGAGACTCGCCCGGCTGGTAAACATGAGACGTGCAGGTCGCTACTACTTTTAGCTAGAAAATATCTCTTTCTAATTGAACTTCTAAATTTAAGCAGAACATCAAAATTTCATATTCAGACAGTTGATTTAAGGGAGGGGAGAGGACGCAAAGGTCAGTGTGCGCCCCCTTTTTGTGGATTTCATTTCGCTATTTTCGCGAATTACCGTACCCGCCTATTCATTTGCTCATACTACAAAAAGGACATAGCCATAACGATATTTAACTATTCATTTATATTGAAAATTGTGAGATAAACTTAAGCGATTAGTTCATTATAGACTTTAAAAATGGATTAGGACCTACTACTAGTACTTTAAAAACATGACAAAAATAAGTTCAGAGACATTTAAAACTTGCCAACTTCTTATGCATGTATATAGTTGTTCAAAATGCTTAAAATATTCCACGAACATTTTCACAGTGACCAATTTAATTTTACAATTTAACGTGTTCTATTACGTCCGTATAAACATGCTGCTTGGTGAATTGTACTCGGGAGACTGAGTCTGAAAGTTCCAAACGACTTGCGGGGTGGGTCACTTTCCCTCGTAAAAGTAAAAGAAACATCAGCTTTGCACCAAGCGACTGTAGGGACTTGTTAGCTGAGTGTACGTAACTTCAATTGGCTCCATCACTAAGGTGATTCCTTAAAATTACTTTACTTTTTACATGTACCAAAAGTTTTGAAGCGTCAAAGTTAAATAAGTTTAGTTAGGTAACTAATTTGTCGGTGCCTAGACACAGTTTTGAAGTATATTTAAGGATGTCTACAGACTACCGGCCTACTGTTTAGAATAATTAGGATAAGGAACCATGTGTGGACTACACTACAAATATCATGGAGGCGACACCTACGTTAGGACGTTCATAATAGTCCTTAGTAAAATTTACAATAGCAATCCATCCACTTTTATTGCCAATTTTAAAAGAAATAAACTAATTTCTACATTAAAAACTTTTATATTTGTATTGCCTACTTAGTCTTTAGATGCTATTTTAATCCAACCTTAAAATAAGCCATGGTAAGGGAAAATTTTATCGTAACATGAACGGTGGAGGTGGCCATATCCGAAGCGCATTTTACACTCGCCATCTGAGACCGACGTCGAATTGCACCCGGAGGATTCATTGGCAACAAGACGTGGCCCACGTACGGTAAATACTGTACCGGTTAAGCCCGGATAAGTTACGAAAAATACTGTAAAACTATTATATTTTAGAAAATAACCACATATACATTAATACATAAGACTAATTTTCACTATTTTAATGTTTTATTCGATACGGTGAACTCCAGCTGTTCCGTTTCTTCCTGAACTCGTGAACTACCATCATCGTAGGATCCTGGTACTTCATGGACCAACCTTCGACTACTTCATCATCATCAGAGGCACTTAAGCCAAGAGTGGGCCTGGTCAAGTAAATTTCCCCATTTTTGTGGGATTTTTGTTTCCAGTCCTTGACGACGATATTTTTTTAGCATTACTGCTATTGCAGGTGCTGCAATAGTTACAAGAAATTAACACCTAACTAATTGTTTCGCTATGGTTAGTCTTCTATTAAGTGTCGTTTGTAAATAACTAAAAGATACACTGATCCGTTTAGTCCGATTTTATATCTCTAACATTATCTGATCGGTGCAAAATTTAGCTGACAATAAACCATGTTATTTCGTTATAGAAAATAAAGCGAGCAATACATCGATGGACACTATCGTAAGTCCAGTGACGTGACATTAAAAAATCGTTACCAACAAAATGCTCAGGTGAATTTATGCTGTTATATTTCATAGACCAAACTATTAAAATTTTAGTAGCGTT
This sequence comes from Papilio protenor, assembly GCA_029286645.1. Taxonomy (NCBI): domain Eukaryota; kingdom Metazoa; phylum Arthropoda; class Insecta; order Lepidoptera; family Papilionidae; genus Papilio; species Papilio protenor. The sequence goes on along the minus strand of JAGSMZ010000061.1, from coordinate 671,817 downwards.
GTAAAAATTTATTATTTTATTATTGGTCTGTCCATTAGTGGTATTGAAGTCCACTCTCATATTATAATTTAATACATTATTATAAAAGAAGAATAGAGAACAGAGAAGAGTAAAGTAATCTTACAGGAGATATAAAATCCTGTGTCCAATCAAATTAAAGAAATAGCTCAAGAAAGAATCAAGAGAATATTGGAAGTTAATCGACATACAAATACAAAGGTGACTTTAAAACCTGATGATGATAGATGAAATTTTTCTAAGATTCTTTTTAAAATTCCGATCTGTAAAAGTGTGAAACAATTACATTAAGATATACACATTATTGTAGAAATTATTCTGAGCTAAATAAACATGATTTGTATGAGCGCATAAAAGCCGCACCTTTACAAGCGAACGAAATTGACTTGCTTATTTCTAGATAGTGTTTTACGACCCTATTAGGGTCTCTTCGATCGCACGAATTAGGCCAAGCTTTATTGCCTTGTGCGATACGCCGCACAATGGAATGTATAGAGCGCTTGGAAATGTTAACTACATCAAACCTTGCCATTTGTATGCAAACAATGACGAACATTGACAGTATAGTGGGTAAACTAACAATTGATATGATGGTCATACTAAATCTGACTCCGATAGTATTTATATCCTTTTTTCTACACACTATAAGATGCTAATTTTTGTGTCTGATTTCACCAAAACTTCAAGTTTATTTGACCTTTACAAGACAACACTTTAAGATATTAAAAAATTAAGTTTTACTACTTAATAATCTACTAGTTTAATACGCTCGTGAACATATTTTCCTAAAAAAAACTTCTAATTACAATACCAAGTTTCCGTTGCAAAGAGTAAATAACAACTCGGGCTGGAATAATTTTCAATTGTCTGCTTAATTATAGGTGAGCGCAGGTCGCAATTAAGACACGGTGCGACACGGCGGGGCACGGCGCGGGGCACGGCGAGGCACGACGCGGGGACACTCATAATTAACGTGTAAACACACAAAGCATAAACATACGAGTATGCTCACGGCACTGTGCTTTTGTGTGTCTGTGAAGCATATCAGATGGTCTGTCCTCTTGCATCACTGATGTGAGGGCATTGTTATGATTTTAATAGTAGGTTTTAGCGTTAAAAATGTATGTGCCATATCAGTAGCTATTACTCTGATAACTCTTTGCTTTTTGTTTATTTAACTACATTAGTTTGAGTTTGTCAATGGTTTAGTCAACTTCTTAAAGAGCACGTTAAGAACTAGTGCTAGGTTCATAAGAATATTGCCGGTTTAAACAAATTCATGGTAAATTTTTTTTTGCGTAATATAATGTTTCAGATAAGGGATTCAAATTGTAGTGTAAGTTTGCATAAATGTAGTGAAAAGATAGGCTTTGTAAAATAACTTTAATCAACGTCAACCGCGCTGTCAACTTTAAACGGCTTTCATGCGTCTTTTAAATTTAATATTCACCATACTAAATCATATATTCCATGTACAAAATTACAAGAAAGTTGGAACAGGGCGAGGCGCCGCAGTAAAGTTCGCTCCGAGATACCGTCAAGGGGACGAAACTTTGTTGACACTTAGATCCGTGGCAAAGAAGAGAAGCAAATTGGATTTCAGAGTTCGGATATGAAGAATAAAAAAGCGTTCAACGGAGAATGGGTTTTATTCTTAACACAGTAAACTTGTTTAAAATTCACTATGAAAAATTGTACAATCATTTCTGGCTTCAGAACTTAAAAAAATACCACACCTCATACATTATTAATAAATTATCTCACAGCAATGTTGAGAACAAATTCAATTTTAATACAACATCTGAATTCAGCTGAAATCCTTTCAGCGAGTATGATTTGCAAGTCACGTGACCTTTTAAAATCTCCATATATCACAGACCTCTCTGTAAAAGCTATAAATCAATTAATCAATGTGAAACCGAACGTACGCGAAATGAAAATATTCATCTATTCGGGCCGCGGACTGCAAACGCGGCCATAAAATAATAAATAAACGTCATAACTGCGGGATATACATAAAATTCGACGTAAAATATCGCGGCAGTATCTTTATTGCTCTAATAGAAGCCTTGGCGGCTCGAAAACTTTGCATAGACGTTGAATATTCTTGTATACATTTCTTCGGACGCTCGGATAAATAAACATAGTTTTACGAGAACATTCCACGACTCGATGAATCGATCTTCGAACAGTTGCAACTATTCCAAGCGTTTTATCATAAGTAACATAACTCATAGATAACTCGCGTATTAGAAATATCCTTACCTATTTATTGTTGCAATATTGCGGATGAAAGGAGATTGCATGTGGTTGTAATGCGTATGTTAAGATGGATGTGTGGTGTGACAAGAATGGATAAAGTTAAGAATGTGTATATTAGAGGAAGTTTGAAAGCGCCAGTGGTGGAAAAATTGAGTAGCAAAAGGTTAGCGTGGTATAGACATGTTATGCGACGAGATGATGGGGACGCAAACCAGAAAGTGTTAAGAATGAATGTGGATACAAAGGAAGAGGAAGACCGAATAAAGTATGGATGGATTGTGTGAAAGGGGATATGCTTAAGAAGGGAGTGGATTCAGATATGACGACTGATAAAATGTATGGAAGAGCAGCACATACTGTGCCGACACTCCCGGGATAAGGGCAAGTTGATGATGATTTATTGTTCCAATATATTTAGATAGATTAATATATAATTCCGTTTATATAGCGTAACTGACAAACTTTATAATGAATCCGGCAGATACACGTCCTGTACGTGGCAAGGAGCACCAGGGTTCCGTGCGCAAACTTTGATTGTTCTTGACTAACCGTTATTACCGTCTTATAAACTTCAATTGGGTAACTTCATCCGTGCCCTACTGAACACGGCTAACGGTTTCCCAGTTACATTTAACCATTCGTTAGTATTTTAGTTTGATAATTAAAATGCGTTTTTGAACGTAACTCAAGTTTTTTCTACTTTGAAATTTAGGTCAACCTAATACTTATTACTCGCTAGGTAATGAAAAATAAGTAACTTCAGAAACCCAGCATAAGACTTCAAAGTCACCTCACCAATAGTTATGCTAATAGAAGACGGTTATACAACTGAGCTTTGTTCCTACGTCTGATGATAGCGAGCCTTATTTACAATTTACTTCGAAACAAGATATGGTAAAACCTGACAATCGGAATTTTGATCTAATACATTTTTAGAGATTATGCATATGACATTTATTTTTCGACCGTAAAATGAAGAAATTAAAATCCATGTAATTTTAAGATTTCATACTACTAGCTGTTGCTCTCGACTTTGTCCGCGTGAAATTAAAAAAATAATAAAAATCATAGCCTTTGTTCCTCACAGATAAGTTACTTTTCTAATAGTGAAACATTTTTTGAAATCGACCTAGTAGTTTTTGAGTTATTTCAATATATACAAATCTTTCATCTTTATAATATTAGTATAGATATAGATAAATTACAACTGTAAAAAGTAGCTTATACAAAACTATAAATTCTACAGACATTAATTACGCACTTAGTCAATAGTAAAGAAACTTGGCAAAGAAATCAGCCGTACTTATTTTGCAAGATCCAAGAAGCATGAATCAAAAGCCCGTCCTTCCGCCAACATTCGTTAAGTTCGAGGCTCATTTCTCGAAAACCAATATAGCATTGCAATATCAATAATCAATTGGTGCATTCTTGGCGTTGGTTCAAGTCTATTACGTCGACGATACAAGCGCGCATTCAAATGTACTGCGGCTCCTTTTGTGGAGCATCTGCCTTGCCCGAGCAAGCAAGCAAATCCGAATTTGTTCTCACTACGGCCGGATACACACGGTCCGCTATACTTTGTTATGTTAAAACGATATGTTTTTTATCCTAGCTCCTGTGCCAAGTGCGTCATCGCCTACGTTTTTAATATTCGCTGTGATTCTTTTGGTTTTCTTGTTGTCTTTTCGTGTTTTTTGTTTATAATACGTGAACAATGTTTCTTGTAATATAATTTAAAATTACTCAGTTATTGAAATATTATATATGCTTGTACTTCTATACTAATATTGTAAAGATAACTCAAAAACTGAGCCGATTTCAAAAATTCTTTCACCGTTAAAAAGCTACGTTATCACTGAGTAACATAGACTGATTTTTTTAAATTCACGCGGACGAAGTCGCAAGCAACAGCTAGTATGTAATAATGTTAATGAAATAACGAAAATTCCATTACTATCCCAAATATGACGCTGATTAGACAGTGACAATCTTCTACCGTGAAGACTCTTAAATATTTTATACTACTTTTACGAGCTTTTCGAAAGTTTATAAATATGAGATAGTAAAGATATATTGTTTTTTGTAATAAATTTAAATATATTTGTTGAATCAATTTTATGGTCAATAAAAACATACCAAATAAGATACCAGAGTATCTTACCACGTCAATACTGACGAAAGCTATGAGTCATTGTTGAAACAACATCGTTGAAAATGTGAATTTCTTGTAAATAACAGGACAATTATAGGAATTAACATGGTTGCACAATTGAATATTGGCTTAATTACATTGATTGTTATGGTATTACCCAATTCCCTAATCGTGGCTCGCACGCGAAAATTAATGACGTGGGTGACCCACTACAGCGGTTATTACGTGAGTTAACAAATGGAAAATGTATTTAACACCTTATAGTACATGTAGAAATAATTAAATTATTTCTTTAATTGCAAATGAAATGACTATTATATTATAGTATGTGGTGTGTGAACTTTTCATTAAAAATGACTCATGAGCCAACTCAGGACGCTGTAAATGGCTCTTTAAGGCAGTGATAAATTAGTCAAATAAAAGAGCGAACTTATCTATACTAAAATCATAAAGAAGAAAGATTTGTATTTTTGGCTATATTGAAATAATTAAAAAACTACTTGACCGATTTCCAAAATTCTTTCACCATAAAAAAGCTACGTTATCTATGAATGCTGTGTTTTTTATTATTTTTTATCACGTAGACAACGTCGCAAGCAACAGTTAGTTACAAATAAACATTCACGTTTTCCTGGAAATGATTAAAGTTAGTGTAAAGATTTTGTCCAACATTTCCTAGATTGATTCATAAAAGTGTTTTTCGTAAACGTAAGCTCAATGTCTCAAAACAGAGGGCGAGCGAAGCTTTAACATTTACAAAATATTAATAACCCGTAATATTCTTTTTGAAATACGATCCTCAACTACAAGAAGGCTCCCCCGTGGCATTTTCTAATTAATTAGAACCGAATGAAACGCACCCTTCCCTTATTATTTACATTTAATGTAGCGTCGCTTCGCTTTTACCTAAATTAAATGACATTTTTCAAAGTATTTCTTTTTTCAAACAAAATGAAAGAAAAACACACCGACGGTTCTGCAGTTTAGTTGCTCAGGGCAATTTGAAAACGGCGAGTACAAAGTTCCTCTGTACACTATCTTTTATATTCTTCTTGAAGGTATTTTTTAAACAAGCAGTTACATTTTTTATTTGACGAAGGAGGTTCGGAGTATTCTTAATAACTTTGAATACGGAATGCTTTTTGAAATGTATAATACTTTAAATTTTTTCTACTGATGATAATTGAAAATTTATAAAATTAAACGTCATATTAATAACATTATTCAAAAAGCCTCTCTATAACGCGGTTGGTAGTTCCCCCGTGTAACACGTTTTTACTAGGGCAGAGTCATAAATCGCGTGATAGGAGTGTTCTTCTTTTAAAGTTGAAAATATTCTCGTTATATGGAGGTTCGGAATCCGCGTTATAGGAATTTGTGTTGTAGGGTGTATAAATTCCTGCTTTAAGTTACACCAGTATACGAGTACATTTCTTCCGAAATCTTCCGGAACATTTTACGGTCTTCCGTAAAAGTCAATTCGGTGTTCAGTTTCGAGTCCGGAAGTGTGCGGGCGCGTTTTTCACGCGGTAGGTGATAATTGGCCCATTTGTCCGGAACACGGCCGCCGGTAATTCGTCGAGGTCACGCCTTCCCGCGTTAATACTTTACATTATAATGAGCTATATTTTCGACTGCCTCCGATAAACCTGTAAATTAAGGGTGCTAAGTCGAGGAATACGCGCTAGAGGAATTTTAATTAAATTATGTTTTGTGCCTGTGTTTATGATAAAATATTCGGCATTACCTAAAATTTTTTCTTTCAACTTTACACTTTCTAAAAATGAATATACTTTTCTTTACTTTTTTGTTCGGCAAAAATTTAAATATCAAATTTTCAAATATCTTTCACCGAAAATGGCTCTTATAAGGGAAGCACTTAAGCATCAGAAAAGGCTCTCTATATTAAAAGATAAGGTGCACGATATTCGATAGGTCCTCTGTTAAAAGGTTTACTTGAACGTAAATTATTCCCCCCTAACGCCATCTAGCGACTTTTGTCCGCTAAAGGTCGGGGTCTTTTGTCGATGCTACAATAAAATTTTATCCCGGAAACCTATTCGCAGTTACCTTTTATTATAATGTTTCAGAGCTATCCGGGATACTTTTCAGAGGGGCTTTGTTATGCCTCATAATGGGGTCCAACATTTTTATTTCGCTTCCAATTTTAGTACCGAAGCTTAGTACTGTCGGTGTCATTTATCAGTTTTATATCTTTTAATGCGACAAACGTTTTTACTTTAAAAATAAAAATTATGACAAAATAAAAAATTACCTGTTACTATTTTACCAACTGACAAAGAGGATTTCATGGGCGTCATAAGGAAGAGTAGGGTCAGCCCAAAGTGACTAAAAAATAACTTAAAAACGACTTGTCCGTTTTCCATTAAAAATTACATCAAATGTTGAAAATTATCTTTGGAGTAAAATAATTAGTTACTACCAACGTTTAAGTCAAAACGAATCAAAATTTACCATTTCAATGCAAATACTTATCCATTTTTACAGACCAGTATAGTGAAAAAGGTTAAATTTTTATTTAAAATACACGCGATTTACAAAACTTTTCCTATGCTATTAAGACAATAATTTTAAGTTTAAATTGTCGGCGTTATTTCAAGTTAAAGTTCCACCGCGAGAGGGCGCGTAGTGGACGTATCAATCAATTACAAAGACTGACGCCTCCAGCGATATACGTTGCAGATAGGGCGCGCCGTGCCTAAGGGAGTACGGTGCAAAACTTTTGAAAGCGGAGTACATTCTTTTAAATACAAAGGATTCTTATATCTGACTTGTCACAAACTAAACTATGAATATGATACTCAAATTATACACCACCTAATTATAAACATCCACTCTCAGAGGGATAGGCAGAGATTATAGATTTCCATTTGGCGCACCTTTCACGCTTTTTAAATTCAAATCTACACATAAATGTTACTAATTTTAGGTATTAACAGTTACTTTCTAGATAAACTGGTTTATTTTCTTACTAAATTAATACAATGTTCTAAGTGCTTCCACAAAAAAGATAGACGATAGTTATCGCTGCATAGTATGAAATTTAAGCTATCTCTTATAACTTGTACCACACAAATGTCTATTGCTCACAGCCCTAATCAATAGCGGATAGGTTAGGGTGTTATTTGCAGACATGACGTTTTTATTAAATAAACAGCCGAACAAAATGAACCCGTCGTGAACAACGCTTGAAGTTAATGGAAGATATTTTTACGAAATATTCTCGTATATACCAAGTTACTGCAGGTGCAAATAATTGCTTAAGTTACATGTAATAAGTTTTGCAAACGTGCTTAATTAATTTATACATTCTTAGATAAATATCAATATTACTTTACAGCAAAAAAAAAAACAAATTTTTATCCTTAAATTTAGAAATATCTAATCTAACTAATATTATAAATGCGAAAGTTTAGATGGATGGATGGATGGATGGATGTTTGTAACCTAAATGGCAGAACAGATCTCGATAATTGGCATAGACGTAAAGGATAGTCTAGAAGAACAAAGGCTATTCACTTATGTTTTTTTTAAATTTCACGCGGACGGAGTCGCGGGCTTCAGCTAGTATATATATATAAATATTAGTTTACTTAAACTTGATAAAGACTCGAAGTATGTGAAAAAGTCACCATAAATTAGATTTAAAGATCCGATCCCTAGAATCCCGAGCCGATGACGCAGCTTTGAAATATAAATCTCAAAGCTAAATGAGTATAACGAAGTAGATAATGATGTACAAGCTATATAAGCTGTACATAATGATGTAAAGCTATATAATTGTACATAGCTCGTCTATAGCTCCGAGGCATGCCTGAGCAAAGAATGGGAGCACATTCCGTAGCTCGTAACGCGTCTCACAGCCATATTAATAATAATTCTCGCATCGGTATTGCAGAACTGGTGACGTCATAACTACAGCCTTATGAGGATATCTTAAATAACTGCGTGCAATGCAATAAAAAAAATATTTACAGCGTGAAAACCTGAAACTAAACTATCGCATAATTGTTTAGTCTCGCTTTGATTCCTATGAGCTTATAAGGACACTACTCGATTGTTAGTTGTGCAACTAAACAGTTGAATTGGCTGCGAAACAATCGACAATCGTACAACAGTTGTGCGATAGTTTAGTTAAAGGTGTGCGTTCTTACTATTGATTTATTTTTGAAATTAGAATCCAAAACAAAAGACATACTTGCATAGCGACATAATAAAACCACAATCCATATCAATTTCATTAACCTATCTATACTAATATAATAAAGCGTAAACACACACTACTTTGTTGCCTAAGATGTCAGCAATTACAGCATATTTTTGAATAATTCTTTATATATATTTTCACGCTATTAAACTTAGAGGGTAAATAAATTGGGTAAAAATCCTAATGTGGGAAAGAGACCATAAGTTGCTGCCAACATCAAGGAAGCAAGATTGCCATGGTTTGTCATCTTTTCATATCATTTTGACATTTGATATTAATAATTTGACAAATGTAAACAAGAAAATAAAGTTTTTATAATTTTATGCGGATGAAGCCGCACGGGAACAGCTAGTATTCTATAATAGCACTTATTTACCCTTTATGTACGCTGCTTGTATTTTACGTGCGTTTATGTATTAAAATGAATTCTCTTGAGATTCAAAACTAATGCTACCATATACAGCTAATCAACTAGGCTTTTATAGTTGACATTATATTACGTAAAGTAATAATAAATAATGTATACTAGCTGTTGCTTGCGACTTTGTTCGCGTTAAATTGAAAATAAAATACATAGCCTATGTTACTCACTGATAATGTAGCTTTTTAATTTTGAAATCGGTTTAGAAGGTTATTTCAATACATGCTAAAATACCTGCTACCCTCCAGTTAAAGTCCGGTCGAAATCAGCCCAGCTATTTCGGAGAATATCCGGAACAAACGCGGCTTACGGACAGACAGACAGACAGACAAAACATTCGTTATCAGCAACGCAAATACATAATTTTCCCGAAATCTGGAATTTTTCTTTTGATATGACAAACAGATACTTCAATTTTATTATATGTATATATAGATAGATGTAAAAAACAAAGATTTAAAGCACCATAAATGTCTTTAGAATGGATTAATTCCAGTGATGTCTCGTCTGATAACAGCGTTGGCACGATCTGCAGTACAATAGAGTTTTCTTGTATCAATGGGCAGTTAACGCACCGCCCGATCACGGTTGGGTATCGGCCAGAATGTGATCGGTTGACCGGTTGATCAACAGGACATATTATGAGGTTGGCTTCGGTCCCAATTGAATTACGTTGAAGGAGAAACCGTGCAGTACTAAATTAAAGTAATATAACATATTTTTTTTAAAATATTCCTTTTACGGTAAAAGTAATATTTAAACTTCTGGTCTTTTTTACAACATTTAAACAATCTTACTAATATTATAAGTGCGAAAGTTTAGATGGATGTTTGTTTGTACAAACTCTTGTAGCCTAAACTGCTAAACGGATCTCGATGAAATTTGGCATAGACGTAGAGGATAGTCTAGAAAACACATAGGTTACTCATTTTTGTTTTTATTCCACGCAGACGGGGTCGCGGGCAAAACCTAGGTTTTTTTTTTGTACACCTTGTTATTGACTTTCAGTTACAAGACTATCAGAGTTTCCTACTAGTGTACTTGACCTTATAGTATGCTATAAGATATAAGATATAACAACTTATAAATCTTCGGGTGCAAATAGCATTATCAAAGCAGGAAAGCATTAATTATTTTGATTTTGATTTGATTTATGATAAGATTTTTTTTAGTTAATTATTTTGTCTGTATCTAATATGTTTAAATTCAGTATATCGTTTTAAATTTTTATTCCGTGTACGAAATGTAGATACAATCCGTTCATATGCAAACGCGTATTTGCTTTGTTCCTACCGTTCTATTTAAAGAAACTAAACACGTGTCTAAATTTTCACTCCAGGTCGGTGTTGCTAGCGTGAATTTGATTTGTATTAATTTTAAAAAATAAATACTTTGCCCAGTAAAAACTAGTCTTGGGACAATTATTCTACTATTATGATTATTTATTAAGGCATATATTCCTATCACATGAACTTGTGTGAACTTATTCGTAATATGGATAAAATTTGTATGATATTTATTGGTAGTTTTAAGTACACGGCAAGAATCTAATACAGTTGTCAAAGAAGTTAAGAATACTTCATCAAGAATACTTTTGATAAGCCCTCTGAGCTATTCGTTGCCTCAATGTATTCAGTACTAGTATTGTAAAATATAGATTCTCACGTGCTGACAGTTACAGGAGTGTAACAAACGGGGGAGTAGATATAAAATGATAAATGATGGTGGCTGATGGCGCGAGGGGGGAGGCACTAGGGGGGGGATGTCGACGATGGTTTAATATCGAAACCTTTTAACTGCAGCTACAGTGTTATAACTACTTGGGAACGAAAATTAGATTGATTGTTTCGATGTTACATATTGAAAGAATGAAGATGGCTGCTTAAAATGTCCAAATAATTTATTAAAAATTAGCAACTATCTTTGGTATCCTTAAATCTCGGAATGTAAGTTGTAAAAAGACTCATACTCTACATTACAAATCAGACATACATGCAAGCATACAGTATTTGACTAGAATTAGGTACGTCTGAACTCAGACACACCAAATTTCTCATACCAAACAAACACTACGGGCTTTCCTTGGTATTCATTTAATGACTATGAATACGGAAGTAAAAAAATTAAACATACTAGTATATTACAAATAATATGAACCGAACTTTAAAGGTTTTTCAACACACTCTTAGCTCCTATAATTTGAAAGCTTTAAATCGACTTGTGCAGTATGTAGCTTTACAAAAAGCTCGCCTGAGATGCCGTCGGCGTCAGGTGTTGGCTCCCAACACCGCCCGCCGCGTTACACCGACCAGAATATATTGCGAACGTGTATTTAACGAACGGCACAATATGCGAACTTATTTTAACGAAAGCTTTTTCAATTTTATCACTTTAATGGAAAACTTTCGTTGTGTAATTGTTATTTTACAAACGACTGATATTCTGTTTTTTGTTAGGTAATAATTGTAACTTTTTAAGTATTTTTTGTTTATAAATATTTACTTACATTTACTTACACGACTGTAATCTAAAGGGATAAGCAGAGATAAAGAATTAAATGAATTCTCATATTATTCTTAATGATTTATTACGTTATTCTGTAGATATCAATTGAAAGATTCTACAAATGAAACAAGTTTTACTAAAATTCTAAACTGCTTTAATTTTGTAGACAGTCGAGTTGCCTATATTTGAATTTGACAGGGCAGGCGACAAACGAAACTATTCGGAAAAGCTAAATAGACGAAGACAAGGTTAATAGAGAAAATTTTTGTGTCTAGACATAGATTCTCTTTTTAATGACCTTCAATTCTAAACGAAGCTGGTTTTGCTTGTTTTTCATCACTTTTCAATAAGGAAAGGATGGGAAGTAGAAGTGAGTATGGCTGGAAAAGAAAGTCTTTACTCTGTTGATTAAATGTTGACAACGCATCTACAAATGCAGATGTCTATGGGCAGAGATTCTTCGCTATTTTGGCGAATTCCAGTAACAGCTTTCTCTTATACTATAAATAAGTTCAATGATTAATTTAAGAGTGAACATTGTTAATTTAATAACTATATTTCACATATACAGCGTGTGTTTAACAAGAAATAACAATTGCTTGTTGAAAGTACTGTTGAAACTGTATCTCCGCCTATTCCACGTTTTCGCTATCACAGTTTATATAGTAGCTAGCGCGCTTCCCCGAGTTTATCTGGCTTTCCTTTTAGCACATGTCAATTAAGGAAAGCAAACGGAGGAAATTTTTAACTTCAGATTGTTTTTGTTGAACTCCGAGTTGTTTGTGTTTGTTAACATGTAGCGTTTTCTACGTTCGTTATTTTAATTTAAAAATAGTTTATTCTGCAAGTCTGTTTAATGTACTGTGTGTTGTAATTAGTAACTTATTGGTATACACTATGCTTTACTAATTGTGTTTTAAAGTGAATAAAGCAAGGATATTGGTCTTCTATGGAGACTCTTTGATTTTATAATTGATGTCTTCTATTGTGAAGTCACAAAGATTTTAGACTTAAAGCGGGCGCACACCTTTGACTAAACAAGCGCACACTTTTGTTGCGATTGTCGATTGTTTCGCAGCAAATTCAATTGTTTATTTGCACAACTAAAAATCCAGTAGTGTGCGCACCTCCATATAAGCTTATAAGGTGTCAAACGAGCAATCGGCCACCTGAATCCACCGAAATGGAACGCGAACGCTGCCCATAAACATCCGCAATTGCAGTAGTGTTGCCTACCCTTAATTGACGGAGAAGGAGACGCGCATAAAGGGAATATTTCCCATTCCTCTGCGCCTTCTCTAACGTCAAATCCACTTTTTCTTCCCATCCTTTCCTCTTAAGAAATGGGTGGGAAGGAAAAGGGACTAAAATTAGGCCTCCGGAGATTAAACAGTTGTGCGAACTAACGCCGAACCTGACATTAGTAAAAATGTATCACTACAACCAAAGATATAAAAATCGTACAAACGTATCGTTTGTATGAAACAGCTCTTGTGTATCTCCGAATGAAGCCGCAAGAGTGTCTACAACGGGCTTAATTAAAAGAAAACAGGCGCATACATGCCCCCGCCCGCGCCGTTGCCCGAGGTCACCGCGAGATTGCGATACACTTCCAAATAGGATTTGGCTCGATGTGCTGGCGACGGAGTGCAAATAAAATTAACTTTTCTATTACAAATGTTAACAAAATTTTACCACTCTGTTATACAAATTACACTTTAAAATTTTCTAATCAAGTATTATTAATTGAATAAAATTTATTTATTTAAAAATCTAATTGTTTCTTAATCTTACTAATATTATAAAGTGGAAAGATTTGTATTTATTGAAATAACTGAAAAACTACTGGGCCGATTTCCAAAATTCTTTCACCATTAAAAAGCTACGTTATCAGTGAGTTTATTACTTTTTTTATTTTCACGCAGACAAATACATATATAAAGTATATAGGTAGATCTTTCCTATAGCTTTTAAAATAAAAACAAAGCTATAAAATGCAAGTCATGTGAATACCAATGCCTTGAATTTAGTACTTTTTTATGTATTACTTAAGAATTCATGTGTGAAAATAACTTTAAAGTAATATAGTTAAACCGTTGATGGACAAAGGGAGAGCAGTAATCGCTAGGTGTAATCCTGTAAGCCGATTTTCGTCTTTCGTTAATAAACAATTCATTAAGCCTCGCGTTGCTAGAGAATTCCTTATCTTTAAATACAGATAGATACAATCCATTTAACAGTATTTACACATTCTCACTGTCTCCTTACGCTGTATTTAAACCAAGAATACTAAGGGTAAGAGCGTGCGCACCTCTGAAACTAAACTATCGCACAACTGTTTATCGCTTTGATTCCTATGAGCTTATATGGCGCACACTACTCGATTATTAGTTGTGCAAACAGTTGAATTGGCTGCGAAACAATCGACAATCGCACAACAGTTGTGCGATAGTTAAGTCAAATGTTAGCCTCTTAGAGCAGAGATGACAGGAGGACAATTTCATCATGAGCACCTCTACTGTAAACTTCTAAATCCACTTGGGCAATGACAGTTTATTAGAGTAGTTATTGCCGAATTATGTTTATATTTATACGTATTGAATACAATTATATTTATTAAAATTGAAAGATTTGTAGAAGGTTCTGCTCTATATTATTTACTATTAAAAATGCACATTAAAAAAAAGTACCTCCTTCTTTTGGGAAGTCGGTTAAAAAGTAATATTGACCTATTTACTGTCTATAAGTTGTATTTAAGACGTGCAAAGCAAAAGCTACACTAAACTTGAACACATAAATGATTCATCAATGTTGCATGGTCCAGCAATTAATGACTTTCACAATTGGGTTTATTAATAAACCAACGAAAGCTTAAGTAAGCAAAGAACTTAGTTAATGGCTTGTGTTTAATTATTTATTTTATTACACTTGAACTTAAGAAACAGTTTTATTGTTTTTAAAACATTAAAAGGAATTATGATGTTGAAGACATTTCCATTTTTTTCACAAAGATTAGAGGATATGTTCTACTTAATATAATTGGTATATATGATTCTTAAAATTGATTTTTAGATTTTAAATATATAATCTTAAGATGTTCATATCGCAGATGCCCACACGAGCTGTACAACGGCGATAAAACGGAACGCGATTATTTTTAGAGTTAACACTAACAACAACGAATGCACGTTCGATTCTCCGGCGGACGGATTATTTACGACGTTACTTGTAGGCTTGGGATTAAAATAGTACAACTGGCCATCGTTAGCCCACCATTGTATCGGCGATACTTCTGTCAAAATTTATCCGAACTGAATATATTACAGTCCATAAAAATAAAAGGGTAAATAGCTATTGTATTTCACCATTTGATGACGGATGTTATACGTACATATGTACCTTACAAGCTTTCACGACTCCGTCCGCGTGGAGTTAAAAAAACAAAAATCAAACAAAATATAGGACCCACCTGCAAACATTACCTTTCGGATAAAAAAAGAATTATCAAAATCGGTCCACTAGCGGCGGAGTTATGCCGTAACACACATTAAAAAAAACTTACAGACGAATTGAGTACCTCCTTCTTTTGGGAAGTCGGTCAAAAAGTAAGTAGCCAAAGTTAATTGAAATCCGTTTAGCAGTTTAGGCTACAAACTCTAACAAACATCCATACATCTAAACTTTTGCATTTAGTATTAGTAAGATTAAATCATTTAGTTACTTACTAAAGGTTTCTAATTAATATATTGCTATTAAAAAAATACAGTACGATTTCATAAGAATATAAAATCAATATTGAGCAATATCGTTAGACTTGGTGTGTAGAAGGTAGCTCGCAAGGCTCCAGTAATTAGAATGCGCAATTAGACCGAAATGAAGCACTGATCGAACTCAATAACAATTAGTGCCTCGCCTCTGGCGCTTTCGAAATTATGATTCATAAATACATCGATTGTATCTCTACTAAGGTACTTGGATATACCAGGGTAGAGACGTATATGAACAGAAAAATATCCTTTTCCGTTCATAAAAGTTACACAATGTGCAATCTTTTGATTTCGGCAGTATTTTCGCTTAAAACTACTAACAAAATTTAACTTAAGCTCTCATTCAAGATACCAAAACGTTACTTAACAACGGAAATATCTACAGATTTTTTTACTCTACCGTGTTCATTATTAAGTTTTTTACTCCAGAAATATAACCAAAAATAGAGTTTAAATAAACATTAAAGTCGTAAAGTCGACTTGAAACATCTGTACAGAACACCCGGATAGCTCACGTAGAGTAGCAACTTTTCGTTCCGCATAGCAACTGTAGGTCAACTTGCTCCGCTGGACTTCCGATGTACACTGTGCCTTAGACTACTTTATAAGGCCGTTACAGCTTCCGCGTTTAGAGCAAGTTCTTAGTACAAATCGTTTGGTAGACTTTTAACGTGATATTGAATGCAGAAACTATTTTTTTTTTAATTTCAAATATTGTGAACTGATTATCATTTGATAATTAAACGAGTATTTAATGTAAACCAATAATGACCGGTTTCCCAGCTATTTTTAATTATTTAATTATTTAATTATTTAATTATTTAATTATTTAATTATTTAATTATTTAATTATTTAATTATTTAATTATTTAATTATTTAATTATTTAATTATTTAATTATTTAATTATTTAATTATTTAATTATTTAATTATTTAATTATTTAATTATTTAATTATTTAATTATTTAATTATTTAATTATTTAATTATTTAATTATTTAATTATTTAATTATTTAATTATTTAATTATTTAATTATTTAATTATTTAATTATTTAATTATTTAATTATTTAATTATTTAATTATTTAATTATTTAATTATTTAATTATTTAATTATTTAATTATTTAATTATTTAATTATTTAATTATTTAATTATTTAATTATTTAATTATTTAATTATTTAATTATTTAATTATTTAATTATTTAATTATTTAATTATTTAATTATTTAATTATTTAATTATTTAATTATTTAATTATTTAATTATTTAATTATTTAATTATTTAATTATTTAATTATTTAATTATTTAATTATTTAATTATTTAATTATTTAATTATTTAATTATTTAATTATTTAATTATTTAATTATTTAATTATTTAATTATTTAATTATTTAATTATTTAATTATTTAATTATTTAATTATTTAATTATTTAATTATTTAATTATTTAATTATTTAATTATTTAATTATTTAATTATTTAATTATTTAATTATTTAATTATTTAATTATTTAATTATTTAATTATTTAATTATTTAATTATTTAATTATTTAATTATTTAATTATTTAATTATTTAATTATTTAATTATTTAATTATTTAATTATTTAATTATTTAATTATTTAATTATTTAATTATTTAATTATTTAATTATTTAATTATTTAATTATTTAATTATTTAATTATTTAATTATTTAATTATTTAATTATTTAATTATTTAATTATTTAATTATTTAATTATTTAATTATTTAATTATTTAATTATTTAATTATTTAATTATTTAATTATTTAATTATTTAATTATTTAATTATTTAATTATTTAATTATTTAATTATTTAATTATTTAATTATTTAATTATTTAATTATTTAATTATTTAATTATTTAATTATTTAATTATTTAATTATTTAATTATTTAATTATTTAATTATTTAATTATTTAATTATTTAATTATTTAATTATTTAATTATTTAATTATTTAATTATTTAATTATTTAATTATTTAATTATTTAATTATTTAATTATTTAATTATTTAATTATTTAATTATTTAATTATTTAATTATTTAATTATTTAATTATTTAATTATTTAATTATTTAATTATTTAATTATTTAATTATTTAATTATTTAATTATTTAATTATTTAATTATTTAATTATTTAATTATTTAATTATTTAATTATTTAATTATTTAATTATTTAATTATTTAATTATTTAATTATTTAATTATTTAATTATTTAATTATTTAATTATTTAATTATTTAATTATTTAATTATTTAATTATTTAATTATTTAATTATTTAATTATTTAATTATTTAATTATTTAATTATTTAATTATTTAATTATTTAATTATTTAATTATTTAATTATTTAATTATTTAATTATTTAATTATTTAATTATTTAATTATTTAATTATTTAATTATTTAATTATTTAATTATTTAATCAGTTAATTATTTAATTATTTAATTATTTAATTATTTAATTATTTAATTATTTAATTAATATTAATTGATTAAACAAACTTGAAATTGTTTTCCCTCTAATTCTCTTTGTAATGATAGAGATAAATATGTTTTTGTCAGGATTTAAGAAGTGAAAACGCAGCATATTTTCCGTATAATTTCATTATCAAATAGCATTTAATCGCTATCTACATCCATAAATGTTTAAAGTTATAGATTAACTAGTTATAAACTAAACTAAAATATGACAAAAACTAATCATGCTCTACTAATATATTCCAAATTAAATTCATTTAAAAATCTAGATTTATATAATTTCTATTGAAATTGTAAGCATATTTCTATAATGAAAATGGACAAGAACGAAGGTTTTTGATGAAATAACGAATAAAGCTATACAAGGCAAACATTTTAGGTTAGTTAAAAAAATTACCGAACATGAAACCAGAGCTGATCTCTGTAACGTTTCCAATGCACGTGCTGCTGCTGTAATTAAATCTTTATTTAGAATTTATTGCTCGGTTCTTCAAACTTACGGCACAAGTTATTTCTATTTGGATTTATGAATTTAAATAAAGTTTACGCAACGACCAATAGATGAAAAAATAAAAAATATGAATTAGAAAAAAAAACAGTTTCAAAATAATGACTATGTTACTTCTTACTAATGTTATAAATGCAAAAATCTAGATGGATGGATGTTTGTTAGAGTTTGTAGGCTAAACAGCTGAATGGATCTCGATTAAATTGGGCATGTAGAGGATAATCTGGAAGAACACATAGACTACATACTTTTGTTTTTTTTTTTTAATTCCACGCAGATGGAGTCGCTGACGAAAGCTAGTAACGCCAACTCTACAAGTAGAATTATTGATGTTGAGGAAATACAAGATTAAATTTAGAAATTGTAGAACTAGTTGGATGAGAAGATGAAGGTAACGATAAAGATGGCAGAAATAATGATTATATTGATGACTATATTATTATACTAATTGACAAAAACTTATTACAATCAAACAATTAACTACCTCAAGGTAAGCTCATTATGAAAATAACACATATTGTTACGTTAATCTGAGACAAAACTTACATTAGATGGAAATTAGAACCGCAGATGCCAAAACCTTAAATTATAGGCGATAGAGAATATAGTGCCCTCATTTGCATCTAAGCATTGCTTTACATCTCCCGAGAATCCACTTACGCACTTTGATGCGTTGAATTTGGGTCGATGTTGTAAAGCTGATATGATTTGAGGCGGAGCAGGTATTTTAATATGCCAGATGGTTTTACAAAACTCCTATAGTTGTTTCAACGCTGTCGTAAATTTTATGTAAAATTTGAAGGTGTTAACTTTAAGGAAAAACAGACTTTAAATGAAATAGCTATACGAAATAACTACAACTGAGAACGTTAATAATGGTGCTAAAGAAACTCAATACCCTTTGGCGTCAATTTAAGGATAGTTTCAAAGGTATAAGATTTGCGCCAGTGTAACAAAAACTAAAAACAACGAAGTCGTGTTAATTGATGATGTCAGATTTTACAAAGAATTCTGTTTACGTATTTGCAAACATGATCTGAATTCTTGACCTACTTGCATATATCTTGTGCTAAACAGAAGCGATAATAATGTAAATCTAGGCTTAGTATTAAATAATCCTGGGTTCGAATCCCAACCGTCTTATTCATTTATATTCGTTTAGAACAGAACTCCTCTATAATTTTTACTTTCTTTATTTGATGATATTTATTGTAATACTTTTAAAATATGATTGAAATTTGGGCATAAAAAATAATGTATTCGTGTTAATCAAGGAAGATTATTTAAAAATCACAAATGCAAACATGAAAAGATAAACAACACTATTAGATGTTCAAAAAACCAAAAAAAAAATCAAATAACAGCGAAACGTAAAGGACGTTAAAGATTGTAAATTTCTCACCAGTTCATCGTAGTAATTCGCGATTTGCGAATAGATGAGAGAATCGTAATCCATTTTCACAAACAAAGCACTCTGTAGATAAAGGGCACGTCACACGTGACAATATGACGTCACTTACAACTTAAAGACGGAAGTGAACGAAAAACGCGGCGAAAGGGCCAGCGTGTAATTGTAACTGAGTTTTCCTGAACAGCGTCGATACAAGACGCATTGGCCGAGCAACGTCTGACGTATACGCCGCTTGTAAAGCTAAAATAAGACCAAATTTTAAACACAAATCTTCGGTGCGAGGCAACGCACAGAGCTGCGTTTACCACTACGCTAATTCAAAATGTATTCGATGTTAAATTAAACAGATCGATTCGTTAGAGCTTCCTGTTGTGATTCAGTGACTAATTATTGTTAATTTTTGCTATTTATACCTAAAATAAAGTTCTATACATTATCAGGTTTTTTGTTTAGAAATTATTTTTAAGTTTAACGCCTCAACATTCATTACTGCTTCTACTCACAGTTTTCCAATTGAGTATGCAAACATTTTAAGAGTCTTATAGAGTATTCTATATCTTTGTCACACTTGTATTTCATTAGACACACTGTGTAACCACGCTACAGTTATCATGAGAGTTTATTTCAAAAGGAGGCGTGTTATTCGTGTTCCTAGATTTTGCGTTGCCTACACTGTTTGACGGTTGAAAACTATAATATTAGTTTATTATAATTATTAAATCGGTTGCTATAAAAATAATGGTGATGAGTTTTAACCGAAATGTTAATAAGATTTAAAAGTTTCTGTCTAACACACACTCAGTCGGCTAATGTTAACTAAAGTATTGTTTATGCAAGAATAATCTCTCTAACTGCTTAAATACTCAATCAATTGTAGCAATAAAACGCTGTTTTATTAATTACAAATCAAATAATTGTAAAATATAATATTGGTTACTTGAAAGTTTGCAGAACGGTGCAATTTTAATGCACAATAATAATGTTTGACAAATGCATCGTAGGACGGGGGACGTCAGTAAGAGGGCTAGAGACGGCTGGACAAAACGTCGTCTGCCACAACTACACCGCAACACCGCATTGCTGGAATTTAGTGTTATAATATACTAAAATAGTAAACAGACATGATATGCTTAATAGTAAGTAGTAATCTGTCAACTGTTTTAAATCATACTAATATTATAAATGCAAACGTTTAGATGGATGTACTCGTAGTCTAAACGGCTGAACGTATATCGATGAAATTTGGTATAGATGTAGATAGTCTAGAAGAGCATATGGGTTACTCACTTTTGTTTTTTTAATTCCACGTGGACGGAGTCGCCGTCGAAAGCTAGTGACGTATATTAGTAAAATTTTATTAGTATGAAAGCTCTTGAAAATTTTTAAAATGATATTTATGCAATTTTAATGCATAAGAAAAGTATACGTTCAAAATGTTTAAAATCACTATTTTAAAACTATAATTAATTATTCATGTACTTTAATTATATGCAAGCTGTTGCTCGTGACTCCGTTCGCCCGAAATTAAGAAAATTAAAAAGCATAGCTTTTGTTACTCATTGATAACGCAGCTTTTTAATAGTGAAAGAATTTTTGAAATCGGTCTAGTTGTTTTTGAGTTATTTCAATACATACAGAAATACATAATCTTGCCTCTTTATAAGTATAGAAGAATGTTTCACCTATTTGTCACATTCAAATATTACAGAAAAAAAGATAGGAAAGTTAGAAAACAATCTGAAAACCGGTTAGCACGGAATAGTGATTCAGGACACAGCGAGCCAAGATTCGTAGTTTATTTGATTTGGTGCAATCGCATCCTTTAATTCCCTACCCGCGACGCACGCACGACCTGTTGCTCACGTCTGGATACTTTCCAGTGCTAAGTGAAATATAGTCAAATAAAAGTATTGTTGTTTAAGTTTTTCAATTTTCACAACTCCGTGCCAAGCGTGCGTGCTACGTTATTAACGTTTGGTGCTTAAACCCGTATTAGGTCTGCATTCGGAATATACACGTGTTGAGAATCTCCTTATCCACAAATTGCTTTTATTTCGTTGTAACGGTCTGTAATGATTTTCGTTTCAAATCGTTGAGGAAATTTATTAGTATTGTTATGATTTAGATATGTTTTTTGTTTGAATTAAGTATTCAATCTAACTCATATTATAAATGCGAAAGTTAAGATAGATGGATGGATGTTTGTTAGAGTTTGTAGCCTAAACGGCTGAACGGATTTCGATGAAATTTGGTATAGACGTAGAGGATAGTCTGGAAGAACACATAGGCTACTCATTTTTGTTTTTTTTTTTAATTCCACGCGGACGAAGTCGCGGGCGAAAGCTAGTATACTTACGTAATATTGGAATAAATTATGTCTTATATTTAACAGATATGTAATGTCTATTTGCAAAGGAATTCCCTAGATACTAACGTAACATTTTGGTACAATTTTCTAATGTTCCTTTACATAATGTTATTCGGTTTCATATTTCGCTGTCACACCTAAGGGAATACTAAAGGGAGTTTGATATGCGGTTGAATTATTTTCTACTTAATGTAATTGAATCTGAAAATATGAGACAAAGTAAAAATATAGGTCGCCATTACTATGAGACTCTGACAAGACGTGTTTGTGCTTGTAATAAAGTTTAAACACATTAAGCAAGTTAGCCTAAAAACAATTCCTAACATGTTTTAATTTAGATAACTTAAATACGGACTCTAACTTTTAATACAATAGATAATTCTGTGTAGTTTTCATATCTAAACTAATTGGATTCAAGTTCTTTACTAGAACATTCTAGAATCTATAAACTAGGTTACCTTCTCTTTCTTATCAGTATCTCTTGCGAAGTTAACGAAGCGAGTAACAGTAAACCAGTCATAAATCTTCACTCGGTTAATAATTACAGTGATAATATAATCCGATAGCTATCTTTACATCACGGATGACGTCATTGTTAGCTGATATTTAACAACCATTAGCCTGTTTGAATAATTTCATATTACTTCGCCTCTGACACAAGAGAACTCCATCCGATGCTATGCTAGATTATAATTTTAATAAGATGACAGGTCAAATTACTTCCATATCTAGATAACCAAGTAACAGATCTTTAAAATTGGATGCCTACATCAACATCAACAGCATTTATCTGACCACTGTTGGAATGCCTTTCCCAATACCTACCACAAAATGCGGCCCTTCCGGACTGCCTACATGTTCAAATGGAATGGTCATATAAGACTGCGATTACATTTATCAAAGTAGACAGAACAATATGATTTCTATGTAATATCAATACTTTTGATTTGTCGTTACCTATGTGAACAAGACATAGGTACGTAAGATTTGAAAACATATGTCCTTGAGTATACAGCCTTCGCCTTGAGCCGTTAGACATTAGGTACGTCTCGTTAGCTTGCGGCTTACATCGCCTTCAAGTAAGATATTTGCAGTAATGCTTTGGGTTTGAAATTAAAGTCAGTTTAACCGCAGTGTATAAAAATAAATCTGGCACAAAATAAAAAAGCAAAAAAATTAAAAAGAAAAACTTTTATTTAAAAAAATATATATGCACAATTTGAATGTGAACAAATTATTTCAATTTCAATAGAAATTTATACATCAAAATGAAAAATAAATGTAACATTTGAAAATTTTTCTCCCCATCATGTCATATGCAGGTTCAACTTAGAATATGTTAGTATAACCGCGTATTGTCGACGAGAAAATTTTATCTTTACGATTTATTTCACGCTGACTTTATATAGCGAATTCTTTTTAATACAGAAAAAATATACGACCCGATGCGTTTACGCCTTCAGATACGAAAGCGTACCTCATTATTTATAAATGCCGTTATGGGCTCAAAATTTCTTACGCCTGAATTATTTAATCTCCTTTTCCATTAGGGTTTTGCGAAATGACACAATATATATTCAGAGCGTGCACTGGGAATGTACGAAAAGGACTTAATGGAAAAATTAAATTCAAGATAAAAAATGAAAACTAACGATTTTTATTTGACCAATGATTCCAAAACTAAAAATAAATTTTATCTATACTGATAAGAATAACGAATTTATAATTTCAAGAAAATAAAAGGTTTATTTTTACAAATTAATAACATTTCTAAGATAAAATGATTGTTATTATTCTCCATTAAAAATGTATTATATATGTAAAGTATTAAATTATGATCTAATATTTTCCATTAAAACTTTTCATTTCTAACCTTTCGGGACGGGACGGGCTTCTGAAATATTAATGCAAAGTAATCTTAACACGTTCCCTTCAGTATCGGGACAAATTAGTCGCACCTGATCCGAGGGTTGGAGCAGTTTTTAGTTATTCAGCCGTCATTTTGTAAAACTAATGCGAAACATGTGGAATATTCTATACGCTTTTTAGTCTACATTATTTTAAAAGCTATTAAAGTATAGTCATTTTTTGTCATATTGATCGTCGTTCATCATCATAAATATATATCAGAGGATATGCTTAAGAAAGGAGTGGATTCAGATATGACGGCTGATAGAGATGTATGGAAGAGCAGCACATACTGTGCCGACCCTCCATAAGGGATAAGGGCAAGTTGATGACGATCGTCGTTAAAATCATACAATTCATGATTTAGGACCTGTGGAAATGCTTAGGGAAAATGCTGCAGTAATTTATTCCTAAAGGACTTTAGATGACGAGAGCCTGCCTTCGTAAGGCTTCTCTATAACGCGGTTAATAATTCCGCGTTATAGGAATCCTCTAATAAAACTTTTTTCAACAGCGCAGAGCCGAATGTTGCGTTATCGGGAAGTTCTTCTTTTAAAATTTGCGTTATAGGAGCTAATTTCCACGTTATATAGTATACAGAATTCGCGCTGTAATAAGCGCGTTGTAGGGGAGTTTATTGTATTCTCTAAACATTATAACGATACTGTATAACACGTAAATATAATAACATCGTTGGACATGTTTTATCAAAAGAAATAAAAGCATGATATGTTTTTTATCTGTGGTTTTTGTTAACAGAGTTGGTAATGTATCTCGTATGAAGCTAGTTTATGAGGCAGTTTGACGTTACCCTTTCCGCGATAAGCGGCGCCGAGTGCTGTTTTTGATAACTTTGGAAGGACAAAGCCCAGGCGAGTTTACGATGATACTCTCATTATTCCGAAATCGTTTTATAGCTTTAAATAAAATTACTTTCATAAAAACGTCATGACAAAAATATAGTTTTTGTTGTTTTAATCTTACTATTTTAATGATATTTCGGATGTATGGATGTTACCACATATCTTCACAACGGATTATCTTCAAATTAGGTTACCTGGAATAGATTGCTACTAAATAATTTTAATTCAGACGTACAGATTCAATAAAAGTCATTAATTGATTAGTAGAATTATTAAAAAAAAAGACACATTTTACTTAGATCAGTTGGATTCGATATTTTTTTGTTATGAAATTGTATAAATAGATTATAAAATTATAAGTAAAATTTTATAAGACATACCCCAGGTAATGTCCGTTTTTCGTGTAGCGCTGTTTGTGCATTTGAAGCGCTTTCTGGATTGAAGTATGTGAGGAATGCACATCCTGCAGACAAACAAATTTGCATTAATATTGTATAGATTGTTTAATAAATTCTTGATAACTTCTGTCTTCTAAGTAGAGTCAATAATCAAGTTAATAGAGCTAATACAATGCTTATTGACACCACAAAAATCTATTTATCCAAATTTTTAATCCAAAAAAAAGTTATTACTTGTTTATCAAAAAGCTTATTATAGCTATACGTTTTATAATTTACGAGAACAATTTTGTATCTTAATACTACGGATAGATTTAACAAAAAGGTAAAAAGTATATTCGATCAGAAATTTCTGCCTCGGCTTAACTTTACCAGATTCAATTTATATTGCGATCGATACGCGAACGCATCAAATAACATAACCAAAAACAAACTAATCCACGGCTAGTTGGCAGACCGCGTGGTCACATCGCATATTACCAGCATTAACAACTAAACGATTTCATTGATCACGTTTTAAATAATACTAGATTATATTTAGACCTTTGACTAAACTATCGCATAACAGTTTAGTCTCGCTTTGATTATTATGAGCTTATATGGAGCACTACTCGATTTTTAGTTGTCCAACTAAACAGTTGAATTGGCTGCGAAACAATCGACAATCGCACAACAATAGACGTGCGTACGCTCTTAGATGTTTAAACGCTTATTTGCTTATTACTATGAATAACTCTATATTGTAGCTTTATTTGTTCTAAATTACATTTTCAAAAAAATCCAAAAATGTTTAACAAAATCTTGTGGTGGGTTTCCACGGTGCGTGATTCTGCCGGACGTAAAAGATACTTCTACATCTGTATAGCAGTAGGGTAATTTTAAGTCTCGTATATTTTCACGTATTCAATCAAATTGCATAAATAATCCGACATTAAATGAATGTTGATACAGAAATAGATCGCATTAGTCACACACTAAATCATTTTACATTTACGTATTAATGGTTCATAATAATTACCGCATGACATACGTGCTCGTAAATTCTAAAACATAATTTACGGTCATACATAAATATGCAAAAACCTTTAACGTTTCATGAAAAAAAATAATTTATTTAGTTTTGTAATGTAGTTATCAATAATGCAATGATTTTTGTGTATTTATTATTAAATTACTAGCTTTCGCCCACGATTCCGTCCGTGTGGAATTAAAAAAAAAGACACATTTTAGATCAGTTGGATTCGATATTTTTTTGTTATGAAATTGTATAAATAGATTATAAAATTATAAGTAAAATTTTATAAGACATACCCCAGGTAATGTCCGTTTTTCGTGTAGCGCTGTTTGTGCATTTGAAGCGCTTTCTGGATTGAAGTATGTGAGGAATGCACATCCTGCAGACAAACAAATTTGCATTAATATTGTATAGATTGTTTAATAAATTCTTGATAACTTCTGTCTTCTAAGTAGAGTCAATAATCAAGTTAATAGAGCTAATACAATGCTTATTGACACCACAAAAATCTATTTATCCAAATTTTTAATCCAAAAAAAAGTTATTACTTGTTTATCAAAAAGCTTATTATAGCTATACGTTTTATAATTTACGAGAACAATTTTGTATCTTAATACTACGGATAGATTTAACAAAAAGGTAAAAAGTATATTCGATCAGAAATTTCTGCCTCGGCTTAACTTTACCAGATTCAATTTATATTGCGATCGATACGCGAACGCATCAAATAACATAACCAAAACAAACTAATCCACGGCTAGTTGGCAGACCGCGTGGTCACATCGCATATTACCAGCATTAACAACTAAACGATTTCATTGATCACGTTTTAAATAATACTAGATTATATTTAGACCTTTGACTAAACTATCGCATAACAGTTTAGTCTCGCTTTGATTATTATGAGCTTATATGGAGCACTACTCGATTTTTAGTTGTCCAACTAAACAGTTGAATTGGCTGCGAAACAATCGACAATCGCACAACAATAGACGTGCGTACGCTCTTAGATGTTTAAACGCTTATTTGCTTATTACTATGAATAACTCTATATTGTAGCTTTATTTGTTCTAAATTACATTTTCAAAAAAATCCAAAAATGTTTAACAAAATCTTGTGGTGGGTTTCCACGGTGCGTGATACTCAGTAGGTTAACTTTAATCAAATTGCATAAATAATCCGACATTAAATGAATGTTGATACAGAAATAGATCGCATTAGTCACACACTAAATCATTTTACATTTACGTATTAATGGTTCATAATAATTACCGCATGACATACGTGCTCGTAAATTCTAAAACATAATTTACGGTCATACATAAATATGCAAAAACCTTTAACGTTTCATGAAAAAAAATAGTTGACTTGAAAGATATTCCAATCTTTATGTTAAGCCTGCGACACACATTCAGTTTTAACTGCACAATACCTTTTCAATTGTAAATGTATTGGAGACTATTAATTTAAGACATAAAGTTTAAACAAATAAATAAAAAAAATATATAAAACCTAACGTGTGTAGCTGGCTTCATTCATTTTTAACTTGAAAGTTCATAATTAGGTAATTGTTCCTTGTAAATCTATGTTTTCTATATTACTGATACGTTGTAATATTAATATTGTCTCAAATACTTAAGCCCAAGGTAAAGTGAAGGTAATAAAGTCCCTCACGTCCCTTATAATCACTCCTTTCCCTTTTTTCATTACATTTTTCCATTTTTCTTTCTCCGCGTAATCGAATATTTACCTTGAGGCGGTTCTGATCTAATCCAAGGTCGTTGTTGAAGCAAAGGATTATGTATTTTGTTTAATATAGAATGTATTTACTGAAAGTTATTTTATATTTATAAATATTTGATCTTTGATCTAACATTATTTGGTGAATTAAGTCGATATTCAATGTAGCAGAGGGACTAATAAATTTTATTTCGAGTTAATAAATAGTAAGAAATTTGACTTATAATTTCGGTTTCGATGCATCATTTTAAAATGTTATATTTCAGCATTAAAATATAAGGAAAATATTGTATTAAATGCTGCACGTTTACTCAATATTTGACATTTGAAAACCGTAGTCTTAAACTGTATATAAATTTAGAGAAATATTAAAATGAAAAATCAATTGAAATGTATTCTAGAATAATCAATATCAGAATACGAGTATGTTTGTGTGTACACTTTCAATATACGGAATATGTAAAACACGGAGCCAGAAACAACACAAGCCCGGCGGTTTAATGTATGTAAAATGCATTACAAGTTTCGTACTAAATATACGAATACGCGAATTGTTTAATAGAACAATTACTCCGATACGTGCACCAATATCCCGCATATATTTGTTTCCACCGCACTACGAATAACAAACGATCATTTTAATTTCATTTACTGTACGAGTAAACGACAAAATCGGATAGTTTTGTTCAATGTATGGAAAAATTTCTGGGAAGTAAAAAAATAATTTATTTATTTTTGTAATGTAGTTGTCAATAATGCAATGATTTTTGTGTATTTATTATTAAATTACTAGCTTTCGCCCAGGATTACGTCCGTGTGGAATTAAAAAAAAAGAAGTAAGTAACCTATGTGTACTTCCAGACTCTCTTCTACACCGTTCAGCCGTTAAATCTACAAACTCTAACAAACGTCCATCCATCCATCTAAATTTCCGCGTTTATAATATTAGTATGATTTTACAACTTTTTCATTTCATTGTTTTAATCTATGTTTTAAAATTACGCTGTCTTATTAATTGAAAATATCATTTATTATAAAAATATTGTACGCCATCTGTTGTTGCGTCGGTTCACTTTGCAAATAAATAAATCATCTTTCCCGCCGTCCGGCCGCCGGTCGCCATCTTGTATTGCTAACGTGTTCATTTCCTCCGCCTATACATTTCCGGTCCATTCGATGCTACCAGCCAGAGTTTTTAAAAGAATTTGACGTAAATGCAAACTGGATTAAAACCATTGTCAACGTCGTTAGTAACTTTTTGTTACGCTAAGACATGAACATTTCTAATTTCCTCTGTTTACAAGACTCAAAACTATCGCCGTCCGCACACCTTTGATTAAACTAACGCACAACTGTTCTGCGATTGTCGATTGTTTCGTAGCCACTTCAACTGTGTTGTTGCACAACTAAAAATCAAGTTGTGTACCTCCATATAAGCTCATAGGAATCAAAGGAAGACTAAACTTAATTAAATCAGAAAAGTCAATATGTACCTGATATTTCGAAAGGATTAAGTACATTTGTGTTACATAAACTAATTGCTAATAGCTTGCTCGCTCGCCAACCAATTCCGAACACAACAAGGAAAAAAGCAAATAGCCAATGTTGTTTTACTCGATATGGAGGCATCCAATCGATTCTAAGTTCGAAGCCAATCCCTGTAATTGCGAGCGTTTCAAATAAGAACAATAGGGGCGAAATTAGCCGGCTGTAGTGGTAAGTTACGCCGCGTGCTCGAATTTGCATCGCCCCCTCCGCGCCGGCCGCGCCTCTACCCCCCCTCAGCCCAGTCGACCACTAATTAGCCGTTAGTCGGCTTTTATTTCCAAGCTGGTGTTATCTAAGCCCTCGTAATCTGCTACCGCGACGCCCACCGACTGCTAGACAACAAAATAAATCTGATATTTTTTAAATTACAGCTTGGTAACTTAAAACTGTTAGGATTTATTGCATTTACGTGAATATAAAAGTTGCATATAAACCACAAGTAGAGTTACCATCAATACTAAACTAGAGTTGTAAGATAAATCTCAGGCAGTATTTACAAGCAATTAATCGAATTAATTAAAAAAAAACTACAATGCACAAGCTTTGAGTATTATGTGGTCAATTAGCATTGGTCCTCTTCCTTCGATTTTTCGATTCGATTCCTATTTTAAATCAGCAATTTGTACTTCATTTGTTTTTTAGAACCCAACTGTAAATCTACTAATAGAAACGAATATAGCCTGGATCCTAACAATTAGTAACCGCTACGTAAAAATCTAGAGATTATAAAATAGATTAGAGGTAATAAACGATTTCTACACAATCTTGTACCATTGTGTGAAAACTTTCAACTAAATAAGATAAAGTGTAGCCGCGAGTTTTTCTCCGTCGCCCAGCTCGAGCCAGACGTCTGCCGGCGCTCGCCATAAATTCACGACTGTTTGTGATTAATTAACGTTGGTGATAACAAAATAACGAGTTTCAGACGTACTGGCTGACTTGAAAGCCGTCGGAGGGGAAACTATTTATCTGAGCATGTTATTGCCGTTATAAATGCAACCTGCAACAAATGACCGCTAACGTAACACATCTTTTGCAGCATTTGTAATATCTACAGATGTTTATTTATACTAATATAATAAAGCGTAAACACACACTACTTCGTGGCGTAGGATGTCAGCAATCACAGAATATTTTTTTAATAATTCTTTCTTTAATACTACACCCTACACTTACGACATGGTTTAGGCTTATTTTCACGCTATTAAACTTAGGGGTAAATAAATTGGAAAAAACCTACATGTGGGAAAGGGACTACTACAAGCTGCCAACATTAAGGAAGCAAGGTTATTAAGGTAACGGTAATTTTGACATTTGCAATTGAGAATTTGACAAATGTAAACAATAAAATAAAGTTTTTACAATTACACGCGGATAAAGCCGCACGTGAACAGCTAGTAGTTGTTTCTATTTACCTAGCTGTAACAAGAGTTAATATACTTAGAACTTATTCTGAAAATAAAAAAGAACAATCTTGTAGATGATATTAATTGCATTGGTGGCTTTTCTAAGACTAACTCCAACAAGTCATTTTAATGGTTGCTTAGCAGTCCTCTTGTGTAAATGTCTCAACATAAATCTGCTAATGGCGTTCGGTTACCAGTTTACTTTAACTTAGAATTTGGAAGTTAAATTTCATTTGAAGTTACCTTTAACACGATCACATTTGCGCAGTGTTACATAAGCCGGCACGTTCGGCTGCTAATGTGTAAAATGCATTACAAGTAGTTGCCACGTCGGAAGTATACACGTGCCGGCAGTAATAATAGACGCTTCTAGAAATACCAAGGCTATATCAAATCATACTAATATTATAAATGCGAAAGTTTAGATAGATAGTTTGTTAGAGTTTGTAGACGTAGATGATATTCTGGAAGAACACATAGGCTACTCGGTTTTGTTTTTTTTAATTCCACGCGGACGGAGTCGCGGGCGAAAGCTAGTTTTATATAAATTACTTTTGACTTGTTTCAATTAGTAATGTTGTATTATGAATTTATTATAATAGTAGGTGCAATATCAAGATTATGAATAAAAAATCATTTCACTCCAGATTCTAATCGCACTCACGTAAGGATGTGTTATCACAATTTCGTCCTTCATATAATAAAAATCTAATATCGATCTTTCCATCATCTCAGTCGTCAATCCCTTCTTTATTATAGTAACCATTCAACCAAATTACCTGGTTAAAAAATTATAATTTTTATAAGTAAGCAAAAGTGAGAATATAACTCGATTAAAAAATAAAAACGAACTCATTACCAAATCAAACAAGTGTTTCATTCATATAACATTTCACGCGAATAAATCACTTCAACAGAAAGCCGCTATTTTTGATTATGTTCGTTTTCAACGCCTTTCACGTTTCCGTTCAATTCAGTGCTTGAAAGTGGTGCTCATTATAACAACTGTATTGCGCGATTTTTATTGAAAAACCTATTTCGTACACCATTAGGTTCATATTTGTGTAGCAGATTTTACATTTCAATGATTACGAAAAACGTACAAAAGCTTAAAGCTTAAGACTTTAAAACGTTCGTTATTGATTCTCCAAACTAGAAATGCAATTTAAAAAATACATTTAAAACAAAATTTAACTAGAAATCAACTACGATGGATAACGGTATTACGGTTTAAATTAAGGAAAAATTTAAAAAATCATATTAAAAATCATGTAATTTGATGCTCTCTTACATGCTTTCTTTGTAAGGGTCTAATTAAAGCGGTGATAGCTATTTCGCTAAAGGCTGAGCTACGTTCCTTTTGATGGCTAAGACATGCTCCGCTGCCTCGGTTAAATGTGAATTCAATTTACGCCCTTTGAGTAAGAGGATTTCATATAATATGATTTAACATAACTTGAACCCTAAAAGGAGTTATATTTTAAAACTATGTAAGTTTTTGTACATAATGTCGTATAGAAAAATTTAATCTAACCTCAGATAAACTAGAAGATATTTATTGTAAACTACTTTAGTCGACTAGTTTAGTAGATAGTAGACTAGTTAGATATCCAGACTTCTTTTTTACAAATAAATGTCGGCTAGCTATTAAAATGTACGACTAAATAATTCCGTTGTGTCTAAATATTATTTAATAGTTGTTGCTTGCGACTACGCCGACGTGAAATTAAAAAATAAACATAGCCTATGTTACTGACTGATAACGTAGCTTTTAATGGTGAAAGAATTTTTAAAATCGGGCCCGTAGTTTTTGAGCTATTTCAATACAAACAAAAATACAAATTTTTCCTCTTTATAATATTAGTATAGATTCCAAAATCGATAGACTAATTCACAACCTATAATTGCCAACTTATATTTCATCAATAATCAACTCGTACATAAAACTCCAAGTTGACAATGCCAGCGATAATTTCGTCGTACAAAAAATATATAAACCCCTTAAACCTTTATCCCGTATCGAATTAAAGAATAAATTGAAAAGCGTCCCCGCCCATTGTTTACCATTCCGCAGCGCTGGCCGGCGAGCGACCGTGCCCGCAATGCTAGAATAAGCTTTCCAACCAAATAAAATAGTCTGCGGTCGGTGTAATAATATCATCCACAATCTGCGCACTGATCGGTCCCCTCGTATATTAAACAGTTTACAGCACTGCAACCAGGGATGTTCCTACTGGCGCCCTGGGCGGGATCCGGCACCATTTTACTACCACTAAGGGATGACGTAACAATGGTAGAGCTCGCTTTAACGTCTTCGCATGAATAGGCCGGTTCACCCGGTGCAATACCACGACCACACAGAAAACAGGCGTGAAGTGGGAGCAATTCCGCCTTTCGTCTGAAAAATGTGTTTCTGGAGGCCCAACTTTAGTCCCTTTTCCTACCCACCCTTTTGCTCATAAGAATAGGATGGAAAAGGAACGTGGATTTGACGGTGGAGTAGACGCATAAGAAGGGGAAATGTCATCTTTAAGTGCGGATGTATATGGGCAGCGATCACTTCGCTTTGTCGGCAAATTCAGGTGGCGCTCGCTCGTTTGCCACCTTATAATATAAAAAAAATGTTAAGAGTGCTACGAGAGAGTAAGTTGCAGAGTGGCGCCCCTTTCTGTCAGGCGCCCTGGGCGTTCGCCCAACCGCGCCCTTCCCTAACGACGACACTACATCTTGACCGCTTGCTAGTTCAAATGCATTTACCTTTTTTCCACAAAAATGTACTTTTTAAATCCACTAATTTGCACATAGTAGTAGTTTAGGTTTCCGTTTCGGCTGATTTGTTAGTTGCGGTACTTTGTGTTTTAATTATGTTGTTACGTGTTATTTAGTTTGCATGTGATTTATATTATTCTGATTACTAGTAATTAAGTTAAAAAACTATCAGTTTTAATCAAAATTAACAAAATTTATTATCATAAAATAGATATTCTTTAAGACAGACTATGATATATACTGATCTACAATTTTTGTTAATTTCTTTTGAGTTTTAAGTTAATAATTGTAACCTTAAGTTAACTAATCTTAAGTTTAAGCTGGAAAACATTATCATTTGTTACTTCTTTAAATCGTTTGATAAAAGTAACAAACCCCAACCACATTGGGCGCAGCGCTGAGAAACACTAACCGACTGCGAGTCAAAATTTTGTTATTCAAATACAGAAATAAAGTGTAGTGCACTTCTCAAATTGGTATAAAAGTATTCCAACGAAATTCTGTAAATAGATGAAATTGTTACCAGAAGTTGTAGAAGCAAATTTTGTTTATACTTTGTAAAGTTTGTGCTTTATCTAGAAATTTTATATAATAAAATTTGCGTTTTATTAGCACTCCTTTTGGCGCGCAGTTCTACTCTATACAGAATATATTCAGAATTGGCTAGCGATATATTTTTATGATTCAATATTTGAATCTAACTAATATTATAAATGCGAAAGTTTAGATGGATGGATGAATGGATGGATGGATGTTTGTTATAGTTTATAGCCTAAACGGCTGAACGGATCTCGATTGAAATTTGGCATAGTTGTAGAGGATAATCTGGAAGAACACATAGGCTACTTACTTTTGTTTTTAATTCCACGCGGACGGAGTCGCGGGCAAAAGCTAGTATTTGAATATTTCTATTATATTACAGTGAAAGTATAGAAAATTATGATGAAGTGAATATGTAATTTAACTAGCGATTTAAGTAAGATTTACGTTATAATTAGTGAGTAATTTACTTGAAATTAATGAAATTAGTTTAATGCCGTAAGCTTTAAGCTTCCGAGGATTACAAGTAATTATTAGGTTCATCTTGATAGATAGTAATTGATTTTCCCACAGCAAATACGCCAATTATACTAATAAACATATTTACTATGGTTAAAAATATATGAACAAAAGCCCTTTCAATTTGAAAGTAATAGAGCCTGTACTGTATGACATCACTTAACTACAGTCATGTCATGCCAGCATGCCAGTCCTATCCGAGCTACCGAAGATAGCGGACGTCACAACCATACAGAGCCCAAAAACCTCTACATATATTCAGTTTTTATTGTCAGTTACAACAATTTAACAATAAGTTAAATTTTGTGTAGCCGGCTTAACTTCTGGTAAGCCGTTTATTTCACATCAATAAAAATAATCACCTTACAAAACATAAAAGAGATTGATTTCGTATCTAAGAAAGGTAAGAATATTCAAAACTAGCTGTGCCCATGCGGCTTCATCCGCAGGTAATTATAAAAACTTTATTTTATCGTTTACATTTGTCAAATTATCAATTGCAAATGTCAAAATGACATGACATGAAAACAATCCATGGCAATCTTGTTTCCTTGATGTTGGCAGCAACTTATGGTCTCTTTCCCACATTAGTATTTCATCCAATTTATTTGCTAACTAAATTTAATAGCGTGAAAATATATAGCCTAAAGCGTGACGTAAGTATAGGCCTTTTTATTAAAAAAGAGTTATTCAAAAATATGCTGTAAATGCTGACATCTTAGGCAACAAAGAAGTGTGTGTTTACGCTTTATTATATTAGTATAGATTGTTTACTCTAATAAAAGTAACAATAGAAACCAAACTCGGAATAGCTATCCGGGATCGTCGGCGGCGTAATTACGACTTTCAACTTTGAAGGCATTTCTCGGACAACAATTATACCGGGATTACGTCCGGAACTCATAACTGTGTCCCGGAATCCTGTTAAATAGGTCTAATGTGCAGCGGCCGGGATTAAGGTCGGGGAAGCATATTATCTTTAATTGCGTACTTAAGTACAAGTTTATGAAATGGATTAAGTCGATATAGGCGTGTTTTAATGCGGAACTAATAGACGCAACGAACCAACAATTTTTTTTAAATTATCAATTTTATTTCGGGGTTAATAAAATATTTTAATGAAGATTTAACATATTTATAAAATCTGTATTAAAACATTTTTTTATCTAAGAAAGTCTAGCACTAAATCTAAAGTTATTGACAAGGATAATATCGACAACACGATATATCCCGTATTTTGAACGTGTAGCCAAACCGCGGCAGTGGCTTGCGACGGTCTGGTCTCCGGAGAGGAAACCACAAGCGATGTCGGACTACAAAACCTTTAACTTTGCCTTCTATAACGTTTATTTGTTAAAAATCAATGTAGCGTTCGTATTAGAATATAAAAAAGTTTAAAATGTATTAATCTACACCAAGAAGTCTATTTAATATCGACTTCATAAACTAATATTTACCGTTAAATAGTAGAAACTTTAACAATCGGCACCTAAGCAAGTAGGCGGAATGACCACAATTTTCCTCGAAACTTCCGAACAAATTCGTATTCATTCGTGGTGTAGCTTCCTTCGTTTAAACGAATGAAGTTTCATAAAATACTCGCAACATAACCTATAAAATATTCACAAAACTTATACAGCTTTTGAAAGTTCACACATGGATTATTTTCATGCAACACAAAATTTAAACGTCTCTTGGATAAATTAATTTAATTGCGAATTTAAGAATCTTTTCAAATTTCTTTAATAAATGTCGACATAATAAAATTCAATGTATAATTAACCGTATGGCTTCGTACATATAAATAAACTAGCTGTTGCACGCGACTTCATCCGCGTGGAATAAGAAGATAATATTAAAAATATGCCTATAATAGTGCAGGAATGACTAAAACCGGCCAATTAGTTTTTGAGTTAATAAAATAAATACAAAAATATAAATCTTCCTGCTTTACAATATTAGTATAGATATAGCTATAAAATAGTTTATTATTCAAATATGCATGCTGGCAAAATGATAACAGCAGAGGGAATTAGAATCAAGATAATGACATCCAGCATGATTGCCAGTTCGCAAAGGGACCACATACATGCGACAAGATAACGCTCTGAATTCACACCCGTTAATAAATAGTGATGTGCTTGATATCACCATGATAGTTATCGATATATGTTTTTTTTTAATAATATGATGTAATAATATTACGAATTCAGCAAGTCTTATAAGTTTACTTATGTAAAACTTCCAAAGTCATGAACCAGAAAATAAAGAAACATTTTTCTCCCTTTTTAAGAAGACAACATTCCCGGAGTATTTTAACGAAATATCAATTTGAACCAAAAAAAAATACAATAAATTTTATTTGTAATACTAATTGTAAATCTAATAATTTACTCAAACAGTGCTTTGTCCACGAATGTAAAGCTAAGAAGCGATAACCAAGCATATAACTGACTACAAAATTTATCGATAAATATTGAATGCGACACAACTTAACATCACTAGTGCCGGCCTAATGGAACCACGGGAATCAATAACTGCTGACCATCTCATTACAAATACTCATTTTCAATCTATTCCAGACGAACGAGTTTCATCCTTATCTCTATTGGAATAACAATCAGTTTTCATTACATCGCAGGTGATATTGCTTTTACCTTGATAGGTTTAATAAAACTATTAAACCATAATGCAGTAGTGATGGAAAATATTGAACAATTTGTAAAGTGTCGTGGAAGATAAATAACATTTATTTTTAAACTAGCTGTTCCCGTGCGGCTTCATCCGCATGAAATTATAAAAACTTTTATTATTTACATTTGTCATTCTCAATTGCAAATATCAAAAATACCGTTACCTTGCTTCCCTAATGTTGATAGCTTGTAGTTTATGGTCCCTTTCCCATATGGAGGTTTTTTTCCAATTTATTTGCACCTAAGTTTAATAGCGTGAAAATATATAGCCTAAAGCGTGTAAGTGTAGAGGTTTTTATTAAAGAAAGAATTATTCAAAAATATGCGATTGCTGACATCCTACGCCACAAAGTAGTGTGTGTTTACACTTTGTTATATTAGTTTAGATTAGTATTGTCTTTGAAATTGTTTTTACTATAAAATCTATTTATTAAATTACACAACGCGACTATGAGAGAACGAATCAATATTCGCATTGTAAATCTCTTTCAACATTTTCTATAGAGGCGAGCACTCGATCGTTTGCGTTAGAACTTGAAAATAGTTTAAAAAGGAATCCAAGTGGAGTCTTAAAGATCCGATAATGACTTTTCACTAACGTAATCACACGCTATTCAAAGTTCAGCGCGCCGTTTCTTTGTTGTTTTCTTCACTTAAGTTACTTAATCTACACTTCATTACTTAATCCGTAGTCTTTTAGAGATTTAAAAGAGCATTGTAGACGTGCTTATGCCAAAAAATCGCGAAAAACAACCATTTGTTGTTTAACTGATGGAGAAAACTACATAAACTGCTCTCAAAGTTATTAAGTGATCGCTGAGGGAGTGCATTACTTACTTATTACTACAAGCATTTTTAATCAGACACTCAAAGTGCATCTCATTCTATTGTTTTAATAACGTTTCCCCTTTCACTCGATAGTATAAATAATAAAAAACGACACAATAGAAAAAAAAAGCAATGTATTCACGTGTGCACAGCGAAGTGAACGAGGTTGCAGATAAAAATGTTATTGAATTCATAAAGTATGGAGGCTAAACAATGACGTTTGCAGCGAGACAAATTAATATCGATATTGTTAGAACTATATTTATTACAGCTTTTATTCATGCTTTTGATAGATTTATCAATGTTAGAAAAATGTCACGTGAAACCGTTTTACGTAAGCTATTGTTGCTATAAAAAATGGTAAATTTTTACTCTATATGTATAAAATAACTAGCTGTCGCCCGCAACTCCATCCGTATGGATTTTAAAAACAACAAAATTAGCCTATTTGTTTTTCTAGACTATTCTCTACATTTTTGCCAAATTCCGTGGAGATCCGTTCAGCAGTTTAGGCTAAATACTCTAACAATCCATTCATCTAAACTTGCATTTATAATATTAATAAAATACCAAACCAAACTATAAATGTTTGTATAAATGACTGTCTGTTGCTCTAAACTTCGTGCACGTGGAATATGAAATAGTAAAAAATATAGCCTATACTCAGTGATGCGGTAGCTTTTTAATGGTGAAAGAATTTTTGAAATCGGTCCAGTAGTTTTTGAGTTATTTCAAAACATACAAAAATAGAAATCTTTCCTCTTTTTAATATTAGTATAGATAAGGAGCGCGATGTGTGTTGCCACATTTGCGGTTTGCGACGAAGTAAGCGAAGTCTCAGATAAAACTTTCTTTTAAAAGAACTGTAGACAGTTTTAATTATGCAAAATCAGCGATGTACGGCCACCTATTCGGGTCAACCGGCGCGAACGGAGGCTGGCGGTTTTAAAATTGAAACAATGGCCGGGAAATGAAGAGAGACCGCTTTGTACCTATGTCGAGAGGTAATAGTTTTGTAAAGGGCGACCCGCATTTAAAGAAACTCGCTTTGACTTGAAACTTAAAGACTAATTAGCAACTAAAGATCTTTTAAGAATTAAATTGAATTTAACAATTCTTTTTAAGTAGAAATAACCTAAAACTAGTCGGAATAATGCAGTGAACTTGAAATGTTTCCTGAAGTGAAATTCTTAACAAAAATTGTAGCAAGCTGCAGGAATATAACGGAGCCAACGCCTCCCACATCTGCGCTTAAATTTTGTTCAGAGAACTTTATTTTAGTTCACCTAAACGCGTGGAATAAGCTCTTGTAAAAGGAAAAAGCAACACTAAGTTTAAGATAAGAAAGAATTTGTTGTTGCATTATGCTTAATATTTTAAGAGCTTTGGAGCATTAGTATGTGTAAACAGTTTTCTCACATTTACACTGTTATATTTAGGTTAATTGCTAACTAAAACAGTAGTTTAAATAAAAACATTAATATCACAAATAGTTTTTCATCATAAAATGAAATCTCCTTACTGAATTTAATAGCAAAGTTTTAATTATTTACAAAATTTATTCATCACTCAATATTTAATGCTACTGTTATTCAACTTATATAAAGACGTTAACATTCAATTTCTTTCGTACTTTTCTCTCTATTAAAAAGGTAAAAAAAACGTCATTTCTCTACAAACAATCGAATTTAAAACTCCTAGACTGGTAACACTAATCAATTTGCAACTAATGTCCATTAGGTTGTTACACAAACGACATGACTCATCTAACAAGCTAAAGTTACTTATGCTGGGTTTCTGAAGTTTCTATTTTAACATTACTTAGTGATTCATTAATGTTTACCTAAATTTCAATGGAGTGAAACTCAAGTTACGTTCGAAACCTCATTGCATGAATTAATCTAACCATAACTATCGAATGGTTAAAAGTAGTTCGGAAACCCATTTATGTATAGTTTGTCTATACTGTTACCGCAATAATGTTTACCTGTATTCTATTTTAGTCTTACTGTTGTCATCTTCATCTCCCCTGCCTTATCCTACTCCCGTAGGGTCGGCGCACCGGGTTTTCGTCCTCCAAATAACTCTATCATCCGTCATCTCAGTCATCACTCCCTTCTTGATCATGTCACCTTTCACGCAATCCATCCATCTCTTTCTACGTCTACCTCTACCGGTGTACCCCTCCATATTCATAACTAACGTCCTTCTTGTTACATGTGATTCATCCCTTCTCATAACATCCCAGTATTTCATATTAATTTAAATTCATATGAAGTATAGTTTCTAAAGAGAAAAGTGAGAATTCATTTGAAAACTTAACTAGAATCCATTATCGTTTACTTCCCGACTCACGAACTACAACTTAATTAAACTTGATGAGAAAAAACAGCTATTCCTAGAGTCGCTCTTATATAAAACTGTCGCGACACGCCCGATTTTATCGCGTAGAATGGAGATATAAAACTAAGAACTTTCTCGATTCTCCTCATAGTGAATTTATAAAGCCCAGGTTCCTTAGTGCATCTACACATTTACTATACAAACAATACGTGAACTAATGCTAATCGTTTGAACTATTTCTATCATTTGGAATAAAATATGGTGATAATTAAAAAAAATCTGGAATAAAGATTTATTCAAGAGGCCAAATAAAATCTCTAACCATCTTACTAATATTTCGGAAAGTTTGGATGGATGGATGTTTGTTAGAATTTGTAGCCTAAAAGGCTGAATGGATATGAATGAAATTTGGCACAGATGTGAACAGAAGAACTAGGCTACTTTCTTTTGTTTTTATTAATACCACGCGGAACGGAGTCGCGGGCAGAAGCTAGTTGTCCATAAATAGGGAGTTATTTTCCCTCATTTTGATCAAATTAAAGTCATACGTTAGTTTTATAAAGTCTACTAAATTTGTTTTATGAAAAGTGTTTAGAATTTTTTTATCGCGTACACCTACCGAAATTACTTTAGACCATCTACGTGGTGGCAAAAAAGTTGGTTGAAAGTTAAAAAAGCTCTTCTTCTAAACAAGGGGCGTGCATTAAAAGCTCCGTCCTGATAAGAAGCCGGGGATTCGGTACCTCGGAGTTAATCATGAACCTCAGAGCTTATTTACATAATGTTTTCTTTATCCAACTTGCTTAGAGGATCGGAAAGTTTGTGTGGGGCTGCGCCGCTGCGGGGTGCGTAAATGTTGTTCGTTATTAACATAATTATAGCATGATTGGAAGAATAACAAGAATGAGGTTAACTAATAAATAAAAAACTTACTAAAAAAGATTCATGATAATTTTTTGTATTCTAAAGATCGGAAATAATTGCTAATTGTATGTTTTTATTGTAAAATGTTACGTGAAATGTATATTTATTGTTTCAAGATAAATGTGAAAAATGTAGTTTAAAATGTTACTCCTATTTCAATACAAAAAGTGCTAACGAAAATATTTAGCAACATAGTTGTTAAATGAAAAAGTATTTTGAATAAAATATCGAGTGTTCGCTTTCAATCGGACAATTTATCTGACTTTTATTTTATCACCGGTCTATTGATGAAACGGGAACTAAAATTAAAGCTGCCATTCAGTGTGGATAGTTAATTCGTAAGCTTATTAACAAGGCAACACAGGGCTTTAGTTCGCCAGGCTATCAGTGTAAACAAGTAACAAATTACTCGTCGAATTATCCCGGACGCGTTGAAAACATCGACTCGATTGGATGTTCCTAAACCACACAGAGTAATGTATTCTGTACGAACGCAACACGACGGTTGCTGTACTGATATACAGTAATATATCGCGGCCGGCGGATCGCGGATGCGAATTTAATATCTGTCAGGGACAGGGAGAGCCGCGGCACAGACGCTGTATTCCCGTTGCGCACATCGTATTCGACACCATAAAAAAATTAAGCGCCTACTTTTAGTTTATGATATTGCTTTGATTATGTAAAGAAAGTGTACATTATTTTGATACTAGCTTTCGCCCGCTACTCTGTCCGTGTGGAAAAAAAAACTAAAGTGAGTAGGGTATGTGTACTTCCAGACTATCCTTTACGTCTATGCCAAATTTTATCGAGATCCGTTCAGCTCTTTAGGCTACAAACTCTAAAAAACATCCATCCATTCATCTAAACTTTCGCATTTATAATATTAGTAAGAAGTAAGAAGTAAGATAAGATTAAAAATGAAAAATATTCGATTTGTTCAAAGGACTATTGTTAGTTTATTTCCAGTATCTAAATCACCGTCAGCAACGCGCAGCCCACGCCTCGTATAGCACTATTATGAGACATCTCATTTCACGTGCTCGTTCCCATTGTACCCGATGGGAGAGCTGATGTTTACACAAGAATCTGACAGCTCTAAAGAATCCGTTGTAAATAATAACTTATCTATTAAAATACAAGAATAAGCAAAATTGATTTCATATAGATATCGTTTATAATTCTAACTAGGGAAACAATATTAAAGAACTAAAACTTCTAAAATAGTTACTAACTGATACAAGACGAATACACGTAAATAGCTAGTCTAGTCGCTACAGAAATTACAGTCTCCAGCTATAACTGACAGATATAAAATTAGCTATAAACCACGAGGAGAATGTTAGCAAACTGTAAACAAATTCATAAAATGCAACAAACAGAGCCGCCGGATAACGTGGAACATATTGCGGCCGCATGATGAACGAGCAGCGAATGCTCTTATAATATACTCACTACTCTACATAAAATGTTTTCTATATTCTAACTCATATTTTATAACAATCTTATTAGTTATTATTTTGATTAATGGTTGATTTGTAATGGTCATTGAAAGCTCACGTTAATAGTCTTTTTTACTTATAAATGTAAACAAGCATAAGAATGATAGAAAATGATATGGAGAGGTTCTTATACGTTTGTAAATGTGTGTGCAAAACTGCCCAGATTTCAACTTTTCTCAATCTATAATCTTTACTAATATAATAAAGCGTAAACACACACTACTTTGTAGCGCAGGATGTCAAAAATCAGAGCATATTTTTGAATACTTTCTTTAATAATAATCCCTATACTTACGACACGCTTTAGGCTATATATTTTCACGCTATTAAACTTAGGGGGTAAAAAAAATGGGAAAAACTATATGTGTGAAAGGGAATATAAACTACAAGCTGCCAACATCAAGGAAGCAAGGTTGCTACGGTTTGTCATCAAGTCATGTCATTTTGACATTTGCAATTGACAATTTGACAAATGTAAACAATAAAATAAAGTTTTCATAATTTTATGCGGATGAAGTCGCACGGCAACAGCTAGTGTAAAATAAATTTCAAACTATATTATTTAGCACTTTCTTTAAAGTAGTAGCTAAAGATCGTAATTGTCTCTACTCAGTTTATTCCATTACTACAGTAATACGGTAAGAGTTAATGCAAATTTAACTTAGATTCACAGTTGTAAGCATTAATATAAAATCATATTTGCCAAGTGATTCTGTTATGAGGGAATCATACGACGCTATATGTAGACATCCGTCCAGTCGCAGCCAAACATTACTCACTTGTTACACGGCTAAGTGATAAGCGGATAGCGGGTTTAATTTCCCGAATAAAGAACCTTCATAACAAATGTAATTACAATCTAACAGTTCTAATAACTTTTGTTGTTTTTAATTTAAAAAAGCTTGCCCTTATCCCTACAGAGGGTCGGCACAGTATGCTGCTCTTCCATACATTTCTTTCAACCGTCATATTTGAATTCATTTCTTTATATCCTCTTTCACACAATCCATACGTACTTTATATTACTGTTTATATAATAATCATAGTATATTTTGTTTATAAAAATCATATGAAATTATCTTACCCGCTTTGCCTATGTAGCGTTTGTTTTTCCTCCTGCCGATGGCATTCTTCCTTACCGAAGGCCGTGGCCGATCTGAAAATATTTCATTGTTTTCTACTTGCCTTGCCGGATATTTTACCTAATATATCTATATCTCAATCACAGCAGGCTTATATTATACATAGTTTTATAAATTTTAAAACCGTATTAAAATGCGACAAACAAACAGAAAAAGATGGTAATTAGATGATTATTATGAATGTTAATTTCATTTTCTAAATGTGGTACGTTTATGTAAAAAAAGCCTTTTGTCTTTAAAGTTTTTAAAGGATAAGGGGTTGCGTTGAGAGGGTAAGTTAAACGAGTGTTTGGCGGGACACACTTCTCATACATACAAACGAATGCCTTTACTGCAGGGACAAGTAGTTTTATAAACAATTTTACATACCCTAATACTGGGAATCAAAGTACGGTTGTGTAAAGCCATGAAATTTTAAAATGAACCTTTGAACTATGTAATTCATGACAACTGTGCTCAATACACGTTTATTTCAATGCATGTGTAAAAAAAAAAACAAGTAACTAGAAATGAAGGAATGGAAAGTGTGGGGTGACTGTAGTTTTAACCACTATGAGATACGTAAAATGGGAAAATTTGTGTTTCTATATT
This sequence comes from Papilio protenor, assembly GCA_029286645.1. Lineage (NCBI taxonomy): Eukaryota > Metazoa > Arthropoda > Insecta > Lepidoptera > Papilionidae > Papilio > Papilio protenor. The sequence continues at coordinate 626,927 of JAGSMZ010000061.1, read as the reverse complement.
AATCTAAAGATTGATAACTCCAAGTTATATTTTAAAAGACTTTTATGATAAATACGTACTGAATAGTACTAAGTTAAGACAAAATTTGCTAGTATGAAGTATTTTGTGGAATAATCGTAGACGGCCGTCTCGGAAAGTGTAAACTTTATAATAAAGGTGCAAAGGGTAGATTAATTGATTTACTCGAAAACCCATTAAAGTGATTTACATTTCGGATACTCTGCGATATTATAACGGTGAAATTAAAAAGTTGCTTTCTCCGCTTTCTCCGCTGCCTCGTCCAGTCTAATTCACCCCGGCTAGCGCTCGCCCGAAGAGGGGTGATTACCCCTTTATTGCTCCCCCGCGCCACCCCTAATGCATGACACTATTACGCTAGATGTGAACTAATGCTTTCAATGAGTTTTCTTGCAAAATTATTGGTATTTTTATACTTGGTGTCTAAACAACAATAAAAAAGGAACTGTTGGTTGCTTTAAATAAAGTGCTTACTTACTTATTTTAATAAACGAATTACTAATTTTTTTTTATATCATAAGGTAGCAAACGAGCAAGCGGCTACCCAAATCCGCCAAAATGGCGAAGCGACCGCTGCCCATGGACATTCGCAATAGCGGATGCGTTGCTTACCCTTGATCGACGGAGGAGACGCACATAAAGGGGATATTTCCCCTTCCTATGCGTCTCCTGCACCATCAAATCCACGTTTCTCTTCCCATCCTTTTCTAATAAGAAAAAGGGTGGGAAGGAAAAGGGACTAAAGTTGGGCCTAAATTATGTGTTATTTATGATAACTGCTATCTAAGAATTTTTTTTTGGCAAAAATGCCATTTATTATCAAAACTATGTAATGCCTTGTGTCATAGCAACTTAGTAAATAGATGGTTGGTTGGAAATGTGACGTCATTCAATCTTAGTTTTCCTAGATTTTCGCTGATTTATATCCCTAATATTGAACCTTAAGAACGGACGCACATCTTGACTGAACTGTAGCACAACTGTTGTGCGATTTTCGTTTGTTTAGCAGCTAATTCAACTGTTTATTTGCACAATAAAAATCGAGTTGTGCGCACCATATAAGCTTATAGGAATCAATGCGCGACTAAACAGTTGTGCGATAGTTTAGTCAAGAACAAGGTGTCTTGGTTACAGAAAGGACCACGTCACGTGTACAATGAACTCACGCCTCAATATCAACGTACAAGCAGAGTTGTAAATTAGCTACACTAACCAACCAACAGGGACGCTATCTCGTTAAAAACTATTCTATTTCATTTACTAATTTTAAAAACGCAGTACATATTTACTGTACAAATAGAACTTTAATTTAAATTAAATTATCATTTAGTAAAAGCCCAAAATATTATTAAATAAACTAATTATTGATTTATTACAAAACTAGCTTTCGCCTATGTATTCTAACAGACTATACTCTACGTCTATGCCAAATTTCATCGAAATTCAGCCGTTTAGGCTACAAACTCTAACAAACATCCATCCATCTAAACTTTCGTATTTATAATATTAATATAACACAAATGTACCTTTTAGTTTCTTATGTTATTCTCAAGTAAAATTTAAGTATACAGCTTTGACAACCTGAATGTTAAAATATACAACAATGTTACACAAAATCGTTTATCTATACTAATATAATAAAGCGTAAACACACACTTCTTTGTTGCCTAAGATGTCAGCAATTACAGCATATTTTTGAATAACTCTTTTTTTAATAAAAAGCCCTACACTTACCTTATGCTTTAGGCTATATATTTTCACGCCATTAAACTTAGGGGGTAAATATTTTGTATAAAACCCTAATGTGGGAAAGAGACCATAAGTTGCTGCCAACATCAAGACAGAAAGATTGCTAAGGTTTGTCATGTCATGTCATTTTGACATTTGCTATTGATAATTTGACAAATGTAAACAATAAAATAAAGTTTTTATAATTTCACGCGGATGAATCCGCTCGCGAACAGCTAGTGGAAAAATATTTAGAAGACGGTCAGGTGACACCAATCTCGCCTCGTTCTTGTCATTACCGAAGGGCTAAAGGTGAGATTAAATGGAAATGCGTAATTGTTGAAGGTTTAAATAATGTTTTACACAATTGTTTTAGCTATTAAAGAAAATTAGATTTCTTGTTAAGAGATGAGACAAATTATAGGAAATAATGTCTTTTGTAATTGTTATTGTAGTTGGAATTGATATAATAAAGGACAATTTCGTTGTCGAATGTAATTCTAGGCGTACTTAGTTGTTATAGCAAATAACATTTTCTATTTATACTCCTTGTAATTTTATCTATACTAATATTATAGAGAGGAAAGATTTGTATTTATGTATGTATAGAAATAACTCTAAAACTACTGGGCCGATTTTTAAAATTCTTTCACCGTTAGAAAGGTAATTTATCTGTGAGTAATATAGGCTATTTTTTTAATTTCACGCCGGCTAAGTTGCGAGCAATAGCTAGTTTACTAATTTGATTACGTTAATCTTACTATTTGATTGCACGCTAAAGACGGCGCACTACTTTGACTGAAATATCGCACTGTTGAGCGATTGTCGATTGTTTCGCAATTCAACTGTTTAGTTGCACAACTAAAAATCGCGTAGTGTGTGCACTATATAAGCTCATAGGAATTAAAGCAAGACTAAACAGTTATGCTATAGTTTAGTCAAAGGTGTGCACGCTCTAATAAATGATTCTGGTCATATAAAATCAAGATATAGTTAAAATTGTTAGCGCAATTTTATAGGTTTTTATCCAGGTTCGATTACAGATATAAATATATAATAAATAGTACAATTTCTTGCGTTATAATGTATTTCTAGAGCTTCAGATTGTCCTCTATATTGTTACCTACATATCGTTACAATGAAACACAGTTCTAATGCAATCGGATTACAAATAAAGTTGATTACAATAGATAGGAATAAAGATTATAATGTGCCATCTATACTAATATTAAAAGAGAGAAGAATATTTTTGTATGTATTGAAATTCAAACTCAAAATCTACTAGTTCATAAATTCGGTCACCAAATAAGCTACGTTAACACTGACTAGCATTTTTATTAAAAAAAATATTTCCGCGTGGACAAAGACGCGAGCAACAGCTAGTCTATAGTAATATTATAAAGAGGAAAGATTCGTATTTTTGTATTTTTGGATGTATTGAAATAACTCAAAGACTACTGGGCCGATTTTAAAAATTCTTTCACCGCTAGAAAGGTAATTTACCTGTGATTAACATAGGCTATATCAATTTCACGCAGGCGAAGTCGCGAGCAACAGCTAGTTATTTATTTATCAATTTAAATATAAAAATATTTTTTTAAAACAAGAGTGAAAACGGTCTCAAAATTTTTAAATATTAAATTCTAAAAACAATTTATTATTTCATTCGTTATTAAAAAATGCTGTTTATTAATTGGTATATTTTTGCATTATCGTTAAAAATCCCTGTACATTGGTTGTAAGATTGAAGAGCCATCGCGGCTCGTTATGGCCGCGAGCCGGAGACGGGAACAATTCCCCACTCGACGCCACGCATCCGAGTGCTACTCGATTCTTACAGCAGAAAAAGTTTAAAAAATAAAATCGAATGTATAAAAATTCTACTCGATGTATACTGAATCATTTTAAAATATCATATCAATGAAAACTAGAGATAAATTTCAGATTATATTAATTTTATTACACATTTTTTTTTTAATTTTCACTGCTTTTAGTGCACCTTTGACTAAACTATCGCACAACTGTTTAATCTCGCTTTGATTCCCATGAGCTTATATGGTGATGCACGCGATTTTTAGTTGTGCAACTAAACAGTTGAATTGGCTGCAAAACAATCGACAATCGCACAACAGTTGTGCGATTGTTTAGACGTGCCCGCTCTAAACATGACAAAATTAAACAAGAAACGCAAACAATTTACCATAAATTCTCAAATTAATTAATCTGTATGATATTAATAATCTCTAATTTTATAATATTTCTGCAGAAATTTATCCTTTTAATATTAGACTCCATTTAAAATTTTCATTTAAAGTTAGTAAAAAAAAATAAATTATAAAATTCGTTTAACAGAATAAAAGGCTAAAATGAAATGCACTATTAAAATCGCTGTCAGACGGAAGTACTTAACTGAAAATCGCTCACTGAAAAACTCACAATTTATATCATCTTTTGACAATGCTCAATCGAAAAATTTTTCACATATGGAATAAACATGAATTCGAATTGTGTTACATTTTCATGTCATTTAAATTATTACAATACTAGCTTTCGCCCGCGACTCCGTCCGCGTGGAATTAAAAAAAACAAAAGTGAGTAGCCTATGTGTTCTTCCAGACTATCCTCTACATCTGTACCAAATTTCATCGAAATCTGTTCAGCCGTTTAGGCTACAAACTCTAACAAACATCCATCCATCTAAACTTTCACATTTATATTATTAGTAAGATTTATGTAATCAAACACTTTATGTATAAGTAAATGTAATAATTTCGAGTGTCTGTTGGTAATATCAAAAGTCATTTAAAAATGTTTCGTCTGTCTGTCCACAAGCCGCGTTCATTCCGGGTAATCTCCGAAACGACTGAGACGATTTCGACCAGACTTTCACTGAAAGGTAGATGACATAGACGGGCATAGACTACCTTTTTATCTTAATATTGCGTGGACGAAGTCGCGGGCAACAGCTAGTCTGCTCATGTTCAAAACTAACTTATCCAATCTATCTAGAAGACATTGTTTCATTTGCGTTGTAATAAAATAGCTTTAGTTAAAAACACCAAGATCCATTTACACGAGAGACGATAGTGTAGACATTAAATAATCGATGACAAAATCTAAATAGGAAAAGTTTGAGGACGTCGCGTCGCCTCAATTTTGACGTTTGGCGCCAAACCAAATTCAACCTTCTCGTTCAATTTGATCGAACAACTTCTAACAAGTAAACTGCTTTCTTACAAAATGTTACAAACAATCCTTATAATAACGCAAGGTTATAACTACAAAAAAATTGTGATTTCGTATGCGAACTTACTTTTTGAGTTAATTTTTATTTGGATGTATTCATTTAAACACTACGCAATATTTTTAATCTATATCTTTATCTTTACATATAATAAAGTTTCATAGTCTGTATGTAATAACGAAAGAAAAATTAGAAATTTCGGGAAGATGTATTTGCGTTGCTGATAACGAAAATGGCATTTACAAGTTTTTGTAACACAAATTTCAAATAAGTTTCATTTATACAAAAATATAATACAAAGGAATTAAAAATGAATTTCTTTAAAATATTTTCTTTTAATATTTAAGAAAAAAAGGGATTATTTTTTAAATTGTTTCATCATTTAAAATACAAAAATATTTTTTATTACAAATTATTAGCTCAAAAAAGAGATTTCATTTTTAAAATACAAATTGTTTTACAAATTTTAAATAATGTTCATTCATTTCGATATCAAATTAACAAATAATTTAAAATGATTTTCTTTAAAAATATTTTCTACAAACATTTAACAAAAAAAGAATTAAATTTAAATTGTTGCTTCATTTTTAAATACAAAATCATTTTTATTATAAATTATTAGCTCAAAAAAAGATATTTCATTTTATAAATTCAAACATTATTTAATTTTTAAATGCCAATAAAGACATTTTAATTTTTAATTCTATTTCTTTTTTACTTTAAAATGATTTTTGTTAATCTTTTGCTCATTCATTTGGAATAATCGCGTCAAAAAAGAATAAAAGTGTGTGGGTTTATTAGCCGTTATCATAATGCGGATCTACCAAATGTTAGTAAACAAATATTTTCCATGCTTTGTTCACATTAGAAGCATTTTAACAATTAGTTTTATAGATTTAGCTTTTCTTTTGCGCTCTGGAGGTATACCAACATAAAAAAATATTAAACATAAATTCAAACACTCTGACAACGTTACATAAACTAATTGAAAATTAAAAAAAATTGAACATTGTTAATAAAAATCATTCTACCGACCCGACACAGTGTACTGCTCTTTCATGCATCACTATTAGCCGTAATATCTAAATTCTCTCCCATCTTATCCATATGTTATTAACACAATCCATTCATACTTTCTTCGGTCCTCTACTAATATAAAAGTAACTTTTGCTTTGTAGAGAGAAAATATTATAATTCAGTATTATTTTACTTTCTTATGATTTATTTTAATTCAATAATTCTATTAATAATATTATTTCACAATCCGAATGAAACCCGTTTACGAGCAGCGATTATGTTATCGTCGGCGGCAGATTTTTAACGAGAGAATATTTAAAGATTATTCAGAAATATATTAATTGCAAAATCCATAAGTCTCGTAAAAAGTTTACATATAAAATGTTATTTTTCTAACTGTCTGTAATTAAAGTAAAATGAATAGAAAAGCATAGCTGCGTAGCTATATGTTGTAACAAATACTAAGAATTAAGATAAATTAATTTACGTAAGACCCAATTCCAGGTAGGTTTAACGCATTACATCGTACAAACACGTATCTTCCATTTAGTTGTAAATACATAGGAATCACTTACCTTATGCTTACCCTTTTACTCTAATTGTATAGAAAAGGAAACGTTCTAGTGTGACCTTGGAATTATTACCAAACATGTAAAATTCGCAAGTTATTTTTATCTAAAAACGTTTCGTATTTATTTAAATATTATGTACAACATATATCTTAGAATATTCTAATCCGAAATATGGTTTAAATAGTCACTAATTTTACCCTTAGTGACGTTTACTATGGCCTAGTTAGCCCTAACTTGGGTAAGATTTGGGTAAGATCCACTTCGGGAAGTATAGAGAGCTAATAAATTTATTTTATCAATCTAATGGCCGGTTTCCCAGCTACGTTTAACCATTCGTTAGTATTGGTTGGATAACTTCATGAAATGCGTTTCAGAACTATGTAATTTGAGTTTTACGCCGTTTTAACTTATGTCAACCTAACACTATTGTATAAATAGGTAATTAGAATATAAATGGAAACTTCAGCAAACCAGCATTAATAAGGTATCTCATTAAAATAACTGGTCCCATACAAATCAAGAGAGATATAATGTTCTCTGTAAGAACAAAGATTTTACGTTTGTTAAAGCTTTGTGCTTAAGTCGGCTCCATCCGTCTTGATCCGCCTTTTTAACTCACGTAAAAATTTTCAAGTGTCTTTCACTAGCTTTTACTGCTTACGAGTTGCCGGTTTTTATGCGACTTTACATTGTTACCCTCATGATGTAAAAGATACGAAGTTTAGAAGCCTTTAGATCTTTTAAGCGGTACCCGGAGTTCTTTCTAAATATTGTGTCAACTTTAAACTTTTGTACCTTTTTCCAAGAGAAAGGTACAAAAGTATTTGTGTCAATCTCATGTTTATTATGTCTTTATCGTACTAATATTATTGTCGCGACGTCATCTATTGATGTCTAGCGAAAAAACATATTCGAAGAATAATCGAGCTGTTTCCAGAATGTTCGATCGCCGCGAGTAGCGAAAATGACGTTCGCGAAAAGATGTCTCGAATATTCGAAACGGCTTCGAGAATGTTCCATTATAAAATTTATGTAATTCGGACTATCGGGAAAGTTCTGGAATAAAATGACAAATGAATAACGAAAAGAAGATCGAAATTCGGGGTATATAAGGGGAGTCAGTCGTGACTCGGGGAGTTAGACGGTGGAAAGTGAACTGTGAAGAAGAAGTCCTGAGCGAATTACGAAGAAGATTAGGTGACCGCGGAGTGAAAGTGCTAGTGAATAGTGACAGTGGTGTTCTGTAAAGTGCGCTGAGTTAGTGATTCTGTGTTTGCGTGCATCGTGTAGTCTTAACGGACGATTTGTGAGTGCAGTGAATCCCTGTTACTGTACGTCGCGAATAAATTAACGCAGAAATTTCCAAGGCGTTTTGACTCTATCCCTCACGCTCGTAACATTTGGTGTCAGAAGTGGGATAGAGAATAAAAATGCCTCTGATGGAGCGCGACGACAAGAAGGGACCCACGACACGCAGTCAGGCTGGTGCGTCGACTTCCGGCCAAGGTTCTAATGAACAAAGTGCTCAAGCCGAAGTCACTCAAGGAGACGTTGCGGGGTCAACGCAAAGCGACCTGGCAACAATGATGTCAGCACTCAAGCTGATGTTTGACGAACAGGCTCGGTGCCTCCAAGAGCAGTTGGCGGAACAGTCTCGTCACCATAGCGAACAGGCCAAGCTGATTGTGAAGGACGTGGCTACAGCAGTGGAGCAACAGCTTGGGGTGGTGAGAGAGCAAATCCTGGAGCATGACGAGCGCATTACGAAGCTGAATGTTAAGGTTGACGATTTTGTTGTGAAGATGGACGATGTTGTAGGGAAAATGGAGCAAGTTGAAAAAGAGGTCACCAACATGAAAATTAAGGCTGTGGCCGGAATACCTGCCATCTCGACGTCGGTAGAGAAATTTAAGGTTCCGCAATTCGACGGTCGTTCGTCGTGGGCTGCGTACCGACTTCAGTTCGAGAAGGTCGTAGAAGTTAATGGCTGGGACAACGATCAGGCAGCAACCGCCTTGACACTCGGACTCCGGGATCAAGCTTTGTCCGTATTAGAAGCAGTGGGACAAGGCGCAACTTACGAGCGATTGTTGGACGCCTTAGAGACACGATACGGCGACAAGCACCTAGAGCACGCCTTCCGCGCTCAACTGAAAGACCGCAAGCAACGCCACGGAGAGAACTTGCAACAGTGGGCCATTGAGGCTGAGAAGTTGGTCCGCAAGGCATACCAGTCGCGATCTGACGTGGACTCTATGTTGGTGGAAGCTTTCGTCGATGGAATCCGTGACGGTGAAGTCAGGGCTACGGTACGTCTGGGACACCACACGCTTCTGAAAGAAGCCCTTGCTCATGCACTGGAAGTGGAAGCGGTGCGCCAAGACCTAAGCGCGCATCGGCTACGGCAAGTTTCAGTGCCTCCACGAACATCTGCAGCGAGGACTTACGGTCTGCGTTGTTTTGAGTGTGGTGAACGCGGACACTTCCGAGCCAGGTGCCCTAAGTTGAACCGGCCAGATATAGCTGAACGTGAAGAGGTGACTGCAGTCAGGTCGGTTGACTCTAGCGTCAACCAGGAGCAGCCGGAAACTAAATTTAGCTGGTGCTGTGGGGTGGGCGCTGGCTTGTAGCTGTAGAACCCCGTCATCGAGGATCATGGTTACCCAAACCAAAGATGGAAATAGTCTTATCGTTCCGGGAAGAGTCAACGGGAAACTCTGCCATCTGACAATAGATACCGGTGCATCCCGAACTGTCATTCGGTCAGGGCTACTGCACGAGAAGGATAAATACGGAAAACCGGAGACCAGTAACCTTCAACTGTCAACAGCTACTGGTCAGCGCATACTGTTCAAGGGTGAGAAGAAAGTAGCTGTCAAGATCGGGGACAAACTTTATTGGCAAGAAACGATTATGGCTGATATTGTGGACGACTGCATCATTGGTTTGGACTTTCTCAAAAATCATCAGTGTAGTATCGACGTCAAGAATGGAGTGTTGAGATGTGGTAATGAACAAATTCCTATGGAGGGGGGTGCATTTGGCAAAGTGTATAGCTTGAATGATGTGAAAATACCCCCAAAAGCGCAAACTCTGGTACAAATCAGCTACCAGAACAAGGCAAGGGATCACCACGCAGCATTTTGGTGGAAAAATTGAATGATGAACAACGATGGGTTGTAGCCAGAACGCTGATCACGACTAAGCAGAAAGCGGTAGTGCCTGTGTTGAACGTGAGCAATGAGGAATTTAGCATAAAGAAGGGAACCCCTATTGGAACTTGTACTGAGTTGCAATGGATTCGAGAATGTCAAGCAGGAATAAGGAGCAACATCGATGTCGACAGAAGTCTAGTGGATAGGCTACTGGATGGATGCGACGAGCTCACTAAATTGGAAAAGATGAAGGCGAGAAATCTGTTTCTACGCTTTGCAGACACATTTTCAACTGGTGATGCAGACATCGGGAAGACTGGACTCGTGAAGCACAGAATTAATACAGGGAACGAGTTACCCATCAGACAGCGACCACGAAGGATTCCGTTGGCCCGTGAGTCGGAGGTTGAGGGGATGATCCAGGAAATGAAACGGAACGATGTTATAGAGCCCTCTTCGAGTCCTTGGTGTTCGCCGGTGGTCCTCGTTAAGAAAAAAGATGGGTCAACACGATTCTGTGTTGATTATCGCCGACTAAATGACGTGACCAAGAAGGACAGTTACCCTCTACCAAGGATTGACGACACATTGGACACCTTAAGCGGAATGAAGTGGTTTTCAACTCTGGACCTTAAGAGCGGATATTGGCAAGTGAACTAGATCCGGCAGACAAAGAGAAAACCGCATTCTCCACTGGGAAAGGTCTGTGGCAGTTTAAGGTGATGCCTTTTGGTCTATGCAATGCGCCGGCGACGTTTGAACGACTGATGGAGCAAGTCTTGGCTGGGCTTTTGGAGAGACTTGTTTGGTGTATCTTGATGACATAATCATCGTTGGCAAGAATTTTGAAGATCACCTGAAGAAACTGGAGAAGGTATTAGAAAAACTGCGTGCTGCGAAATTGAAGCTCAGCCCCAAGAAGTGCAGTTTCTTCAAACGGCAAGTTAACTATTTGGGACATGTGGTCTCTGCAGAAGGTGTTCGGACGGATCCTGCAAAAACAGCCGCCGTAAAAGATTGGCCAGAACCGAAGAATAAGACGGAAATACGAGCATTTCTGGGGTTGTGCTCGTACTACAGACGATTCGTAAAAGGATTTTCGGACATTGCAAGACCTCTGCATCGACTAACTGAAGAAAAGCGACCATTTGTCTGGGACGAGGAGTGCACCACTGCGTTTGAGAAGCTTAAGAGGAGCTTATGTGAAACGCCAGTGTTGGGATACCCGGAGGTAGAAGGCGAATTTATAATCGATACTGATGCCAGTAACATTGGAGTGGGCGGTGTACTCTCTCAAAAACAAGGTGAACAGGAAGTCGTCATTGCTTACTTCAGTAAGTCGTTATCCAAACCAGAACGAAATTACTGCGTGACTCGTCGAGAATTGCTAGCGATCGTCAAGACACTTCAGCATTTTAGAAAATACCTCTTAGGACGAAAATTCCGATTAAGAACAGATCACGCTGCGTTACGGTGGCTACTTAATTTTAAGAACCCAGAAGGGCAGGTGGCACGCTGGATCGAACAACTACAGGAATATGAGTTTGAGATTGAGCACCGTCAAGGCAGAATCCATGGAAATGCTGATGGGCTGTCCAGGCGACCTTGTCGAAAATGGTATGTAACACTGCAGTAGACAAGACGAGAAAGAAGGTGCAGTGATCAAAGTTATCCGAACCGATAATGCTTGCGACGAGTGGAGTAACGACGCAATGCGAACGGCGCAGGAGAGTGATTGCGCTTTAAGACCGATCATTGAATGCCTGAAAAATGGAGCAACTCGACCTCGGTGGAATCAAGTGGCCAGTTACGGAAGCCTAACGAAAAGTTACTGGGCTCAATGGGACAGTCTGGTATTCAGAAACGGACTTCTGTATCGACGGTGGGAATCGGCTAACGGAATTGAAAACTACCTCCAGCTAATTGTACCAGGATCCAAGGTGAATGAGGTTTTGAGAGCGTTTCATGATGGTGTTTCTGGTGGACATCTAGGAGTACGGAGGACTTTGGTGAAGATTAAGCAGAGGTTCTATTGGGTACACTGTAGAGAAGATGTTGAAGACTGGTGTCGGAAATGCACAAAGTGTGCAGCTGTCAAAGGTCCTCAAACGCGAAGTAGAGGAGCACTGAAGCTGTATAATGTCGGTGAACCATGGGAGCGTAGCACTCGACATTGCGGGGCCATTTCCAGTCACCGAGAATGGGAACCGCTACATACTGGTCGTTATGGATTACTTCACGAAATGGCCAGAAGTGTTCGCCTTGCCAAATCAGGAAGCTACAACGGTCGCTAAAAGATTGGTGGATGAAGTTTTCGTCGATACGGCTTACCGTTGGAACTACATAGCGATCAAGGCAGGAATTTCGAGTCCATGGTTTTTCAAGAAGTTTGCAAGATAATGCGAATACATAAAACACGCACCACTTCGTACCATCCTCAATCTGATGGGATGGTGGAACGATTCAACCAAATTTGGGAGCGTATTTGGCAAAGTTAGTTGACTGCCATCAGAAGGATTGGGACGACTATATACCAACTTTGTCTGTTAGCGTATAGAACGGCGGTCCATGAGAGTACGGGAGCTACTCCAGCACGAATAAATTTTGGGAGAGAGTTGAGGCTGCCAGCAGATCTGCTTTCTGGTTGTCCACCAGATACTCCAGCAGAAGTGACTGATTACGTACATGACCTACGAAAAAGAATGCTGGACGTCTATGATCATGTGGAGAAGCTAGTCTTAAGGCAAGTGACCGCATGAAGACAAGGTATGACCGCAACTGCTAACAGATGCGAATTAGAGGAAGGAATGTTGGTCTGGCTCCATAATCCAAAACGGCGAAAAGGGAAGTCACCTAAGCTGCAGCCTAGTTGGGAAGGCCCGTACAAGGTGGTTACGAAATTAAATGATGTCACCTACAGGATTCGTCGATCTACTCGGAGCCCTGCTAAGATCGTTCATGTGACCGGCTAGCACGATACTACGGGTCTAATGATGCTGGGACGAGCATGACTTAGCGGAGGGCAATGTCGCGACGTCATCTATTGAGTCTAGCGAAAAAACATATTCGAAGAATAATCGAGCTGTTTCCAGAATGTTCGATCGCCGCGAGTAGCGAAAATGACGTTCGCGAAAAGATGTCTCGAATATTCGAAACGGCTTCGAGAATGTTCCATTATAAAATTTATGTAATTCGGACTATCGGGAAAGTTCTGGAAATAAAATGACAAATGAATAACGAAAAGAAGATCGAATTCGGGGGTATTAAGGGGAGTCAGTCGTGACTCGGGGAGTTAGACGGTGGAAAGTGAACTGTGAAGAAGAAGTCCTGAGCGAATTACGAAGAAGATTAGGTGACCGCGGAGTGAAAGTGCTAGTGAATAGTGACAGTGGTGTTTCTGTAAAGTGCGCTGAGTTAGTGATTCTGTGTTTGCGGCATCGTGTAGTCTTAACGGACGATTTGTGAGTGCAGTGAATCCCTTTTACTGGACGTCGCGAATAAATTAACGCAGAAATTTCCAAGGCGTTTTGACTCTATCCCTCACGCTCGTAACATTATAAATGCGAAAGTTTAGAGTTTGTAGCCTAAACTGCTGAACTGATCTGGATGAAATTCGGCATAGATGTAGAGGCCTAAAAGAACACATAGGCTACTTGCTTTGTTTTTTTTTCCACGCGGACGGAGTCGTGGGCAATAGCTAGTGATGGCATAAACAAGAGTAAAAATTACATAAAAAAGTTAAATACTTAACATAAGCCTTTACTAATCAAAGATTGAAAATACTACTACTGGTGTTTGAACATTTTAAAAACTTATTCAATACACTAGCTTTCGCCCGCGATTTCATCTGAAATTGTTAAAAACAAAACTAAGTAGCTTATGTCTTCTTCCAAAATAACTAGTACAGCTATGCCAAATTTCATCGAGAGCCGTTTAGGCTACACACTCTAACAAACATCCATCCTTCCAAATTTTCACATTTATAATATTAGTAACATATTAAGAAAATTACAAATTATGTTTAAACTAGCTTTCGTCCGCGACTCCGTCCGCGTGGAATTAAAAAAAACAAAAGTGAGTAGCCTATGTATTCTTCCAGACTATCCTCTACGTCTATGCCAAATTTCATAGAGATCCGTTCAGCCGTTTAGGCTACAAACTCTAAGAAACATCCATTCATCCATCCATCCATCCAAAACTTTCACACTTATAATATTAGTAACATAATATTAAGAAGATTACAAATTATGTTCAAATTTCAAATATATCTGGTTGATGCCTCGTAAAATACGCGAGATTTCTTGCTCCATATTTTTTAATAATGGAGATAAAACGCAACATTAATACAGAAACAAGCAACACTAAAAGGCAACCACAATGTTGCGAAGTGTTTTCGCTCCGCGGCGAAAAAGCCCACTGAAAGTTAAAGCGTGGTAGGCATCATACAATTGCGGATGTTTACTCTACACATAAAAGCGTTTAACTCATAACGTTTAAAGAAATAAAACCTTATAAATACTGTAAAAAATCCCTTTAAACTGCATAACTAATTTAATAATTTCATCACTCTTACATCGCATTATATTTTTACATTCATATTTAACTGGCTGTTGCTCTCGACTTCGTCTACGTTAAATTAAAACAATAATAGAAGCCTATGCTACTCACAGATAAATTACCTGTCTAACGGTGAAAGAATTTTTAAATTCGGCCCAGTAGTTTTTGAGTTATTACAATACATAAAATTTCTTTCCTCTTTATAATATAAGTACAGAATAAAAGATCTTAAAAATATATGAAGAATCCTATTAAGAATATCTTTTATACAATAAACAACAATATAGTTACAGTATTAAATTTTCTTTTCCATTTAAATTAACGACATGAATCTAAAAGCTTTTTAAAAAAAATGTGAGAAAAACTACACGATAATTGTCTTGTTACGTCAAATATATTGTAGATCTCAAAAAAAAATCCCGCAGAAAGAAAAGCAAGCGTTCTTAGTAACGAATTCAAACTGGATTTTACCATTTTAATGATGTACGCCTGCTTGTAAGAAAGGGGACAGTCAGAATAAGAAAACTATTTGACGTCTTGAGTATCTTGAAGTGGTAGGCTCGAGAGATTATTATTAGAAATTTTAACTAAAATAGTGCTAACAATTGGTCTTAAAATATGATTTTGGGAAAAAAGGTGAGATGAAAAGGTTATGAAACAGTGAATGTATTATTAAGAGATTTCACGATTATGAGATTACTAGCTGTCACCCGCGACTCCGCGTGGAATTAATAAAATTAAAAGTAAGTAGCCTATTTGTTCTTTCACACTATGTTTAACATCTATGCCAAATTTCATCGAGATGCGTTCAACCGTTAAAGCTACAAACTCTAACAAACATCCATCCATCTAAACTTTCGCATTCATAATTTTAGTAGGATTACTAAGATTATAAGACGCATCGCAACTTAAATAACTTTAGCCTATGAATTATCAGTAAATTATTAATTTAGAGTTTTTTGTAAAATTTTAATAGAGTTATGTTTCATTCTTTTTAAAAAATGTTAGAGACAAATCTATACTAATATTATAAAGAACAAAGATTTGTATGTTTGTATGTATTGAAATACCTCAAAAACTACTGGGCCGATTTTAAAAATTCTTTCACCGTTAGAAAGGTAATTTATCTGTGAGTAACATAGGCTATATTTTTTAATTTCACGCGGCGAAGTCGCGAGCAACAGCTAGTATATAATAAAATAATACCATTAAAAACATTGTCAGAGTTCCAATTCGTTTATACGAAAGGCCTTGTGATTAATTACACGGTCTTTTTCGCTGTAATTACGTCCTTTGTAACTTGACCCGGCCGACACTGCACTTTAAACATTGTACAAGCCAACTGGTATGCCTTAAATACTGCGCCACGATGTTTTTCAAAATATCACGTAAACATAGTGTTTTTTCTTTGCAACGACAAACAGAATGCAATAGAAAATAAACATGAACCAAAATATATATATACATTCTACGAAATCAAATTGGATTGATGACTTGAAATATCAAATTAAATAACACTATCTTACTAATATTATAAACGCGAAAGTTTATGATGGAGCTTAACGGATCTGGATGAAATTGCATAGAATATAGTCTGGATGAACAAATAGGCTTTTTGTTTTTATAATTTCACGCGAATAGAGTCGCGGGCAAAAGCTAGTTTTAAATAAATATTATAACTAGATTTTGAAAGTTTACTTCACATAATTTACAGAGTATTAAAATTACTATATTCACAAAAAACGCGTTCTCAGCGACATTAATTGCTCGCCTTTGTCTCCCCGCTGCCTAGTCTTATCAAAAGACAAAAGAAAGGTAATAGACTTCGTTTGCTAATGTTCCAAGGAGTTAATCAACTTCAATTGATGCAGAAGCGATAATGACTCGCAGCGAATCGACATTATCTAATCGATATACGACACCGTAAGCCTCTTCAAAAGTTCCAATCCCTGTTATCACCAAGTCTCACAAAAAGTCGGCGTTCCGTAAGCCATCACAACTCGGTAACTCGTGTAATAAAACGAGAGAAGGCCTGCTATCTGAAAATCGAGGAATTATAAAATGGAATTTCATTCGAGCTTTAATTCAGATGGGAATAAAATTCTACCTACCCCGCCTTCTCGGCTTAACTTCGGATAAGAAATGTGTACGATCATTGAATTTTTTTATCCATAGATAGTTGGATTTAATATGAAATTTACCAAGCAGAGTATCAAAAATTTGCCTTTCAAACGTTTGAAAATTCAATCACAGTTTCTTCCAACCCTTACAATCCGCAATAAAACTCTTTCACGATCCGTGCACACATAAATATACCAACAAAAGGGTCCCAAAGGTTGTGCTGGATGCATCAATAGCATTCCAGTCTCAATAAATCCTTTAAACAAATGTGCGGTGACAGATCAATAAACAGCGCCCCGCCAATGGCTCTCTGTTGGAAAATAAATAAGACACGGGAAAGGCTGTTGTCAGAGATAGGTGAGATCCGCCGTAAAGCTTTCATACCCTCCATACTTTATAATGCTTTATCCTGAATGGCTATCCAAAATACATCTATCTATACTAATCTATACTATTATAATAAAGCGTAAACACACACTTCTTTGTTGCCTAAGATGTCAGCAATTACAGCATATTTTTGAATAATTCTTTTTTTAATAAAAAGCCCTACACTTGCGTCACACTTTAGGCTATATATTTAACGTCATTAAACTTAGGGGGTAAATATTATGGATAAAAACCTTAACGTGGGAAAGAGACCATAAGTTGCTGCCAACACCAAGGAAGCAAGGTTGTCATCATGTCATGTCATTTTGCCATTTGTAATTAATAATTTGACAAATGTAAACAATAAAATAAAATTTTCATAATTTCATGCGGATGAAGTCGCACGGGAACAGCTAGTAATATAATAAAGCGCAAACACACACTACTTTGTGGCGTAGGATGGCAGCAATCACAGCATATTTTTGAATAATTATTTCTTTAATAAAAAGCCCTACACTTACGACACGCTTTATTACACGCTATTAAACTTAGTGGGTAAATAAATTGGAAAACCGTCATGTGCGAAAGAGACCATAAACTACAAGCTGCCAACATTAAGGAAGCAGGGTTATTATGGTAATGGTAATTTTGACATTTGCAATTGAGAATTTAGCAAATTAAATGTGATTATGATGCCGATATATGAAGTAAAAACAATTAAAAAGTAAAAAGCATTTGCGCCAAATAATCTAGTTGAATAAATTTATCTTTCACAAACACTTTCTTACTATTATTGCAAACACGCCAAATGACAAAGATTTCGGAATAGTAAATAATAGACTTTGGTCCATTACCAAATATTTATCAAAGATAGCTAACACATGCTAAGTCTACCAGTAGAGACATCTTCACGTATTACGTATGGCATATCTAGTAATTTAAAGAAATTACGAATTTAAAGAATTCTGAAACGACAAACACTTCGCTTCGTTAGTGCCGCTTATAATCAGACATCCAAATTGTAATGGACTTTGGAGTTTAAGTGTGGCCTTGTCATTTAAGATGCTATTGTTTCATCTAATTTTTTTTCAGTAACTGTTAGGGCCTGTCCAACCAAATTGTAAATTGTCTGATAACAAACCAAAGCGTTAAATGTGATGGTAATATCGGATTTTGTACCTTCTCTGACAGTAACGTCATTTTTAGGCTATCTGAGCATCTATCTGCCAATGGTGGGATAGGCCCTTGTTATATAGGTTACAAATGTAGAATACATGTTAGATTTCCAATAGTGGTCGAACACGCAGACGTACTCGATATAACAAAGTTTTTGTCTGTCTACAGTTACATTAAAATCATTCGACAGTTGTGATCTACGACTATTTGAAGCGGCGGCCGTTTATCAGAACTCACTACGCAGTTATAGCTCGCTTAATGGCCGAACTTTTGTATGTCTAGCCCTGTTCAAATTTGCCGATTTTCGCTACGGATAACCCTTGTGTATTTATCGCTCTCCGCTATTGTTTGATTCGTCTTCGTTCCAATATTTGACCACCTTTAAAATGTTTTACAATTCCGTAAACCGTATTATTTTATTGGTATGTTGGTTAGCTCTATAACTTAATAAAGACCAGACGAGCTGTACCCGCAAACTTCGTTAGCGTAAATTTAGACCACCTGTTACGCCATTTTGACAACGCGGAATTAAAAAAAAGTAGCCTATAATATGCCTATCAATGTCAACTACCCTCCTGTGAAAGTCCCGTTGAAATCGGCCCACCCGTTTCGGAGATTTCCCGGAACAAACGCGGCTTGCGGACAGACAGACAGACAAAAAAATTAAATGCGATTTTCGTTATCAGCAACCCAAATACACTATCTTCCCGAATTTTATTATACGAGTATGTAGATATAGAAGATGTTAATTTTGTTATAAAGCTTCGGTTTATCAAATAGTTGGTATCATTAGTATTAAACTAATTACTAAGAGGTTCTGAATTGATATTAGTTTTAGTAGATATTTTTAGCCATTCTGACTCAATAGCTACTTGACATTGGAGAACTTGACTCTCTAAATTGCCTAACTATCACTTAAGTTAAATGAAAAGTTCTCTGCTTTGATTTTATTCTTAGTGAATTTTCTCACTGATCAAAGAACCTAGTATAGATCTGTCTAGAGCTGTACGCCGGCTTATATTAACAAACATGTTAGCAACCGTATTTATTAACATGAATAAAAATTAAAAGGTGAAAAGAATTAAAGACGATGCCATCTCTGTATAAAAACTAATATTTTAATGTCTAAAATATACAATTAAAGTAAAATTATTCAATTTCTAACAGTACTAAATATTTTAATAAACGACTAAACATGACACATTTAAAAAATTAATTCACTCGCCAAATGAAATTCCCCGAAAACGAAATGCACATAAACTATAAAAAGAATATCATGTCTAAAACGGAATGCTAACATATTAACCGCAGCGGCGATTTTCAGTCGGAATTCGAGCATTAAACAGGATTTTCATATACATTAAATCAACGCTTTTCAAACCTTTTAAATTGCAACTGGCCATATCAAATAAATATTTATTACGTATACGCTTGGAGCATTAACCTAGACAGAAGTTAAAACATTAAAAAGAACAGAGTGGAAGAAAGCAGTTTCTCCTTTGTTTCATCATTTAAGTGCATTTTGTATTAAGGGTCGATTTATGCTCGAAGCTATCCAAACCGATAGCTGAAAGCAGTTGGCGTTTAACTCTCTCTATTTTTAAGCCACTATAACATACAAAAATGCTAGAACTAATTGTAAATATAATTCTTTATACAAAAAGTCTAAGGGTTTTTAGTCTCATAAAAGTTCCACATGATTGAACATTCAAGTATGTAAAAGGTTGGCTGGACATTATTAATAACCCAACATTATAACAGGGTAATCACCTCACTCAATAAATTTTACTATTATATTAACAAATGTCACAGAACGATAACAAATTTAATAAAGACGTCGAAATAAAAAAATAATAGTCAATAAACCTGTAGTCTTAGTAGTATTTTTTTTTATTTGTATCCAAATTAATAAAGTTAATAGTTTTCTATCATATATACGATAGAAGTTTATTATTTTGTAACATTTTGTAGGCAATAACCCGGATATTTCGGACGACACATCGGAAATTCATCGCGTCATTAAATATTTCTTCAATAAACGACGCCTGTCATTTTCAATTAGCAACCTTGAAAGTTGACTTCGATGACGTTGCTTTGTTAAGAGTTGCTGTCACTTTGTTAATTAGCGAATCGATTTGACATGAATCTTAATTAATATTGAAAAACTTTGTTATCAAAGATCAAATACAACTTTACAAATATTAAACCTTTAAAGATATAAAAAGTCAAAAAAAATTTGCGAAAATATTTAATCAAAATAATTTTCCAAATTGATTTCCACAGATATGAAAAATAATAAAATCCATGGACATCAATAAATATGTAAATCGCAACTGCAACAATAAAAAACCACTGTCGTATCAAAAAATATGAAAGAATTTGAATTTTCATCAAACGCTTAGGCGTTTAGTAATAAATTGAAAGGGTTATGATTGATGGCGCGTGGCTCGGACATTGATGTTACGTTGCGAATAAAATTCATATCTGTATTGGGAACTATTGTCTGAAAACCATGTAAAAGCTTTCACACCCACGTACACTAATGGTACATACAGACATATTAAGGTAAAAGACCCAGAAGCTGCTAGTGACCCAGGAATTGGTATTTTTTAAATTTGGTGCCTCATAATAATTCGATAACAATGTAAAGTTCGTTAAAATAAAGATCTCAATATCTAGTATTGTATCAAAATTGCTTTGTTAATTAGTAACGCAAGCAAAATCTGTCGCCTCTCAATTACTGATACATTTTGGGAGATTAGCAAGAAAAAGAATATTAAAAGGTCTGTTTTAAATAAAGGCATAAATAATTTACTGAACTTAAAAGGTTTTTAAACAAATGGTAGTATTAATAATAATACTAACATTGCAAGATTTACATACATACATTACAGATACATTAATGTACTAGCATTGCAAGAAAATTGCGCTTTGACGATATTAAACTGTCAATTACTGGTACATTTACCTTAAATGGATATAAGCACAAAACCTTTAAGCTAAGAAATCGACGTTCATTGAAGACAATCAAAGAAACATATATAAAGTCTATAAAACTGCAATTCATTTTGTAATAGCGGAGAAAAATTCTGAAATTGTCTCTTTAAAATCTTTTTAAAAGAGACTGTGGATTTATCCATATAATTAAAAAGCTGGGAATTGAAAGGCGAGGGTAGACCGCGATGCGACACGGCGACAGTAGCATGTCTATGTGTTTACATTACTCATTTCCTTAACGACGCCTGAGGCATTGCATTACCAGATATTACGTGCTTTTTTACGGCGCCGTTCGAATGAAATTCCATTCGTAAGGGATGTGTTTTATTACGTCTTTATTCGCGAATACCATTACGGTATTAGTTGTGATGGTTTCAAATTCTACTTTGGATTTGCTTATTTCAGTTAAAAGCTATTAATGACGTCATCAGCTGTTAAGAATGCTACATAGTTGACAGTTTAAAGTACACTGACAGCCGGACTGTTCAGTTAAAATTGTGCGTTAGGCATTGTCTGAACAGTACAATGCAGACATACGACATTTCTTTTAATTTAACCGGAAACGGAAAGCTTTGTTACGAAATAAGCATGTACGCAATCGCTATTAAGCCAACGATTGTTCTAACTTTTTACAAGGATTTGACCCAAAACTTAAAGTAACTTTCTAAGAATTGTGCTTACGTAAATCAATGAAATAAGCTAAAAATAGTTATAGCGTTGTGTAAATGTTTTTGAATGTAATCAGGTTTAAATTGTGAAACTTTTACTACCTGGTAAAAATTTGACAATAATTTACGATTCTGTTATCTAATGCCGCGTCTTTAAATTATTAAAAACAAAAATGTACAAAAATAGAGATATTTATTAATAACCGATTATTCGCTTTATTAAGAAACCATAATAATGTTTAATAGTTTTTTCTGTTTGTTCGTTCTGACTATAAGCGAAAAGATAGATTTTTAACACGGTTTCCAAATTAGCTATTGACTTTTTTAAGTCTGCCTTCATTGTAATTGAGACTGTATAGATATATGAGGTAAATAAAAAAATATGTTAAATAATATACTAGATAATGTGAAATAATTTGACCATGAATCAACAAAAACCATCGAGTTTTCATTTAAGATGTATAACTTTATAATAATTGTACAATTCCTTTAGTAAGGTAGTTTTATTTGCAGGAATCATTTTGTACATTTTAAATTTTAAATTTTTAAATAAGATAACCCGCTTCTTCATTTTTACTTGTAACTTTATATTATTGTACAAAATTAATAAATCTATCGAGAGTTTGAATGAAAAAGCGCAGCAAATTATAATGAATCATGAAAACTGAGAATGTTAAACTAGTTTCTTTTTTAATATTTTTAAAATTTTATAATAAAACTTATCTAGCATATTTACCATACCTGATATGGGTGATTTGTATAAACTTAAGATGGGCTCTGATAGTAGGGGGCCGGCGGCCTCTGGAAAATAAAACACCTTTAGACCCCGACTCTTTCGTCTCATAAACAATTCTTGTCATGAAAGTCAGCCACGATCTTGATTTGTAGTTTTTTACACTTATTTTTGTTATAAATTTAATTTAAATTGCATTTATATTATAAACTTTTACAAAAATATATTTTTAGTTTAAATTTTATAAGTTTTTTAAGAATTATTTACCCAAATAGTAACGATTCGTCGTCGAATTACAGCCACAATTTGAAATTTATTATAATAATCAAGTTTTATTATTACAGCATGACGAAATTTACCTTCTGTATTTTATTGCATCTACTTAATCTTTTTATTTATTTATTTAAAGCCACGTGTTACTGTTTATTTTATTTTTTTTTAAATCATTAATAAGTTCTGTAAATCATATTTTATTGTTTTTTGTGTTTTGTTTTTTTATTCTCGACCGATAAATAGTGTTTTATTTATTAAAATATTTAATATTATTTTTCATATAACTATTTGTTCTTATATATATTAATAACACTCCTACAGACGTAACAGTCAGCGCGTTCAACACAAAGAACATTTTATGTGGAATTATTTCCGCCACTTTGAGAGTAATTTCACATTTAAGTTTCCTAACTCGATCGCAAACGAACTCCCGACGTTTCTACAAGAATAATGTGAATCCAGTAAATGCAAGGGAACGCATTAAAGCAGTGGAAAAGATTATCCTGAAAATGTAGCTTTTCTAATAGTATTCATATTCAATTTGTTTTTCTTTTAATGGTTTTTAAATGAAAGTTACGACATAATATTATAAAACTAGCGACCCGGCTTCGCACGGGTTCAATCTTATGAAAATGTTTACATTTACATCGCATTAGAAAACTCTAAAATTATCACTATTCCTCTATAATATTTAACATTTATTAAAAATAAAACTGCATCAAAATCCGTAGCTTAGTTTAAAAGATCTAAGCATACATGAGGACAGACAGACAGCGGGAAACGATTTTGTTTATTACGAAGTGATGATAATAATCTTATTTGAATTTAAAAACATATAACTGTTAAAAAATGTGGCCATTAATGTTTTAAAGTATTAGTAAAAGTAAATATATGTATATAAAAAAGCGCTAAAATTGGCAACATCAATTTACGCTGATATATAATCCAACAAGGATATCTGCTCCTATGAGAGGGGGCTGCTGTCGAGGTGAGTAATGTCAAAAATAAAACCTACTTAGACATATAAAATGGCATAGAATAATCTTGATATGACAGGTACAGTACGAAAAACACCTTGTGATAATTTTTAGATATTGACAGGTGTATGAGTTTGACCTGTTAAAATTTATTTTGACTTATATCCACCGGGCCGGATAACATTATCGGTCTATATTCATAACATATTCCATTTTTTATGATATCTTAAAAACGTCTTTACAAATTAACTCCAGAACAAACTACAAAAAACTATGTCAAATTGGTAGCCGATACATCTAAGACATGTCAACTTCTAAAACTAAATTAGTTAGTTGAGACATAATTCATTCTGAAGCGCGAGCGGTTGCGTCTCTTGATTTATTATCTGTGTTGACACTACGAGTATTTTTAAATTCTTTTTACTGTGACGTCGGCGTTTTATTTCTGCCAAATTCCCGGAATCGCGGGACATTAATATTTTGAGTGCAATATTTTGTTACATTAGAAAACAAAAGACTGTCAACTTTATTTAAATAATTTTTTTTTAAATAATTTGTAAAATATTGAATTATCCATTTATAACTTTAAATTAAATTTATGTTATTGGCTTTTAAAATTGTTTTATTTAATTTTAAATCGATAAAACTTGTAAAATTTTATCGATTTTCTTTCACACGTGGCAGCAGACGTGTCACGTTTGCCGCCAAAGGGCTCCTAAAGGTCACAAGCCAACGGTATTTAGTTATGCAATATTTTGATTATAAATGCGCAATTTTACATCACATGCAATTAATTAAAGCCAGTGTTTATTCAAAGATAATTTTTACTCTATAATTATGTCGCGTCCGCATAATTTGTCAACACTCGACATTCACTGCAAAGGTATTTTCTATTACATCTGAAAATAATGGTTTCGTTTGCATGACTCATAAGTCACACCTAAGAAATAATTTCAAAGTATAGAGGTCGATTTAACGCATTACCTTACACTTATTATGTAAGTAATTAATATTGCGGTGAAATTTTTATTTCAACACTCTTTTGTTTTTGTTCATGTTTGTTTTTGTTTTGGTTTTCAAATTCGTGTTTTGTTTGATTTTTTAGTATGTAAATATGTTAGTGTTGGTGGCCGTCAAAATACATAATTAAAACTGAATGCCCTTATCAATCCTTACACTCCCGGCTTGTTTGAATGTTCCCAACAATGAGGAGATTAACGTCTCGATGTTTGTTTGTGTGCGTTTGTTACTTCAGATTTTATTAAATTCTGTAACCCTTTTTTTATTTATGAAAGATTTTTAATTTTATTTTTTTTGTAATTTTATAATAATTATTTGTTTTTTTCGTTGGCTGACTTTCACGGCAAGTTAAGCGTATCGCAAACTCACCTCCGCAAATCAAAGACATCGCTGATGTTTTTATAAAACCCGGGTCTAAAATTACTTAGATACTTAACCCTAACTCTAGCTAGCGCGTCTAATATTTTTAATACACTTAAAAGCTTCCCTACGATACTTTTTAAACTCTATTTAAAGGCAAGAAGGCAATGGAATATTAAACTTTGTACTGCGATATTTATCGTATTTCTATACTATTAATAATTACAGTAAAAATGGCACTAAAAAGACACGCTTTTATTTAAATCGAGGCGATATCAGTTTCACAATACACTGTTGAGAAAATTAATACATCAAAATTCGAACTAAATACACCGAGCGGTCGGAGGACGCGTGTTATCATAAACGAGGGGTCATAGTGTTTACGCGATGTAACCGCGATGTAGCCGCGATGTACCCGCGATGTGGCGGTGGGGTGCGTGGCGCGGCCGTCGGGCACGACTGGCGTTGCCCGCTCGCCGCTCGCCGCTCGCCGGCCGCGACACACGGCCGCCGCGGTTGCCGCGCCAGCACGCATGCGCACAACCACGGCGCCTGCGCCCAACATGCACACGTGTTACGAACGCGCCACTTATCAAAACTTCAAATTTAGCCAGTTTAGTTTTGTATAACATGGGATTGTTATGTCTAATACTAAATTGTAACACACCGGATGTTTACATGGCTTTAAGGTAAGGAAAGCTTCCTGACCGAAGTTCAGCGGAATTATAGCAGCTTTCTAGAAAGCTTGCTCGCGAAGCGAATACAGTTTTAAAGTAGATTTTTGCGAATTTTAGTTTATTAAATGACTAATAAGCGCGATAACCTTTTCGTATAAAATTTCCAATAAACAATGTTATAAGTCCGACGAACCAATGAAAGAAATCCGTTTTAGCAGATGTTTGTAAACAGCTTTTATAATCTGTTTGGGTTACGACTCTGTGGTTGTCATTGATAGATGACAACGCTATTATTAGCCTTCGGAAATGACTTACATTTCCCGAGTTTTGTTCTATCGCTTTCAGTTCTGTTGCGACGTGAATTAAAATTCAATCACGAATTATCGAAACTTTTAAAACAACCTTTCTAAATAATTTACTTCTTATAATAAAAATAAAAACAATTTATTGGAAATCAATTTTCCGATATTGACGCACTTTACTAAGAAGTAACTTAATAAGGATTGACCGAAGCGAGGGAAGCTTGAGCCGTGCAGCCAATCAAATCAAGGGCAGTAGCTACAGCTGTAATTGCGGCCCTAATCTCTACTGCGTGATATGTACTATGTACTTTGCACTATGTATTATGTACTATCGACATGTAAATGTACATAATATTAGAATAGGGAACGCTTACACTTATAATTTCATTTGAAACGTAAATAAGACGTAGATAAACTAATAAATATTAACACATTTTCTATTATTTACAATTTTTCGTAAATAATCTACACATAAATATTATAATTGCAAAAGTTTGTTTGAATGGATGTCTGTTATTAAGTAATCCTAAAACGGGTGTACAGATTTCGGTGAAATTTGGCACAGAAGTAGAACGTAGCCTGGAAGAACATAGGCTATTTTTTTTAATATCCCGCGGACTAAGTTGTGGATTTAAGCTATAGGGGCAAAATGTGCAAAATTTTAAATAATAATATTTCAAACACAAAAAATGTATTGAATAAAATATTTCTTATATCTTGGAGGTGTTTAGTTTCAGTTTTAAAGGGCCTAAGTTTAGAGCACCCAAGTTTTACCATTTAGTATCTGAATTAATTGCACATAATTAAATCTAATAAAGAATTTACATTTATATTTTATAGACGGGATGATGTTACTATTCTCAAATTCTTGAGATATATTTCTAAACTGACCTCTTCAATCAATGTTGGAGTCTAGCTCCTGGAAAACTCGATTCAAACAAAATTAAAGCACAGTTTAAACGATTTCACTGATTAGTTGCACGAAATAGACGACTTTATCGAACTGCGTTGCAATTACATTACTGTTTCGACTTATTTTCGCAACGTGGTGGAAAAGTCAATGTTTTATACTACATTTATCAATTTACAAAACATTATTTCATTATTAAAAATGCGCAATAATCTTTCATGTTATTTCATATTATAAGAACGTGCACACTTTTGACTAAACTATCGCAGAACTGTTTAATTTCGCTTTGATTCCTATTAGCTTATATGAAGGTGTCCACACTACTCGATTAGTTGTGCAACTAAACAGTTGACTTGGCTGCGAAACAATCGACAATCGTTTGCGATAGTTTAGTCAAAAGTGTGCGCTTTAAGGTGACACACGAAATGGCTACTGAAGTTCGCCAACATAGTAAAGCGTGCCCATAGACATACACATTTATAGATGCGTTAAATCTTTAATCAACAGAGGAGGTGACAAACAAAATGGTTTTTCCCTTCCAAATCAACTTACAAGTAAAATAATGAATATACAAACCTAAAAGTATAAATAACTAGATTTCGCTCGCGACTCCGTCCGCATGGAATTAAAAACAAACAAAAGTGAATAGCCTAGTTCTTCCAGACTATCCTCTACGTCTATGCCAAATTTCATTGCGATCCGTCCAGCCGTTTAGGCTACAAACTCTAACAAACATCCATCCATCTAAACTTTCGCATATAATATTAGTTAGATATATGTCTACTTTTAACGGTTTTAGTGGAGTGAAATTAATTACGGACGTCACTATCTTCGTGTACAGCGCACTCAAGTTAAATTAGGATGTATAGGCGCTGAGGGAACTACGGTTGGATTATCTGCTAATCTTATTTCAGAGCGACTGTATCTCTGTACGTACGTGTTTGTGGACTTTAGGTGATATTGAATAAGAATTAAGGGTGTAGAAATGTGGATGGCTACAAAAGTAGAGGAAGACCGAAGAAAGTATGAATTGTGTAAAAGAGGATATGCTTAAGAAGGTAGTGGATTCAGATATGACGGCTGATAGAGATGTATGGAAGAGCAGCACATACTGTGCCGACCCTCCATAAGGGATAAGGGCAAGTTGATGATGAGGTGATATTGAATAACTGATGATAAATAAACGAATACAAGAATTTCACATTTGAACAAGAATTTTGTAACTTTGATTTTCACATTGCTAAGCTTAGATCCTGTCCCACCACTGGCTGATAGAGACTCAGATAGCTTAAAAATGACGTAACTATCAGATAAGGGATCAAAATCCGATATTTTCATCACATATTTTACACGTTGCATTGTTATCAGACAATTTGGTGGGATAAGCCCTTAGTGTTGACTTTAAAAATGTAACAAAGTATCTATTTTTAACAGAATATAACAATCAAGAAAAACTTTAATATTATAGACGTAAGACACAAAGCCTTAACCTTAAGTTAGTCGAAATATAATTCATTAGAAGTATTTCTTGTAAATAAAATGAAAGCGTATAACTTGTAATAACAGGTGAAAAGCTGAATATTCGCACAAAAGCTACAAACTCGCATAGTTTTAAACTTTGAAAGAAGATTTCATTTCGTTAACGTGGAATTCTCAAATGATAAACTTTAATTGGATTCAAAAAGTAGATTTCAATTAAAGTTTATCGTAAGAAACTTTTTCATTTAACAATTTCATTAATTTATAACTACAGCTCATACAAAAGTTTTGTAATAACTCGTTAAGGTTCGAAATTAAAAAGCAAAGATCTTATAACTTAGAGGTTAATGTCTCACGAGGTAAGACAAGGTTACAGTTTTTAATACAAATACATTTATAGTTCTATAATTGAATTCTAAGGGCCTGTCCCACCACTGGCTGATAATGGCTCAGATAGCTAATGACGTCACTGTCACAGATAAGGAAATAAAATCAGATATTTCCATCACATATTTTACACGTTGGATTGTTATCAGACAATTTACAATTTGGTGGGATAGGCCCTAAGAAATGTAAATCACAGTATGATTTATAGTAGGTATAAATTAGCAAACGAGTTAGCGCCCACATGAATTCGCCAAATTAGCGATATGACAGCTGTCCATATGTAAATGGGTTGCCTACCTTTAATCGTTAAAGATGACGCACAGAATTAAGACATTTCCCCTTCCTGTGCGTCCCCTACCAATAACACTTCCTTTTCCCTTCCTTTTAGATATATTGTGGAAATTGAAAGGATAAAACTATGCCTTCTAATGCATCTTCGGAAAAAACAGAGTTATTTCCACTAGACGCCTGTCTCCTGTGTGGTCGTGGTATTGCACCAGGCAAGTCGACATGTTTATAGATGTTAAAGCGGACTCTATCACTGTTACGATTAGACTATATGGCGTGATTAAAGAGTCGTAACGTCAACGAGTAACGTCATGTTATTATTACTTCTGAATAACAAATCGAGTATCTTGGCAACATATTATTGTACAAATTTAATACATAGATAAAAGTATCGTGTTTTACATACGAAAGAGATTCATTTATCTCTATTCACGGGAAGCTGTCGGCGTCAATTCATCTTGTTAGTGAAATATGACACGTTTCCACTGGCCCTTAGGATAGTTTGAGAATAGACGCAGTAAATTGTGATTATAGCGTTGGATGTAGGCCAGAAACATTGCCGCTACTTCACGGCATAAACTTTGAATGTCAATGCTTTATAGAATTTTCACCTACGGAATATTACACGGTAGTGTTATAAAGTGTGTTTTAAATATGGTATAGGTATTGAATATTCCTATTAAGATGTAACAGTTCTCATATAGCCACCCAATAAGATAATTGGTCACTAAGGGAGTCCTTAGTCCTGTATATCCTATGCTAAGTCTACAATGATTTAGGACATTTAGGGCCTGTCCCACCTGATAGAGCTGATAGAGCCTCAGATAGCTTAAAAATGACGACACGAAATAAGGGAACAAAATCCGATTTCCATCACATACTCGTATTTTACACGTTGGATTGTTATCAGACAATTTACAATTTGGTGTGACAGGTCCTTAACTTCTCCCGGAAAAATCATCCTGTATATATGTAAACTAGAAGAAACATCTCTGTCATTACCGATAATGGATTTGTAAAAAAATCGTCAGTAAAAATGTCCCATAAAAATGAACAAAAGAATGCGAATATCGAGGTATCGATTCTTGGTGAAATTTTCATTTCAGTAATGTTCCAGTTTTGTTGGCGGGCGGTGACGTCATTTATCTGCTTAGATGGAATGCACGGCCGTGTGAGCAATCATTTTCGTTCAGTTGAGCAGAAAACTTGGCGAGAACTTTTTTACACGATTTTTTTGTTCGTACAAAACTGACACCGGCCTTTGAACCGGCCTATTCACTTGTTAACATATTAGCAACTTTTATAAACGTCCAACACAATATTGTTCGCTTTATTTAAAATCGACTATCAAAAGACTTGTGAATATATTTGAACTGTAAGTAACAAAAGCGTTATGTAATTTTCTAAAAATTTTTATGTATAACTTATTAGTGAAAGTTATTTGTTTAAATAAATTAACATTAAAGGTGAATATTCTAAAAAATAAAAGAAAAATATTGTCTTCAAAATCTATGGTGACGAATTGACAAAGTCATGAACTATAGCTAGTATAGACAAGATAGGAAGAGAAAGTATATAAAATGGGTCACGTTTTGAACCGTCACGTGACTGCTTTGAAAATGAATATAAACTCATGATTCATTCATGACTCAGCATTATTTATCCTTCGTCCTTTACCCTATCGCTTGGTGCATTAAAGGTACTAAAATAATGTGTTTGTGAACATTATTTTAATATGAAATAACAAAAAAATCTGTAAAAAAAATGTCCGAGATAATCTTCAAAAGTAACAAATATTAACAAATTTATTTCCAAATGCCTTCATTTACAACTACAATTTTAATAACCAATATCCTTGAGTACTCTAGGTACAATCGCGAAAATTCGCGGTGTTCCACTTAAGGGAAAAACATTCAAATGATTATAGCTTTAAAAGCGAAACACCGCCAGTGCCTCCAACTGTCCGTAGCAAAGAATTTTAGTCATCCTCTATTAAAAACAATCGAATAGCATAAAGGCAATCATATGCTTATACCTTCAAAAAATACTCAAATGTGTCATAAATCATTACACTCCTACATCATTACACCGTGTACAAACAAATGAAGGTAACTCTGAACCACATACAAAAACAATTCGACCGTAACTGGAAACAAGCTACAAAAAAAAAACACCTCGGGGGCGACAAATTTTTCACTTGCCACGAAAACTCGGTTTGCGTGCGACTGTAAATAAAGAGCTCGACCGTAGCGTCAAAAAAGTTGTAAAAAACGTACTAATGTTTTTGCCATCCTTACATGAGCGCAGTTGTTGCAGATATAAGGTACAAAAAACGGTGTAAACGTTTTAAAGCGTACGAAATGATAATTAAAAAACCAACGCTAGTTCAGTACGTAGAGAATTTTAATTGAAAACCAAGTAGGCTTTCTAAGATATTAATCTTACTGATATTATAAATGCGAAAGTTTAGATGGATGGATGGATGTTTGTTAGAGTTTATAGCCTAAACGGCTGAACAGATCTCAATAAAATTTTGCATAGATGTAGAGGATAGTGTGGAAGGACACATAGGCTACTTATTTTCGTTTTTTTATTATTTTGAGGACGAAGTCGCGTGCGAAACTTAGTTATCAATATCAAAGCAGAGTTCAAAGCTTGTTGTTACTTTTAAATATGTAAAATTATAGAAAAATCAGTTGAAATCCACAAAAATATCCATCCAAATTCTACGTCAGAATAGTATACATGTCGTTAATCTGTAGGCGTTTCATGTTATTCCACTGGCGATAGTAATTTAAAGCGCACGATTTTAATTAAAACACTCGATTGGTTTTTCCGATTACCGCGTAACGGTTCGCGCTCCGATGCCTCTGCGAATTAAAGTAATTGACCGCTGTTAAAACCCAAATAGAATATACAAACACGTTTAAGCTAAATTGCCAGGTAAGCTTTCAATAGTATGCGGCAGTTAAAAATCAATGCTTTTTAAAATCGCTTCACGCAACGTGGAAACGACCCTTTAGTCTATTTTCCGGACATACTTTTACATAAAGAAATCTAGTCCTTAATCTAGGTTAACAATCGATGCTTTACTATTCATATATTTTTAAATTAAATATCGAATTTTAAATTTTTAGCATTTTTGCCAGTTCTAAGTGACCTTGAAGATCTAATCCACACATTGAATTATTTTGCTTGTATTAAAAGAATCTTTGCAAAAATGTACAAAAAAACAAAGCTTGTACGTATAAAATAAACGCAATAGTAAAGTATAAGATAGTAAAAGTTTGTACTAATTGCCATCAGTGAGTTTTGCAGCGTGCGTTTAACAGACGTTCCGCCTTTTACCCACAAGAGACAGCTTGATTTAGTGTCGCTGTTATGGCGAATGGAACGTTGTGGTTCATATTCTTACGTAATACGTTATAAGGGAAATAATTACGCTACATTAGAACGGATGCTTTTACGTAATACAGAATTAGAACGCTGGTAATATTGTTTACGTTGTAGGCTTAGAATATTCATACTTCATACTTAATATTATAAATGCGTAAGTTTAGATGGATGTATTGATGCTTGTGAGACTTTGTAGCCAAAACGACTAAACGGATCTCGATGAAATTTGGTATAGATGTAGAAGATAATCTGGAAGAACATAGCGGTACTTACTTTCTTTTTTTTTAATTGCAAGGACGAAGTCGCGGGCCAACGCTATTTAAATATAAAGTAATACATACAACTGTATTGCGTAAAACGTATCTAATAAGATTCTTAGTTACCAATTAATTTAGTCTAAGTAACTTTATAATTATTATGAAAATAAATTTTTCCTAACCTATAAACGCTTTTTTGCTTAATTTTAATGGACTTTTTGTCTAATGGACTGATGGGAATTACTTAAATACTCTTTAATGTGAAAGCTATAAAATACAATGCAATAAAAATTTGCGTGTTTATGAAGTTACGTACGCTATTTATCATTTACTTTAGGCTTATTTAAGTTAAAAAGACCCCCATAAAACTGTCAATATTTCATCACTAATCTCTGGATGCTTCATTATTTAAATTTTAGTAGTGAAATATTTTCAAAAATATCCCTTAAAAAGTCTCGTTGAAGTTTTTAATTCACATAATGCGGCTTCCATATTTAGCATTGCAATGGAGTACCGTGTGACGACGCACGCTACCAAATGTGTTATGTTTTTTATTGTTCCCGTCGCCTATTCTTACACCGGCCTATGCATAAAAAGCATTCGTTTACTTTAATGCTGAATAATTTTTATTTAATTTATAATCTAGGATAAAGATTATTTATTATTTGATTTCATTATTGCTTGATATTCAAATTAAATTGCCAAGAAATTCGAGAGACAGTCTCTACCTAAATAAAATGTTATACGAGTGTATACCCATTTTTCATGAACCCTAATTAAAACATTGTGACTTCCGGAAGGGTAAGGATTCGAGTAAACAATTAAAGGTCGTTTTAACGATTTTACGTAACTGGAGTCATTTTCGTACCCCTTTTATGGCGGCCCTTGAATATGAAATGTCTTAATATGGGGTGCCTGCCGGGCTTTGGAAACGATCTTATAATTTGTACACATAAATATTGGAAACCTTTATTAAGAAAGTCGGGAAGCTATACCTTAGCACAAAAGATTACAATATACCTACTTGTTTTCATTTAACTAAGTCAGATAACAATAAAATCTCAAAACTTTTATTCATTATTCAAGTGAATAAAAATTATTATCTTTACAGCAGTACAAAATAAGTATACAAAATTTACTGCTTTAATAATAATTGGGATAGCAATATTGTCTTTTAAAAATGTTTTGATAAATATTAGTTTGAAAGCTACTAGTGCCCTGGGTTTGATCTTCACGGCGCCCTCTAGATTATGAGACTGTGTAATTCATAGACCTGTGACGCTCCTTCTTGCCCAGAGCCCTGGGCGGTCACCCACTCACGCCCTACGCGGTCCTGGTTTACATAAATCCACGGTGAATGTGCACATATAGAACATGTCACAAACAGCTTCATTATTCCAACGCGACGAGAATAAATTAAAGGTCACGAAGTGAGAGAAGAAATGTCACTTGGCAGACGTTTTCTCAATACCGAGGCAGAAACGCTATATTAATTCAATTTAATTCATTTATTCAGCAAATAGGCCGCCAGGGCCAATAAAAATTGGACTTTCCGACGTTTCCTTAACGACTTTGGATGAGAAGTTACGAACAGAAAAATTCATTTAAATATTTTTCTCGCCGCTTTCAAAATTTGTTTGTCTGATAATAAGCAAATTTAAAAAGTCCAAATTTATGTTATTTTAAATTGTTTTAATCATTATCAACCAGAGGTCATAAAATCAAACCAAAAACAGATTTTTCCCCTTTAAATTCCACTAATAAATTAAACTGTATTTATGTCAATCATAAGATAAAAAACCTTAGATAATCTGTAAAAAAACGATGACCATGCTCTGTAGTTTCTGTGAAATAATTAGAAATCTGCTTACCCTTGTGCATGCCGGTGTGTTTGTCTTTCAGCACCGTTAGCTCATAGATCTTGCCGAACTCTTCGAACATTGGCCGGATATCATTCTCCTCCAGGTGCCTAGGGATCTGACCGATGAACAGTTTAACAGCATCCTTGCCAGCCCCCGGCGGCGCTCCCGTTCTCTCCGATGGCGTCTGAGGGGGAGGGGTGGATGGATTCTCTTCGGAAACATTGTGCACTGGCGTAGGAGGACTCGAGCTGACTGTGGACGCTTGCCGCGAGTGGTCCGGTATGATCAGCTGGTTGTGCATAAAGCCCGGGAACAGCAGAGCCGGGTTGCACAGGCTCGCTCCCACTAACATGATTATCACAGAACGCAGACTTTCGGAAAAAATAAAATTATAATCACAGTAATATTTGTACTAAGTTTTCTTATACTATAAATTCGGTTTGTTTTAAAGCTTTCGCGGACTGTTTACTTCGAGAGGGCGTAGGGAGTGGTGAGGGAGTGTGCGTGTTTTATGTTTGTGTTAGTGTCTCGACACTCTCCCCGAAATACGTAATGCTATCGATCCTTATAGTAGGTTGCCGGCTAAGAGACCTCGTGTTGTTCACTCAATGTTTCACACGTGCTACGCTATAAACAACCAGTTTGGTCACCCGCGCACTCCGCACTCAGAATCCTAGCTCCGCACTACGCACTACGCGCTCCGGCCATCCTCAATACACCTAGTTAAACAATCTATTACACTAAACTAATCATAAATTGGCACTAGATTTTGTACGTTGAATTATATTTTAACACATTAATATTAGTGGCGATTTAATTTTTTTTTAGGTACGTAGTTACAATATATTTATTTATTAGTCATGCGCTAGTGTTTACAAACAGATTACGTTCACATTTAATTTTTTTTATATTTTTCACACACTAAAATTCAGCGAACAGCTTCGCTAACGGTGGCACAAATTTCGCGCGCATTTAACAACGGATCGACGTTACAAACTAAGCTATCTAAATTATTTTAACACCGAAAGCACTTAATATTTACAGAGAATAACTGATCACGTGACGACGACAAACGATGACTGTACGCACAAAAGAAACACACGACAACACGAACTAAATTAGGCAACAAATTTGCCGTGTTCTCGTCTATATGTCTACATGTCCACTAACCTAAAATTCCCTCCGAGTCCCTTCATAGCGTACGCTATGGGGAGTTTCGCATCTTGATACAGGCCTCCCTTTCGCTCTCCCTCGCATAGAGATATTTAGCTACGCAAGTAAATTCGCTTGTGCGCGCTTGATTATTACGAATTTCTTGTCTCACGTTGTGTTGTGTTAGATATTGTATTGTTAAAATGTTTTATACGCGTTTTATTTTACCGCGCGCTCAATAGTGTAACAATTTAATATGCAGGTTAAAATTTAAAACATATAATAAAATTAACATTACAATTTGATTTGTTACATTAATATAAAATATTATATTATACTTTTTAATGTTTTAATATTGACATTTAGTATTTTAGTTAATATTATTTTTTGCTCTTGATTTTTCTGAATATTAACACTTTTTTCATTTATTAAAAGCACACTCAAGCTCACATCAGGCGATACGTCCGAAAAACTTCTCCCTGAATAATTTATCAGACCGATGCTTAGGAGGCAGTCGTAAAACGGAACGCGAAATTCGGTAAAAAGGTCTTCAATGTTTGGTCGGACTATAATTTAGGCTCCGAAAATAGAGGAGGGATGTTCCCCGCCCCTGCGTCCCTCCCGCGCCCTCTCGCGTCCCTCCGCAACCCTGCCGGCGTCAGTTTGGATGATTTTCGCGCATCTCTTAATGGCTGTTTAGAAAAAAATATATCCATAGAAGCGAGGAGGGGCTCGTAAAGAATTTTTCGTGGCTTGTTCTAAAATAGAAAATTTACAATTCCCCCGGCTTTCTTACTTCGTTCGATATATTAAAATGTGCCTTGAGATTTTACTGGGTTTGTTCCATGTAATGAAACATTGGGGATTAAAGCGTTATTATTATTTTTGGTAAGATTTTAATATTGAACTGAATACAGGATTTCCTTCAGATATTAAAAACTCAACACATTTATGGTTAATCCCGTTAATTTGCAAGGACCAGTGGATTATGATTTTATTTCGAAGGATTTTTTTGTTTATATTGTTTTTTTTATTTTTAGGGTAGAGGTCGTTAGATTATTTTAGTGATTTTCCAAACTAAGTCAAGTCTCAATCGACAGAATATGTCGTTAACTATGGGTATTGTTGGTGTTTTGAGTTTATTTCTCTTTGTCCATTTTAATATGGGTAATAAGTAAAATGAACTAATACAAATATTGTTTACGATTATAGCAAAGATAGTGAAATATTAATTTCCATGATTTTAATTAGTTTCGTGTTTCTTATAAATGTAGGTACAAAAGAGTACTGAAAATGTTTTTGCGTAAATTAAAAAAGGTATAAAATCACTTAAAGGCCTACGACATAATAAAATATTAAAATGCTACGTGACCTGTATGTAACAAGGAAGGTTTGCTGAACATTTTGTTGGCTTTATTAGGAAAATTTTCAGGTCCCTTTTACAACGTTTACGCTCAAGTACTTTTCAAACTTTACGGGAATAACCTCTCGGTTTTTTTTCTTCGCATAAAGCTTTATAAATATAAAAAGGAAAATATTTTAATGAAGTATAAGTTTTAATGTCAGTAATTTTTGCCTTAAGTTAATAGTATAATATTTTCGAAAGTTTCAATTATTTTAACTCCGT
This sequence comes from Papilio protenor, assembly GCA_029286645.1. Classification (NCBI taxonomy): domain Eukaryota; kingdom Metazoa; phylum Arthropoda; class Insecta; order Lepidoptera; family Papilionidae; genus Papilio; species Papilio protenor. Next base: position 589,608 of record JAGSMZ010000061.1, on the reverse strand, counting down.
AAATAGTGCATAAATATCTCATAAACTATTTTTAAAATAGTTTTTTTGTTGTTAATGAATATCTATATTAAAATTATTATTTTACAAATACGGTACTGGTGTACTTAAAAACATGTTGCTGCTACGAGTATTTGCTACGTAAAGTCGTAGCAAATACTCGTAGCTCGTAGCATTATTATTTGCCGTGAAATTACCGAAACATGACATTGTTTTAGCGTTTAGATTTTGTGTTTTCGACATAATTGTGTTTGCTTTAAGCGACAAAATTTAGCCTACGCTTTTCATAGAATAAACTTCGATTTAAATAACAATAAACACAAAATTTAGTAGGTCATTTTTAATTAAATCAGACAGATAACAGCATTTATTTCTATTTTGTCTCTATCTGTTCTTCCAGACTATCCACTACCTCTACGCCAAATTTCATTAAGATCCGTTCAGCAGCTTAGGCTACAAACTTTAACAAACATCCATCCATCCCTCCATCTAAACTTTCGCATTTATAATATCAGTAAGATAAGATTTCCAATAAATTAAGACGTAAATAAACTTACATAGAGTTATACGTTCTAGAATATTGGACAAGCTAACAATTTAGAACACTAACGACACAGACCACCATGCGACATGACCTAAATTGATGTTAGCGGTCAATTAATTACACATAAACTTGAACTTAGTGACTATGTTATACTGCAATATGTTGCATATTAGATTCTGCTACTTTAAAGTGATATATCTACTACATACTTTATAAAAAAATCACATGTAACTACATAAAGCAAAAACAATAAAGGTTTAAATATTTTTACACTTTAACAATTTTTTTAATAATCAAAGTTAGAATTTACTGTTAGATATATAGGAAAAATTACTAACTCAAGTAATACTGTTAACGTAAAAGGGTAAGTGAGTTTGGAAAGGATGTCTTTGACCTCTGAGATTGACCTCACGATTCTGTGAGTGAATCTGTCTTTTGTACAAAGTATAGTAGGATTTACGATTTTTTAAAACGTTCCTATTTAAGACAAAAAATTTAGTTTAGTGGCAAATAGTTATATTGATAATTAATTACATGAAACTTAAAGTCAAATAGTAAATTAATAAATATTGAAAAATGAGGATAAATAAAACATGAAATATTTTTCAAGTTATTTTATTAAAAGCCAGAACAGAATAACTACTTAACTACTAAACATTAAGGTAACACTTAGTCTTGATTATCTGTATAGTAAAGCAATAAAAAATATACCCAATGACGTCAGATGTCAACAGAATTGGCGCCGGAGCGGCGTCGATTAGTCAGTGACCCTCCGCCTCGTCTCCAGTGAAGAGTACTCCAGCCTACCCTTATTGACAGTTTGGACTTGCGTCACATCCAGGTAGGGATGAAGGACGTTTTGTCTATATCACTTAACGTTCCGATTAATATTGTAAATGCGAATTGAATTTCGTTTTAACGCTTTACTCCATTCTTTTACTGATTGGTCTAACACAGTAATAATAAAGCTCTATTAACTAAAAGTTAATTCCAGAGTAGCTTCATAATCATACTGATATTATAAATGTAAAAGTTTAGATGGATGGAGGTTTGTTAGAGTTTGTAGCCTAAACTGCTGAACAGATCTCGATTAAATTTGGCATAGATGTAGAGCATAGTCTGGAAGACATAGGCTACTTACTTTTGTTTTTTTTTAATTCTTCGCGATTGGAGTCGCGGGCGAAAGCTAGTTATTAATAAACTAGTTCATTTTTTTAATAATATAAGGTGGCAAACGAGCAAGCGGCCACCTGAATCCACCAAAATGGAAAGCGACCGCTGTCCATAAACATCCGCAATTGCAGATGCGTTGCCTACCCTTAATCGACGATCATATCACGATTCTGTCTTATAACCACTTATCAAATAATCGGTGTCCATTTCATTGTATTCTTTAAGAAGATTGGTGTTTTCTACCTCGGAGAAATTCCCATTTTACTTGGCTTGTGCCCTGTTTTTCTCGTCCAGATATTAAGAGTTGCGTGAAGGGAGTAAAGCTCTCAACAAATCGCACAACAAAACATTGTGCTAACAACATCGTGGGTATAATGACGGCAAACGGCTTCCAAGTTAGTAGGCTCCGGCGTCCAATAGCATTATAACGGTGTTGTTCTTCGGGTTCAATCACGGTCCTTTGTATTTCTGCGCGATTAACTTCCCCCAAAAGGCTACAAATGGCCTGTCTAATACTTCTATCTGCCAGAGACCAGATTAAAGTGTTTATCGTTATGACAGAAATAAAGTTTGTTATAAAAATAATCGTTAACATTATAAATTTTATAACTTTCATATTCTCTTAGTTCTTTATTTTATACCGTTACTAACCAAAATCAGTATCAAGTATGTTTTATACGATGAAGTACAGTATAAGATTGTAGTATAATAAACAGCAAGCAAATATTAAAGTAAAGGCAGTTCTTAGTTGATAGCATACGACCGCCTTGGGAATAGGAAGTTAAGCGTCTCTACTAAAATTATAACTCCCCGCTGAGTGTGTACCAGCTTTTACACTCACACGCGTGAACACTGAACTGAACATATGTACATTTCCAAGATATACTTTGAATCTCCTTATTTGATGTCTACTGTCATGGTGTCATGTCAGCAGGGCAGTCATATCCGAGCCACCGACGGGAGCGGACGTCACTAGCTTGTACAGTATAAGCAGGTGTTGAAATTAAACCATAGTTTCTCTTCTTTGATATATTTTATTAAATATATCTAACTACCTATATCACGATCATTTAATGAACGCTAGGCTTACCCCTTAGAGTGCTAACTGATGCTGGGTTGGTTAATTTACTATTTATTTTATTACCTAGTGGTTCAAAGGAATAAAACTTAAGTAAGGTAGTTTGGAAACGCATTTCATGAAGTTATCGAACCAATAACGATAACAAATGGTTAAAAGTAAGTGAAAAACCGGCCATCAGCTCGAAGTGGACCTAGGTCTCAAGTAGACTTTTCTCGCGCCATCTCCAGCAGAATTCCAGGATCTTATGTAAACGAAAAATCTACACTAAAGAATTACTAAATTGAACATTAATTTTGAGTGATAATTTGAATAAAAATAGCGTTAAAACAGACCGATATTCTCACGTCATTCGGAGCTTATACAGAACAGCTCTGCAAAACTCGTGTAGGAAGAGAATGAACACAAGTTCGAGACAATTTAGACATATGCAATTTCTACCGATAGCCTTTGTGGCTAGCGTTTGAAATGCTTCGTTGAAATTATTGTTAGCTCTATCTATATGTACTAAATATCCAACGATAGTAAATTGATGATTATTTTAAAAACATTACAGGACAAGAAAATTATCAAATTTTAACACCTTCTTTTGAAATAGATAAACAATTTTTAGAACGGACATGTTCTAATTATTGTTTGTATACTCGTATAAATAAAAATAAATCACTATTTATTGGCCAAGTAAAATACAAAAACAAAACACTAAAAAATAACAACAAAACAAAATTTACAGAACTTATTAATAATTTATTATAGAAAAAAGAAAAAAAACATATATAAATTATATTTATATAGGTATATCATAATATCTGGCTTTGCGTTATAAATTTGTTTACTATGTAAACTATGACCACGAAGATTTACAGAAACAAATGATAACTACATATCATCATCTCCCCTGCCTTATCCTACTCCCGTAGGGTCGGCGCACCAGGTTTTCGTCCTCCAAAGCACTCTATCATCCGTCATCTCAGTCATCACTCCCTTCTTGATCATGTCACCTTTCACGCAATCCATCCATCTCTTTCTAGGTCTACCTCTACCGGTGTACCCCTCCACATTCATAACTAACGTCCGTCTTGTTACATGTGATTCATCCCTTCTCATAACATGCCCATACCACTCTAACCTTTTACTCCTTATTTTCTCAACCACTGGGGCTACTCTCAAACTTCCTCTAATATACTCATTTCGTATCTTATCCAATCGTGTTACCCCACACATCCATCTTAACATTCGCATTTCCGCCAAATGATAACTACATATATAAATACATATGTAGTATATAATGATTATATTCCAAGCTGCGTGACGGAGGCTCGTAAAAACTCCGTCTAATTGCGAACGTCCAGTCGCAAACGTGATTCCTATCGAAGCTATATTTCTCCGGGGAATTTTATTATGCGTATTACATTAAATTCTACAATCGAAATGTCAAAAGGAACGTTAGATAAACGATATTTATTGTAAACTCTTTATTTTAAATCGATAGAAAGATTGATCAAGATTTCAACTAAGCTGTTACATAAAACATACATAGAGTAGCAAGAGCTACTTTAAAGGAATTGATTCCGTACTCAGAGTCATTTAATGGTTACTTAATGTATATCTATAATACTACGTAAACATTGATATCTACTAAACATTGAAATAAATCACACTTCATTTCGTAAGCATCCCTTACAATCTGACAGAAATTAATGTCGTTTCAGTATTCTGAAACTCCTAAAGTCTTCCTATGACCAACTCTTTAAACCGTTTCTCCAATATTATCTCGTGTCTCAGCAATATCTTTTTAATGTCATCATTATAAAGGTATAGGGATATTGACGCAATATCACCCCCGCGCGTGCTCTGCTCACCCTCCATCCAAACAGGATTGAAGGTCATTGAACTTTGGGGTAAGTTCGCGATTTATCGAAGGGGCGCTGGTAAATGGAATGATATTGTTGCTGGTTTTTGCACTTGTCACCTATCTTATTTTGAAAAAGGAATTTGCATATGAATTACAAAAATATTCTGATAGAAGTATAAATATTGAAAAACTATTAACCATTTGGTTAAATATGTATAAAGTATTTTGTAAAATTGTAAAAGTATTCTTCAAATTCAATTAAAAGTTTAATTACCTAAGTACATTTTGGTTTAAAAACCTAACTCTTATCATAACAAACCATCACACAAATATTTTGAACAGCAACTTTATTATTATTACAAAAGTTTGAGAAATATATCAAAACCATAACAAAGGCAGGAGATCCAAACACGTTTTGAAAGTGCCATCAGAGATAATTATGTAATCTCAAGATAAAAACGATCTAGTGCTATTCAGAATAAGATTCAATTTAGATTGTACTTATCTAAGGCAAATGCTTCAATACATTGATATGGAAGGTTCTCGAAGAGCACGCCTAAAATTTCAAACCTTTTCACTCGAGTCATAAATACCACAATCCGGAATATAATAACCAAATTTATAATTGAATTAATTTCTTTGTGTATATTGCAGATAATTGTGTCTGAATTTCTAACTTAAATGAAATATATTAGAAGAAAAATTATAGGTACTTGCTATTTAATAAAATTAGATTTTCCATCTTCACAGTATATTACAATAAGTTTTACAAAAGAATATTCTATCATTTTACTTCTAACATAACACAAAAATCTCTTATAGGTGCATATTATACTAACCCCAAAGAGCAAGCTAAATTCGGTGAGAACATTTTATCTTACAAACATAGGGACCGCAGTTGTACCGAGCCGTATAGACCGCATTCAAGCAAACGCAATGTGGCTTGTATTGAGGCCAAGCTGTACGACAGCTTACGTCCGATACAATCTCAATGAGCTTCCGAATTCCCTACGATAGCAACCGATTTCAAACACAAAGAACTTACAAACATTGTGAAACGCTAACTTATTCATTGATTGTCATCTTTTTAAGGTGTTATTAAATATCGCAAGTTCATTTACAAAGGGTTAAAAATATCTGAAAATACGAAAAGATTTGCCACATTAAGGGTCTGTTGTAAATTGTAAATTGTCTGATAACAATCCAACATGTAAAATTTGTTATGGAAATATCGGATTTTGTTCTTATTTGACAGTGACTTCATTTTTAAGCTATCTGAACCTCTATCAGCCAGTGGTGGGACAGGCCCTAAGAGTATTAATGTAACAATTACTTTGTATAAATTAAATCAGACGATATTATAAAATTTATTATCTTTAGAGCGACTAAACTATCATAACTGTATGACTAAACTATCGCACAACTGTTTAGTCTCGCTTTGATTCCTATGAGCTTATATGGAGGTGCGCACACTCGATTTTTAGTTGTGCAACTAAACAGTTGAATTGGCTGCGAAACAATCGACTGTCGCACAACAGTTGTGCGAAAATAATCCTTCTGCTGATGATCAGTTCTAACTAACAGTTTTAACTGCACAGACGAAATCTTCAGTTAAAATTGTCGGAAAAACAGTAAATGTAGTTGACTATTTAACTGACACTGCAACTATTCAATTTGTACCTTCGCTTACTGTTCCAATGTAAAGAAAATGCTGGTTCCGAAATAAAATCAATCACAAGAACAAAAGCGCAATGTTTGCTAGAGCCGAAAGAACATTCGAGAATCCACCGTTTGAGGGAATGTGTACACACGGCCACGTATTACGTATGTGTGTGTGTGTGTGAATTCATCGGCCAGTCCTCGCTGTATTTAAAAGTTAGGAAAATTGACGGATATGTGCGTATTGGAACAGAGAATGCATAAAGTAGCCTAGAGATTTATTTTTCCTTTTTTAATTGTACATTGCATAAAACAATACATATATACTAATATTAAGGAAAGATTTGTATTTTTGTATGTAATGAAATTACTCAAAAACTACTGGGTCGATTTCAAAAAATCTTTCACCATTAAAAAGCTACGTTATCATAGGCTATACGTGTTTATTATTTTTTTAATTTCACGCAGACGAAGTCACGAGCTAGTGTATAATATTTAGAACTTAGATAGTTTTGAATCTACTTTCTAAATTAGATTAATCAAAACGTAAATATTGTTTTTGAATAGTAATATACCTATATTATTTTAACCAATTATAGATAACCATTGTCTATTACTTAAACCATCTATGTATGGATATTTTTGTATCCAATTTTTTAATTCGATGACATCTGCACGGATTCCCCTATCGTTGGGGAAATTCGAGGGCTCAGAAGGGCGTCCTCGAGTGAGGCCCCAACTCGAGATATTGATTTCCCTTACATTCTACAACTTCACGCGTGAGCCGTAACCTTCTAATATAACCTTTCCCTGACCGATACAATTGTTTTTATTTAGGAATATTATATGAAAAATTCTATTGGATGAACTAAATTATACGTGAAGATATCTATACTAATATAATAAAGCGTAAACACACACAATTTTGTGGCGTAGGATGTCAGCAATCACAGCATATTTTTGTATAATTCTTTCTTTAATAAAAAGCCCTACACTTACGAAACGCTTTAGGTTTTATTTTCACGCTATTAAACCTAGGGTGCAAATAAATTAAAAAAAAAAAGCTTCATGTGGGAAAGGGATATAAACTACAAGCCAACATTAAGGAAGTAAGGTTATTTATGGTAATTTTGACATTTGCAATTTAGAATTTGACAAATGTACGAGTAAACAATAAAACGGAAAACGGGAACGGCTAGTTTTTTCATATAATGTAGAGTATGTTTACATATACGCTGATTTTTCTGAATAAAGTCTCATACAAAGGCTAGTATATTATAGAGTACTAATCTACAAGATCAATTAATTTATGATTATCTTGATGTTCATTTTTTATGAAAAATTTGCTATGGAAATCATAGTCTTTGCTTTTTCTAGATGTTTTTAGTTCATTGTAAATAATCTTTGTTGTATGAAAACGCTTGTTATGCAGGAGAATTTGTTGTTAACCCGTGAAGGGATAACAAAGGAAACGTTTTCGTGAAGCTGTCAGGGTAACTTCCATCTCGCTCCCGGAGGAAATCTTTGAAAACTAGGAAAATATGAAGACGTGTTTACATTTCCTTGTTTATGTCTAAGATATGTTTTACAAGTTATTATTATGCTTATAATATTGATATTAAAAATATAAAGTCATAATAAAAACAATAAGAAAATCTCGTAAAACTTGGAGTCAAGCGCCTTATTGTATAAGATTATTCAATACTACTTGTTCCTAGCAACTTCACCTGCGTTAAATTATTATAAAAAAATAGTAAAAATATAGTCTAGTTCCTCACTAATATATAATGTAATATAGCTTTTGAATAGTGCATGAATTTTTGAAATCGGTCCAGTAGTTTTTGAGTTATTTCAATACATACAAAAATACAAATCTTTCTTATAATATTAGTATAGATTACTCACCTTAGTTTTAAACACTAAAAAAAGAGAAGTATAAACGTTAATTTAGGGCAGGAATACACATGCCAGTATTAAACATACCCAAGTATTCCCACCCTTACTTTGAAGTGCACATAATATTTTTCACATATTTCCAACAAAACATATTTTAACATGACATTATTATTAAACTCCATTATTATACGAATCACGTAGACAATGGGTATGACCCGTAACTGGTACGGATAGTGTCGGCTAGCCGGGGGGCAATCTGCAAGTTCTGGAAACTTCTACGAGACCCGACACGGCTCTCGTCCTGTCCTCGGGCGATACAATTTTCTCTTGACCAAATTTTCATAGTTTTCTCGCATAAAAAAAAATATTATATATTAGTTATATTTGATCTAAATAGTGTAGTTTGAATTATAAACATAGATTTAATCTTCATTATTTTGTTTTAAAAAAATCCGGCTCGAAGGACCACATGTCGGAGGCGTGGACTGTTTGATTTTAATTTTTAAATTATTAAAACTTAGGAGAATCACCTTTATTCGTCACAACATAATCCAAATGAAGTCTAGACAGTTTATGCACTTTTTTAATTTAGTGTTGCTCGCAACAAAATACAAGCATCAATCTCTCTTCAACGGTCAATAATGATCGGTTTCCTTGTATCAAGAACCTTAAATTACTTGAAACAGTGTGTTACATTTTATTGGCTCCTATATCACGGGACCACTCAGTCAAGCCACAAATTCCACGCATTCTATACCCAATTCCGCACAGTCATCGCCCCCGCGCCACCGGCTCTCACATAAACACTTTTGTGTGAATTCATCGATATCAAACTGCCGGTAATAAAGATAGATTAATGGCCGCCCTTCCAACTCTGAGTACGGACTCACCAATGGGAGAGTGGACTTGTACGGTCTGCAAAACAGACGCCTACGGGTCTATTGATTGGAAAGCCAGCGGCAATTCACTGGAAAGTTTTACATACAGTTATCTTATATTAACGGTCTATTCGAATACTTCCAATTAAAATGTACTAAGTAAACTGCATAATTTAAAAGTAAAAGACAAAGAACATCCTTTAATGCTAAAGTTTTTGCAGCTAGTTGAACACAATGTATTACTTTTTACTTCAATAATAAATAACTAGTTTTCTCTTTATCTGAGTGCAATTGAATTTTCAAATTAGGTGTTTACTATCCCTACAATATTTGCCATAAGAGGTACCTTCATACTAATATTATAAACTAGCTTACGCCCGCGACTCCGGCCGCGATGAATTTAAAAAAAAACTTAGACTATGTGTTCTTCTAGACCATACTCTACATCTATGCCAAATTTCATCGATATCCGTTTAGCCGTTTAGGCTACAAACTCTAACAAACATCCATTCATCCATCTAAACTTTCGCATTTATAATATTAGTAAGAAAGTAAGATGTGAAAGTTTAGATGGATATTTGTTAGAGTTTCTAGCCTAAACGGCTGAATACATTTCGATGAAATTTGGTACAGATGCAGAGGACAGCCTGAAAGAACACATAGGCTACTCACTATTGTTTTTTTCACGCGTATAAGTCGCGGGCGAGACCTAGTATTTCATAAACCTGAAATAATAAAACATTTAGAACGATAGTTTAATGTGCAAATACAACAAAACAGAAACTACAAACACCGAGTCATAATCAACTTAACTGTAAAATGTCTGGATGCGCCACAGATTGTAATCCCGATAACGACCGAACTATCCCGACCGTATCCTTGACCCGGTCCGCGGGGAACCCCCGACGAACGTTCCTTAAAGTTATAACTGCCCCGCGGCGAATCTACAGAAAGGACCTAGGACACACTGATATACTAAATTCTAGTTATATTTTAACCTCGATGATATCTGAATGTCTCTATAGAGATAAACAAATGAAATACACGATATTTCTATACTAAAATAGAGTTTATATCCTAAACTGAACGGATGTCGATTAAATTTACCATGATAGAGGATTGTCTGCAAACGCGCAGGCTACTTTTGTTTTTTAAATCCACGCGAGAAGTCGCGGTGGAAAACTAGTGAACCCATATTTTAAACACCTACCTTGATTATAGAATTTCTTAATAATGACACACGATGATAGCTAGTCTATATAATATAATAAAATTGTAGTGTTTGTAATATTAAAAGATAAACTCCAGATTTTGGGAAGATGATGTATTTGCGTTGCTTATAACGAAAATCGCATTTAATTTTTTTTTGTCTGTTCGCAAGCCGCGTTTGTTCCGAACGACGCGTGGACGAAGTCACGGGCAACAGCTAGTATTAAAATAAATGTTAAAACCAAAATAAATTTTGATTTATCAAAAAAGCAAGGAGTATATAAAAACGGCGTAAAATTTAATATCACTTGTACGAGGCCTCAAGTTGCTCACAACTTAGATGATATCTGAAGGAGGCTTGATTTATTTCGTAACAGCTTAAGTGTACACTTAACTTGACAGCTCTAAGATTTATGACTCAATTTTTTCCTTATGAAAGCACAACGTATGTGCCGGTTTAATCTTTAACTGAAATCTTAAAGTTTTCTGCTGCTCTGATATTAAATACAATTTTATACAATACTAGCTGTTGACCGCGACTTCGTCCGCGTTAAATTTGAAAGTTCAAAACTTACGTTCACACCTTTTTTCAACCTATTACCAAAAGTATTAACTTAGTAGTAATCTACGTAATAACAGAAATCTACCGATGCAAGATTCCGAATTCCTAAGCCCGGTAGCTTGTAAGCTGATTCGGTTGAAATAAATGAAATAAAACGTTTTCTATACTAAAGTTATAAAGAGGAAAGATTTGTATTTTTGCATCTATTGAAATAACTCAAAAACTCCTGGACAGAATTCAAAATTATTTGCACCATTGAAAAGCTACGTTTTCACTGAGTATGATTTTTTTTTCACGTGGGCAAAGTTGCGAACAACAGCTAGTTATAAAAAAAATCACATAGAAGCTCTTTTCTTTACATTTTGTACGTTGAAAAAATTATATTTAGAGGTGTTTTAAAAGTTAAAAAGTCTAGAGTCTATTAAGAGAATGTAATAGGAGTACGCTTCTTATGACCGTTTGTCATTATCGTAAGAAAACTCATTAAGGGTTGGTTTTAGAAATCCATTTCCGTGAAATTCAAAGGAAATGCTTCTGAGCGATGTTTTTTATTCCACTGTTGAGAATCTCACGGGCCAATGAAAAAGGTAAAAAACACGACCGCGTAGAATGAGGTGCTTGTCTTGAAACCAGCTCTAAATTCCGTATTTTTTTGTTAAGGAATGATTAAAGCCTTATTATCATTTTGATATTAGGTTCAAATTTAATATTAGTACCCTTATTTTATCACATTACAGTAATATATAATGTGAAAGAACTAGAGGACCAGAACTAAAGGATCTCGATTAAATTTAGCATAAATATAAGATAGTCTGGTTATTAATTCAGGGGGGTCGAAGTCGCGGGCAAAAGCTCGGGAAAAAACTAGAATATGAGAATACATATGTACAGACAATGTTATGTTTCCGATTTTTTTTGGAAAATTAACTTTAAAAATTGCTTTAATTTATTAACTTAACAAAAATTTTACGTAGGTAAAACTCAATAGCATAGTGGGTGTGACCAGTTTATTCTCTTGCCAGCGTTCTCCCCACAACGCGGCAATTCACATCGTGCTGGCAACACCGAAAGGGAAGCCCCCAGATGTCGCACGACAAATTATTTACTGCCTTTTCTTTTGTTAGCAGCCAGTATATCAATATTGTACCAAGTGCCTCAATTGACAGCACAGCGCTAACTTTACTATATACTAACATTACAAATACGTCCAGAAGAATAAAAAAAAATACTAATATAAATGAGAAAGTTTAGATGCATGTTTGTTAGAGTTTGTAGCCTAAACGACTGAACGGATCTGGATGAAATTTGGCATAGATGTAGAGGATAGTCTGGGCACATGGGCTACTTACTTTTATTTTTAATTACATGCGGGCGAAAGCTAGCAATTAATTAATTCCTTTATTGGTCTTTTCGTTTCAATTCTTATAATCGTAAAACTAATTGCTATATAAAGTTGATTTTTTTTGGTAACAGTTGTTAAACAAATCGGCAGACTAATCGTATTCACATAAAAACCGAACGCGAAGTCAGTCGTCGTCCAGTCACTGAATGTTGGACAGTATTCGTTATCTAAACCATCGCAATCCAATCGCAAAAAAAGCACCGCCGGCCGAAACAAAACTACGGACATTGGAATTAAAAACGCCTGAAAATCCGCCAATAACAGGAGCGGCGATTCATATAAAAAAGTCTGTTACATATGTTACTGAATAAAGTGCTTCGACCGCATTCCCTTACTAATACGGCTAGTTAACGCCCGCTGTAGAATTGCATTTTATTAAAACTGTACAAAGCATTTCTTACGTTGAACTCGTAATTAAGTTTTCTTTTTAAATTCGCTATAAAATTACTTAACCTCGCAATTAAGCTATTTATATTCGCTTTACTGAGATATAATCAACGTTATTACGCAATGCAAAGAATTTGCAATTGCAAAACCGGTATTCAAACTTCGACTTATAAACATGGAAGTTATGAATTTTAATTTGAGATAAATATATAATAGAAAAAAAAAAGAGAAATGTTGGTCTTTCTACACAGGCTTTTACCATACAGATTTATGAAATACTCAAGAAAGGCAGTTAAGAGCAACCAAACCGGGGATGTATGCATAGATACATGAATGAACGAGGTCCATAGTCTCTACCTACCCTACTACGTTATTTTGTTGAAATTGAGAGTTTATAGAGTTGTCTGCCTCTAAAGCCAAAAGGCCAAAGTAAAATCAGCTAATAATTACCTACATTTAGAAAACTGTTACGATATTCATAAAAATATTAATCGATATCTATCAATCGGAATACAACCAGGTCACGTACTTCAATCAAAACAAACATTGGAAACTTTTTCACCGACCTTAGTAAACATGAGCGTGAAACTTCGAAAGCTTTAAAACACACATGAGACTCGAATTTCGGAAGCGAATCGAAAAAAAAAATTGAAAACAAATAATTTGAGTTTCCAGTCGCAATATCGCAATACAAAATGTTGGACATTAATCAAACGAACGTTTTAAATGGAAAACGATTTCTTTCCATTTTTTGTATTCAGAATTACTTGCCGTATGTTTATATCATATTTAATATTGGAAAAGAGACATTCGAAATAAGGATTATTATATTTAATATTGAAAATGAATGTAAATCGTTTTATTCTCTACTAACTGTTGCCCACAATCGTCGACGCAATATTAAGATAAAAAGTAGCCTATAATATGCCCGTCTATGTCAGCTACCCTTCAGTGAAAGTCCGGTCGAAATCGGTCCAGCCGTTTCGGAGATTACCCGGAACAAACGCGGTTTACGGACAGACAGACAGACAAAAATTTAAAATGCGATTTTCGTTATCAGCAACGCAAATACATTATCCTCCCGAAATCTGGTATTTTTCTTTTGATATTACAGACGCTTCAATTTTATTATATTATATGTATAGATAAAGTGAAAAATGTGCATAATATAATAATTCTTATTCCAAAAACCACGGCATATTTGCAATTAATATTGTGTATAAATTAATTTTTGAATCCATAGTCTTGTTTAGTTAATCCAAAGCGAACTGTAAAAGTTAAGATATCTGTTATGCTGTTTATTATTACATCAGTTAATGAACATTATTCATTAAATAGCTTCATCCAAACAATGTGAAATTTCATTGTTAGTCGATTGTTTTGAATGCAAACTATTCGTACCATGCAATGCAAGCAACAATACCCGTAACACAGAGATACGAAAGCGAAGCGAATAATAAATGTCGCTTCGTATTCGCATGTCTGTCAATATCGCGTCAAAAGTGTCAACGATTTTTTGACGTTACCTGTCAAGATTGACAGAGCTATAAGGTACCGTTTTCATATCTATATCTATATCTATATCTATATCTATATCTATATCTATATCTATATCTATATCTATATCTATATCTATATCTATATCTATATCTATATCTATATCTATATCTATATCTATATCTATATCTATATCTATATCTATATCTATATCTATATCTATATCTATATCTATATCTATATCTATATCTATATCTATATCTATATCTATATCTATATCTATATCTATATCTATATCTATATCTATATCTATATCTATATCTATATCTATATCTATATCTATATCTATATCTATATCTATATCTATATCTATATCTATATCTATATCTATATCTATATCTATATCTATATCTATATCTATATCTATATCTATATCTATATCTATATCTATATCTATATCTATATCTATATCTATATCTATATCTATATCTATATCTATATCTATATCTATATCTATATCTATATCTATATCTATATCTATATCTATATCTATATCTATATCTATATCTATATCTATATCTATATCTATATCTATATCTATATCTATATCTATATCTATATCTATATCTATATCTATATCTATATCTATATCTATATCTATATCTATATCTATATCTATATCTATATCTATATCTATATCTATATCTATATCTATATCTATATCTATATCTATATCTATATCTATATCTATATCTATATCTATATCTATATCTATATCTATATCTATATCTATATCTATATCTATATCTATATCTATATCTATATCTATATCTATATCTATATCTATATCTATATCTATATCTATATCTATATCTATATCTATATCTATATCTATATCTATATCTATATCTATATCTATATCTATATCTATATCTATATCTATATCTATATCTATATCTATATCTATATCTATATCTATATCTATATCTATATCTATATCTATATCTATATCTATATCTATATCTATATCTATATCTATATCTATATCTATATCTATATCTATATCTATATCTATATCTATATCTATATCTATATCTATATCTATATCTATATCTATATCTATATCTATATCTATATCTATATCTATATCTATATCTATATCTATATCTATATCTATATCTATATCTATATCTATATCTATATCTATATCTATATCTATATCTATATCTATATCTATATCTATATCTATATCTATATCTATATCTATATCTATATCTATATCTATATCTATATCTATATCTATATCTATATCTATATCTATATCTATATCTATATCTATATCTATATCTATATCTATATCTATATCTATATCTATATCTATATCTATATCTATATCTATATCTATATCTATATCTATATCTATATCTATATCTATATCTATATCTATATCTATATCTATATCTATATCTATATCTATATCTATATCTATATCTATATCTATATCTATATCTATATCTATATCTATATCTATATCTATATCTATATCTATATCTATATCTATATCTATATCTATATCTATATCTATATCTATATCTATATCTATATCTATATCTATATCTATATCTATATCTATATCTATATCTATATCTATATCTATATCTATATCTATATCTATATCTATATCTATATCTATATCTATATCTATATCTATATCTATATCTATATCTATATCTATATCTATATCTATATCTATATCTATATCTATATCTATATCTATATCTATATCTATATCTATATCTATATCTATATCTATATCTATATCTATATCTATATCTATATCTATATCTATATCTATATCTATATCTATATCTATATCTATATCTATATCTATATCTATATCTATATCTATATCTATATCTATATCTATATCTATATCTATATCTATATCTATATCTATATCTATATCTATATCTATATCTATATCTATATCTATATCTATATCTATATCTATATCTATATCTATATCTATATCTATATCTATATCTATATCTATATCTATATCTATATCTATATCTATATCTATATCTATATCTATATCTATATCTATATCTATATCTATATCTATATCTATATCTATATCTATATCTATATCTATATCTATATCTATATCTATATCTATATCTATATCTATATCTATATCTATATCTATATCTATATCTATATCTATATCTATATCTATATCTATATCTATATCTATATCTATATCTATATCTATATCTATATCTATATCTATATCTATATCTATATCTATATCTATATCTATATCTATATCTATATCTATATCTATATCTATATCTATATCTATATCTATATCTATATCTATATCTATATCTATATCTATATCTATATCTATATCTATATCTATATCTATATCTATATCTATATCTATATCTATATCTATATCTATATCTATATCTATATCTATATCTATATCTATATCTATATCTATATCTATATCTATATCTATATCTATATCTATATCTATATCTATATCTATATCTATATCTATATCTATATCTATATCTATATCTATATCTATATCTATATCTATATCTATATCTATATCTATATCTATATCTATATCTATATCTATATCTATATCTATATCTATATCTATATCTATATCTATATCTATATCTATATCTATATCTATATCTATATCTATATCTATATCTATATCTATATCTATATCTATATCTATATCTATATCTATATCTATATCTATATCTATATCTATATCTATATCTATATCTATATCTATATCTATATCTATATCTATATCTATATCTATATCTATATCTATATCTATATCTATATCTATATCTATATCTATATCTATATCTATATCTATATCTATATCTATATCTATATCTATATCTATATCTATATCTATATCTATATCGATATCTATATCTATATCTAGATCTATATCTATATCGATATCTATATCTATATCTAGATCTATATCTATATCTATACTATATCTATATCTATACTATATCTATATCTAGATCTATATCTATATCGATATCTATATCTATATCTAATATCTATATCTATACTATATCTATATCTATATCTAGATCTATATCTATATCTAATATCTATATCTATATCGATATCTATATCTATATCGATATCTATATCTATATCTATATCTATATCTTATCTATATCTATATCTTATCTATATCTATATCTATATCTAGATCTATATCTATATCTATACTATATCTATATCTATACTATATCTATATCTAGATCTATATCTATATCTAGATCTATATCTATATCTAGATCTATATCTATATCTAATATCTATATCTATATCTATATCGATATCTATATCTATATCTTATATCTATATCTATATCGATATCTATATCTATATCTATACTATATCTATATCTAATATCTATATCTATATCTATATCTATATCTAATATCTATATCTATATCTAGATCTATATCTATATCGATATCTATATCTATATCTTATCTATATCTATATCTTATCTATATCTATATCTATATCTATATCTAGATCTATATCTATATCTATATCTAGATCTATATCTATATCTAGATCTATATCTATATCTTATCTATATCTATATCTAGATCTATATCTATATCTATATCTATATCTAGATCTATATCTATATCTATATCGATATCTATATCTATATCTATATCTAATATCTATATCTATATCGATATCTATATCTATATCTAGATCTATATCTATATCTAGATCTATATCTATATCTAATATCTATATCTATATCTATATCGATATCTATATCTATATCTATATCGATATCTATATCTATATCTAGATCTATATCTATATCTATATCGATATCTATATCTATATCTTATCTATATCTATATCGATATCTATATCTATATCGATATCTATATCTATATCTATATCTATATCTAATATCTATATCTATACTATATCTATATCTATATCGATATCTATATCTATATCTAGATCTATATCTATATCTATATCTATACTATATCTATATCTAATATCTATATCTATATCGATATCTATATCTATATCTAATATCTATATCTATATCTATATCTAATATCTATATCTATACTATATCTATATCTAATATCTATATCTATATCTATTCTATATCTATATCTATATCTATATCTTATATCTATATCTTATCTATATCTATATCTATATCTATATCTATACTATATCTATATCTATATCTAATCTATATCTATATCTAATATCTATATCTATATCTATATCTTATATCTATATCTATACTATATCTATATCTATATCTATATCTATATCTAGATCTATATCTATATCTATATCTATATCTATATCTAATCTATATCTATATCTATATCTATATCTATATCTTATATCTATATCTATACTATATCTATATCTATATCTATATCTATACTAATATTATAAAGAGGATATTTTTTTTTAGTTTTTTATATGTATTTGATTCACGTAAAAAGTACTGGGGCGATTTTAAAAATTATTTCATCATTAGGAAGTTAATTATCTGTGAGTAGCATAGGCTATAATTTTTATTGTTTTTTAATTTCACGCTGGCGAAGTCGCGAGCAACAGCTAGTTTAAAGTAAAAATAAAATACATCGATCCCGCACTAAATCCATTTAGTTCACAACAAAATAAGTATTCAAACACACTAAGATTTATCGACAGTCAAAATCTAACTGCAGGTCAACAAAGCTCCGGGGACATTCACAATTTGCGAGGGTAGCCGCACTATTTCAGATTTTACACGCCTTGCTCTTTGACCAATACACATACATTCATCACTACAAAACAATCCTTACAATAAACCTTACATACACTGCTTCTTACCTTCCACTTTAAAAAAATCGTACAGACCATACCACGCAATGGAATGCTACATAATGTATATGTCGTGTGTAGTTTAGTATAAAATGTCGCGTAGTAGGAGCACCGTATAAATGATCGTACAAGCCGAGTGGACCAAAACGAATGTCTAGCAAACCTCACGCATTTAATTACTCTCCGCACTATTTTAGTTAGTTTTTTTTTCTATTTACCTAGCTACAATACTATAGAAAACTTTACAGTGAACTCTAATCATATACTATGCAAAATCATTTAACAATCTATAGAATATCTGAAAATGAACGCCTCAAAAGTGTTAATCATACTAATATTGTAAATGCGAAAGTTTAGATAGATGTTTGTTAGAGTCTGTAGCCTAAACTGGTGAACGGATCTAGGCGAAATTTGGCATAGATAGAGAGGATAGTCTGAAAGAACACATAGGCCACTTACTTTGTTTTTTTTTTTTTTAATTCCACGGAAGCTAGTTTACTTATAATTTCAATGTCGTTTTATACGAAATTAAAAAAGAATTTATAAATGACACATCTCATCGAGTCTAACTTCAACGTTGTAATCCTTTATTTAGAACGATATTAGACTAAAGTTGCATTACAGTTGGTCGACATCGCACTTAACTGTCATTTCAAAGTAAATTTCGGTCAGACGTTGTGGGAATACCACCAGTGACTGACAGTATGAAGGTTATAAATCAATCAATAGCGGGAACGTAAGCTTAGCGAGATGTTTGTCACAACCCTACTTATAGTTACCAATATGGGTACTTCAAAACCAGGTTTAAAAGATCATTCAGAATTTAGGCTCAAGAAACAAATAAATGCCTAGATTAAGAGAAGACCTTCTGTAACATAAGTAAGGAGCAATATATGAAGGTCCTAAATATTCTGAAATAGATCTAAAATAGACTACTAAAAACGCGCTCCCCTATAACGCGAATTCCGTTCCCCCATGTAACGATAATTTTCATATCAATTAAAAAAAAAGAACACCCCTTTATGGCGATTTATAATTCTGCCATGTTGAAAAACGTGTTATACGGGGGACTCCTATAAACGTACCGATAGATCCCTCTATAACGCTTAACTATCAACCGCGTTATAAAGGGGTATACAGTATTTATTTCCCCCACTTCTTTCTACAAGAAAACTAAGTTTTAACTGGTACTATGTGTTTATTTTTAAAGGCTACAAACTTTTTATAGCAACATTGCAAATTACAAACATGAATGATTAATGCGCGTGCAATGAGTACAAAGGTTTTTAATCTGTGATAAACAAGTCAGTAACAAGACAGTGGCTGCAAGCTCGCGTGCTGTAGATTCTCTATTTGATAAAACTACCCTTTTTACAAGGAATTTAAATTCTATCTGATATTTTTTTAATTAATACCACTTTTCAATTACTTTTCCTTATAGCACGCCCAATATTAAATCTATAATTAAATTACTGAACTTAAGATATATCCAAACCTGTTCTTAGGGTCCTTCAAGCCAATCTCTGTCTCAAAGGTTGGCAACGCATTTGCAGTTCATCTAGTATTGCAGAGATCCATAGGCGTCTCATCTATACTATTATAATAAAGCGTAAACACACACATCTTTGTTGCCTAAGATGTAAGCAATTGCAGCATATTTTTGAATATTTTTTTTTTTAATAAAAAGCCCTACACTTACTTCATGCTTTAGGCTATATATATTCACGACATTAAACATAGGGGGTAAATATTTTGGATAAAAACCCTAATGTGGGAAAGAGACCATAAGTTGCTGCCAACATCAAGAAAGCAAGATTGCTAAGGTTTGTCATGTCATGTCATTTTGACATTTGCTATTGATAATTTGACAAATGTAAATAATAATATAAAATTTTCATAATTTCATGCGGATGAAGCCGCACGGGAACAGCTAGTAAAAAATAACACAGTACGTACCGTTTAGTCTGAATCGCGTGCACACTAAAATTTGTAAGTTCGTTAGTACGTTACATTTAACATGCGTTTACACATACTGAGTACGCCTAATGAGTTCCTCAATCAGATAACAGCTGAATATTTTACGGAAGAGTAGCGATAGTGTGAACCGTGCCTAACACCGCATTGAACCAACCATTTGATACGTAAATATTTATCACATATGGGTCTTAAGTTTTAGTAAAACTAGCTGTTCCCGTGCGGCTTCATCCGCAAATTATAAAAACTTTATTTTATTGTTTACATTTGTCAAATTCTCAATTGCAAATGTCAAAAATCAAATGCACAAATGACAACGAAGGCCTTGATGTCAGCTTGTAGTTTATGGTCCCTTTCCCACATTAAGGTTTTTTTCAATTTATTTACCCCCTAAGTTTAATAGCGTGAAAATATATCGTCTTAAGCGTGACGTAAGTTTAGGGCTTTTTATTAAAGATAGAACTATTCAAAAAGTTGCTGTTATTGCAGTCATCCTACACCACGAAGTTGTGTGTGTTTACGCTTTATTATATTGGTATAGATTACAATCAAGCAATAATAAAAGTCAGGGTTTTATTTAATTTATTTCCGCACGACTATGTTTTATGTAAAGTCGAGAGATTAACACGGAAGCGTATAAAGGTGGATTCAAAATATACTTTGCAATATACAAACATTTCTCGTAGTGTCCGTTTTCAGTAGCCCATTTCAGAGATACGTTTGTCCGTGTTTTGCTGCAGAATGGAAAAACAAAATACGGTGTACATATATTCTTTTGTCTGCTGACCCTACTTCTGTTATTCACTTGTTTTATATGAACGTTGATACGGACTGGGTTTGTTTTTAAATAGAGTTGAGAATTTTGTTATCATACATTTAAAAAACAAGTAGCCTATGTGTTCTTCTATGCCTTTCATGGATATTAAGCAGTTTTGGCTACAAACTAACAAACATTCATCCATCCAAACTTACGATAAACGTCTGAAAACATTTTCTCTATATATCAGAACTGCTGTCTGTATGTAACTTTTCAATCTTAATGTGTACTTACGTTTTAACCAATGTATTTATTTTCTATTACATTTGTATTTCTTCAGTATTCGTAAGTAAAAACAATAGGAAAGGCTTGCTCCGCGGCCGCGCTTTTGTTTGTCTATCCAACACATTATGCAAGTTTGCGGGATTGCATTTGTGCTCGTATATCTTTATGTAAATTAACTTTAAAGATAAACCTTCTGTATTGTGCGCTTTTAAAAATGTTTTACAAAATGTATTCAGTGAATAATGTTTCCTTTTGCCTATAATATTTAAAACGTAGCGATTTAAAAATGTTTCTATTTTAAATTATTATTTGTCCGTTATTTCAATATTGGAAATACTATTTTTTTTAAATAATGATTAAAAAATTAAAACATAAATTATAGTTATTTTAAGAAAAATACAATAACATTTTGTCGCTAACGACTAAAAAATTATAATTACGGATATTTTAAAATGAAGAATGATTTTAAAATTGAATTGGAGAAAATATTATAATAAAAGCTATTAAAATCTCTGTAAATAAAATAAAAGTATTCATAAAAATTGAAATACAAAAAATAAATGTACATTTTTATTGCGAGATATTGAGAACAATAAAATTGTTTTCGATTCACATTGGGCCGGTCCTTTGTTGATATTCTTAAAGAATTGGAATATTATTATTTGAAGTCGTATAAATTTGTGCATCGCTGTGGAAAGCATATTTTTATGAAGTTAGATGTCTGACATTCAGTCGGGTCGAGTTAACTAGATTTCTGAAATGGAATAGAGAGGTCGACTCGCAATAAGACATGCTTATTGTAGCCACTTTGTTTTCGTGTGAAAAGACGCGAATATCTCCCGTCAGAATATATTGGAGTATATTATATTTGTAAAACATCTGGTGATAATTCAATATGGTTATTTATTGGTTGTGTATTAGATATTCGTATGGTTGACATGGCAATAGACATTTGCACTTTAGTTTCAACTCTTTGAACAGTATTTAGCACTTCTGAATAACATATTTACGAACATATTTTATTAAGTCTACATATATCTAGAGTTCTAAATTATTTCATACTAAATCATTTTGTCGTCAAGTATTCGTGCCATCTCGTCATAAATAGAGGCGGCTCGTCTATCAGACAATTTTGGAATATTCAGCGTAACTGCTAGTGTGAAGCGCTTGAATATTCAATCGATAGTGTGAACCGTGCCTAACAGCCGCCGCAAGCTAGACCAACCTAGCGAATATATTGGGAACAAGAGAGAATTATTAAATAAATATTTTTTTACTATTAGTTATACACAAGTATCTTTCTCGTAAATCAGATATGATTCTCTCGTTTGTACGTCACTAGTTTAAATATTGCAGACTACCAATTTTAGTATTTCTATGAATTCAAAATCTCTTTTTATTCAAAATTAAGGACAATAAAATACTGCTGAAAAGTCAAAATAACTGTTCAATATTATAGATGACTGTGCAATTGATATTCTATCAATTACCAAGACCAAATTCTTGACCAAACTGTTACGACTAGGTGTAAATTGAACGCATTAATTCGCTAGTTGGAGCCGATAATTAAAAGTGTTAATCTCCGCCGGCGCTAGTGATCGAATTAAAATGTAAATTGCACCTATCGCGACCGCGCTCAGCTCATCTCGCGCTACGACGCCCTTTGACTGTACAGAAATGGACTAGACAAACAGCTGCCGTGGTACTAAATGACTCGCGCCACTTTTCGCAGAGGGTGTAAACCTGACAGTTAAACTTTAGCATTATCATGCTGACACGTCTTTAAATTTACTCACAATAAACGAGCACATAATCATGTTTAGAAATCAATGGACAATGCGCGCTTGACAGATCCCGTCTCTTAAACATCAAAGTATACGACGCCCAACTTTGTGACGTTGAATAAAACATGGCCGCTGTCATCTGTAATTTTAAACGGGCGACGTCTTGCGATTTCAATATAACATCGCTTAAGTTTTAATATAAGGATAATGTATGCTGGACGGGGAGCGCTACGGCCGCCATGTTGGATGTAGATTTCTTCATTATTATTTCTCTGTATTTGTCTTTTTAGAGCGGTCCCACAACTGTTGTGCGATTGTCGATTCGACAGCCAATTCAACTGTTTAGCTGCACAAATAAAAATCGAGTAGTGTACACCTCCATATAAGCTCATAGGAATCAAAGCGAGACTAAACATGCGATAGTTTAGTCAAAGGTGTGCGCTGGCTCTAAATTGTAAATGTCATCTGTTTAGTTTTTTTTTCCGATTTTTCCTACTTTGACGTTAAGTATCTTACATCCGTATACTGGAACGATTTTTAAATTAATTGCTTCGTAAGCCGGTTACAATCAAAGGTCAGAATTGTCAAAATTAAGAATATAGGCGTGTCCTTATTAAAGACGCTGTTACATATTTTAATATCGTTTCAATATTCGACCTTAGCAGAGTGTAAAAGGTACGAATGAATTACTAATAATGATTTTTGTGATTGAATTTAAATTTAAAATAGTTTTATTATTTTAAAAGAGTTTAAAAATGTTAAATTAATTTTAAAATTTGTTCGTTGGAAATAAAATTAAAAATGCTTAAACTAGGAACGTTTTACGTCGGGTCACACAGCATCCGCGTGAGCTACGCAACATTAACAAGCACGTCGGGTCACCACAGCATCCACGTGTGCCCATCAACAATTCACGTCGGGTCACACAGCATCCGCGTGAGCTACGCAACATTAACAGCACGTCGGGTCACCACAGCATCCGCGTGTGCACATTAACAATTCACGTCGGGTCAACACAGCATCCGCGTGAGCTACGCAACATTAACAAGCACGTCGGATCACCACAGCATCCGCGTGTGCACATTAACAATTCACGTCGGGTCACCACAGCATCCGCGTGTGCACATTAACAATTCACGTCGGGTCACACAGCATCCGCGTGTGCACATTAACAATTCACGTCGGGTCACACAGCATCCGCGTGAGCTACGCAACATTAACAAGCACGTCGGATCACCACAGCATCCACGTGTGCCCATCAACAATTCACGTCGGGTCAACACAGCATCCGCGTGTGCCCATCAACAATTCACGTCGGTCAACACAGCATCCGCGTGTGCACATTAACAATTCACGTCGGTCAACACAGCATCCGCGTGAGCTACGCAACATTAACAAGCACGTCGGATCACCACAGCATCCGCGTGAGCTACGCAACATTAACAAGCACGTCGGATCACCACAGCATCCACGTGTGCCCATCAACAATTCACGTCGGTCAACACAGCATCCGCGTGTGCCCATCAACAATTCACGTCGGTCAACACAGCATCCGCGTGTGCCCATCAACAATTCACGTCGGTCAACACAGCATCCGCGTGTGCCCATCAACAATTCACGTCGGGTCACCACAGCATCCACGTGTGCCCATCAACAATTCACGTCGGTCAACACAGCATCCGCGTGTGCACATTAACAATTCACGTCGGGTCACACAGCATCCGCGTGAGCTACGCAACATTAACAAGCACGTCGGATCACCACAGCATCCGCGTGAGCTACGCAACATTAACAAGCACGTCGGGTCAACACAGCATCCGCGTGTGCACATTAACAATTCACGTCGGTCAACACAGCATCCGCGTGTGCACATTAACAATTCACGTCGGTCAACACAGCATCCGCGTGTGCCCATCAACAATTCACGTCGGTCAACACAGCATCCGCGTGTGCACATTAACAATTCACGTCGGGTCACACAGCATCCGCGTGTGCACATTAACAATTCACGTCGGTCAACACAGCATCCGCGTGTGCACATTAACAATTCACGTCGGGTCACACAGCATCCGCGTGTGCACATTAACAATTCACGTCGGTCAACACAGCATCCGCGTGTGCACATTAACAATTCACGTCGGTCAACACAGCATCCGCGTGTGCACATTAACAATTCACGTCGGTCAACACAGCATCCGCGTGTGCACATTAACAATTCACGTCGGGTCACCACAGCATCCGCGTGAGCTACGCAACATTAACAAGCACGTCGGGTCACCACAGCATCCACGTGTGCCCATCAACAATTCACGTCGGTCAACACAGCATCCGCGTGTGCACATTAACAATTCACGTCGGTCAACACAGCATCCGCGTGAGCTACGCAACATTAACAAGCACGTCGGGTCAACACAGCATCCGCGTGTGCACATTAACAATTCACGTCGGTCAACACAGCATCCGCGTGAGCTACGCAACATTAACAAGCACGTCGGGTCAACACAGCATCCGCGTGTGCACATTAACAATTCACGTCGGTCAACACAGCATCCGCGTGAGCTACGCAACATTAACAAGCACGTCGGATCACCACAGCATCCGCGTGAGCTACGCAACATTAACAAGCACGTCGGATCACCACAGCATCCACGTGTGCCCATCAACAATTCACGTCGGGTCACACAGCATCCGCGTGAGCTACGCAACATTAACAAGCACGTCGGGTCAACACAGCATCCGCGTGTGCACATTAACAATTCACGTCGGTCAACACAGCATCCGCGTGAGCTACGCAACATTAACAAGCACGTCGGGTCAACACAGCATCCGCGTGTGCACATTAACAATTCACGTCGGGTCACCACAGCATCCGCGTGTGCCCATCAACAATTCACGTCGGGTCACCACAGCATCCACGTGTGCCCATCAACAATTCACGTCGGGTCACACAGCATCCGCGTGTGCACATTAACAATTCACGTCGGGTCACACAGCATCCGCGTGAGCTACGCAACATTAACAAGCACGTCGGGTCACACAGCATCCGCGTGAGCTACGCAACATTAACAAGCACGTCGGATCACCACAGCATCCACGTGTGCCCATCAACAATTCACGTCGGTCAACACAGCATCCGCGTGTGCACATTAACAATTCACGTCGGTCAACACAGCATCCGCGTGAGCTACGCAACATTAACAAGCACGTCGGGTCACACAGCATCCGCGTGAGCTACGCAACATTAACAAGCACGTCGGGTCACCACAGCATCCGCGTGTGCCCATCAACAATTCACGTCGGGTCAACACAGCATCCGCGTGAGCTACGCAACATTAACAAGCACGTCGGATCACCACAGCATCCGCGTGTGCACATTAACAATTCACGTCGGGTCAACACAGCATCCGCGTGTGCCCATCAACAATTCACGTCGGTCAACACAGCATCCGCGTGAGCTACGCAACATTAACAAGCACGTCGGGTCACACAGCATCCGCGTGTGCCCATCAACAATTCACGTCGGGTCAACACAGCATCCGCGTGAGCTACGCAACATTAACAAGCACGTCGGGTCACACAGCATCCGCGTGTGCACATTAACAATTCACGTCGGTCACCACAGCATCCGCGTGTGCCCATCAACAATTCACGTCGGGTCAACACAGCATCCGCGTGAGCTAGCAACATTAACAAGCACGTCGGGTCAACCACAGCATCCGCGTGTGCACATTAACAATTCACGTCGGGTCAACACAGCATTCCGCGTGAGCTACGCAACATTAACAAGCACGTCGGGTCACACAGCATCCGCGTGTGCCATCAACAATTCACGTCGGGTCAACACAGCAATCCGCGTGAGCTACGCAACATTAACAAGCACGTCGGGTCACACAGCATCCGCGTGTGCCCATCACAATTCACGTCGGGTCAAACAGCATCCGCGTGTGCACATTAACAATTCACGTCGGGTCCAACACAGCATCCGCGTGAGCTACGCAACATTAACAAGCACGTCGGGTCAACACAGGCATCCGCGTGAGCTACGCAACATTAACAGCACGTCGGATCACCACAGCATCCGCGTGTGCCCATCAACAATTCACGTCGGTCAACACAGCATCGCGTGAGCTACGCACATTAACAAGCACGTCGGGTCAACACAGCATCCGCGTGAGCTACGCAACATTAACAAGCACGTCGGATCACCACAGCATCCGCGTGTGCACATCAACAATTCACGTCGGGTCAACACAGCATTCCGCGTGAGCTACGCAACATTAACAAGCACGTCGGGTCACCACAGCATCCACGTGTGCCCATCAACAATTCCACGTCGGGTCAACACAAGCATCCGCGTGAGCTACGCAACATTAACAGCACGTCGGGTCAACACAGCAATCCGCGTGAGCTACGCACATCAACAATTCACGTCGGGTCAACACAGCCATCCGCGTGAGCTACGCAACATTAACAAGCACGTCGGGTCAACCACAGCATCCGCGTGTGCCCATCACAATTCACGTCGGGTCAACAACAGCATCCGCGTGAGCTACGCAACATTAACAGCACGTCGGGTCACCACAGCATCCGCGTGCGCCCATCAACAATTCACGTCGGGTCAACACGCATCCGCGTGAGCTAACGCAACATTAACAGCACGTCGGATCAACCACGACATCCGCGTGTGCCCATAAACAATTCACGTCGGGTCAACACGCATCCGCGTGAGCTAACGCAACATTAACAATCACGTCGGGTCACCACAGCATCCGCGTGTGGCCCATCAACAATTCACGTCGGGTCAACACAGCATCCGCGTGAGCTACGCAACATTAACAAGCACGTCGGGTCAACCACAGCATCCGCGTGTGCCCATCAACAATTCACGTCGGGTCAAACACAGCATCCGCGTGAAGCTACGCAACATTAACAACACGTCGGATCACCACGACATCCGCGTGTGCCCATCAACAATTCAGTCGGGTCAACACAGCCATCCGCGTGAGCTACGCAACATTAACAAGCACGTCGGATCAACCACGACATCGCGTGTGCCCATCACAATTCACGTCGGGTCAACACAGCATTCCGCGTGAGCTACGCAACTTAACAAGCACGTCGGATCAACCACGACATCCGCGTGTGCCCATCAACAATTCACGTCGGGTCAACACAGCATCCGCGTGAGCTACGCAACATTAACAAGCACGTCGGATCACCACGACATCCGCGTGTGCCCATCAACATTCACGTCGGGTCACCACAGCATCCACGTGTGCCCATCAACAATTCACGGTCGGGTCAACACCGCATCCGCGTGAGCTACGCACATTAACAGCACGTCGGGTCACACAGCATCCGCGTGAGCTAACGCAACATTAACAAGCACGTCGGATCACACGACATCCGCGTGTTGCCCATCAACAATTCACGTCGGGTCAACACGCATCCGCGTGAGCTACGCCAACATTAACAAGCACGTCGGATCACCACGACATCGCGTGTGCCCATCAACATTCACGTCGGGTCAACACAGCATCCGCGTGAGGCTACGCAACATTAACAAGCACGTCGGATCACCACGACATCCGCGGTGCCCATCAACAATTCACGTCGGGTCAACACAGCATTCCGCGTGAGCTAACGCAACATTAACAAGCACGTCGGATCAACCACGACATCCGCGTGTGCCCATCAACAATTCACGTCGGGTCACACAGCATCCGCGTGAGCTACGCAACATAACAAGCACGTCGGATCAACCACGACATCCGCGTGTGCCCATCAACAATTCACGTCGGGTCAACACAGCATCCGCGTGAGCTACGCAACATTAACAAGCACGTCGGATCAACCACGACATCCGCGTGTGCCCATCACAATTCACGTCGGGTCACACAGCATCCGCGTGTGCCATCAACAATTCACGTCGGGTCACACAGCATCCGCGTGAGCTACGCAACATTAACAAGCACGTCGGATCAACCACGACATCCGCGTGTGCCCATCAACAATTCACGTCGGGTCAACACAGCATCCGCGTGAGCTAACGCAACATTAACAAGCACGTCGGATCACCACGACATCCGCGTGTGCCCATCAACAATTCACGTCGGGTCAACACAGCATCCGCGTGAGCTCAACAACATTAACTGCACATCGGATCATCACAGCATCTTTGTGCGCTCACAAGACCGACACTTCGGTCCATTGAACTCGAACTTTTGCCACTTTGAGCCGAGCAACTAAATAACTATCGACCATGTTACCAAAAACAGGATATAGCGGCATACCTGGCAAATTGGAAGACATGATGCAAGAGCAGAGAATTCGAATGAAATCATTTTCCCGTAGAATCTCGGGGATAGAGTTGGACAAACTCACCGAGAAATGGGAGTTGCAACACATTTTAAATTCCTTAACGACTCAATGGGATCGAATAGATAACCTACACTGGGATATTGATTGTGAACAAATCGAAGATAACCCAGAGTATGAAGCGACATTCTTTGAATATGAGAAACAATTCTCCGATATTAAATACGCCATAAATTGTAAAATCTGGTCAAAACCCAAGATAGAACTATTTGCACCAGAGTTGGAAATACCAATATTTAGCGAATTCTCGCAACGAAAACTAGAACCACTCAAGAAACAGCTGCAGGAAAATACCACAAAACATTCTTGGTTTTCCTCAGTTAATACAAACCATAACAACATTTTAAGAAATAATAATTTTATAAGCCATATTGCCAACAAGGCAGTGAAGAGGCCAAAAAAGATTTGCCCTCTTTGCAATAATTATCACGCATTGTATCAATGTAAAACATTTTTATTAAAAGAAATTGAAGCAAAACGGAACATAATTGCGAAATTAAATTTATGCAATAACTGCCTATACTCGCATAATGGAAATAAGTGCAATTCTACCAAAACATGTCGTCATTGTCACGAAAAACATAACACGTTGCTACATGACGCCTTCGCGACAACGGTGAGTGACCGCTCAAGTGGGTCGTCAGCAATCGAAACGAATCAGCATATTCTACATACACGTGTTTCGCAAGAGGTCAAGAGTTCAGCTGAAGAGTTGTTAGCAACAACGCACGATATGGAAGTGCCAGCGGCTGACGGGTGCTACCACACAATTCAAGCTTTCGCCGACCCTTGCGTCCAAGTGTTCCTCAGCACTGAAAACTCGGCCCTCGGAAGCGATCCTTGTGCCCAAGCGTTCCTCAGCACTGAAAACTCGGCCCTCGGAAGCGATCCTTGTGCCCAAGCGTTCCTCAGCACTGAAAACTCGGCCCTCGGAAGCGATCCTTGTGCCCAAGCGTTCCTCAGCACTGAAAACTCGGCCCTCGAGATCGATCCTTGTGCCCAAGCGTTCCTCAGCACTGAAAACTCGGCCCTCGAGATCGATCCTTGTGCCCAAGCGTTCCTCAGCACTGAAAACTCGGCCCTCGAGATCGATCCTTGTGCCCAAGCGTTCCTCAGCACTGAAAACTCGGCCCTCGAGATCGATCCTTGTGCCCAAGCGTTCCTCAGCACTGAAAACTCGGCCCTCGAGATCGATCCTTGTGCCCAAGCGTTCCTCAGCACTGAAAACTCGGCCCTCGGAAGCGATCCTTGTGCCCAAGCGTTCCTCAGCACTGAAAACTCGGCCCTCGAGATCGATCCTTGTGCCCAAGCGTTCCTCAGCACTGAAAACTCGGCCCTCGAGAGCGATCCTTGTGCCCAAGCGTTCCTCAGCACTGAAAACTCGGCCCTCGAGATCGATCCTTGTGCCCAGGCTTCCCTCAGCATCGAAAAGTCGGCCCTCGAGATCGATCCTTGTGCCCAAGCGTTCCTCAGCACTGAAAACTCGGCCCTCGAGATCGATCCTTGTGCCCAAGCGTTCCTCAGCACTGAAAACTCGGCCCTCGGAAGCGATCCTTGTGCCCAAGCGTTCCTCAGCACTGAAAACTCGGCCCTCGGAAGCGATCCTTGTGCCCAAGCGTTCCTCAGCACTGAAAACTCGGCCCTCGGAAGCGATCCTTGTGCCCAAGCGTTCCTCAGCACTGAAAACTCGGCCCTCGGAAGCGATCCTTGTGCCCAAGCGTTCCTCAGCACTGAAAACTCGGCCCTCGAGATCGATCCTTGTGCCCAAGCGTTCCTCAGCACTGAAAACTCGGCCCTCGGAAGCGATCCTTGTGCCCAAGCGTTCCTCAGCACTGAAAACTCGGCCCTCGAGATCGATCCTTGTGCCCAAGCGTTCCTCAGCACTGAAAACTCGGCCCTCGGAAGCGATCCTTGTGCCCAAGCGTTCCTCAGCACTGAAAACTCGGCCCTCGAGATCGATCCTTGTGCCCAAGCGTTCCTCAGCACTGAAAACTCGGCCCTCGAGATCGATCCTTGTGCCCAAGCGTTCCTCAGCACTGAAAACTCGGCCCTCGGAAGCGATCCTTGTGCCCAAGCGTTCCTCAGCACTGAAAACTCGGCCCTCGAGATCGATCCTTGTGCCCAGGCTTCCCTCAGCATCGAAAAGTCGGCCCTCGGGAGCGATCCTTACGCTCAGTCGTCCTTCAGCACAGAAGAGTCGGCCCTCGAGATCGATCCTTGTGCCCAAGCGTTCCTCAGCACTGAAAACTCGGCCCTCGGAAGCGATCCTTGTGCCCAAGCGTTCCTCAGCACTGAAAACTCGGCCCTCGAGAGCGATCCTTGTGCCCAGGCTTCCCTCAGCACCGAAAACTCGGTCCTCGGGAGCGATCCTTACGCTCAGTCGTCCTTTAGCACAGAAGAGTCGGCCCTCGAGATCGATCCTTGTGCCCAGGCTTCCCTCAGCATCGAAAAGTCGGCCCTCGGGAGTGATCCTTACGCTCAGTCGTCCTTCGGCACAGAAAACTCGACTCTCGGGAGCGACCCTTGCGTCCAAGTGTTCCTCAGCACTGAAAACTCGGCCCTCGGAAGCGATCCTTGTGCCCAGTCTTCCGTTATGAACGAAAAGTCGGCCCTCGGGAGCGATCCTTACGCTCAGTCGTCCCTCAGCACAGAAGAGTCGGCCTTCGAGAGCGATCCATGTGCCCAGGCTTCCCTCAGCATCGAAAAGTCGGCCCTCGGGAGCGATCCTTACGCTCAGTCGTCCTTCAGCACAGAAGAGTCGGCCCTCGAGATCGATCCTTGTGCCCAAGCGTTCCTCAGCACTGAAAACTCGGCCCTCGAGAGCGATCCTTGCGCCCAAGTGTTCCTCAGCACTGAAAACTCGGCCCTCGGAAGCGATCCTTGTGCCCAGTCTTCCGTTATGAACGAAAAGTCGGCCCTCGGGAGCGATCCTTACGCTCAGTCGTCCTTTAGCACAGAAGAGTCGGCCCTCGAGAGCGATCCTTGTGCCCAGGCTTCCCTCAGCACCGAAAAGTCGGCCCTCGGGAGCGATCCTTATGCTCAGTCGTCCCTCAGCACAGAAAACTCGGCTCTCGGGAGCGATCCTTGTGCCCAAGCGTTCCTCAGCACTGAAAACTCGGCCCTCGGAAGCGATCCTTGTGCCCAGTCTTCCGTTATCAACGAAAACGCAGCCCAAACACTAACCTTGCCGCAAAAGATAGTATCCGAAATCGGATCCAAAGCAAACCAGAGCAAGGATGTCGTCGACATTACAGACGGTGACTTTACTTTTAGCATCAAAACATTAATTATGAAACCCAAGATTCATAATGCTAATTTACCATATCAAAGAATAAACAATCCAGAATGGAAAATCCTAAAGGATATTAAACTTGCCGATCCAGAGTATTATATAAGTCTACCAAAAGACTTAATTTGGAGCGTCAACATTTATACTCAAAAATTTCTACCCGGACTAATCCGCGAAATGTCATCCCCGCACATAGCTGATAACAAGAAGCTCGGTTGGATGATAAGTGGTAAAAGCGCTAACAAAGACATTGGCCATTCTGTTGTGTTGGTTAACTTAAGCGACATACAAAGTTCTGGACAGATAGAAGATATCGCTGACAGCGCTATTACCAAGCGCGACCAACAATGTACTTCACAATATGAAACCGAAACCAGGATCTGGGAATACAGACATTACGATGTTCGCCCAATTCTAGAACCAGATGTAAACTACAAGTTGAGATCTTCAAAACTTGTAATAACATTTAACAAAAACAACGCATTTGCCACTCGCTATAAGGAATTTATAGCTGAATATACAAAGTTAAAACACATGTCAGAGTGCATTCAACGCAACCCGACACCTGGGTGTTACCTTGCACATTGTGTATTACTCGAACACTCGACCTCTTCAATACGCAACGTTTTCAACGAGTTAGCAAAAAAACGTCGTTTAGTTTCAACCTTACATATCTGAATTTACAAAGGGACTTACGACCCCTAATTATATTTAATAATTATATAGAAGACAAAGCAGAACTTGTCAACACAAAACGAACTCATCTTTCAAAGACTTCAAAAGTCTTTGACCCCCTGGGACGGTTGACACCAGGAACCATAAATCGTAAACTGCTGTCGTACCACGACGTTCACCATTATGTGGTGACCTGTCTGCTGGTGGGCATGCTTGGAGGTGCAGCTGCGATCTACGGAGTGCTTGACTCCGAAATCGGCGTTCTTCAGAGCTGCCCCTCGCCGCCCCCTCCGCTGCGTAAGCGACGGCCGAATCGAGGACGCCGCCGCCGCCGCCGCCGCCGCCTCCGCGTCTTCGTGGGAGTGCGCGACAATTTACAGACATTAACAGTGACCACAGTGCAGTGCAGTGAAAGTGATGCACACTCAACTTAAATTCATTTTCTTTGTATTCACATAGCATTAAGATTTATTGTTTTATAATCATCTTGTACTATGTTCACTCATCACCATTCTGCACCCTCACGATCTCTGCCCTCGGGAGCATGTACGGTGTAAACACCGCACAATACATGTTTTTCCCGAATAGGCATTTTTGAACCATTATAACGCACGCGAACGTTCATATTAAACTAGTACACGTCGAAGCACTACAACGTTCGCGTGTGCTCACCACCATACATAGCCGTAGTTATAAGGAATAAACCAAAATTACCTTTTAACTACGGTCTTTTATTTTGTATGTACGGATACACCGTACAATAAGTATGCAAACACCATTTTATCATTGCATATTAAATTAACGCCGCATTAAAAATAACTACTTCTATAAAACACTTTCAAGCACATCGCTACTAAATCTAAGAAAAATTATAATTGTAAGTACACTCAAGAGCATTAATTCCGGGTCACTTAAAACAAAAAACTATAAAACTCGTGAACTAAGAATGCTAGCTTAATGAATTAAACGATGTTTAATAGACAATTAAATACTCCTTAAATGGAGGTAATAAAACTTCTTACTTTCTTCACACAGAGGAACGGGAGAATATTAACGAAAATCGTATAAGAAACTTGGTGCAAAGCATACTAAACTGCGTAAACGCATTAATGGCAGCATGAGGGGGTAACACAACCATTTTGTAAATTCAAGAAAATTATATAGATGTATAAAAATATCATGGTTTTTTGTATAAAGGCGAGATCAGCAGTTATTTTATTTAATTATTAATCAATAAAATGAACTGGCTTGTAAATATTATTGCTGTAATTTAAAGGGTTTAATATTGTCTATTAAATGCAGTTATTTTCATTAAGCTAGCATTCTTAGTTTACGAGATTTTTAGGTTTTTAAAATGACCCGGATTCAATGCTCTTGAGTGTAGTAGAAAAATCGACAAAGTTCAACTCCACAAAGACCGTGCTCGTAGCGGTCTCGAATCTTTCTTAGAGCCTCTAATACTGAGTATCGCAACATTTGCGTCCCATTCAGCGCCAAATTGTGGGAACACCTTGTTTACTTAAGGCACACCTGGTTACATTCTATTGAAGCGATTCACGTTATTGCGGGGTGTTCGCGTATTGCCAGCTTGTAACGATCACATTTCTACTCGTATTTACTCTGACTGCCTCCTTACGTTCTCAACTGCCGTCTTTAAGGATAAAGATGTGAAGTAACCGTCTATTACGTCGTTTGCGTGGAAAAGGGCCTGAACTTTCTGTTCCGTTTTAAAATATATCAGAAGCGTTTGGAGGCTTTAGAAATTACTATTATGTTCTCTACTTACTGGCAGTCTACCGTGAAATAATTTTCTACTCTTTGGTTTTATAGTTATTTTCATACTTAAAAAACTTTACACTTCAAATAAACAAATGAGGTAAATACTCTTATTTGTGTTCGCAACATGTTGCAATAACGACGGGGCTCGGGATAAAGAAGGCGGGGGATAGAGTGTGGGGGGCAGGGGAGGGGGCAATTAGGAGCACAATTAGAGGACAGTGTGTTTCGGATTACGGCCGCATACGTCGCCGAGATTCGCATTCCGGTCCGCACCAACATCGCTTGCCAACTATTAAGACGTTGCTAACGCGTGGCCCCACGTTTTATAACGTTTCAAATTGCACTTAATATTTTTCCCCCGAAATTGCTAGTGTGTAATCCGAGGATTTGCTGGGAGAAATCGGAGGATACCCACCCTCGAACGATTTTATAGCGACCGCCTTTAGGAGGGTTAAATCACGAGCACTCTATGAAAACGTTCATAAGTATGCTTCGTGTGAAATGTTTTTATTCTACCATAATTCTTTGAAATTGGGGCTTCTAGTATCTTACGTTATCAAATCAAATAACCACATTCAACCCATTTAGACTTCAGACTGACAGTATAGACAAAAGGTCGTACAAACGTATGAACATATTTAAAATCCTGCAAAAACATGATTAAATCAATCAGATGATAAAGAAATGAAAACTTTTTTATTCCTAAATATTTAATCGTTAGTAGATTTATTCCATGAAATGAATATGCGTTCCCGCGAGTACAGCCGCGGTCTGCTATATGTGTAGTAAAGTGGCTCAGCACACGGCCTCCGAATTTACATAAGTGTCGAATCGCTTCACTAACAGAATGTGTACGATAAATAAACTCCGCACGGATACGAAAACCAGCGAACGATTTAATGTATTTGTTTCTCTCAAAACCAGGTATTTAAGCCAATTCTGTGTTATTTATAGTTATTGTGAGACTTTTATTCTAAAATGTTACTTAATAGTAAGGAAATAATGTTTACTTCATTTCACAATTTAGTCGTTTAAAATATCTTTTCCTCGGTATTTTACAACGTTAATTATAGGTCTTGTCTAGACCTATCTGCATACATTAATAAAAACGTTAAAACATCCCTTTAATAAAAGAAAAACCGATAAACGTTCAAAGAACAATCTTGTCCGCAATACGCACAACAAAACAACAGCAAAGAACAAACGCGGTTTGATGCTAGTTTCACACGAGGGCAGAACATCGGGGTTAAGTAGACAATGCGGTACTGCAGTTTGAACACAATTACTGTGACGTACTGTTCTGCGCATGTTCTTTCAAACAATAGCTATACTGTCCTGCCCTCGTGTGAAACAACTACGAGGCAGTAACCACGACGACCAAAGCAGAGGAAATTAAAGCCGATAACATTTTCCCATCTATATATAAGTGAACGGAGAGTTGTGTTTTTTAATTCTTTTGCAATGGATAGATTTATTTCTCAGTTTAACGATAAAATGAAATGAAAAAAAATATTTAAGCTCATGAACCACCCAAACTATAATACGGAATGGACTAACACTAAAGTTTTGGTATTGTATAAAAATATAGAATTTTTAGGGTGCTTTCGAAATCCTTAAATCAATATTAGCTTAATAATTAAAAGGGTACCTTATTATTGCTATAAACATTTATAAAGTTAAATAAACTGCAGTAAATCGCCTGTCAAACGTAACAAAATCATTTATTTAGCATGTAGTTAACCGCAACCGAAGAATGTTAAATGTACGAGCAGCTTTAAGCTGCACTTGTTATTTATCGCCGCTAGAACTGAGCTATTCGATGTTGCGTCTCATAAAGTATTCGACAAGATTTACATTACGGTTTCCAGTTTAGTTTGAACAAACTTATGTTAGCCTGGTGAAGCTCTAAATAATTAAAAAAAGAATAGAGAAAAAGATTGCTACAATTAAAAAATAGTTTAATACCTATAGTTATTTTACGGCGTAACTTTTTAAATTCCTTTTAAAATTTAGAATATCTCTCTTCACTTCATCCGAATTCAACAAACATCTTTTCAATGCAACTGAATGCAGGCCTAGAGCGAACTCAATTTGACACAAAAGGCGCGGAGTGTCGGCGCTCTGTGACAGGCTTAAGCGACGCCGGGCGTGAAAACATGTATTAGCTTTAAAGGCTGAACGTGCCTACTCAAAGGTAAGCTGGGTTTGAAAATGTTTATTGTAGAATACTAACTGCTACATGCAGATTCGTTAAAAGGACTTTAAGAGTCGCTTAGCGTAAGATTCGCATTAAATTAAATTGCAATGTTGTATTAGAAATGCGTTTCTTATCTTAGTAATATTATAAATGCGAAAGTTTGGATGGATGGATGTTTGTTAGGATTTGTAGCCTAAACGGCTGAACGGATCTCGATGAAATTTGGCATAGGTCTAGATAATAGTCCGGAAGAACACATAGGCTACTCACTTTTTTATTCCATGCGGACGGAGTCGTGGGCGAAAGCTAGTATAGAAATAAATCTTAACAAAATAAAATGTTCATTGAATAGTATAGAAGATTCTTTGTACGACTAAAATCCATTTTCATTGTGTTCTTGCATCGCCGTCCTCAAAGCTTTCCTCGCATTAGCTTTTACTGCAAATTATTTTATTTCGTCTCTTTACATTGCCATTGGTCAACCTCTTTTACGTTTCCGCACTTTTTACCTTGTTTTTACACAGATTTTCGTCATTTATACTGGCTATATTAATACCCAGATTTTACATTGAATTAATAAGAGTATGGATTTTTACGTGTTCTCATTTTTTATTGTTAAAAACTTTGGAATCTTTCTCAAAGTTAGACTATTAAGTTACATAGATTTTTACTGCAAATTTAAAACTGATATCTTAGAGTATTTTTTTAGTAACAGAAATCCACCAAAAATACATATCACTATAATATAAACATTAATAAATATTTCAGTCCGTGGCACGTCATCTATAAAATTAAAAAGTTTATCGCTGTGGCCGCTCGTAAAAGTAAAGTAATTCAGGCAGAGGGAGCCAGAAAATGGACAAGAGGATGAGACATTTGATGTATGCGGAATTTTATTACCCAACTTATCGTCTAATATTATTATTTACAAGGCAAATTATACCTAGGTATAGGTTGTTTTTGTAATGGAAATTCTTGTAAAGGCAAACCGTCAAAGTTTCAACATGACGGAGAAGTGAATACTCAAACTAAATTTGGTTCGAAGTTGAATAGACTATAATAGATCCTTTCAACCATAATCAGCGAAAACATACAGCTTTTAACACTAGATCAAGTAACTATATCAATTTAACTATCATATTAATATTATAAATTCGAAAGTTTAGATGGATGTTTGTTAGAGTTTGTAACCTAAACGGCTGAACGGATTTCGATGAAATTTGGTATAGATGTAGGGGATAGTCTGGAAGGACACATAGACTATTCACGTTTGTTGTTTTTTAAAACCACGCGGACGGAGTCGCGGGCGAAAGCTAGTTCTAAAATATTGCAAAAATCGTTTATCTTGTCTCTGTGTTGATGTAGTCAAAACTGCATGTATTGACTCTAAAACAAGTAGAAAAACAGAAAAGTTAGCCGTTAGTACAAAGCCTAGGAAAATATGGGCATTCAAAGCGTACAAACTATAGACCTATCGTAAACTTTTTAGCCAACGGGCTTAACTTTATACATGGTGTGTAAAAAATTCCTTTAAAAAAAATTGAAAAATATTTGCTAACAGTAAAATATAACATTGTTGAGTTACACATAGATATTTTGGGACCATACACATATACATATTTTAATTACCAACTTACTTATAACAATACTAGCTTTCACCAGCGATTAGAATTAAAAATAAACAAAAGTATGCCTATATGTTTTCCAGACTATCCTCTACATCTATGCCAAATTTCATCGAGATCCGTTCAGCAGTAAACTGCTTTGTAGCCTAAAGGCTACAAACTCAAACAAACATCCATCCATATAAACTATCGCTTCTATAATATTAGTAAGATAAATAGTAAAAAAATGTGCCTATTCTGTAAAGAGATACCTAGTGCAACAACTACGATACAGGTACTACGGCAGTGACTTCCCCTACTCAGCACTAGCTAGTGGCCGAGTGAATAAAACAGCGCCCCCGTCTAGGCAGCGGTCTTCTATAAAATTAACAATTCTTATCACTGTCGCCGCTCGTAAAAACTCATGAATGTAGAAGAATACCGCTACATGGAATACTACGAAAATACGATCCAGTTCGTAGCAATCGCTACGAAATCTCGTAGCAAGTTTCTTAAAGTAAATTAAACAAATCTATACGATAATAAACAATTCATCTGCCTTTTCTAAAACACTCTTACATTTATAAGAAATCGTGTTTTAACTTAAATAATTATTTCCCATTTAATATTGAAGAATATTTTCATTTGTTAAATTCAAATTAATATGATATTTTACATCACAATTTACTATCATTTAATTTAAAATTTCAAAACTATTGTTTCTTGTAAAGTTATCGAATGCAACTCGATTACTGAGCATGTAGCAAAGCCGATGGTAGGGGTATTCAGTAGTAAAAATCTCACTATCGCGTGACTTGTGAAAAAAGCACTTTGACAGCCGTGAAGTAGGAATAAAAAAGCAACATCCATCCAGTGCGGCGAAGACATAAAACTGCATTTTTACGGTGCGCCCAGTAGTAAAATTCAGCTCGTACCGCGGAACGCCGCCGCCGCCGCCGCCGCCGCCGCCGCGCCTCTTGTATTTTAACGATCATTAAATTTAAATTTCGGCCAATATACCATTCATACATAATTCGAATCAAGGTAAAAAGAAACTATTAAATTTCTGTAAATTTCGTGATATTAAAAGATATGCAATTTTCATTCATTCAAATGTTAAATCTTTTAAAATCAAATAAAGCAGTATAAGAATCGATACAAAGTCTTAGCTTTAGAAATTATATAAATATGAAAGTATAATCCATATTAAATCACAGGTTAATAGCGTAATGCGAAGATAAATTCAGATAAAAGGTATAAATTACGGTTAAAATTGAATCCGTTCTTTTCAATAATAATTTTGGTAGCATCGACTGGATCGGCCAACTTCGTTGAGTCTCGGTAAATCCCACACGAAATAACAACCAATAGATGCGGCAATTTTTTCCACTTTTAACACAATGCAGATACATAAATATTTTTTTCATGCATCTATACAAAATGGTCATAATTAAATGGTCAGAATTTGCAATCAATAATAGTAAATATTCTTCTAAAAATGATGTGAATGGTATGTAGCCACGTCCAGCAGTAATAATTCCGTGGCACCTACAAATCTGCCAGGCACCGGGCGCGGGCGGCGACTTTAATTACTTTTTATTCCGCTTCCGTTTGTTTGCTCGAAAAAATAGAAAAAAAAACTTTTTTGACGCTTTCACAAGTGAGTTTGGGGAAATTGAAATATTTCTATGGAATTCAGGTGTTTGGGAAGGACATATTTTACATCGTAGATTATTTAGACGTCAAAAAGTTTATGCTCTTAAATAGGATAAATTAAGAGAGATTATGATTTTCTCATAATTATATAGATGATTAAAACTTACTTGATTACGCTAATCATAAGTAACACATTTAAACTAGATAACTTAAACTTACAGATAAAACGTGATACACAAATTTAAACTTTATAAAAGTGAATTCAATTTCATTTTAACTTTCAGATATTCCAACATATTTCTTGTATGCAAAGCACATGCGAAAAGCACTTTTTCTGGACCATTGTTTCAAAGTTACTTGCAATAATCCGGGAAGCGGGAACAAAGGGGACCGGATGTACAAACAATCGACGCTCGATAGCTGTTCTACTGCAGGTAAAAATTTATATCCTCAAAGTGCTACGTTCTTGTAGTTTCATATTGCTTGACAATAAATTCACAAGTACAAGCAAGCACAATAACAATGTTGCTATAAATAATATTCGCGATAAAAACAATAAATCTACAACTACGAGTACAAGTATAGGTGTAAACAAGGAAACAATCTCGTATATCTTATTAGAAAGTTAGTTTATATACTTTTTTATAAACTTAACAATTCATCTTCATCAATAAAACAATAAAATAGTCTACTTTGTGTTAGTATCATATTTTTATGTTGCAGTTAAAAAAAAGTTAAAAAAACAACTAATTAATCTGAAACAGTGTAATCTGCAGATGGGACGGCCGTTCGCTGACACAGCTCGAAATATCGATTGCAATTAAAATTTCAAAAGCCAGTAATGCAATTAAGCAATTAAGTAGATCGCCTGCAAACATTTAACCAATGCTGCAAAATTAAATTTTGTTCTTGAAGCGTTTTATCATATTTTATAAAAAACGAAAACATCAGCCGGTTTTACGGATATCGCATTTGCATTTAGTAAAGAGCGAAAAATCTATGCAAGAGAAGCTAAGCTTTTATATAAAAAATAAGCAAACTTGAATAATTTGTTTTTAATAAAAAATAATCAATAAATTGTGGTGGGATTTTGTATTCAGAATTTTACCACGAAAATAAAAAAAATAGTTACTTGTACACTTCCTTTATGCATTAATCTTGCTATTTGTACTTATTTTCCTTAATGCTACGCACACATTATGCCAGAAAAGTTGGGAAGTTGCGCTGACAAACTGGACTGGGAATATGCGAACCAAGCTTAACAGTCAAATCTGCGATAAAATTAAAAACAAACGAAGCCCCACTTAACAAATTCTTCGTACCCTTCACAAAGCTATTAAAAAGAAATCCAAAACACTTGAATATCTTTTCAAAAATTCCAATAGCGATTCTCTCGAATGCAAATCTTGACAAACAAATTAAATTTACAATATAAAAACACAAAGGAAATATTTGCATCGGTGTTATTATGGACCGCGGTAAACAAACGGGATTTTATTCAGTTTCGTTGCGAAAGATTTAATTAAATCGGTCAATTCAAATTCCCTGTGTACGGATCCCAATCAACGGGCCGGAGAAAAATGGTTCAAGACTCGTAATTACCTGACTGAATATAAGAGGTAAAATGACTCATGAATATTCAAAGACAACAGTTATGCGTTGAATGTGGTTGGGTTTTAAAAGTACCTACATTACGTTTGTCAAATAAACAGCAATGTAGTGTGAAAATAACTGTATATTACAAAACTATTACGTAAACCGTCTACTTTAGATACTGGACTAAAATTACCTGGAATTAAAAAAAATATTGTAAACATACCTGGCACGATAAGAAATAGTTTAAGCTAGTTAGTTGTATAATATACTAGCTGTTCCCGTGCGGCTTCATCCGCATGGAATTATGAAAATTTTATTTTATTGTTTACATTTGTCAAATTATCAATTACAAATGTCAAAATGACATGATATGACAAACCTTAGCAATCTTTCTTTTTTGATGTTGGCAGAAACTTATGGTCTCTTTTCCACATTAGGGTTTTTATTCACAATATTTACCCCCTAAGTTTAATGGCGTGAAAATATATAGCCTAAAGCATGAGGTAAGTGTAGGGCTTTTTATTAAAAAAAGAATTATTCAAAAATATGCTGTAATTGCTGACATCTTAGGCAACAAAGAAGTGTGTGTTTACGCTTTATTATAATATAATAGTATAATAGTATAGATAAAGAAAAAGTAGAATACTAAGCAGGACCCAGCATCAAACACAAACTACAGATAATATGATAAACATTTTTTTAAATATGTAAAGTAACTTATGAAATGCAACACTAAAGTGACGATAATCTCGTACTCCCGCTGTCTCCGTAAAGAACTCCCGCTGTCTCCGTAAAGAACTCCCGCTGTCTCCGTAAAGAACTCCCGCTGTCTCCGTAAAGAACTCCCGCTGTCTCCGTAAAGAACTCCCGCTGTCTCATAAAGAACTCCCGCGTCTCCGTAAAGACTCCCGCTGTCTCATAAAGAACTCCGCTGTCTCCGTAAAGAACTCCCGCTGTCTCCGTAAGAACTCCCGCTGTCTCCGTAAGAACTCCCGCTGTCTCCATAAAGAACTCCCGCTGTCTCCATAAGAACTCCCGCTTGTCTCCGTAAAGAACTCCCGCTGTCTCCGTAAAGAACTCCCGCTGTCTCCGTAAAGAACTCCCGCTGTCTCCGTAAGACTCCCGCTGTCTCCGTAAAGAACTCCCGCTGTCCTCCGTAAAGAACTCCCGCTGTCTCCATAAAGAACTCCGCTGTCTCCGTAAAGACTCCCGCTGTCTCCGTAAAGAACTCCCGCTGTTCTCCGTAAAGAACTCCGCTGTCTCCGTAAAGAATCCCGCTGTCTCCGTAAGAACTCCCGCTGTCCTCCATAAAGAACTCCCGCTGTCTCCATAAGAACTCCCGCTGTCTCCATAAAGAACTCCCGCTGTCTCCATAAAGAACTCCCGCTGTCTCCGTAAAAACTCCCGCTGTCTCCGTAAGAACTCCCGCTGTTCTCCGTAAAGAATCCCGCTGTCTCCATAAGAACTCCCGCTGTCCTCCATAAAGAACTCCCGCTGTCTCCGTAAAGAACTCCCGCTGTCTCCGTAAAGAACTCCCGCTGTCTCCATAAAGAACTCCCGCTGTCTCCATAAAGAACTCCCGCTGTCTCCATAAGAACTCCCGCTGTCTCCATAAAGAACTCCCGCTGTCCTCCATAAAGAACTCCCGCTGTCTCCGTAAAGAACTCCCGCTGTCCTCCGTAAAGAACTCCGCTGTCTCCATAAAGAACTCCCGCTGTCTCCATAAGAACTCCCGCTGTCTCCGTAAGAACTCCCGCTGTCCTCCATAAAGAACTCCCGCTTGTCTCCGTAAAGAACTCCCGCTGTCTCCGTAAAGAACTCCCGCTGTCTCCATAAAGAACTCCGCTGTCTCCGTAAAGAACTCCCGCTGTCTCCGTAAAGA
Source organism: Papilio protenor (assembly GCA_029286645.1). NCBI lineage: Eukaryota > Metazoa > Arthropoda > Insecta > Lepidoptera > Papilionidae > Papilio > Papilio protenor. The sequence goes on along the minus strand of JAGSMZ010000061.1, from coordinate 544,680 downwards.
ACTCCCGCTGTCTCCGTAAAGAACTCCCGCTGTCTCCGTAAAGAACTCCCGCTGTCTCCGTAAAGACGTGCAGTTAAAAAGTTTCCAACGATAATGCGCGCTGTATTTCCTACACGTTACGGTAACTAATTTCGTCGTAAATACGTCATTTTACATCCCCCAACCGATAATTTCCACTGCCGAAACATGTATAAGAACATACCGTCATCTCAGTTTTGTCAATGAGAAAGAAAGAGATACCACAATAGAACCCGTTACAAGCGTCATTATTTTAATTATACGCTTAAATCTGAGTAACTGCTGTTATAAGCTTGTATGTACAATCAGCTGCATCAATGTCTACATTTACAAAACTTTAAAAACTTGTGTAGGCCGTCGTTTTCAAAAATATTAACCTATTACAACATGTAACATAATCTGAAGCAATAGATGAATATTTGTATATGTATATCGGCTTGAGCTAGCACGATATCAGAATTACTAGTACTCGAGATCACATGTGGGCGGCCATGGGTAAAGTCGGATTCAAGAAATACATTCACAATACTACAGTCAGGATATCATCGATCTACCAAGCTCCTATCGTTCCAACAATGTTCTCGCAACGATCCCTATTTTCAGAATGATCTAAGTTCTCTCGAAAGTCGCCCGGCGGCGCTCGTGTTCTAATAATGACTTAAATTCAAATTGATTTCTTCTTCTGATTGCGACACGGCCATCCTGCGAACACCCGTCCTCGGGTGATGTTACTCACGTTCCGCTCGGCCACTCCTGGCCTAACTACGCTTATTAACCAACAACATACATACTCGTAGAGTCTAGAAATTTAATTCATACTCGCCAACACTAACACGCCTGAGACATGTACCACCGTCGTTCAAATTTTAGTACTTTCAGCGTTATACTCTCAACTCACACAAACTCCACCGAGTAAAAACCTCTAACGCCTCGGCTCTCCCACCGAATCTCTCACCGCGGCCCTCCGGCCAAATCTCTCCACGTCCGGCTCCGACGTGCCAACTACACACAACGGTCCTCCAGACCCCTGCCTGTCATCACCCTATGACACAACAGTTACACAAACCGGTCCTCCTGACCCCGACCTCCGCCAGAGTTAACCGCGCACCGCACATCCAAGGACTACGGCTACGTTAAAACTTCTGGTACGGTCGACCACAATACGGTAAAGACCCTTACTCGAGTTTATGTCATCATCAACATCGACTGGTACATGACTCACAGGCATCCTTTAACTCCGTGTTTGTAACTACAAACTTTCAACACTCTACAGTTGCAAGTACATCACACTGTAACCCACCATGAAAACTACTAACCACCATCTCAGTTTACATTAGTGCTACTCCTTGCAAATAGCGTACCATACAAAGCAGTCACCACGCATCTCTTCCAACGCATAGTGCTGTCACGGACACATTCTTCACGTCATTAGTGATTACATAGTCAATTACTGGATGAACCGAATTTTTGTAACATCGCTGGTTAACACCAACCGCTATCTTACCGCGCCTTAAACCGATAACTCTTACACGTCTCGGCCATACTGACATTAGCACGTCCCCGTGCTATTTGCATGCTGGTCTTTCAGGCTATCAGACATCATATTAGCAAAGTAAAGACAACGAAACCACAGAGTTTACTGCATTCACCCACTAGTGTTATGCTAACATTATAAGTGCTATTACGATTGTTATTCCCTCTGGTCAGCTTATAATTTCGTTCACAAATAATTATGCTATACAAACTGTAAGAATATTTGACCTCAAACATGGAAACATCTCCAAAACAAAATTACATCTCCGTTACCAACTTATGACAACAAGGTTCAAACCACAACACACGGCCAATACTATTCACCTCCTGTGAACATTCCATACCGACCCATATGATGCCAATCTGCAACCATTTGTCAGCTCAGTTGGAAACGTTAATAATATCAAATTTCCTTTTTTAAATTTAGTAGAAGCCAAACTTCCTTTTTCATTTTACAGATCTTAAAGCCATGACGTTAACTAAGGGAATAGTAATCGGTAAACAAAACATGCTATACTATTATCCCTAACTCCAAACACACGTTTTCTTTCATTTTCTCGCTATCGTAACTTAAAACCATATTTCGGATCAATTAAACCTGATTACGCTTAAACACATTTTCGCTTTTACTTAATAGCTACACGACCAGCTCTATAATTGGTATGTGTACAGTCAGTTCTTTGACTACCAATGTTATCGAAGTTATCACGTGTCAAAGATCGTGTTTCCGGACGATGCGTTTATCCCGAATTCAAGCGTTACGTTAACATTACTATGACTACGCCTTGGGTTTAAACAATAGTTTGAAATACAAAGATGTTGCAGATTACAAGACTGCATGAGCCGATACACAAAGAAAGAGAATTTAAATATCACATTAGATAATGAGCAAAGCAGAGTAGGCTAGCAAGTTCTCAGTTTGCTAAGTTCAATTGCATACAACAAACGTTAATATCAACCACTTCAATTTTAATCTCTAACTAATATTTTTTATTAATAGAGTTACAACCTAAACAGGCGGTGCTATCCGATATCATTTGGTTCTGGTTGCTAAAATTCCACAATTATTCAAAACTACGTCAGCGCTAATAAATGTAATGCGTAGCTGTGTGTACATCAGCTTAGAACCGGTACAACAGATCAGTTGACGTAGTCTTAAACCGATGAGCTGCAGCTCAACAACTAAATTAGCAGCCCACCGCTCACCGCGATGTACCACAACTATGGGTGCCCATAAGCCTCTAACCGTTCGATGACTCGCCGCTCACACGAACTATAACCCATGTAGGTATAAACTGAATTGATCCGCGGAGCGGTTCACCGATACCCTTCACTAGCGCGAACTGTGAGCCGATCTCAGATCATCAATTTTAGTAAAACTACCACTGCCTAGTAATGAGCTAAGAACTCGATATTTCGATTAGGACAGGTTTTGCGACTTACTGTGCACTAATGCTAGATTGTTTCACTAAGGTTCACAAAAGAGAATAACATTTCACGAGTAACTACTCTTAATAACAGCACGCTGAACTATTGCTAACTTTTTTTGTCAGTAGAGGATTGATAACACGTACAGGGAACGTCACATGATTTAATTCAATAATGTTTTTAATTTTATTCAAACTGTCATAACCGACATGTTTGACATCTAAATTACTCAAGTATTATTTCAAATTATTTTAACAAGATAATTTTATTTTCCCCAAATAGTACCACCCTCATTAAAATAACATCTGATAATTACAAATTAACAATAATAACAGATTCACTAAGCATTTCCGTAAATAATTACAACATACTAACAACCTAAATACCGAACTGTACTATTGTTCAGTTGACAAACTATCTCGAGTCACTTAGATTTAAATCATTTAAGGATACTAGAATACATTACGCTCATTACCCTCTAATCTTACAGCCCAACACACAAACTACTAAAGGAACGAACTCACCGGATCCTTGAGACATCAATACTTTGAGGATTTTAACAAGTTGGACATCTTACGCTCTCGCTGAATGAAACCATACCATAGGTCATGTTTGCATAACCTGCTATTGGGAGACCTGCGGATACTTGCAACCCTTTCACATTATATCAACTGCTTGGTTTAATTTCCAGTTGCTTTAAAACAGTGATCCAATGTCCATGCTATAGCACTAGCGCAGATTCGGAAGTCATAAACATCCTGACTCCGAACATATCTTCGGTGGCTTATTATTTTCCTGGCTATCACTTTTTTGCATTTTGCGTAATCTTACAACAATAACGACTTTATGATTTTTCATTTATTTTCTTGACATTTATCTTTTTCGAAACTTAATGTCACAGATCCACGCATGCGCGATGGATTTCTCTTTCCTTTCGCATAATTCCTTTTTGAAGTACTTTTCTTTGATTGTTTAGCACCATATGATTTCCAAATCACGTTAACGGTATTTTGTATGCCGTGTACGTATACCTTCGACTGTTATTTTACGACGCACACATACTTCATAACGTATTTGCGTTTTCAAATACTGAAACTATTAATCGTGCACAAAGCCGTATAATCCCTTACGATCTTGCATATCAGCGTTTATCGTTTGCGTTTTTCCAAAATGTTCTCGCAACGATCCCTATTTTCAGAATGATCTAAGTTCTCTCGAAAGTCGCCCGGCGGCGCTCGTGTTCTAATAATGACTTAAATTCAAATTGATTTCTTCTTCTGATTGCGACATGTATATATATAGAAACCGAAGTTGTATACAAGTGTCTTTATATTTATAAATGTAAACATATTTATGGATCTTACTGTACCTCACTACACTTACTCTAGATATTTCCTTGATAGCTTATTCTGAAATTCGAAGATCTATCGTTATTCTTAAATTAGAGAAAAACTAACTGTTGCTCGCGACTTCGCTGGCGTGAAATTAAAAAATAATAAAAAACAGTGGTAGAGCCCGCTTTAACATCTTCGCACGAATGGGCCGGCTCGCCCGGTGAAATACCACGACCACACAGAAGACAGGCGTGAAGTGGGAGAAATTCCGCGTTTCGTCTCATGAGTGTGGTGCCGGAGGCCCAACTTTGGTCCCTTTTCCTTCCCACCCTTTTCTTATGAGAAAGGATGGGAAGGGAAAGTGGATTTGACGGCGGAGGAGACGCATAGGAAAGGTAAATATCCTCTTTATGTGCATCTCCTCCTCCGTCAATTAAGGGTAGGCAACGCATCTGCAATTGCGGATGTCTATGGGCAGCGGTCGCTTCGCCATTTTGGCGGATTCGGGTGGTCGCTTGCTCGTTTGCCACCTTATATTATATTATAAAAAAAAAAAAAAAAAAAAAAAAAAAAAAAAAAAAAAAAAACCTATGTTACTCATTGATAAAGTAGCTTTTTAATGGTGAACCAATTTTTGAAATCGGCCTAGTAGTTTTTGAGTTATTACATACAAAAATACAAAATTTTCTTTATATATATAGAAACCGAAGTTGTATACAAGTGTCTTTATATTTATAAATGTAAATATCCTCTTTATGTGCATCTCCTCCTCCGTCGATTAAGGGTAGGCAACGCATCTGCAATTGCGGATGTCTATGGGCAGCGGTCGCTTCGCCATTTTGGCGGATTCGGGTGGTCGCTTGCTCGTTTGCCACCTTATATTATATTATAAAAAAAAAACCTATGTTACTCATTGATAAAGTAGCTTTTTAATGGTGAACCAATTTTTGAAATCGGCCTAGTAGTTTTTGAGTTATTACATACAAAAATACAAAATTTTCTTTATATTTATAAATGTAAACATATTTATGGATCTTACTGTACCTCACTACACTTACTCTAGATATTTCCTTGATAGCTTATTCTGAAATTCGAAGATCTATCGTTATTCTTAAATTAGAGAAAAACTAACTGTTGCTCGCGACTTCGCTGGCGTGAAATTAAAAAAATAATAAAAAACATAGCCTATGTTACTCATTGATAAAGTAGCTTTTTAATGGTGAACCAATTTTTGAAATCGGCCTAGTAGTTTTTGAGTTATTACATACAAAAATACAAAATTTTCTTTATATATATAGAAACCGAAGTTGTATACAAGTGTCTTTATATTTATAAATGTAAACATATTTATGGATCTTACTGTACCTCACTACACTTACTCTAGATATTTCCTTGATAGCTTATTCTGAAATTCGAAGATCTATCGTTATTCTTAAATTAGAGAAAAACTAACTGTTGCTCGCGACTTCGCTGGCGTGAAATTAAAAAATAATAAAAAACAGTGGTAGAGCCCGCTTTAACATCTTCGCACGAATGGGCCGGCTCGCCCGGTGAAATACCACGACCACACAGAAGACAGGCGTGAAGTGGGAGCAATTCCGCGTTTCGTCTGATGAGTGTGGTGCCGGAGGCCCAACTTTGGTCCCTTTTCCTTCCCACCCTTTTTCTTATGAGAAAGGATGGGAAGGGAAAGTGGATTTGACGGCGGAGGAGACGCATAGGAAAGGTAAATATCCTCTTTATGTGCGTCTCCTCCTCCGTCGATTAAGGGTAGGCAACGCATCTGCAATTGCGGATGTCTATGGGCAGCGGTCGCTTCGCCATTTTGGCGGATTCGGGTGGTCGCTTGCTCGTTTGCCACCTTATATTATATTATAAAAAAAAAACCTATGTTACTCATTGATAAAGTAGCTTTTTAATGGTCAACCAATTTCTGAAATCGGCCTAGTAGTTTTTGAGTTAGTTTATTACATACAAAAATACAAAATTTTCTTTATAATATTATAGATAGATGAAAATTAATCCTTCAGTGCATAGCGAAATTGAAACCCTGTAATATCTGCCTACATTTTTAGCAAAGACCCAATTTCTAATTAAACCTGTCGTCCCTTTGTGGGGACCTAATCAAGGGAGACTAATGGAAAAGGTCCGCCCTTAATTATATGAGTGACAGGGCTGAGTAAAAATAACGCGCAATGAATAGTAGGGGCAAGCCTTTCGGGCACAGTATGAATAAATTATTTACCTCACGTATTTCCTTTAATTATTGTCCTTTTGCTGAAAAGGGCAATAAACATGAGTATGTTAATCATAATTAAAACGGCTGCAAGCGACCGTCGTGTCTTAAATTAGTAATAAACAAAATTTTAGTTACAAATAAAAAAATAAGGCAATAAACGACTTTTTAAAGTATTAATAATACTTAATTCTAATTACTTCTTATTTCTACAAAGCAATGGTTAAGAATTTATTACCAGGCAGACAAATAGGGTAATGTTTTCGCGCGTATGTTTTTATGTTTGTGGGTTTATTGTGTCAACCTACAGCATAGACAACTATTGACTAATGAGGTGCCGTTCTATAGGCCTTCTTCCCCGGAGTGTCATAGAATATTTTACAACAGTATAAAATAATTACAGTGACTGTAAAACTAAAAAAATAAAATAAAAAATTAAACACCGATCTCGAATTACACTCGCCATATCATTTTATGTCTTTTCTAAATCATTTTTTCGATGTTTTTCAACTTAATTTAGTTAATTAAGATGAGTACTATTCCTTTATTTTAATCATGAATTAATTACCTAAGATAACGTAAAGGTTAGTTAGGTACCTAACGTAACAAAGTATCAAAGTTTTATGAAATCTTAATCAAAAGAATTAGCATAAAGTGTAGGATTCATTCCGATATCCGGCAAACACGAAGTGTCCTTGAATATTCATGGGACGTTATTTTTTATTATTCCCGGCAGTCAGCTAATCACGATTCTTGTACGTTTTTCCTTCCCCGCCAACCTTTGATTGGGATCAGCACAAAGGGAATTTGGATTGTCTGCTTTAATTAACTTCGACCAATTTGTTGATGAATTAAATTATTTTTTTAAACCGATTGAGCGTTTATTTATTTTCCATCACATGGTCCTTTAGTTTGTGAACTAATATCGTCCATATGTTTTTATATGATCAGGTCAAAAAAAAATATTGTAGTCAAAATATGAAAGTAGATAAATATTATAACAAATTACATTACAAGACTGGAGGTAAAAAAATATTTCCTTTAAAAGACAACAAAATGTGATAAAAATGTGAAGTATTACTTCATTTTGACGTTTTTATTTCCAAGAAGACATTTTATCTTGACAGTATGACATGACATTTCATGGATCTGCCACGAGAATTCTCTCAATAGCCACTCAACTGATTGAGTGTCATATTGTGCCCGGTTTACACTTGGCCAGTACAGTTGTTCAATGGCATTCAACAACTGGACTGGCAATCTACTACCATAGTGTGAACAATAAATGGCGCTAGTGAGTCTAATTTAACAAGGCCAAGTGTGAACCGAATATTATCTTAATATAATGTAATATGATCTTCCTAATACTAAGCCAGTGCTAAATGGTAAAGGTAATAAATAAATATGTACAAAATATAGTTATTTAGCGTATACAGTAAGTTAACATTATCCATTAAATATAGTAAAAATTCTTCATAGAACGTGTAAAATCTACTCTGCGTTTTAAAGAGTAAGAGGTGTACAATAAGTGCCGAAGCTCGTTTCCTTTCTTATCTCATAGAAAAAGATATTGGAAAAAATGTATTTTGTACATACTGTATAGAGCTATGTAACGAATATTAATTTAAAAAAGCTACTCCAATTTTTTACCAAAACCTTAATTGGACTGACAACCAATTATTTTATCCCAATCTATTCGTCGACTTAACAACATTCACAATTTTTAACAAACGTATCACTTTTAAAATACGCTTTCCTCGGAATTCTATCTTCGAAAGCAGTAAAAAACAATTATCGTAGGGGAAATATAAATTGAATTAATAATAACGCAGAGTTACTGAACAAGTTGTTAACTTACTGAAGTGGCTACGGTTTTGTTTAATCTCTCATACAAGAGTGCCTCTGACTTTCAGGTGCAATACAGCCAGTAGCCACTTCACATCAAAAAAATGTAGTACTCCTAACTTTTTGCAAAAGCAACTTAATTTTAATAGAACATTTTTTTTATCTCTTCGGTAATTTTAAATTGTATATCAAAGTTGATTTGCTTCTTTATTTAAATCTTTTTTAGATTATCTATACTTCTTTACTAATATAATAAAGCGTAAACACACACTACTTTGTAGCGTAGGATGTCAGCAATTACAGCATATTTTTGAACAATTCTTTCTTTAATAAAAAGCTCTACACTTACGACAAGCTTTAGGCTATATATTTTCACACTATTAAACTTAGGGGATAAATATAAAAAAAAACTAAACGTGGGAAAGGGACCATAAACTAAAAGCTGCCAACATCTAGGATGCAAGGTTACCATGGTTTGTCATCATGTCATGTCACTTTGACATTTGCTATTGATAATTTGACAAAGGGATAAAGCCGCACGGGAACAGCTAGTTGAATAATAAAATACACTTTTTTACTAACCAAGTGTATATCCTGTGTGCCGTAGCAACCACCTAAAGTATTAACTTAAAACTCAAATATCAAGATACCTCCGTCGTAAAGGGTAATTACATTTTGTACACAAACAGTACAGAATAAGCAAGTTTAACGTGAGTTGGCATCAGTTAGGGGCCGTGTGTACACAAGTATTCAGAAACTAACGATGCCCCGCGGTGTTACTCGCACAGATACAAACTTTTCTATCTTCTCCAACTTCTAAAGGTTATAAACTGCTGACAAATAGTCGACCTTCTTTAATCATTAGGTATTTTAAAGCTACAGTAGTTATTTAATTAATACTATTACTTTTTGTGATTATGGCGTACATACAAACAAACTCTTTTAGTATTATGTTAGTATAGATAAGGCCCCGACTCGGCCGGGCCGGGATCAGATTAGCGCCGAATTCACTTTTGTAGTCCGCTCCTAGTTTGTTTGTGATGCCCTGACTTAACAATGTAGCGTTTTGACATAGTTGCTTGCGAACTGTAGCATTAAATTCAACTCTTATTGTCGAGGAGAATAGAAGTTTTGATAAATTGTCTTGGCAGCTTCCGTCGTGCTTTACAAAGTTCCCGCATCACTTGACTTATTTAGCTAAGTTTAAATTGTTAGAAGAGGACAAAGGATGACGTCATTTGACTGACAGGCTTACAGCCGGCAAATTCCAAACTTTCTTTACTCAATTCTTACTCTCTAGTGTTCAGTGATTTACATTACTTAAGTCGGATTAACATTTGCTTAAAGTTAAATTAACTTGGTTCTATTTTTGTTTCTCTACAAATAACTTATTCAAATACGTAATAACGTTTGACGTAAGTAAAGAAATTTATTAAAAGATTTCTTACGTCAATTCCCCAAACTCATGAAGCAACTTTTTTAAACTATATTATATAAAAACCATTACAGAATCTCAGCGACTAAGCACTTAGTACGTAGTTTTAAACTTCTACCCGAGGCACCTCGTCGAATCGCGTCGATCAATCAAAATTATTCTACCAATAAATCTACGAACTCACACCGCGCGGAGATAAGGACTTTTACTGCATACGATATAATAATTCAATTAGGTAAAACGATTTTTTAAATTTCATTTTATAATAAGTATCAATTAGAGACGTAATAAATCAATTGTTGTCTCTACTTTTACGTCAATCTTAAACAAAGCAAAGAATTGTTAAACTCTTTTCTAGTAATTAGTAGATTTTTCCCTTTCATTTTTTTCTTTTTTAAGAAAATATTAGAGCGTAGGACTAATCTAATATTGCACCATAACAGACCACCAAATTTTTAACCGAAAAAAATATAGTTATATTAAGAAGAGGCGAATAATTCCACATCTCTGTCTCAAATCGTGTCGTATCCGTTCCGTACGCTGTAATTGCCTCTCAAACTTTTGCCATACACTGATTGCTTCATAATAATTTATAGAGCGTAATCTGCGAGCCATCGAGCGTAGTATATTACTCATCGTCGGCCAACCAACTCGATTTACGGCCGATGTATTCGGTTTTCGTGTATTAATCAGACTAATTCGATTAACTCGTCGCCCACTGTACTGAGTCGCTCAGTCGCTGAGTCGCTGCAGGGAGTGCAGGGAGTGCAATGAGTGCTGGACATTCCTCGTATGATCTGATTAACTTCATTACTATTTACGAACTTTTAATCTTACTAAAATTGTAAATACGACAGTTTAGATAGATGGATGTTTGTTAGAGTTTGTAGCCTAAACGCCTGAACGGATTTCGATGAAATTTGGTATAGATGTAGGTAGTCTGGAAGAACGCATAGACTACTTTTTTTTAATTGAACACAGACGGAGTCACGGGGGAAAGCTAGTTATGAATAAATTAAGAAGATAGATTTAGATAGATTTATTAGTGTAGAGAACTAATATACATTTTAGTTATTGTTAATTAAACTGTGGTGACACATGTATACAAAACTAGCTTTCGCTCGCGACGCCGTCCGCGTGGAATTAAAAATAATTACAAGTAACCAGCCTATGTGTTCTTTCAGACTACCCTCGACATTTATGCCAAATTTCATCAAGATCCGTTCAGCAGCTACAAACTTTAACAAACATCCATCCATCTAAACTTTCGCATTTATAATATTAGAAAGATTTATAACTTTGTATTAAAAATGTATGTATGTTTAAAATTATTCAATTAAAGTAGTTTGTTTTTATAATAGTTAACAGTATTACAGTAAAGCAAATATAATGTTACTATAAATGCAATGTAGACTAAATATTCATTTGTCAAAACATTTCAAATGTAACCAGCTTTTAACCTTTAGAGTTCCGCATACTAGAGGGCTGTTGACCCTTGCTTAATACCAAATCGTGGGCTGATTTGTGCGTCATTAAATCTCTACATTGGTCGCGAATTTAAATCAAGCTGCGAGCGACCACAGGGCGCAGTTACATGTGTTAATATGCATGTGTGTGTGGACAGAATGGTTTTATATATCTGTGTGGGCTCATCCGTGTGTATCGCGCTGTCAGTGGTGTTAATTAAACGATTCTACAATGACTCTATTGGTATCTAGATAGGACTATCTAAAAGTACGCTCTAGTATAATTTTTCCACATTGCTGTAGCGAGGTGTATAATATTATCTGTACTTTATAAAGAGGAAAGATTTGTATTTTTGTATCTAAAACTACTGAACCGATTTCAAAAATTCGTTTACCAATTAAAAGTAATATTATCAGTGAGTAATATAGGCCATGTTTTTATTATTTTTGTAATTTAACGCAGACGACGTCGCGAGCAAAAGCTAGTTGATATATAAAGAAAACAGAAAAAGAAATCATTTGCTCGTTAACATTTCCGTCTGCTACGGAATTCTAAATATTATATTTAAATTAAATAAGCGATAACCAATTATGTCCAGCCTTAAATAATATAGTTGAGTTTTAAAATAATTTTGCAGTCTATTCCAGAAATACACATCCATGTTAAAATTCGATTGTTGCTGTGTGCCGTTTACAGACCAACACATTGCGTATACATGTTCGTATGTAGACTTTTTCCATAATTGGTTTTCGATTTAAAGGCGCGGGTCCGCGTGAATGAGAACTCTGTAGGCTCGGGATTGTTTATATTAAAACATAATGTACTACAAAATACGTATATCTATACATTATAAAGAAGAAAACTTTGTTTGTTTGATTGTAAAATAACTCAGAAACCACTGGGCAGATTTAAAAAATTCTTTCACCTTTAAAAAGATACGTTATCAGTGAGTAGCAAAGGCTACGATAGTTTTTCTATTTTTTAATTCTACGCAGACGTAGTCACGAGCAACAGCTAGTATCTGATATAATCGCCAGCCGCACTAAAACTATCGATGCGCGATCTTGGCAACGTCAAAGATCTAAATTACAAAGTTAAAATTTTTAAGCAACTTTTAATGGTGTAAGTTAAAGCGCAGGCGCGTTATTTCTTTGTAAATCAAAAACTACCAGCGACCAGAGTGTCTATATTTTGTTATTCTCCGTCCTACGTGAAGTCAAATGCCATTAAAAGTTTTAATGACTTGGAGCATTCTTTCGGCGCTCTGTTCGAAGTGGTATTAATTAAAAAAGAGAGCCCGGATCAAGCGCTCGTGGGCTGAGATCACTCGGTGATACACACGGTTGCCGAGGATTGACAGCACGTATAAAACGTCTCGATGATTGAATGCCTCATAGACAAACAGAAGAACATCAAATTAAGTACACTACAGTATAGTTTAACTTTTACAGCTAGTTTGTCAAAATAAAGGTCCATCAAGCGACCTATCTCTTTTAATAGCCGGCAGCGTAATACGGTTGCTCTAGTATTTCGGATATCTATAAGCGTCGATGATCTCGGTGTTCCCGTCGTTAGTTTGCCCCTCTCTTATAAAAACATCCCGCATTGCGTGTCTATAGTTAAGTTCGGATAGAAACGCAGTCACAATGTTACTTACTAAGTGCCAATCTTCTAATGGCTTTGGGGACAAACTGCAAAAGGTAACATCGTAGATACAAATACGGCTTTTGTCAACCTTATCTATGCTAGCTTTTACCTTAATTGGACTTCGGTTATGGGACCGTTAAATGTTTAATTTAAATACCAATTGAGATCCTGGTGTCTGTTGAAGCGTGTTTGTAAATTTTAGAAAGATTTGTTATTTTTCTCTCCTGTTACATTATTTTGGGACAGTAAGCAATAGTTATGCTGATTATGTATGGATGTAAGAAAGGATAGAAATGTGTTAGGTGCGCAATAAGGAAATCCATAAGTTTTATAAGGCTTAACATTATAGGAAGGGATACATTCAAATAATGTTAAATGCTTTTATTAAGCTTCAGAATGAAGAGTTCGGTCGTGTGTCACTTGGAGATATGTTTCTCGTTTAGGCTGTGATACACGGCAAATAAGACAAGTTTTTGATCATTATAATTTAAACAACATTTTTTTTTTAAATAGATTTAAATTGTACGCTTGTACAGTCATGTAAAAAGGTAATTTTTCCGTAAGTGAAACACCGACAATTTACGCGATTGTACTTGTATAATTATAGTAATAATTTACTAGGTAATAACTCACTTGAATAGCTTACTAAAAGTACATAAGAAAACAAAAGTGTTATTTAAGCAATAATTTAAAATATGCAATTCAATATCCGTATAGACACGTCCTTACGCAAATCTATACGTTCGCGAATGAATAATCTTTTCAGTGATATTCAATTCATCGGGCCAATGTCAGAAAGTCTCTTTGGAGTCGCTGTGACGTACGGAATTATAATATCGGTGAATACGTTCGATCGGACGGGGAAGTCACTTCATTGTAGGAGAAATGTATTTAAATGGAAAAATCATTTCTAAAGAATAAAAATTCTGGAAGTAATTTTTAAGTAATTGGATCGTACACAATGTGAAATCTAAAAATACATTAACAAATCTCATTCATAATAACGACACAAAATAATCTTCTAAAAGGTTATAGAAGAACTAGCTTTTGCCCGCGACTCCGTCTGCATGAAATTAAAAAAAAAACAATAGTGTATCCGTTCTACAATAGCCTATCTGTTCTTCCAGACTATCATCTACATCTATACGAAATTTCATCGACATCAGTTCAGCCGTTTAGGCTACAAACTCTTACAAACATCCATCCATCTATACTTTCACATTTGAAATATTAGTTTGCAGTACTTCTTTCTTATAAGTAGTCAATAAAATCTTATATACTTCAAGTAGTTGAAAAAGAACATTAGTTCAGGTCACAAAATGTCCAATCTAGAAAAGTCGCGTTGCAGAACTGCTTCAGAAAAACATTTGATTGAAGAGGGATTGTTGAAGGTTCTCAAGATTAATGATTCTTTAAACGATTCCTTGAAATAACATAATTAACTTGATGCTTATATTTATTTTCAATATTTCATCATACCCAACAGCATCAGAGGTACAAAAGCCTTTTATTTTAGGCTTTTTGTTTCTAGCATAACAAAATATTTAGTTAGTAAATTACTTTATAGATATTAAACTAAACTCACACTAAAACTAACAAATCGACTGCAGCAAATGCAAAAACAATTGCGCAATTAGCATCACACGCTCAGTTAGTGAAGTTGGCAGCTTAGCGAGGCTGGCATACTTGAAAACCTCCGCGATACATCTTACAACTTGCACCTAGTTAGTTTGGCAATTAGTTATTTTGTTAACTTGCTTACAATGAATAGGAATTAACTAATAGTGTAAGAGATAGAAAACATACAAATAATAAACAATAGACACAGAGTACAGACAAACAAAAAACAGAACGTGTATTTGAATACGAAACAATCAGCATGGAAACCACAGAAAACAGAGAAAAAGAAGACAGGATAATAAAAGGCCTAATTATAGTCCCTTTCCCTTCCCACCAATTTTTTATACGAAAACGATTGGAAGGGAAAGTGGATTTTATGGTGGAGGAGAAGCATAGGAAGGAGAAATATCCTCTTTATGAGCGTCTCCTCCTTTGATTGGGCAGCGATTGCTTCGCTTTCTCGGCAAATTCGGGTGACAGCTCGCTCGTTTGCCTTATGATATAAAAAAAGATCCAAAATAAGATCGCCATGTCCTTATTATTAGTCAGAAGAAAGAAATCAGTCAATATAAAGGCAGAGAAAAGACATGCAGACGAAAATAAAACCGATGTAGTTTTGGTATTCCCATGTCAAATTGAAATATTACAAGTTTTCATGTGGTCGTTATTCCTGGATGGTGCGATTTTAAACTATTTCTGGAGTGCACTAATCCCGCAGGACTTTTGTCCGGGATTGCGCCGTCTGCCACATCTCCTTGGCCCACCGCCAACGTATCAACAATATGATTACTGAACGTGTACAAACTTAAAACTAATTCATTTAAAAGTTTCACAACTCACTAGTAGTCGAATGATTACGTTTTAAAGACATGAATAGATTATTTATGTAACCACTTGATTCATCACCAACTCACTATACGATACGTCCCCAATAAGAGACTCGGAGCCTACCCTAAGTTAGGGTGACTAGGCCTTAGTTAACCACGCTGCACTGCGGATTGACTTCACACATATCTTTGAATTTCTTCGCCGATATGGGCAAGCATCACTTATGAAATTCGAAAATCAAATTGTTACATGGCGGGATTCGAACACAACACCTGTAGATTACAAGTCAAGTAACCACTTTATTCGTTATTTTTTAATTTTTTACACTGTTCTTACACACACACACTTTACACTTACATTACTTTACATTTACTTTACGTTACACTTTATTACACTGTTCATCTTTAAATTGCCATTAAAATTGTTTTTGGACTATTTTCACATTACGATAATTTGTATTTTCACATAGTAAATATCAAGTAATTTTAATAAATCTCCCTCAGTAAGTTTATTACGAAAATCGTGTCTCGTCTTACATCTCTACCATTAGGTTGTTGCCCTTCAGCGATATTCTGACATGAAGCTTGTTAATAGAAGGCCCTATGGAAACACAAAAGACGACATAAAAAAGAAACAACGAGACAGAATAGAAAAAAAAAATAAAGTCAAACGCGAGATATTCTGTTATAAGTAATATTGAATCACGATTGCAGCAGTATTGTATCGAATTACTTTTATGCAGAATAGTAAAAAAATGTCTATAGCTAAAGCGTTTTTATTGCATATAAATCGCTCGTCATAAGATTTTAAACCTGATCTTTGTAGTCGAGCTCAACAAACAAAAAGCTCAGAGCATTTTTATCACAAAAGCTTTGAAGACACTAACTAAAGGGTTAAACTCAGGCAACAGTTGGTTAAGTGAGTACGTAACCGGAGACAAAAGACCTCTTCACAAACAAGACTTCACTGGAGGGGAAAAAATGACATGAAAACTGTAAACACAGGGGAACAAAAAAATGGTCAACAGTAGTACTACAAAAATATTGGTAGCTAATTAATAACTTGCTTTTAATCTGCGAGGAATTAAAATAAATCCAGTAATAAACATTGCCTGTGCTACTCAGCAATAATATAGCTTCGTAATTATGAAAGAATAATTGAAATCGGCCTAGTAGTTTTACTCACTCACTATAATTATTAGTATAGATAAAACACAGCGTCACTCCGATGTTCTGGTACAATATTGTTGAAATATAACAATCAACAATTTTTTTCAACAAATTGAAAATTTTCAGTATCGTTGAGACGATTTCTATCAATGCACTTCAAGTGTTCCAACACAAAGAAACTCGCTTATTCTCAGACGGTCATCTCAGCGCATATCTATCAATGCAAACTGGACATGTCGAGAGCTTTATTCAAATACGGAGAAAATGCAAGATGCTCGCTACGGATATTGAACCAAAAGATGTATTCCCAAAGAATTGTCTACTTTTCGTCTTATCTTATAAAAGTTGAATGCATTTCTAATAAATGTTACAAGATTATACAAGATTTTGATTCCGAATAATACCTTTTTGATCACTAAAGAGGTCTCTTAGTAGAAATAATCGTATAAGTAATACAAAGCCATTATTTAAGTAGACATCAGCCGACTTTGAGTACGACAGAGAAGTATTCGATTATTTAAATGCAACAACACCAAGTATATCTTTTTTAATTCTTATATTATAGAAATTATTAGACAGAGTAAACAAGTACACGAAGCACACTATGTGCAACAGATCAAAAGTAGCTTATGTAAAAACAATTGCGTAATTAGCAGCACACGGCCGGCGCGGTGATGCGGTGGGCGCGGTGGGCGCGGTTTGGCAAGGCGCGCACAACATCCAACAACTTGTAGCCAAGTTTGGCAATTACTCGTTTCCCTAACTCGTGCTATCGTCTGTTCCCTATAATTGATGTATTCAGTCCTATTCCAAAGAATTACGTCTCCATGCCACACAGCCCGGGGAAAGCCTACATGGGCATAAAATGGCAGATCTTACTTTTTACTAATACTATGAATGCGAAAGTTTAGATGGATGGATGGATGTTTGTTAGAGTTTGTAGCCTAAACTGCCGAACGGATCTCGATGAAATTTGGCATTAATATAGTGGATAGTCTGGAAGAACACATAGGCTACTCACTTTTGTTTTTTTTAATTCAACTCGGACGAAGTCACGGGCGAAAGCTAATAAGAAATAAAACATTTAATAACATCTATACATCATCATCACCAGCTCACTATACGTCCCCACCGAGGGGCTCGGAGCCTACCCTAAAGTTAGGGTGACTAGGCCATAGTCAACCACGGTGAAGGAAAACATCTATACATAACGAAAATAATTTGTGACACTTTTTTGACGTTGACATGAGGGCGCTAGTGAGCTGTCATAATTAATTTTTAATTATTTGGGGTCATATATCCTTGATGGTCTATATTAATTTGCTTAATACGATCAAACTAACCTAAAAATATACCAGACGTAACCTTACAAAATTAAATTGAAATTATTAAAAAAATCTTATCACTACAACACACCAGGTAATGAACCTAATAGTTGTTCCTTCGAACTCTAAAGTAAGCAAATACTGGTACAACTTTGTTACTTAGAACTAAACAAGCTACTGAATACTTCGGTAACTTAGGCTAACGGTTTGCTGAAATATCTTTGTTTCGGCTGCGACACGTTAGGCAACACCTAAAAGGCGCTGCCCACCGCTGCCTGGGACAAGCTCCCAATTGGGTGACCGGTGGTAGAAAACAAAGGGAGGACCTTATCTTGTACCTCGCGGTACGCGACTCGGACCCCACCTTGCGCCGGTAACACCGGTCCAAGACCCGTAGAAAAGTAGCCAAAATAGCTGCTACTACCAACAACGGGAAAAACGTCTCCCAAGAAAAACACTTTTTAAGGGTGAAATTCCTCAGGGTGAGTCTAACACGTGTGGTCTCGACGAAGGCTGAATTGCGACTCACTGTATCTTTTTTTTTTTTTTTTGTGACTGAATGGTCACTGTTTGCCATGAAGAGGCATTTACAGATTCACCGGGCTTGAGGTGGCCGAGCGCAGATGGCGCTTAGCCTAAACCTCGTTTATGAGTAACTAAGCTCGAGGGCTCCCTCAGGAGCCTCGGCACGAGCCGTTACTTCGTTAACACTGTATCGCCGTAAGGCGTTGTATTTATATGCGCGCTTAAGCCGAGAGACGCTCGGTAACGCTCAGACCACTGGTGCTCAAACTGACCCGTTGGTTTAATATTTATTTAATATCATACACAAGTTATTTACGTTAAACACACACATAAAGAGACAACTTAGAAATAATAAGAACATGTGATTATATGAACGGAACACAATAATCTAAGTTGTTTATAATATTACTATAAATGTGTTTATAACAAAACTATCAGACGTGTTATAATTTAACAAATTCTAATCTTATACGTATTACACAGAGCAAAAAATAATAACATAATTTCACATATCATCCGTAACATATGTCCGAGTTCAATTAAACTTTTACATAATCCTTATGGATTAATATTGTATTTGTATACAATAATTATTTATTACAAAATAACCTATACTTATAATATTTCCAAACTTTGGGCTACTCATGAATATGACATATACAAATTTATGTTTGTTAAAATATTAATCACTCGGCGTAAGTGCAATAAAATTTGGGAATATTTTGTCGTTCCCACGGAGCAGGTACTTTTGTCTATTGTTTTAAATTGCATCTTAGTTTTGTTTAATGTTTAAAACCATAAAATATATTGGTACTTATTTTTAACAGTTCGTTTTGTTATTGCTCTTTAAAAAATCTTCTTTGTCCGTGCTTTTAAATGACATCATAAAACATTTTAATTTCGCATTGGAATTCGTTAGCTGGACTTTTTCTCACGACGGTGTATACATATTCGTCGTCAACAATCTTACAGATAGATATTTCTTCTAAAAAGACTATCGATGCGGAAAAACTACTCTACAATATGTTTCACAACCAAAAATACATGAAAATTAATAAATTAATAAAGCTTTTGATGGCGCGAATAAACAAGCGCTGAAATGAAACGAAAGCAAACGTTTTGTTATCATTAGTTTGCCTCCGTCCTGCGATAAATTAAATTTGAGGTAAAAACAAAAAGATAAATTTCTGTTTACTCAGGATTTATCACTGAAACCATGACAAAAAACATTTTCGTTCAATTATAAACTAAAATCTCAACTATACTAAATGGCATTTTAAGAGTTCTTACTGTACATTTTTGTACTAAATTAACACTAAGCGGCTCCTTAAGCAAACATAAAATACTGCTGAAATAAAAGTGTCCAAATAATAAGCTTGTTGACCTTTGAAGTAAATAGACCTATCAATAAAAGCCCTTAGTTAAATCGGATATCGGATTCCATTTGTAGTAAGTTAGTTCGGTAACATTCGTTAGATTAAGCCGGCCGGTCGCCTGTGATAGCGGCCCTCAGGGGGCGTCACTGAACGATGCCCTTGCCGCCTCAAGTTAGAAGATGCAAGCGATATTCAAACATATCACTTAAATCTTTTTAACTTAAAAATGAGGAATGTAATTTTATATGGGTTTTCAGACGAGTTTTTATAGCATCAGGTAAGGAATTCGCTAAAATAGCGAAACGATAGCTGCCTACGGACATCTGAATTTGTAGATGCGTCGACTTACTTGTATCAACAGAGAGAGGTAATCCTCTACCTAGACGAACCAAATCCACTTCCGCATCTTATCCTTTCCTTGTACGAAAAAGGGGAAAGAGTAAAAGACCAAAAATTAGACCGCCGCACTCATCAGACGAAACTCATTTTTTCATATCTTTTAATTTTGTACCATAAATTCTTCGTTTATTTTCCGCTACATCGTGTCCCATGTCACTGATACCAAACGAAATTGGAGGCGAAATGATTGAATGCAGTTTTGAAAGCGATTGGACTGAAATATCTGCAACCTTTGTCTCAGATGTATTTATCAAAAAGATGACCTAAACTGAATCTAAATTAACATAACAATAATATTCCTCTAATGTTAATACATAAAATAACAATATCGACAAATTTTAATATGAGGAAACTTAATTTATTTCGTTTCGTAAGTGACGCTTAAAATCTGTTAGACGTCAAAGTCCTTATGGAATTTGGAGGTTGGAATTTCCTTATCATTTTTACAATTTTACATATTTAAATGTTTCAATTCAATTATCATTCAAATATAAATTTCTTTTGATTTAACAGATCGGTAGATCAAAAGGTATCGTTCACAAAGTTTTCCTCGAAAGCGTTTTCCATTATTTTTTATGTTTCCCCGAATCCCCCCTGCGCTTTGTCTCCGCGTCCTGTCTGAGCCACGCGGAATAATTCTACCTGTATTTATTAAAACGTTAGATAATTCTTTTATCCGGTTTGTATTTATCGCTTTAATAAAATACAGACGAAATTATAAAACGTTTAAGATTGTTTTGCTGGAATAATGTAACTAAGAATGAACTATTACCTAAACGAAAATGTGCTACAAAAATTCGTAATGTATTCGACAAAAGTTGTATGAGATTTTTTGATGTAATTTTTACGATGTCGATACGAACAAGTTACTTAAAATTTTCGTTATAGGCCCCTAACAAGATTGTAAAAAAATTGTCACTAAATGACCACTCGAAGTTCATGAGAATTTCAAAAGTGCAACGCGCTTTTCAAATGATAAAGAAAAAAGATCACTTCTTCCATTTTCAACAAGTTCCTCGGGGAAATAGTAAGAAATGGCCCCGGGGCGGGGGCGGTGCGGCGCGGGGGGCGCGGGGCGGCAACTCTAATGTACTAAGCCGTTACAACTTTAAATCTACTAGTGTACCATTTCCGGATGGAGATGTATTTTAAAACTCTTTTATAAAGACAGAAAATCTTACGTGAATAATACGAGTATATAAGACGTTTTTTTTACATAATAATTACGTAAACAGTATCGTAACTGTATTATAACGCAACAAACCTGTAATCTAGAGGATATTTGATTTATATGGAGAAAATAGTAATATAAAATTCATGACATTTTATTTTTATTCTGTCGTACAATTTTCTATTTCTGAACTATTCTTTAATCGTCTCAAGATCGTTTACAATCTTACTTCTTACTAATGTTATATGCGAAAGTGTATATGGATGGATGTTTATTAGAAAGTAGGTCCGGAACGGCTCAGAAGATCTCGATGAAATTTGGCACGGATGTAGAACATAGACTGACATAAGCTACTTACTTTTTTTAAATTCCGCACGGAGTAGCGTGCAATTAAAAATAGTAAATCTTCGTAAAATAAAATCCGATTCTTGATATCCGTGTACGGGAACTAAGAAATGATACGTGTAGCCCAAGAGACAGTTGAGTTAAATCTGTCGTCTAAATTCAAGCAACGATGTTATGTGACACCTCCATACCTTCAATTTGCGAGCTCTTCTGAATTACGAAGGTCCTCACATAAATTGTTCCAATATTCCCCGACACCGACGGCATGCTAAAGTTAAGTAGACCTCACATCACACCGTTGCGTAACAATCAACAAATTAAAATATTTTCTGGCTAAATAACAACTATAATATATCACGAGTATAAAAAATAAGAAAATTATGTAAATGCCTGCGGAAGAAATAGGCAAGCTTTGCTATATTAAGTGTGTTAAGCGTACATATTAATAAATTATTAAGACATTAATATAAGACAGAATGATATTTAATAAACTAATCTTGCTTATGTTAATGTCAGAAAAGAACAGAACGTAGATATTCGTATAAAGTCTAATTCTTCCTAGGGAATTAAACCTTGTGACCTACACGGTAAAAAAATTTCTGTTACCAGACTAATTTGTACGTCACGGTGTATTTGCGGCCTCGTCAGTCACGTAGAGTCGAAGATGCGTCAACGCGGATCGATGGCCGAATTCCAAGGCGTGCGTATTTTTCATTAGCGGCGAATTTGGTGCGACCACAAAGAGAAATGGAATCGGATATATCACAAGGGGCCCTTTGTGCTCACAAACAATTCGTGATGCCGCATTCCCGATACTTTGCGTTATTTTTATTGAAGACATAAAGGGATCGGACACAGGTGATATCGAATTATTTCAGTGAAAATTACGTTTTGGATCAGATAGATTTTTTTGATCTTTTATTTCATACTTTACTTATACTTTGCTTCAAATTCATGTTACTTTCTTAGTGTTAATATCTATAAAATTATAACAGCTATAAGAAGTTTCGCAAAGAAAAAAGTCATAAGAATTTTCGCTTCTGTTTGATCGTGTAAAAATAACAAAAGGAAGTCGACTATTTATTTCCTGTCTATATTTCAATGTCAACGAAATAGTTAGTACAAGTGGGTGTATTCCAAATTGATCCAACAAACATGTCGACCGCAATCATAGATCAGGTCGTAGCTAACGACTGAGGCGGTTTGTTCCCGCACAAAGCCGCGATTTATTGACCAGCCTCAATTCAAAGGGTTCGCGTTCCAGCAATACGAAATACGTATAGATCGAGAACATGATATTGGCTTGCAAGACAAGTTTCTGTTAATTTGATATACAAATATTAATATACAGGATGTCCAAATTATTGCTACCAACACACTTTACTTTAAATAATTAGAGAAACTTTTAATTGTGTCAAATATGTATTTTGCATTGTTTAAAAAAATTAATATTACTTGTAACGGCATGTCTGAAATTCATAAATACATGGCTCATGCAACATTAAAGGATTAAACAGTCCCTCGTTTTTTAAAACGGGTGCATGCCTATAACTTAACTATCGAACTGTTGTGCGATTGTTGATTGATTCGCAACCCATTCAACTGTTCAGTTGCACAACTATAAATCGAGTAGTGTGCGCATCTCCATATAAACTCATAAGAATCAAAGCAAGACTAAACAGTTGTACGATAATTTAGTTTCAGATGTGAGCACGCTCTTGTAGTTACATCATTACCTAACAGTTAAATTTCTTGAATAACTTTTCAAAAGTATACAACAAAATTTTACGTCAAACCAATCCAACTGAGCTGAGATCCTCTTCTTAACGTCTGTAGCACAACTATAAAAGGTACAAATCCAACGCCGGGACCCGCACAAGTCACTCAAATACCTTTTAACTAAGGGTCCTTTGAATTTTAATTTAATTGCTATTAGATTTTTCCTCGAAAACGCACTTGATGCCTGTTCTATTCATATTTAAATACTAATTAGAGGTTATGTGATTTGTTCTAGTACCACTTCCTTGCATTATAATTGCTATTCATAGTTCCGTAAACGATTTGAATATTAGCAGATTCGCTTGTTTCGTCTTTTATAAAAACTTAGCATATTGTCGCCTGCTGAACGTAATAGCAATTTTTTATTTTGTACATTTACTCTTACTGCATTACTAAGTCTGTTAATGGTTATTTAACTCTTCACTAAGAGAACCTCTTAATAACCAAATGACTAAACTACTTGCTTTTGTTTTTTTTTTAATTTCACGCGGACGGAGTCGCGGTCTAAAGCTAAGATTCATTTCTAATTAAATTTATATTGTTTAGGAAATTATATCGACTGATCCGATAATTATGTTAAGCTTACTCTTTAAGAAAAAAAAACAATTTAGTACATAAATAAGTTTCTTAGACATCAGTATCTATTTAAATTGAGTCGGGAAGTTGTCGGGAGGTAAATGAGGCGTGCCTGAGAGAAGTTCGCCCAACTTCTGCTTGCTTCGTAAAGTTGTCGTGTATCGGCTAAGCACACTATGAAAGTATTCTTCTCAGAAAATGAAGCATAATTAAAAGATGATTTAATAAAAAAATAAGAATTTCTTTAATAGTTTAATAGTCCTGTTAAATCCACATAAATTCCAAATCAATTTCTTTAACATTACCTATTCCCATTTACTCTAGAACGATCGTATTAAGAGATATCTACTCTAAACCAATTCTACGTTTAGGTTTCTATGCAGCGTACAATAGTTAAGTATTATAAAATTCAATAAACAAGTAAACAAATCATTATTCATCTTAAGTCGAATGCTTTCAAGGAAGCAGATACAAAAAGTATTGATCTACAAAAACTATAAAGAACTCCACTTCAGTTCCAAGTTCATTTCAATAGAGATGTTATTCAAACAAGCTGTACTACCATCGAAATGTATTGGCATCAAAGTTGGCTAATAGAGAGGAGATAGGGCACGGCGCGAAATTGAATACGAGCTCCGCCAATCTCCCCGATAGATGCAACGAATGCGGCCAAAGCACAAGTGACAGCGGAACACATTTTGCTTTAATCAATACCAAGTCAATGAAATTAAATAACTCTCAGTTCATACAAACAATTTATCTACGAATTCTGTTAAAAATTATGTCAGTATTCCATAAAAGTTCCGCACAATCTACCGCAACATAGATAAGATAATACAACACTTGTCTTACAAAAATAGTATAAACCAATACACTTTAGAATCCTTTAAAAAGCGAGGATACCTTCTCAAATGACGTCAACGCATCAGTTTTGGTATTTGGCGATGTTCATATCGGTGTTGCAACTGTACGTTTACATCCTTATTTTAGTACATCAAGGGAGTTTTGTATTGTAATAGGCCAATCTGCTTATCACTTATACAGTATAGGTAAACACAGAGTGTAACAGCGCGGCACGGATTGCTACAAGATTGTAAATAGCAGTCCGATAATGCACGCTCTGGAAGATTCTGAAGTGCAATCTGTCTTCTATTAGATGAATAGTACTCGTTACTCTGTGAATAATGTAAAAAGTCAACTAAACTCTAGATAGCTATTAACTTTATCTACATAATTAAACTTAGTGAATACGTCGTATTATCTCTACAGTACTCCGTATCATTTAAATCACTACTGACAACAAAAACATGCCTACTCTTTATCACATTGTCTTCCGAAGTTACACTGCTGGCACACTTCATCGATGTTTTTACCTCACACTTTTCCACACTACATTCTACACAAGCTTCATTGTATTCGAGTCGAGAGTATAGTCTCCGATAAATATGTTCAGAGTACTTTGACCCACCCCGCCCCCCGCGTCCCTTGCACGTAAGGTATAAAAAGGGGTGATTGGCAGCCGGGAGAGGGGCTACACAAGGTGGTCGTTATTTAGTACGGCAGGCGCCGCTGTTCTTTATGGCATGGAGAAATGCGTGCGGCGCCGACACGGCGTAACTATGACGTCATCAGAACGTTAATTGTCAGTTTTAATACGATTGTACAGTATTATAGGCTAGATTTATGTCCAATCTACTCGTTTTCTGTTGATTTAAAAGCTTAAAAGCTTAGCTTCAGAATTATTGAGCTTATATACAGCTTACAGCATGTTTATGCTCTGTTTGTTGTTTCCGTTTAAGCCGCTTATTTTGTTACGTATAAAGTAAAACTGCTTTTATGTTACAACAACAAATGCTCAAGTATGTCAATGTGCTAAATATTAGTAGCTGTTTAAATATAATGTAATAAAAAAATGTTGAACGAAGTATCGCAAAGGAACTATTTTTATCAACATTTAGTTCGTACAGAAATTCGTATTCACTAAATTATTTTTAAATTCGAAAAGTCTTAAGTTAAATATCACCTAGACAGTTTGTCTAGTACACGTCTATATCTCTGTAAGTTTGAGGTTATCTTCCCAAACTTGGAGCAACTTGGAAATTCCTTTGACACATGCTCACCTCGAATAACTTTGACACAAGTTTATCGAATGTTCGACGCATACTTGCTATTCCTGACAATGCGGCACACCCGGAAATTTACTTTAACATTTAGTATAACAATCGATATTACGTGTAAATTAAAAAAAAAACATTTCATTTAAATATGTAATAACATTAGGTAAGAAAAGCAAATACATAATAATTAATGGCTCGAACGAGAAAAGTTTAACAAACGAAATAAATAATGCAATAGCCAATATGCTTAAGAGCACTGAATTATTTATAAACTTAAGTAGATCGGGTTTCTGAACATACATTTTTATCGCACATTCTCGTAAGGTTTAAAGGCATTAAATAACTTAATACTTCAAACTTTTATACTTCGCAATAAATGAATGAATTACAACATTTTTAACTCCAATTTTTAATAGCATTTATCTCAAATGTCTCAGTATTCATTGATATATAATTTACAATATCCAGAGCTTAAAGCGGTTATATATTAAAAAGTTTAACACAGAAAAGAACAAATTGTTTCCTGAATGAGCCACCTGCGACTTAAAGTAGGGGGTTTTACTTGACATCTAATTATGCGCTTGCTTATCTATACTCCTATACTAATATTATAAAGAGGAAAGATTTGTATTTTTGTATGTATGTAACTCAAAAACTACTGGGCCAGCTTTACACCATTAAAAAGCTACGTTACCAGTGAGTAACATAGGCTATGGTTTTTATTATTTTTTATTCGCGGGCGAAGACGCGAGCAACAACTAGTTCTAGAAATGTAATCGTAACTGTATTACCCCACAAAATATACCTGTGTATATTACCTATTAAGTAATGGTGTAAAACTGGCCCATTAGTTTTTGAGTTATATACATACAAAAATACAAATATTTCCTCCTTACAATAGGAGTATATAATAGATTATATATAATAGATATAGTATTAAACACTGTTTAGGTAACGTGATTAAACTCTTAGACCGCCGCGTTAATATTATACGAGTAGACGTCAGCATATGCATGAGCATTTCTGCTTACAGTATAAATACTTTTTTTTTTTTCTAGACCGCATTTTGCAAGCATACGGATAATGTTTGAATAGGCATGATTTGTCAAAAACACGTAAATGGAGCTAGAATCAAGGTTTAAAAGGGTTGATTTTTAACAAAAATGTAATTGAAACACTATTTATTTATTTAAATTATCTAAGTTTCTTATGGTAAGACCTTGAGGTCTTAAGTCAATGTTTGTATTCCATTTAATCATATTTCTTCTTTTGTAGATAATATCCTATTCTAATCTAATATTTATTGGATACATCTTTAGAAAGAGATGTTATCGTTACCATGTGACAAACAGACCCGAAAATAGTGAACAATAAAAATTTAACAATGGCAGAAATATCCTCGTCTCTTGTTACTTGTTTGCCCGTTAACCTCCACCCATAAAAAGGATATAAAAGCGATAGTTCCCAATAAAGTACGCGGAACAATATCGTCTCACATAAAAGTTATGAATTCAACAGCAGTCGCACGTACAATTGACAATAAAACTGATCGAAACGGCGATCCTGAGACGATGAAGTTTAAATACCTTTTATTTGCCGTAAACACGACGGCAGGGGGAAAGCGGAAGGGGAGGGGATCTGAATCAGGTAGAGAAGTAAGTACTAGATAGGCTTGGCAACGAGCTTCGTTATAAATCGCGGTGGCGAGTGCCGCCTCCTTGATAGCTAGGCCGAAAATTTTGGCAAGAACACCTCGCCCGTAGCCCGTAGCCCGTAGCTCGTAGCCCGTAGCCCGTAGCGTCACCAACTCCTGTCACTGGCCCAAGACAAATGGCGTTGGATTTTTATTTTCGTGTTTCACTTCCTCTTTCTTGTCCAGCAAATGTAAAATAGTTAAAAGAAACCAGTAATATTTATGTATTTGATACATTTTCAAACAAATACATTCACTTATGGTATTATATGAATTTCTTTTAGTTATAATATGTAAATCTAAGTAATTCACATCTTCGCTTGTGTAACATACTGTATAACTCTATAAACACCACATTTTGGTGTAGACGCCGTTAGGGTAGTTTTGTAAAAGCCGTTTCATCGAGTGAACTTTAGAGAGGTGGGTCCATTTGAAAGCAATAGTGAATTCGGTGGCGCCTTGGTAAGTCATGAATAATTTTGTCCCAGCAGACTGTAATTCACGCTTCTAACCGTAAATTATTTTGTACATTTCATTAAACGTTACATACGTAAGTACAAATGTTATTTTTATGTATCTTGTCACTCAAAAGTTTTTTTTTTTTATATCAAAAGGGGGCAAACGAGCGGCGAGAACACCAAGGTGGTCAACGACGCCCATGGACATCCGCAACACCAGAGGAACTACAGATGCGTTGCCGGCCTTTGAGGAAATGATATGCTCGCTTCTTGAAGGACCCTAAGTCGTATTGGTTTGGAAATACCGCCGAGGACAGACCGTTCCACAACGCGGCTGTGCGGGGCAGAAAGTTCCGCGAAAACCGCACGGTTGTGGAATGCCAGCCATCGAGATGGTGAGTATGGTACGTGGCGGTCTGTCGTGTCGTCCGATGACGGGACTCGGCGGCAGGAATCTACATAGTTTAGTTCTTTAGTAATTTTAAAACATCTCTCCAATATTGTAGTTGATTTAAATTGCATTTCCCTCGATTCTCGTAACTGAATTTCTCACGAGTATCACGTAGGCTTGAATAATTCTGTGAGCGGAGGTGATACGGCGAGTGGGGGCCCGAGATAGCGTTTAGGCCGATTTCTTGGCACCGGCCCCGTCAATAACTGTTCCCCGGCCGCCGGAGCCTGATTCTTGGTACTGGGAAACGAGATCAATTGCTAAATGTACATGAATACTGTTATATTAATTTTGCTTAAAATATTAACATCACTCTTTATTGGTCTACTGCTGGTCCTTTCTTTTCTGCATTCTATCATATTAAGCGGATGACAAGGCATATACGAAAGAAGGGCGATATTTTGTATATGTTTGATTAGTTCAATTAACTTTATTTTTGTATCGTTTTCATTTCATTAAGCAAGTGAACGAAATAAAGAAAATAACATCTCCACAGCTCCGCGCTAATTACACAAACCGCGCTACGAACGAATCAAATTATCGCGCTCATTTGATCTCAGCTCGGATCTACGCGAATATGTCTGGACGAGGCATAAACCTCAATCTGTGCGAAGTAAATTCAACGTAATACGGCCGCGCTGTACGCCTTCCAAATTGCTTTCGGCCGGGATAGCAAAAAATTTATATATGAAATTTCGCTGTCCGCAACACATGAAGTTGGGTGAAGTTGTACACAACAAAAACGCTTGCCAACGTGGGAGAGATCGCCCAGTTGTTTATGCGATCGCCAGAAAGGTATCAGATAATGTCTACGCGATTTATGTTTAAATAATGTCCGGAGAAACTTGTGGAAATTGGCGCTATGAATTATCGATGTTATTTAGTGCCAAGTTTATTCGTGTTTGTGTTTGTTGCTTTTTATGGGAACGCTTATGAGTTATTCGGATTGCGTGTTAGCAGAAAGCCACTTACGTTAATGCTTTATGTTTACGTTTATATTAACCACATATTTGTACTAATAAACATTATTTTTATAGTACAAGAAAGAAAATAGTTTTAAGTTGTAATTTGGAGATATAACTATCGCATAACTGTTTAATCTCTCTTTGATTTCTGAGCTTATATGGAGCATACTACTCGATTTTAATTGTGCAATTAAACAGTTGAATTGGCTGCGAAACAATCGGTAATCTCGGAACAGTTGTGCGATAGTTTAGTCAAAGGTGTGCCCGATATAACGGAAATGTAATTCATTCAATACATAGACATTACTTAAAGGACAGCGAAACCTTTAGGTGTGAAAAAATGTACAATCATTTTAGTTGTAATTTAGTCTAATCATTCCCTAATTTTAAATTTAATTCTTAGATTTATAGAGCTTAATAGACTTGGCTTGTTATTAGCATTAGTTATTACTCACGACACGATTGAGGTTATAAGTCAGGAGCTGTAGCGTTTTATATAAATTAATTAATTAACTAATTTGTCAGATCGTGTTTCTGTAATTTTTCTACAAAACAGCTTTACTATTTTAACTTACTGTAAAATTAAGATCAAAATTTGAAAGTATTACAACGGCCTCATGACGACAAGTGATAAATGACAGTACGGTGTTAGTGGGAGTTATCGGCAAACCATGAAGTTTCAAACTTCCTGAGATATATATGTATTTCCTTAGTTACGTTGTAACACGGATTACCTACAATTACAGTTGCTAGACGCCACGTCGTTTGTGTACGGTAAACGGCATAATAAATGTGAAATCCTGTGTGTACCAGTCGGCATATAATCCGCTACACTTGTCACTTGCACCACAAACTCGCTCCGAACATTTCAGGTCGCTTAAGTTTACTAAGCCGATAGCTCGCGAACAATCTCAAGATGTTCGCGGACGTGATATGATTTTAATTAATTACTCCCCCCTCTTCACCCCCTCGTCACCCCCTATCTCTCCCATACGTGTCGACAAAGTTGCCAAAGTGTTGTGTGTCGTAAATTTAATGGATTTACATGTGAAGAACTTTAGAACATTATCAACACTAACATTTAATTTGTAAATCGTAGTTTGGTTTGACTTCTATATGGATATTAATCTTAATAAACGCATGTTATGACAGCAGTAGTATCTTTTACTAATAGATAAGTATACACACACCCTTAATTTATTCCACATAAATGCTGACAGCACTAATGTTCCTCTGATTATTCTCTCTTGTTTAAGACTAATGTAAGGTTTGCTTAAAGATGTATATAATAATAACAAAGTGCATACGAACTTATAAAAACATATCTCATAGTTACGGATATCTATATTGAAATAAATGATACAAAATTAATAATACTCGTGAGAAATCTTAAACACGCGTCATAACTCAGTGCACATCGGAAACAGGCATCGTAAGCAGATTTATAGTATTGTATACATCTGTTCTCGATCGAATAAAGCATACATTTGTCATTCGCAGTCGACGCAGCACACGCCGCGCCCGACGCCCTTGCCGAGCACAATCGATAGTAAACTAGCATTTAGTGTAATATTGTTTGTTGTTTTAGATAACAAACATATACCTTTAATCTATACTATCTATATCTATACTTATATTATAATAAAGCGTAAACACACACTTCTTTGTTGCCTAAGATGTCAGCAATTGCAGCATATTTTTGAATAATTATTTTTTTTAATAAAAAGCCCTACACTTACGTCACTCATTATGCTATATATTTCACGCCATTAAACTTAGGTGGTAAATATTTTGAATAAAAACCCTAATGTGGGAAAGAGACCATAAGTTGCTGCCAACATCAAGAAAAAAAGATTGCTAAGGCTTGTCTTGTCTTGTCATGTCATTTTGACATTTGCTATTGATAATTTGACAAATGTAAACAATAAAATAAAATTTTCATAATTTCATGCGGATGAAGCCGCACGGGAACAGCTAGTACCTGATAAGTCTCCAATCATTTCAATGTTATGGTCTTGCAACAGTTTTAATTCCATCACAAGACACAAGATGGATTTTTAATTGTTCAAGGAGGTTGTAATATTAATGTATGGTGAAGTAAAAAAATAAAAGATGTAATTTATTTCGTTTAAAATATACGGTTCGGTGTGAAACTATTAGGCACAACTAGTAACATTATAAAGGTAGAGAATACAGTTATTAAACTGCAGTAATTATGAACTTTTAACATAAACGGAATCGAAGTAAGAAGACGGCGAGACATCTGTCGCTCAGACGCGGAAGCAAGATATGACATTTGCATTTTATTAAAATCACAATTTTATATTTTCAGCTCCGTCGGCGTCGGCGTTCCCGCGGCCGCAACATTTTCTATAGTCATGCTTATTTCATAAAGCGCACGCCGTTACTGTGCCTCAACAAATCGTTGCAAAATATAAGCTGATATTAAATCTTACTAATATTATAAATGCGAAAGTTTAGATGGATGGATGTTTATTAGAGTTTGTTGCCTAAACGGCTAATCGGATCTTGATGAAATTTGGCACAGATATAGAATATAGTTCAAATCCAAATGTATAAATGTGAATTACATGTGTAGATACATTTGCCCGTTCTCACAGTGAAAGAAAACATCGTGATGCAACCTGCACAACAATACGATCAGTGGTTTTTAAGCCAAAGTTAAAATCTTATAGACTATAGGGACCATTTCTCAACAGTTGTCGTTTTAAAAGGTCAGCGTTACGGCCAAAACAAATCATGAACTCTGCCAAAATCTCCGACTGCAGGAAATGGCTGCATTACACTATAATGTACATTATCACAGTAAAATAGTTCTTTACCAAACCAATACATAAAATTGCAATTTATCACCAATTTTATCGTTCGTCTTCTATAGATCTACACTAAAAGTACTTTAATTGTTCCTTTCTCGATTATGAGTGTCGTATTATTAAAAAATTAACTTACTCTAATGTAACTCTGTTATTAAATGAAACATAATACGCTGAACACTCCCTTTTAGAAGCTCCTTTGATACGACAAACCCAAGTTAAATGTTTCTGACAGCTGTAATTGAATAAAGCAGAGGGTTATATAATGCTTTCATGTATGTATAACTGATGTATACAAAGATGATATTATAGGTATTGTAATATATTACATAACTAGCTTTTGCCCGCGACTCCGTCCGCGTTAAATTTAAAAATAATAAAGTAATGAAAAAAATATAGCCTAAGTTACTCACAGATAAATTTCCTTTCTAACGGTGAAAGAATTTTTAAAATCGGACCAGTAGTTTTTGGGCCTATTCATTACAATCAAACAAATAAAGTTTTCCTCTTTATATTATAATATTAGTACAGATAATGTAAACATATCAGTAACGGGAACTATTAGCGGTTTACTTTTAGAGTTTGTGCTTCAAATTCTGAAACATAGTGTTCAAAACAAAACTGAATTCCATTCAAAATTTTGACAAATGTCAAAAGATTAAGTGACCTAAGCAATAAGACGTTGTTACGTTTATAAGTGTCTAAGTGTGTAATTATTGTTTACAAACCACACATATACAAAACAATAATAGATGTCTGATAAATGGTTAGTTTAGGTATTAAAAAATTGTTAATTTGCGACCTTATTCGAAGTATCATTAGGTAGAAGTTATCACAAATTTCTCAAATAACTAATATTTTTTTAATCATAAAAAACTCAATTATCGAAAGCAATTTTCCATCAAACGTTACGACCACGAGCATATTACTTTCCATTTATCTGCAAATAAAAGTCCCGCTGGGCAACTTATGCTGGGTTTCTGAAGTTTCCATTTATTTTATCATCACCTAGTGATTCATTAGTGTAAGGTTGAACTAAGTTTCAAAGGAGTAAAACTCAAGTTACGTAGAAGAAACACATTTCTTTAAGTTATCGAAATAAAAACACTAACGAATGGTTAATAGTAGCTGGGAAACCGGCCATTAAAGCGTTATATCTTATTGCTTCAATATTATCAGATCATTCGATTCCAATGCCATTTTGTATTGAAAGTTACTCACAGCCTACTTATTTTGTTCGTATTAGGTCTTAGCACGCACTGCCATGACATTGGATTGACCTTCAGAACTAAACTTTCTATGTCAAGGTTCTAATGTTTGGAACAGACTGGTCTATTTTTATTGAAGACTACTCAGTAAATATCTAATTATATTAGCTGTTGCTCGCGACTTAATCTGCATGAAAATTTAAAAAAATGTAAAGATTTAGCCTATGTTACTGATAACGTAGCATTTTAATAGTGAAAGATTTTCTTTAGTTTTTTAATTTCCTCTTTAAAATATTAGTATAGATTAAAAACCTTTAATTTATCGTAATTCAAATGAATTTAAAGTTGTACATTG
Organism: Papilio protenor; assembly: GCA_029286645.1. Classification (NCBI taxonomy): domain Eukaryota; kingdom Metazoa; phylum Arthropoda; class Insecta; order Lepidoptera; family Papilionidae; genus Papilio; species Papilio protenor. The sequence goes on along the minus strand of JAGSMZ010000061.1, from coordinate 510,543 downwards.
TCTTGTAACACTTTTAAATAAACGATTTAACAAAAGAAAATTATGACACTGCTCAATGTTTTCGTTCAAAAAGTTTATAGAAAGGGACTGTAGCTACGAAGCTGTGACGTCACTACGCCTACGCACAGCCCCCACTCATTGTATGTCAAGGAAGAGGTTATAAAGGTGTGCTTACAGTAGAAGCGTTTTAAATGATGACATTTTTAATAAAAAAAGACATGATGTTAAACTTTATTATTTAATAGGACCTAAGAAACTTGATGTAGTATTAGTTTATTTAACACTAGCTGTTGCTCGTGACTTCGCCCTCTCGAAACTAAAAAATAATATAAAATAACCTATATTACTCACAGATAAATTACCTTTCTAATGGTGAATTTTCAAATCGGCCCAGTAGTTTTTACATTAATCGAATACATACAAAAATAAAAATCTTTCCTCTTTATAATGTTAGCATACCTAGACAAAAACAATAAGCACATAGCTATTTAATCCAATATTACCTTATTATTTTTATTAACTACTTCAATAATAAAATAAATCAGTTTAGCAAAAACAATTTAATTCGCGTTTTAGAACGCTATCGATTTTAGTGTACACGCACCTTAAGCAGAGCTCCGGCTACAAATTTAATAGTTATGGTAATATACGAAGAGACAAACCCATTCGGTAGCGAATTTATATTCCAATAGAGGTCTGTGATACTGCGACGCCGTATTGAAAGAAAAAATATCCTAGATAAGTATAAAAAATATTTCCATACACCTGTACATCGTAAGATGTATGGAAAAAATATTGTAGCCACGAAACGTGAATGTATTGAATATATTCACCATACAAAATGCTTTATTTTCTTTAGAATAGGATCTTATACTAATAAGATAAAACAAAATGACGGTAGACAGAAATCTTAAACAATATTTTGATTCATGTTAATATTTATATTTTTTGGGATATATGCATCGTAGTTTAAATAGAAACATATGAGTGTAAATTTGTAAGTATTTCAAATATTAGTAATGCCCACTCAGAATCGTTTAAAGGTCACTAAAGGTGTCTTCAAAATGTAGTATGAGACAACGCCATGAAAGAACTTCAGTAAATTAAAGAACGGTTAAAGTAGAGTTAAAAAGAGCTTAATAAAATCACATTTCTATTATAGCGAAAATTCTAATCCTCCGTAACATAATGTATGTGGATTTAATTTTCTTTTTATATATAAACATCAAATTGATACGTAGAGATAATTTCAGCACATATCCTATGAAAACATGTTTTGATAGAGTTCAGGTAGTGTAAAAAGATCTTTTCTGCTGACCTTTTGTGGGTCGTTGTATTATGTTGCTGCCGTGAAGCGGCTGTAATCATTGGGCTTCGCTGACTTTATTTACATAAAAATAAAAAAGTTAAAATACCTCTCCGTTTTATTATAAATCAGAATAAGTAACATATAGACGTTCAAATTTTAGAAACCTCTACAGCCTTAGTTGTCGTATTCTGTAAGAATTTTTTTATTGAATATTACCATCATTTAATTATTTGCAATAAACTTTTTTACGAATTTAAAAGTTCAATAATTTTTGCTGCGTTCTACTTAAGTATACTTAGCGGTAACTTTGGTTACTTAACTAACTTGATGGCTATACCCGCGTAGTCACGTGCTGCCGATAAATTACAATAAAAATCTACGAAGTTTCCAACAAAAATTAGCAGGTAAAAGTTGGTAATGTGGAACGAGAGAACTTGGAACTTTTGCCAATCGACTATTTAGATATCGAACTTTCGCTTTGGTCACGTTCACGTAAAAGTGGTGTTAAATAATCTTGAACAAATTATATTCGATTAAAGAATTAAATATTATTGTAAATACTTCTTTAATATACATTTGGTATAAATATAATCAATATAAAAGCAAAGGTAGAAAAGAGTTAGGCAATTCCTAATTTCAATTGGATTGAGAGAAACGCCACTTTAAATTATTTCATCACTAAAATTCATTGTTATACATACACAAAGTAACTACAAAAATAACCCCAAATCATATACCTTGAGTTATCTTAAACATGCAAGTGTAGAGTTTCGAAAACATCTTAACTCGATAAGCACCAAAATTCCATTTTAATCAGTACAAATGTGACAAGACGAGCCGTAAAGCGGCAAAATGCAGCCAACTTTAAACATTCCGTAAGTCGCCTGTCACTAAAACTTGTACTTACAAGTTCACAAGTCGCAGCTCTACGCGGTTATTAGATACGCAACTTCCAAACGTTGCTGACGTCATCGTGTTCAACTGTCATTTGTTTTATTAATAGTAAATGTGTGGAATCAAGAATCAAGTTTGATTTATTTTTTCCTTATTTAACTTTCCGAGTAACTTACTGTTGACTGTTAGCGTCAATATTAAAAAGGCAAACAGTGACAACTCAGTCACAAAAAAAAACGAAATGTCAAATCTATTGTTCTTTGCCGTAAATTAAAAAACGACTGATAGGTACTTCATTTTACTAATGTTATAAATACGAAAGTTTGGATGGATGGATGGATGTTTATTGGAATTTGTAGCCTAAACTGCTGAATGTAGCTGATAGTATGGACGAACACGTAGGCTGCTCACTATTGTTTTTTTTTTTAATTTAACGCAGATGGAATCAAAGGCGAAAGCTAGTTACACAATAAAAACATGTAATGCGTAAAGTAAAGTCAACGAAATTCGCGACTTAAGTCTCTAATAAAAAAATACTTTATCCAAAAAATAGTTGACCATGAATCCTGGTAATCACGTACGAGTGCGTCATAAACAACAATATCGTAGATGCGTAAATTTTCATCAGGAGCGCAGAATAGCCGCCCGCGTCATGCGATATTTCATAATACCAACATTGAACTGTAAAATATTTGGCCACTCGCGGCTTTTAGAGAAACTAGCCTCGTTTGCGGCCTACTGACAAATGTAATTGAGATATACCGCTCCTAGTTTAGTATACAACTGTTTTGTTTTTTATGAAAACAAAAGCAACATCAACATTTACATCCAAAAAGAAATCTTATATTTTTTGTTTTCATTCATGATTAACAGACCTTTTAATTTATACGTTTTCTCATAAAGTATAATCATGACCATTAAATTCAGTAATTTCATCTGACACAGTTCCATGTCAGTGCTCCAAAGTTCATTCGAATATTAAGTTACAACCGCTCGTTATAAGATCCGCTGTCCCTTTCTCTCCTTTACACTAACGAACCTAAAAAGACATCCGGCCATCATTTGCTAACATAGAATCTTTATTTCAATTTTAAAATAATCCAGCTTTATATAACTAAAGCAATGTATATCTAACAGATAAGTTTATCGGGTACTAGCTGTTCCTTGCGACTTTGTCTGTGTGAGATCAAAAAATAATAAAGAAATAGCCAATGTTACTCGCTGATAACGTAGATTTTTAATAGTAAAAGATTTTTTTTTAATAGGTCAGTAGTTGTTAAGTTGTTTCAATACATACTAAAATACAAACCTATCATCTTTATTAGTATAGATTAATATTATATCAGCTTTTCCCGCCACTTTATTGGTGCTGAACTAAAAAAACTTAGTAATTTACATATATTCTACGTCTTTGGCAAACATCGAGATCTGTTAAACCATTTTCGAGTTACATAATAACAAACATCCGTACTTTAGCAATTAAATATTTGTGCGTTTAATTATTTTTAACGTATAAACCCATCAAATAAAATTAATCTCAAAGAGTATACAATAAAGCAGAATCTTAAGACTGTTATCGCTTCCACATGAGTCGTAAATTTAAGAGAAAATAAGTTAACGCTTAAAATGTGTTCTTTTGGAATAACCCACGCCTTAAGCCGTAACCTCGAATCACCGTGCGGCACGAAATTTTGCGGTTAACAGGGTAATAGGCCCGGAGTGCGTAATAAACTACAATATACCGCACACGAGTCAAGATTCCCTTAACTTCTTACAAGTTCTTTCTCATGTTTATTAGGTTTGAAATTCGATCTTCATAGACATGAAATTCACAAAAATGCCATTTCTTTAATTTTTTTAACATATTGCAAAAAGTCTGTTTTTGGTAAATCATTGACATCGCCAATAGTGAAAGGGACAGCAACGTCCATAAAGAATTTAAAAAAACCACTTCAATTACCATTTTAATGGTAGAAGCTCAGACTTAGTCTAGGTCATCGGCTGGCAACGTCGTAAATACTATAAAAAAATTAAAACTGATTAATTTTGCTTTTCCACAATAAAACATAAACCTTTGGCTACCGTTACATATGAGTTTGATTAATCTCAGAGTAATATAGGAACCGTAAAATTTTATTACCTACTTAATATCCCTATTCGCAATAAAAACGTTCGGTCTGTATGTAAGAATATATTACATAATATATCTATAGTTAAGATCAGTAACACAGATTAAATAAACAAAATCACATTAATAAATTCATATATTTATGTTTAATATGGCAATCATTGCAAAATTATAGGAATAAATACTTGATTTAATATCAACAAAAGATGCGTAAAAAGCCTTTATAAACCCGAGCAAATTTTCTTTAAATTATAACTTCACTTTTCATAAGAATTAGCAGTTAAGTGCCAAGACAAAGGTATAACTTTGACATCTCGAAGGATAATTTAAATATTCAAATTTTGTCCGAACGCTTGTTGGACTTTGTAAGAGAAATATGTGATTTAGAGGGAACGAGCAATTACTATGAGTTCTTAAATACTTTGTTAGAATAAAGACCCTTAACAAATGCTGCTTAATTGTCGCTACCGCCGAATATGTACGTGAAAGAAAAAAATAAAGCCCACTACAGACGCTCAAGTTTTGCTACACGCAGAGCTTTAACTGTACAGTTAGACTGTGAAAACTATCACTAAGAACTGAACGAATATATCGGGTTTTATAAAAAAAATAGTAGACAACTAAAAATAATTTAACCCACTACTAATCTTAAGGTTTATAAAAGTACTGTTGCTCGAGACTTCGCCCGCGTGAAATTAAAAAAAATAGTAAAGAATATAGCCTATGTTACTGACAATTTACCTTTCTAATGGTGAAAGAATTTTTGAAATCGGCCCAGTACTTTTTACGTAAATCGAATACATACAAAAATCGCAAAATACAAATCTTTCCTATTTATAACATTAGTAAAGATATATATTGAGACGTGAAAATATGACATAAGCAGTAACAGCCAACAACGTACATTGTCAGATTATAAAAGCGTTTTATAGCCAATAACAACGCTGATAACTTTGTAGATGCAATATTTTACGTTCATACGATCGCGCTATACGATGAATTTCAATGATCTATTTCATACAACAATCTCCTATACACATTATGGATGTCTTACAAAAGATCTAAACGCTTAGAAACAAGTATAAACAGATAATAAACTGAACTGAAAAACAGTTTACAAACTAAACAAAACATACATAGGCTGAAAATCTTACTAAGCTTACTTAATATTATAAATGCGAAAGTTTAGATGGATGGATGGTTAGTAAGAGTTTGTAGCCTTAACTACTGAACGGATCTCGATGAAATTTGGCATAGATGTAGAGGATAATCTGGAAGAACACATAGGTTGCTTACTTTTGTTTTGTTTACTTTCACTCAGACGGAGTTGAGGAAAGTTTGTCTAATAATATTTAAAATCAAGTTTCAAGAGAGGTCTGTGCAATCTCCGCGAATGTGGGAATCGTAAACGGGAATTCGTAGGCTGTAAACATTCGTACAATACTGCTTACAATGTAACCCCAACCTCTTTTATTGCACTCTATAAACCCTGTTATGTCATATCTTCAACAACCCCACATTGAAGTTGTGGTTTAACACCATTTTGTACATGACACAATGAATGTACAATACAAATTATTACACGACGGAATTAACGAGACCAATCTTAAGAGGGATAACGAAAAAGTTGTACTTGCTAATAGTAACCAGTATGACTAAGACGGAGAATAAATAAAAGTCGAATACAAGAAGTACTTCTAGACATCATTATTAAATTAAAACAGCCCACAGACCCCTGTTTTATGCTTATTTAAAGTATTCATTTAGGTAATAACAGCAATCTGGCAAAAAATACTAGCATTCGCCCGCGACTAAGTCCGATTGAATTAAAAAAGGCAAAAGTGAGTAGCCTATGTGTTCTACCAGAATATCCTCTACATCTATGACAAATTTCATCAAGATCCCTTCAATCGTTTAGGCTACAAACTGTAACAAACATCCATCTAAACTTTCGCATTTATGATATTAAGGACCTGTCCCACCACTGGCTGATAGAAGCTCAGATAGCTTAAAAATGACGTCACTGTCAGATAAGGTAACAAAATCCGATATTTCCATCACATATTTTACACGTTCGATTGTTATCAATTTAAATGTTAATCATAACCAAAACGTGGTACCAGAATTAATTTGTTCGTATCCATCAAAACAGTATAAAGCCGTTGTGTGCCGATAGATGGCAGCCAGACGTTGTAAAATCTGCGCAGACTTTTACAGCCAATAACGTTGATATCTTTGTCGCTGCAATGTTTTACGTTGCTCGAACGTTCGCACATTGCCGTCAATGTGAGACCGCCTTTACGCACATTCTGACTGGCAGATTATGAACTTTAATGTATCGTAATAAAGTCACTTTTACATTATACGAGTATTAGCAGTAATTAATCGGAGAATTTTTAATATTTCTTGTCTTACTTCTTACTAATATTATAAATGCGAAAGTTTAGATGGATGGATGGATGTTTGTTAGTGTGTAGCCTAAACGGCTGAAGGGATCTCGATGAAATTTGGCACATGTATAGAGGATAGTCTTGAAGAACAGATGGGCTAATTGCTTTTATTTGTTTTTAAATCCGCGCGGACGGAGTCGCGGGCGAAAGCTAGCATGACAATATTTTTAGACGAATTTGTTTTGATTTATAAAAGAACTATTAACTATTTGTAGATAAAAAAGCTTTCATAACGATCATTGACTCGGGAACTCCGTATTAAATATTTACTGTTTAATTCGCTATTACCGTGAACTAAGAATAAATGTGAACATTTAAACGTTCTATAGAAAATCGTTCGGAATTTTTGGCAACCTCCTTGACATTCGAAACGGACACCGGTTTTATGTAACGTATTTAAGTTCAGCCGTTCAAAAAAGGCAAAGTTAAAAGGAAACGCCGCTCATAAGTTTGATCTGGAGCCAAGAATAATCCGTACCTGAAAGGTCCTTTATTCACGAGCTAAACTGCGCCGTGTGACGTCATAAAGCAAAGCCTCCAACACCAGATGTTTAATGTTGTAAAACATAAACGTATCATGTATGTAAAAAAACAATTTGTAATGCATTTTTTTAGCACATGTGCTTTATAACTTTCTGTGAGGTTACAAATCTAACAAGAGTGGAAATCATATAAAGAAATATCATAATCTATCATATCAAAAACATTTCTTAATTACCCCAGACGTTCTTTCAGTGCGATGTGTCTTAAAATCCCATAAAAATGCAAAGCGAGCGCTCAAAGTCATAAATATTTTAATGAGAATATTTAATTAAAGTCGTCGCAAGATAGTTTAAGTCTGACTTGTGAACAACTTCAACAAGCTAAGACATCTTCAACATATAGCACGCAATTACTTATCTCAGATGCTTTTTAATAGCGAAAAAAAACAACAATTTAGCATCCTCGGTAACATAGAAATCTGTACTTTTACAGCGAGTTTTGATTCAAGGCCATTGACAGTACAGGAGTTAGGGCCCAGGACCCCAGACAATAAGGGTTGCCCTAGTCATGGTAAAAGAAACGCCATAATCTCGCCCATTGCTAGTAAAACTAGAAGCGGCATTGATGTATTCTTGAAAACCTAAACTAAACTCGTCTGTAAAGCTATGCAAGTCTAAACATGAATATAACAAGTCGACAGCGACCGCGTCGATCAATTATGACTTGATCCCCCCTCCCAGCCCAGCACCCCTACCCCCCGCGCCCGGCGAGATCGTTATTAATCATTATGCAGATTTTTACAGCTGCTGCTAATGACAGAGTATCATTGTGATTAATATGTACGAGAGAGTGATGGAAATGTTCGTCGGAGCGCTGTTCCTCACTACAGCCGGCTCGCTTGTTCTAGATGCTTCTATATTTCGTTATGTTGTGAATAAAGTTATACTGCTATTTCTCAATTAGAGACGCATCTTGTTTCTGATGGATTTCCTTAGGAAATTTATGTATTTTTGTGTCAATTACAATTTTGTAACTTAGTGTAAAGTAAGATTCAGTTCTCTCAAGACGAAATATTACATTCCACAACATTCTGTATTCTTAAGAAATAAAAGAAAGGCTATAAAAAATTGGTATCCCGCCAAAAGTGCTGCAAGACGATATGACGATTTACAACAATTCCGTGACCGCTCGAGGTGAGATGAACGTGAATTATGGCCGACGAAACTGTTGAATTTTATTAAGAATTATTACAAAACATGTTGCGAAACTCGAATCCCCCATAAATACTGCGTTAGCTTAAAGTTTGACAACAGCCGGCTCACTGGCCGCAATAAACGAGTCTGTTATTTGTTTTTCAAACGATATTCCGATTGTTTTTAAAAATATAAAACATTTTATCCATCGAGTACATTTGCAGATAAAACTCCGACATCAAATTTTCCAACTCTAGCTAAATTTAACGTTCGTTTTGTCTGTTTTTAGAAAATTAATACATTCATTACCAACAAATACTGTTAACTTGAACCTTTAATTACCACACTCACAGTCTTTTGAGGCTATTAACGACCATTTCACATATAGCAATGACGATTGTTGCGTGTAGAAGCACCACGTCATCATTGTATATAATAAAGCGATAGATAATAGTTGACAATTAATTCAAAGTGACTTGAGTAGAGCACATGAGAGCAAGACCGCAATCAATCCGGACTGCATCGGCCGGTGGGGGGTCGGCAGGTTGGAGTGTGCGGCGGGCGGCGGGCCGCGACCGGACGGTGACGGACTGCGATCCAATTTGCCGCCAAACCGACAATCTATCTACGCTTCGAGACTAATTCAAGATGGCCGCCAGGTATCCCGCTACACTACTCTACTAAGTTAACAGTTTATAAATCATAATCACTTCTCTAAATTCTAGAGTTGGTTTTATTTTTCAAATTGTTTGCAACAAAACAACTTATTGAGATATTTTTGGGAATTCTTACGCCACAGCTTTAATTTAAACTGTTTATTCTTTACTTTATATAGCAATATCATAGTCAAAATCATAAGTTACCAACTTCTAGGGAAGGAATTGGCTCCTGTGACACAGGGCAATCTACTACAAGAGTCAAGACTTCCATGAAAATGTATACAAAAGAGACAATAAATAAATTATTATTATTACTAGAATTCGATATTTTTTTAATATAGCTTTTCATTTAGTGTCATTCGTAAAGTGTGAATAGGACAATGACCCCAGGGTTACCAACATAGTAACACAATCTTGTCGGCCATTTTAATTAAATTTCCTCATTAACAATATTTATCACGAGCGCCCGCTTTTGCATTTTTATGGGATTTTAAGAGATAGCGTCACGCCGCGTCCTGAATGAGAATCGCCGTGTAATTAAAAAATGTTTTTGAAATTATAATTGGCTCCGTTGGATGTGACAGGGTTTGCATATGTTAACTAAATTACGTGCGAGTACAAAAGTCCTTTACATACAGATGTTTCGTCGTTACGAAAAATACGTAAATATATGATCTAGGTCATCAAAGATGGTTTAGCGACCAAAGACAGATACCTACTGTAACTAAATTTACTTGGAAAGAACCCGAACGCACCTTCGTCAGTATGAGATATAAGATTCTTGTTTAAAAATGCATTTAATTCTTAATCAATAATTATATTATATTAACATATTTTCTGTAATAATTCTAAGAACTGCAGTTCCAAAACAAATAAACTTTACCAAGAAAAGTCGTAAAATTAAGTTCGTTTATCATGCCATATTTGTGTTGGTGCCAAGTTATAATGGTGGCAATATTACTTGGCACCATATATGACCTGGTTGACTTATCGCTATCATTTGACTAATTACTTAATATAGATGTACATAATTTCAATTAGATTGGATAATTGTATAAAAGTTAGATTATAAAAAACACGGGCGTCACCGATGAGCGTAGGGAGAGACTAAAACTCAATAAATGTCAAATCTACTATGAATTAGACCACATTAATGGTACCCCCCGCCCCCCTAGTCCTAGCCTAGATCATCAGCTAGCAAAGTCCAAAGTTCTAATCCACTTGGGTATAAAATTAAAATATTAAAACCTATGTTAGTGCAGTAAGATTGACAGCACAAAAAGTGTTATAATACGGGGCCCACGTGTAAGCAGTCTCTACAGGGAGCAATTAATCATTTATAGTCTGTGCTTACACCGTTACAGCGCAGCCTCCCTCGCTCATCAATCACAACCGATTTTTCCTCATCGCTCCTCGCTAATCGAAAATTATCAATGGAATTAATTGATAAATGACATTAACTAAGACATGTAAATATCGAGGATAATAAAAGTGTTTTAATCTTTTTTAAACTACAGTAAACCGTGTTCAGAAGGCCTAATATTAGTCAAATACCCAATTCCACTCTTTTCTTACAAGGAAAGGTCCTCTGTTTACTAAAGATAAGTAACCTGCAAATGTAGATGTCTACGGCGGCGGTTGCATAACTATTATGGCGAATTTCGGTAGCCTCTTGCTCGTTTGTCACTTTACACTTTTTAAAAGTACCAATATTTAAATTTAGCAGTGGTAGAACCCGCTTTAATATCACTGTAGGGTCGGCTCGCCCGGTGTAATACCACGACCACACAGAAGACAGACGTGAAGTGGGAGCAATTTTGCGTCTGATGAGTGTGGTGCCAGAGGCCAAATTGAAGTCCCTTTCCCTTACTAATCTTTTCTTACAAGGAAAGGAGGGATAGGGAAAGTGGATTTGACAGTGGAAGAGACTCTAAGGAAGGAGAAATATTCTATTTATGTACGTCTCCTCGTCCATCGATTAAGGCAACGCGTCTGTAATTGCGGGTGTCTATGGGCAGCGGTCGCTTCGGCATTTTGGCGGATTCAGGCGACTTGCTCATTATAATATTAATAAGTATGTAGGCATTAATTATCGTAATACTATTTAAATTGTTATTGTAACTGTGCATAAACATAGTATAACAAACTATGGTATCGAACGCTAGAGAACATTAAAGTTTAGTTAAAATTAATTCACTTGTATCCCGCGGCGACAGTGACGGAGCGCAATCCGATCCAGCGAGAAAGCGGCTGCATTGTTCAACTTCCGACGTACAAATAAATCTAACGGCTAATGGATGCGGAAGATGCAGCGCTGCAGATGCTGGAAGTGTTACGGTGTTTAAAATGCATATTTTCATAATGCGCTTACAATCTGTACAAAATACTTGTGTTATCTATACTAATATTATAAAGAGAAAAAATTTATATTTTTGTATGTATTCGATTCACGTAAAAACTACTGGGCCGATTTCAAAACATCTTTCACCATTAGAAAGGTAATTTAGCTGTGAGTAACATAGGCTATTTTTTTTACTCTTTTAAAAATTAATGCAGACGAAGTCGCGAGCAACAGCTGTGTAAAGCAGCCTCAAAGATCTCCAACGGCATCGGAGAACGTTGCCAATACTGGGTGTTTTCTAAATAAAACACTGATTATGGGATAGCGAGGTCAATTTATTAAATACACATTGCGTGAGGTCGATTATTCGCCGCGAACCTCCATATCGCGATCTAGAAATCAATGTACAAAAATACACGCCATCTCGTAGCAAACAACCGATACTACAAAATTATAACAACGTTGTACATTCGCCCACCATGGACATACCATGTCCATCACTTAAAATATCACGCAATAACATATCACTTAAATATTTACATCAAGAAAAATCAACAAAAACATTTTAATTCAAAATACATAACATGACCTAAACATAGTACTACCTTTTATTAAATTAAACCGCCCACCATCGACCTGGTGGGTTTACATTTTATACTTATACAAAAAACAAAACATGTGAAATTCAAATACAAAATAGGAAAAAAAACGAAACGAAATCAACACAAAACAAATTAATAACAAACAAACAATAGTGAACTATTTAACAGCATAATAAAATTATAAACAAGTTTAATAAATGAGTTTCATTTGTTTTTCTATTCAAAAGCTTAATAAAGGTATGAACACAATCATTTATAGTCTTATGAAGTAACTGGTAAAAAAAAATCAATTTCGATACTGGTGTTTTAATCTCGTTATTTTTTTATATCTTGATGTTACGACACGTGTAAGATTGTCCAAACCTGGGTGTTTATGTACAATAATTCCAAACAACTTTCTACTAGGTGGAAGTCCATCTTCCTTCACCAAAACAACATCTCCAATATTAGGTTCAGGAATGCAATGAACCCATTCGCGACCTAACATTTGTTGGTTTACTTGTGCCGCGTGTCGAACAGAAGTAACACAATTTCTAACATAAATCCTAACACTCGGTTTGGCATTTATGATCCAATACATTGACCGTAGATATTTTAACATTAATTGCGGCCCGCCATGTAAAGTTTTTTCTTGAGCGTCTGCAATCAAGAGGTTAGTACAAGGTGAGTTATGGGGTACAAGTATTGGATGTTTCATATCTTCACTGATGTCCGCTCTCTGCAAGCGTCCACCAACTCGCAACACATCGCAATCATCGATGAATGAATTTAAAGAGGTAAGTTTACTCTCTTTACTTAATTTCTTCTTCCCTTTCAGAGCTTTAATATCTTCTTCAAATGGACTGTATTGGCAGATCTTGACACAGGTAAGTAAAGATTTATTTAATTCTTCACATTTCTGTTCATCAGGCGTTAATTGTTTTTTATTAAAATCAGATTGTGGTTCTGATTCTAATTCCCAGAATCTTCGAAGAAGTTCGTTCTCATCTGAATGGAACGAATGCAAACTAACTATATTATGGCAGTTATTGAGTGTTTCGCTATGGCTGATAGGTTTAAGTTGACCAGATAAGATCCAACCCAGCTTGGTATTCTGAGCAACTAAATGACTGGACGGATCCTTGACTACTCCCTCTAACAATATCTGACTGTAAACCTCGGCGCCAAGAAGCAGATCTATCTTGTTCGGAACATCAAAAGAAGGATCTGCAAGGGCCATAGACGACATAAAACTAACTGCTGGTTCTTTAACTTTTCTTTCGGGTAAGATAGTAGTGAGTTTCTTCATAACAAAAGCTTCGACATTAATTTGGAAGCTGGGGTCTATGCGGGATTGAATATTAATCGTAACCATTGAAGTGCACATAAAAGAAGCACTGGGATCACCGCCTAAACCTGAAATTACTCTCTTACTGGATGTGCGTTTTAAGCCTAACAACTGAACTGTGGACTCTGTTACAAAGGACGCTTGAGATCCTTGATCTAACAAGCACCTTACATTAAAAAGAGTTCCGTTATTAGACTGTGCCTTAATTAACGCAGTGGCTAGCAAAACTTGAGCATGACTACTCGAAAAACAACTTACAACATTGGTGGACTCGCTATCTGAGGTAGCAGCTGGTAAATTCTCAACATGATGGGCTGAACTACCTTCCTCACTACCATTGGAGACATTCTTGCGATGGAGAAGAGTGTGGTGTTTCTTACTACAAAAACGACAACGATTCAATTGCCGACATGAATATACGGAGTGATTAGCATTCATACAATTATAACATAAATTGTGTGTTTGGACAAACTTACGACGCGCTTCTATATCTTGATGACCAAATTTCTTACAATTGGCCAACCTATGATTTTCTTGACAAAAAGGACATGAGTGAGTGGTTACATAAGTGGATGCATGATACGATTTAGTAGAATGACTGCGACTTGACATATTGCTCTGAACTCTATTATCTAGGAATTCAAGAGACCTAAAACGGTGTTCAAGGAAATCTTGAAACGTTGTAAACTTGGGTAATTCATCGGGTGACTCACTAATTTTTGTCTCCCATTGCTTACGTGACTCATTGTCTAATTTTTGACACAAAATATAAATAATAAGAATATCCCAATCATCAACTTTAATACCTAAATTTTTTAACGCATTCAAACATTCATTAGACGTATCAAGAAGTTCCTTTAAGCCATTAGACGATTCAACATGTAAATATTTTTGATTCATAAACCTCTTTAAAATACAATTTGCCAAATATTTTTTATTATTATATCTTGTTTCTAACAGTGACCAACAAACTAAATAATTACTACTTGTTACGGGTACATGTTTTAAAAGACTTTCGGCATCGCCCCTTAAGTGAGTCTTTAAGTAGTGTAACTTCTGTATATCATCCAAACATTTGTTGTTGTGTATCAAACTAATAAATAAATCACGAAAACTAATCCACTCTAAATAATTACCAGAAAAAATCGGCAATTCTATTTTCGGTAATTTGATAGAAGAATATGTATTAATTTCCTTTGATTGACATTCAGAAGCATTACTAGAACTATAAATCGGTTTATCAAATTTCTTTAACATTTCCTTTAATTCGGTCTTAAAATCAAGGTACAATTCTTTGGTTGTTTCATATAAATTAGAAGTACTATACTCAGACTTATCCAACTCAGCAGATTTAACGGAACTTACAATTTTAACATTATTCTCAGAAAAGGATAACCAATCGGCTTCTAAATTTTCTAACCTCGTTTCGATGTAAGAAACTGTTATTCTGTCTCTTGGTGACTTCTTAAAGTTCACCTTAGCTTTGGCAATTGTAGAATATAAATTACGTTGCAAATTACTTAATGCTTCCATTTTAAAATAGATCAGAAAAAAAATTAAATATACGTACAAGTCAATATTATCGCCAATAATAACCTATTAAGAATAATTGTATCTGAGTTAATAACTGAGCAAAAGTTGTACAAGTGTTTGAAATTATGAATTTTTATAAGTTAATATAACAGACTCGAAAATTTTACAAGTGTTTGAAAACGTTTACAGAGCAAATAAAAATCGGGCATAGGTTCCCCGTCTGTTCACTTTTTGTAAAATTATTCTAAGTCCATGCACACATAAATTTAACTAAGTCCACTTTGAATCACTAAATATCAGCTTGACTGCATCACTTTATCACTTTCATAGAAATAATAAATGTACTCACGGTTAATCCACACAATTATTGCTAATCACTCACGTCCCGATGCGGTGTGACGTCACAGAAGTGGCTACTGTTGTTCTGCTCCCCCGCTCGCCGGTGTCCAGACTTTAACTCCTTTTTTGGTCGAGCGGTGTCCAAATTGTATACAGCGCCCTCTATGGATCTTCGTCAAACAAACTCTTCTCGTTTGTAAACTGAGGCTGAAATGCTGTCAGGTTCGGACCACAGTACACTGGTCCAAAATCCGGCTCGAAGGACCATGTAAAGCAGTAGAGGTGGGCGATACAAATCATATATAGTTTCAAAAACTATATATTGAATTAATATCTCAAAATCGTATACGGGCTTGTTCGATAACTATGTATTTTCAATAACTATATATTTCTACCTACGCGGTACGACACGCATCGGCATCGTCTGTACGACAGCGTCAAATCGCAAGAGACAGACATATATTGCATTAGAGCGGTACGGTACCGTATTTCCGTCGCAATTCAAAAAATCATATATTTTAGTAGAAGATTTAAACACGGTATTTTTGTTATGGACTATTTTAAAGTCTATTACTAAACAATTAAAGCTTAGTTTCAAATAAATGTAGAATATCGTATAAACACGATATTTCTGTCATCGACTATTTTAAATGCTATTGCTCTACGAATAAAGCTTAGTTCAAATAACTGTAAAATATCGTGTTTTAGTTTTCTGGCATCTTACTAGCAAATTTAAACACGGTATTTTTGTTATGGACTATTTTAAATTCTATTGTTATAAAGATAAGGCTTAATTTCAAATAAATGTAGAATATCGTAAAAACACGATATTTCTGTCATCGACTATTTTAAATGCTATTGCTCTACGAATAAAGCTTAGTTTCAAATAACTGTAAAATATCGTGTTTTAGTTTTCTGGCATCTTACTAGCAAATTTAAACACGGTATTTTTGTTATGGACTATTTTAAATTCTATTGTTATACAGATAAGGCTTAATTTCAAATAAATGTAGAATATCGTATAAACACGATATTTTTGTCATAGACTATTTTAAATACTATTTCTGTACGAATAAAGTTTAGTTTCAAATAACTGTAAAATATCGTGTTTTAGTTTTCTGATATCTTACTAGGAGATTTAAACACGGTATTTTTGTCATGGACTATTTTAAAGTCTATTGCTATACGAATAAAGCTTAGATTCAAATAAATTTAAATTGTTATGTTTTAAATTTTCTTTATTTAACCTTGAACTCGACCTCGTCGCATCGTTTTAGTTAATTTTTTCGAAATGTGTAATTGCGGTAGAAGGTTTGCCTTATTTTCTACACGTTTTAAAATTTAGAAATACGATTTTTGAAGACCTTGTAATTTGTTCGAATTTATTAGACTTTCTAATTAATAGTTCCAATTTAAAATAAT
Organism: Papilio protenor; assembly: GCA_029286645.1. Classification (NCBI taxonomy): domain Eukaryota; kingdom Metazoa; phylum Arthropoda; class Insecta; order Lepidoptera; family Papilionidae; genus Papilio; species Papilio protenor. The sequence goes on along the minus strand of JAGSMZ010000061.1, from coordinate 493,863 downwards.
AACGGACAAAATTATATTAGTGTTCATTATAATAAAATAAATATATTAGTGGAACTTTAATGATTCATTTCAACCGTGTTATGATTTATGACTCTAAAATGGTTACGCGAGCCAAAAATATCTATATATTATAGTATATAGTTTTGATATCTGATATTGAAAATCGAAATCTGATTCAGGTACGATTTAAAAAAAAACAGATATGACACATCTCTATAAAGCAGCCTCAAAGATCTCCAACGGCATCGGAGAACGTTGCCAATACTGGGTGTTTTCTAAATAAAACACTGATTATGGGAAAGCGAAGTCAATTTATTAAATACACATTGCGTGAGGTCGATTATTCGCCGCGAACCTCCATATCGCGATCTAGAAATCAATGTACAAAATACACGCCATCTCGTGGCAAACAACCGATACTACAAAATTATAACAACGTTGTACAAGCTGGTTTCTAAATAATTTGTTTATTTACTGTTATAAATTAAACACAAATATAGTTATGTTATTGTCTTTCTAATAAATATAGGTATAGAAAGTATTTAATTTAATTAGTAAAGGTCCAATAATTTTACTAAAATTATAAATGCGAAAGTTTAGATGTATAGATGTTTGTTAGAGTTTGTAGCCTAAACTGCTGAACGAATCTCGTTGAAATTTGTCATACATGTAGAGGATAGTCTGGAAGGTCACAGGCTACATTTGTTTTTTTTAATTCCACTTTGACTCGCGGGCGAAAGCTATTATTAAATGTTTATTTTAATTCTCTAGTTAACACGATAACATAGTAAACGTTCGGTACACCTTGTAGTGTAATTCGTCGTCCATCCGGAGTCCCCGTGCGACGATAAATTGGCGGTCGCAAGTGAGATTGGATCGTACTCAGTCACCATTCGATCGTTGCGGCGATCTGCTCGACACGGATCTGTTTATTATGCTGTACAACTGATTTATTCTGATTCATGTTATACGATATCATACTGAATGTATGAGGAAAGCAATCGGTCCTATAGTCTAGTAAACGAAGGGTTTGATTTGGTTAATCAGTAAGTGATGAATCTATTCCCTTTTCCTTTCCACCCTTTGCTTAAGAGGTATGTAGACAAATAGGTAGGGGAATTATCCTCCTTATGTGCGTCTCCTCCTCCGTCAATTAAGGGTAGGCAACGCATCTGCAATTACAAATGTCTAAGGGCAGCGGTCGCTTCACCATTTCAGCAGTTTCAGGTGACCGCTTGCTCGATTGCCTTATAATATAAAAAAAGATGACCTTACAACCAAAACTGGATTTTTTCTTACCTATATTTGCTGTACTTATTAAATAAATCTAACAGTTATCTCCTTTAGAAGTTACTGTTACAATATAAATTAAATAAAACAAGCCCACAGTTTAATTCTCTCGTAGTACATGCAAATTGAAATAAAGAAATTGTTGAAATTCAAAAGGTACGCGACCAGAACCGGCCACACGTTGACCGGCGACAGTTTCTTGGCAAGCGTAAATTTAATTACATAGTATTCAACGCAAGCAACCATTGCTACTGCCGCCAAAACACGACAAAAAGAAACGATTTCTCTTTTCCTACAAATACTGTTACAATTTCTTCAAATGGTAAAAAAGTCAATGTTGGGATACAATCGAGGAATCTGGCGGTTCCTTAAAACTACAAGAGTTTGAACATTGTAGAATGGGAAACGGAAAAAATACAACACAGCTTATAAATCCCTTCTTTCCCTATCCCTTCGTTTGCACTTACTTGCTTAATTTTTTTTCTAAAGTGGAACACTGCGGGTTTTCGCGCCTGTACAATTTTAAGCATAACTTAAAATATTTTTACGAACAATATCGTGGTTTCTCTTTTCTTCATAGAGATTGTAGGCATGGCTATATGTTGTAACATTTGCTACGATAGTGAAAACACCGTTGTTCTTAAACAAAAGACAGACGGCCCCCGACGTAGCGACACGTCTTGCTCTCTAATTAAAACTAAACTTGTCTCATACTTAAAATGAATTCAGTGGAAAGGAGTCGCGCGTTTTGTTACACTTTGAATTGTGCGCGTTTAAATTAAATAAGTTAACGAAATGCGTTTAATTAAGATATGCATTGAGAGTTGGAAACCTTCCACGAGTACAGTCGGAGGACGCGGATAAGCAAAGTTTAAATTACATTACTTTTTAATTTATATTAACTTCTTATCTTCGCTATAACATATTCATCAAAAAATACCTTATCATACTAATATTATAAATTTAGAGTTTGTAGCCTAAACGATTGAACGGATCTCGATTAAATTTGGCATAGATGTAGAGGATAGTCTGAAAGAACACATAGGCTACTCACTTTTGTTTTTTTTTTTCATTCCACGCAGATGGAGTCGTGGACGAAAGCTAGTATTGTATAATTTCTAGCTAGTGCCCTCGAATCCGTAGTAAAACTTAGTAAGTAAATATCCTATATGTTCTTCCAGACTATCCTCTACATCTATGTCAAATTTCATCGAGATCCTTTCATCAGTTTAGGCGACAAACTCTAACAAAATCAATCTAAAGTTTCGCATTTATAATATTAGTAAGATTTATTTTTAGCACGTTTTAGGGGACAAACACAGGTAACAAACTAGTATAAATAATGACCCCAATAATGATGTCCACGTGACCCATTTCAAAACAATTGACACATTGTGTTGAAGCCGGTCACGTGATTTAGATACCTAAAGCTGCCAATATAATGCTAAGTTCACACAAGTACAGTACACACTGCAGTACTGCCATTGTTTAAACGAATATTTATTGTCAAAACAATAAGAGTACTGGACTGTTTTACCGCTCTACTGTTGTGTGAAACAAGCGTAAGGACAGAAAGCCCGCACCCTTATTTCTTATATATCATTTTAACAATATCTGACAATAGATTGACGTATTCCTTATATGTTATAGATTTCATACAATATTGAGATAAACAAGACCCTTATTTCTAAGAATAAACGCCATAAAAACCTATATATGCACAATTTACTTCAATTACTACCACACTCAGGGCCAATTTAACAGACCCTAAAGTTTAGGGTGAACTGAGAAATACACAAAACATCCTCGATAAAACTAAAACAAATTATTCAAGCATTTGAAAGCAGTAACTTGGCATTATCTATCTTGTCGGAGCATTATACCTGGATTTTAAATTCCCCTCGCGTGCCAGCACTTCTGTACAAAGCAGAATAGATGTACTGTCATCGGGAGAAGCGTGAAAAATGAACTGCTATTACTGCCCTTTGCCGCAGCTAGGGTCTTGCAACTTACTATCGATTAGACTTCTGTTTTTAACGCATTATGTACGTTTATTTGTAGTTTTATAGTGCACATTTGAAACTAAACTATCACATGTTTAGTCTCGCTTTGATTCCTATGAGCTTATATGGAGGTGCGCACACTCGATTTTTAGTTGTGCAACTAAACAGTTGAATTGCGAAACAATCGACAATCGCACAACTGTTGTACGATAGTTTAGTCAAACGTGTGCGGCTCTTAATGTCAAAATATCCAACCGTTGATAAAAATTCTTGGAACTAATGCTAGATAGAAATTTAATTTCGGTGTACTTTTTTAAATTATACCACAAAATAATCTATGGTGACGTCATTTCTTACTTTTGTTCTACTAAATATTTAATCAATTAAACATCCCATTTAGTAGATTTCATTGAATAAAAACAGAAATTAGTTCCACTTACTGTCTGCAAACAAAGTTGTTAAAAGCATAAATTTATGCACTATCGAGTAGCTGGATATCAGCAAAAAGCGACTTTAATAGAGTATTCCCGTGCCAAGACACCGGGACTGCGAGACTCCGGGACACATAGATTCACTAACAAAGAGTTAATTGTAACCTGACCAGTGCCAAGCTCCGACGATTAAAGAAAAAGTTATTGGTCTCGACTTTATACTACTTTCGATTAACCCAAACTCAATACGCTTCAAACTACTTTAATATCTCAAAGAGATTCTTATATATTCAAGAAATTTATTTTATTTATGTATGTTGAATATGCTTAAACTATGGTTTATATTGTAGTTTAAAAGTCAACACAGTATTGTAACAATGTTTATTTTGGCTAAGCTACATTGTTTGTAAGAGCAATTGCTAAATTTGGCAGAACTACTTCGTAATTAAGTCAACTATACAGAACTCAACTGTATATATCTTAGATTTACTTAGTCTTAACTTTTAGGTTTAAATGTTAATCTTGTAAGAAACTTGTTGAAAAAAAGATTTAATTTTTGCTGATCGTAAAACGTTTCTATTAAAATTTCTAGGTACAGAAATCATAGAACAAGTCTAAGACACTAAGCGTAGTGAATTAAGAATTATAAATAGAGAAATAAAACTTGAAATATAGGTACCCAACACCATAAACACTTCATTATACCGCCTTGTTAGAATGCAAACAACTTTATAAAGGACGTACAACAGAAATCATTTGTTCCCCGTCAAGCAGTTGCACCAACAATGAGGTAATTATCGCGAACTGCCGCCAGAAGTTAATCAGTCCGTGCTCCATTAGCGACCAGAGACAAAAGACTCGTGACAATCAATACAATAACCCCTAGGAGCTAGGGTGACTATAGTTTTCAAAATTGTGACGAAAAATAACGGTACATTTTTGTGAAATATTATATCACAAAAGAATAAAATCTAACATAGAATAATACTTAGCTATAGACATTTATTGTCCTTCCAACACCTATGGGGTGTTCTTGCCTCCCCGCACGTGGCAAAAAGTGAGACAACGCCGCGCCGCAGCGCACACCTCGTGATGAACACGCGGCGTACACGCTACATTTTTTACCGCCTACAGACAACTGGACACACAATTTACACCACTGCATTTATATTAAATTAACTGCTGAGAGTGTTCCTAAAATATACTGACAAGAAATACACTAGTAAACGTCAATTTATGCACTCAACTGCAATATGAAGAAAGTTAAAATGATTCAAGCTAATAATGTGTTAATGATAATGGATTTATTTCTTGCTAGCTTTCGCCCGCGACTCCTTCCACATTAAATTAAAAAAAAAAAACAAAAGTGATTAGTCTATGTTTCCTTCCAGGCTATCTTCTACATCTATACCGAATTTCATCCAAAAAAGTGAAGCAGTTTAGGCTACAAACTCTAACAAACATCCATCCATCTAAACTTTCGCATTTATAATATTAGTATATGATTTAATTGTGGACATTTTTCAATAAAAATTACTTCAAATGTGCTTTCCTCTATTTTACATTCTTAACACATTCCTTGTTATCATGGTGTCCCTACAAATGTCATGTTCAAGCAATGATTGATGCGACCGCAGCTCGGTCCCGCGCCGCGACTTCACTTGATGTTACACGTGGAGAGAACTGACGTGATCTCCCAAGTCGCAGCGCCTTAATCTTTACACGTGTAAATTATTTGAAATATAGAGAAAGACAGAAGAAACAAAGAGGATATGCTTAAGAAGGGAGTGAATTCTTATATGACAGCTAATAGAGGTGTACGAAAAAGTAGTACATACTACGCGTACATATTTAACCAACTATTCCTTCAAAATGTTTCCTGTAAAGGTTGAAATAAGGGATGAAAGTAATTTTGATTCCACGCGGATGAAGTCGCGGTCAACAGCTATGTATAGATATAAATAAAAGATGAATGAATAATTGTCTAATGTTTATTGAAGAAAATATTAACAAAATATTTTAAAGCGAAAAGAAGAAATAGATTTTAATTTTTATTAGCATTTAAAAATGATTTGTCAATTTCTAAAACGAAATATTTTTATTTGAGCTAATTAAATACAATGAAAAAGATTTTTGTATTTTAAAATGAAGAAACATTTAAAATATAAATTCATTTTTGTTAAATATTAATGGAAAAGATTTCGAAATAAAATCACTTTTAATTCCATTGTAATTTGTTGAATGAAAATGATTTATAATTTTTGTTACAATTTGTATTTCCAAGAAAAAAAATAGAATATTAAATTGAAATGTTTTATTATATTATAAAGATAAGTCTATTTTTAAAATAAACATTTTTGAATTTTTGATTTTTGAATTCTAAAAATGAAGCAATATTTTAGAAAATAATACTTAAATATTTGTAATTTGATGTCGGAATTAATGAAAATTAATTAGTAATTTTTGTTGCATTTGTTCAATGAATGATTGACGAGTGGTTATTGCTATTTTTTAATATTTATCTTACTTCTTTCTAATATTATAAAAACGAAAGTTTAGATGTTTCTTAGAGTTTGTAGCCTAAACGGCTGAACGGCTCTGGATGAAATTTGGCAAAGATGAAGAGAAAGTCTGGAAGAGCATATAAGCTACATTTGATTCCGGAAATAGTCCATGGTCCCGTAGGATACATTAATTTCGTTTTATCATGTTTATTTGACAGTTCTGCTATGGTTCTTATTGAAAATTGGCAGATATAAAACAAAGTCTGGAGTATCACATGGGGTACATAGTTTTTTTCATAGTTTTTTTTTTTTTTTTTTTTTTTTATATTTGTTAAGCAAGCGCTTGACCACGATCCCACCTGAAGGAAGTGACGATGCAGCCGAAAGATGGTACGCGCTAGCCTAATAGATGGCTGTTCACTCTCCTTTTGAAGGCCCCCACGTCATATTTGGACGGGAAAACTGACGCCGGCAACATGTTCCAATCCTTTGCAGTACGCACAAGGAACGATGACTCAAACTTTTTCGTTCGAACTCGCGGTACATTAACTACGAAAGGATGGAACCCGGCCGTATGCCTGAACGTCCGATGGTAGAATGGTGACGGTGGAATTATATCGTGCAGTTCCTGCGCACACTCTCCAAAATGTAGTCTGTAAAACACAGAGAGACTAGCCACTTTACGCCTGTGTTCAAGACTGACCAGGTTTAGGTCTTGATCACCGATCAACTTTTTGGCACGTCTCTCCATCGAATCCAGTGCCGCGAGTTGGTGTTTCGCTGCGCCAGCCCAGATATGACAGCAGTACTCCACACACGGCCGGATCTGTGCTTTGTACAGAGTCAAAGCTGTCCCGGTGTGAAGTACCGCCGTACCTTAGAAAGTACACCAAGCTTCCTGGCAGCTACCTTCGCCTTAGATTCGATGAACTGTCCGAAGTTAAGGTTCGCCGAAATTTCGACGCCCAGTAACTGCAGACAGTCAGTAAATTCCAGGGCAACATTCCGGAAAGTCGGAGCTAAGGTGAACTCGCTCCTTTTGGCGGTGAATACACACGTTTGCGTTTTGGTGGCGTTGAATTGCACAAGGTTGGCTTCACCCCAAGAGGAGACTGCCTCGAGTGTGCGATTTGTACGCTCTACCATGGCCTCACGTTCAGTCTGTACTCGATCCCGACTGATTCGACCTACAGGCAAATATCTCTCCACAACTGTGCTGTCATCTGCATACCCATAGATACCGGGAATAAGCAGGTCGTTAATGTGCAGCAGGAAAAAGGTTGCAGAGAGAACGGAACCCTGAGGAACGCCTGCATTAGTTATCATGGTGTCAGACGAAGATCCGTCGACGACAACTCGGAGCGATCGCTCACTCAGGAAATCCTTTATCCAATCGATCAAACCAGGGGATAAGCCGTAGGCTGGAAGTTTGCTAATAAGGCTAGCGTGCCAAACCCTGTCAAAAGCCTTTGAGATATCCAGGGAGACAGCAATGGCTTCCCCGTTCTTCTCTAGGGCCTCGCCTATTAGGTGGGTGGTGTACGCTAGAAGGTCTCCTGTGGACCGATTTCGGCGAAACCCGTATTGTCGGTCGCTGAGGAGATCGTTTTGTTCTAGGTACGCGATGAGGCGAGAGTTCAATACCCGTTCTATAACTTTACAGAGTATAGAAGTGATTGAGATGGGTCGGTAATTTACTGGGTCGGCACGACTGCCTTTTTTAGGCACGGGCTGCACGTTAGCCAACTTCCAGGATTTAGGTACCTTTCCAGCATTAAACGAGAGGCGATACAAACGTGTTAGAACTGGAGACAACTCAGCTGCGCACATCTTAAGAACAACAGCTGGTATCCCATCTGGTCCACTGGCTTTGTTCACGTCTAGACCGCGCAACACTTTTAACACCTCTTTCTGCTTGATGCGGATTTCCGACATAAGCGTCTCGCAGCAGGGGATTCGAGGTGGTTCAGCATTGCCAGTATCCAGACGTGAATTATTGGCAAAAAGAGTTGCAAATAAGTCTGCTTTATCCTTTGCCGTGTGAGCCAGTGTCCCGTCGGGTTTTACCAGCGGTGGCAGTGAAGGCCTACAGAAGTTCGCCTCGACCGCTTTAGCCAATGACCAGAAAGCTCTACTTCCGCAAGGTTGCCTGGAGAGCTTTACGCCAATGCGGTTGATGTGGTTGAGGCGAGCCTTCCACAATTCCCTTTTGTAGGACTTGGCTGCTTGGTTAAAGGCTCTCTTCCTGGCGGCTAAATCCGGTAATTTGCGCTGTCGAGCATCAGACCATGCAAGATACGCCGAATGTTTGCGCTTTTCAGCTGCCGCGCATTCGGCGCCAAACCACGGCCTAGCTTTGCCACCAATGGGGACGTCATTATGAGGTATGAAGTACTCCATAGCTTGACATACCACATCGGTTATAGCATCAGCGCAGTCCGATGGATCTTTGGAAGAGAAGCAGACCTGCAGCCAAGGGTAGGATGCAAAGAAATGTCGCATCTCGTCCCAATCTGCTGCCTTGTATCGCCATATTCGCCGAACTCCGCGTATGTCGCGGTCTGGCGGAGAATACGACGACACAGATTTCACCAGACAATGGTCGGAAGTACCTAGAGGTGAACTTACGGTGACAAGGTATCTATCTGGTTCAGTAGTCAGCAGAAGGTCCAGGCAATTGGCTGTATGGCCAACGACATCAGGTACCCTGGTTGCTTCCTTTACCAGCTGGGTCAGATTGAAAGACAAAGCAAAGTTTTGTACTTCTTTCCCAGCATGGTCGGTTTTCTGGTATGGGAAAAGCCAGTCTTGGTGACAGGCATTGAAGTCCCCCAGAAAGACAAGTTGCGCTGTAGGGTACCGGTGCTGGACTTTATCAGCGGCCTCACCGAGTTGTTGGAATAGCCGGGTCGTCTCCCGGTCGCCACTGTGCGTTCGATAGACGCAGGCATAAATTATTCTATCAATGCCTGTATCCACCATAACCCAGATTGTGGAAAACGTGGGATCCTCCAAATAACGCAGACGCTGAGAGCAGATGTCACTGCGGACGTATACACAGACACCGGCGCGTGGGCGAAAATTATGCTCCAGAGTATATCCCGGGTAGTCTAGATACGCCGCGTCTGTGGGACAACGAATTTGCGTCTCCGTAAGAAAGAGTAGGTGCGGCTTGGTGGTCTCGAGATGGTGGTGGACCGCGTTGATATTAGAGTGCACTCCCCTGATGTTAGTGAAGTGCACTTTTAGAGAGAGGAAGTGCATCCGCTGTAAAGACGTACTCTTTTTCTTCTTCTTAGTCATATGGGCTGAGGGAGTAAACAGATGAAGGAAGGAAGTTGAGCGAGGCGATGCGAAGACAACCCAATAACAGAATAGATATGCGATGCCGATGGGAGCTTGACACGGAGACTGCGGGGACGCCCGAACCCCCCAGAGATCGCCATCGGGTCCTCTCACCCGATCGCCAATCGGCACGATGAAGCCACTCTGGGATTTTACACAGTTGGCGGGGCAGCCTTTCGTGAGTGGCTAACCCACTACTTGGGCCCCCAACTACCTGCGGTCGGCCAGCGGAGAACCGTGCTTCGGATCCCGCTACCCTCCGAGCTCAAGCACCCGACACCGCAGTACCTAACATATCATACCCGGTCATCATTCGCATCGCAACTGCTCATACCCAACCTCCACAAGGCTTCACCAAGCATCACGCCGGAACACAACAGAAGTCATTTGGCGGCGAGGTTTTGCTCGATGGGTGGTAACCTTGAAGCCTGCGGCGAACCTACCACCGAATTTTGTTGCTCGTTTAGCACAACCCAGGGGATACGTGTAGGGTATCTTTCAAGTAACTCCTACGGACGCGAGCATCGCCGCCCCCCAGATAGTTCGTATATTTTCTAATACTGCGTTGATAACGTCGGCAAAAGTACTAAAATAATTATAGTAAACATTTTAGTTATAATTTCATTTATTCGTATTGAATCAAATTGTAATAGATTCTTTTAGTATTCCTTTGAGTGATTGGACGCGGTTTATTGATGGACGTAAAATATTTATATCTTACACCTGCTCCTATACGATACAATAACGACTTTGATATGGTTCTCTTGTATTTTATTATATCAATTTTATTAAGGCGTTACGTATTATATTAGGTGTTGATATGTATACGAAAAATGTCATTAAACTCTCTTCTTTGTTAATACAAATGATTTAACTGAAAATTAATTGCATGGCATGGAGATAAAAAATTATGTTAAAACAAAGAGATTTTAAAAAAATATATAGAGTAGGCATAGTTGACACTTAATTTGAAATATTTTTACATATTATTTTTAATTTTTATCAATAGATGGCGTTAGTAATGATAATGTAAATTACGCCTTTTCCATTTGTTTTGAATCTCTTTGATTAAAATTTTGCTAATGCCTATTTTTTTAAATTAAACCCAAATTGAAATAAAACTATCTCATAACTCATAAATGTATTTATTAATAAATCAAGGAATGTTTTAACAATTTTAATACATTACACATAACCTAAGATAATAAAATTAATAAAGAACATTTTAACACAATTCAAAAAAAAATGCTAACATTACAAAGAAATTTAAAACATAGAAATAACCTAACCCTTAATTAGACGGAGATTTTTGTAGCAAAAAACGATTTTTTTAGTAAAGTTATAGAAAAAATCCGTCTCCAAATTAATAAACTATAGTTATATACCCTACTATAGATAAAAAACCAAATAATTACATTTTATGTTACGTGTGCAATATACAGGTAATTTATTGTCGCGAAGGATTTTTATTTAAAAAAGAGCTACAGTTTCTCTATAATTCTTATAAGTTTCAAATAATTTGGAACTAGCAGAGCTCAGTGGTCGTACATTATTAATATTAATAATGCGATACACAATATTATTTAAAAATATTAACTATATTTGTTATTTTGTTAGTTTCACTAATAAAATCGTTAATATCGAAAATGTTTAACAGCGCCATCTGTTATGTATACTTACTATTATAACAAGAGTTTTTGAAAACAGTCTGTAGATGGCGCTTCTCTGAATAAATTTAAATAATAGAAAGTGTTTCAATTTACTGCATCGTTCGTTAACAAATTAACCGCAAAGTATTAGTTATATATAGCGTTGAGAGCAGAGCTCTGAGCTAACTTCTCTAAGCTAGCGTTGAGAGCTTCTCTGAGCTAACAACGCTAGCCTAGTGTGTTAAGGCGCGTTTCCACTGTGAGAGTGTGGTCAGAGTGTGGTCAGTGTGGTCAAAGTGTGGTCAGAGCGCGGCGCGCGCGGCGGCGGTCTCGGCGGCGGAGAGGTGCAGCACGGCGGCGATGGCGTTGACCATGTGGCGGCGGCCGGCGGCGTCGCGCGACACCAGGTACGCCATCACCACGTTCTTCAGGTATTCCAGGTTGGCGCCCTCCCGCGACTGGATGCGACGCAATCTAGAATGCAGACCTGCTCTTAGTCTCTATTTTACCACCTTAAGTGGGAAGAAAAAGTGGATTTGACTTAACTCTTTTGCGTCTTGTAATACGTTTGTTGGTTGTTTGTGCGTGAAGAGTGTTATGATTTTGCGAATTTCTTCTTAAAATCACAATAACAAGCACAAAAAACTTGAATTTGTCTCTTACCTGTCAATCTCTTCCTTTAATGTTCTTATAACTTCCTTAAAACGCTCCTTTTCGATTGTCGCTTCCCGCTGACAGTCTCTGGGAATTAAAGAAAAATAGTTTAGCATAGTCCATACTTCTATAGCAATATAATAAAGCGTAAACACATACAGAAATCACTATTTTTCAATAATTATTTTTGGTTTGTATTATTTTAGTTGCATCCCACCGCCGTTTTCGTAAAGTGTCAAGAGATGGCGCTAGTTGTATATCAAACTGCGAGAACACTTGCTTCATTTAACGCCATCTATTGGCAACTTAATTGAACATAATCAATGGTTTTGAAAATTCACCAATAGATGGCGTTAGATTAAGTGGAAAAATATATATTTGTAGAAGTTGTGAGTGTTAGCAACGGGGTGTACCTGAACTGCCCCTCCAGCAGGTGCTTGTCCTTGCGCAGCTGTGAGATGTCGAGGTCCTTGCGCGCCAGCTCGTGCGCGTAGTGCAGCATGTGCGGCGGCGCGCTGCCCTCCTGCACACACATTACTTCTTACTAATATTATCTGTAGAATGATTCATCGGATCTCGTTGAAATTTGGCATAAATGTAGAACATAGTGTGAAAGAACACGTAAGCTACTAAGTTTTTTTATTAATTTGTTGAGCTCCAATAGTCTAATGGTTATAGGTACGAAATTCCGATCGTGTGCACTAGGGTTTCGAATTCTGCGATTCGACTATTTCTTTAAACCATTCCTAATATAAAAATAGGGCTTAATTAGAGTAGTAAAAGAAATATTATTAAACTAACTGTTGTTGGCGAAATCGCCCGCGTGAAATTAAAAAAGTAATATAAAATACAGCTTATGTTACTCAGTGATAACGTATCTTTTAATTGTGGAGGAATTTTTTAAATCGACTTAGTAGTTTTTGAGTTATTTTAATACATACAAAAATACAAATCTTATCTTTATAATAATAGTATTGATTAACAAACAAAAAATACTATTATTTCTAAAATTATTAGAACTAAAACCGATAAAAACGTGTACTTTAGTTCAGTTCAGTTTCTTGTCTATGGCACTCCCCTAGCGGATTAGGCCAGTGTCGAGTGTTTATGGTTTTATTCTTACGTGTATTTTTAACACCTGAAAAAGCAATCAACACTCACATTAAAAATGGGATGTCCGTCTTTATGTTCGGTGCTGTTCCTGCGAGCGGCGTCGCGCGCGCGCATGGCGGTGTCGGTGTCGTCCAGCAGTGCGGCGTACCGCGCGCGCTGCGCCGCCGCCTGCCGCTGCAGCGCCGCCGCGCGCGCGCGCTCCCCCCACAGCGCCGCCGCCTGCGCGCTCCGCTCGCGGTCCAACTTCTACAAAAAAGAATTCAAAATCGGTCCACCACGTAGAGTTAACCCATAAATGCATGATTTTTTTCTTGAAACGAATAGTAAATTGAACATAGATTAAGGGAAAATAAAGAAAAAAAAAGTTTTTTTTTTCAAAATAGCCTATTTTTTTTTATTTTTTTTTTAAATATTAGTAGATTTTTGTTAATTTATATATATTATAATATTATATTATAATATTGGGTAAGACTGATGTATAAATGCATCATCATACATTTAAGGGTTAAACCGTAACACACAAGAAAGCAAAAAAAACCCTTTCGTCACGCGATTTTGAACTAAACTATTTAACTACGCCATAGTCTGACTCCAAAAATCAAACAAAAAAATGGGACCCAGCTGCAAGCACTACCTTTGAGATAAAAAATGAATTATTAAAATAGATCTATTATTAGCGGAGTTATGCCGTAACACACATAAAAAAATATACAGAATTGAGTACCTCCATCTTTTGGGAAGTCGGTCAAAAATATATGCCTTTAGCCCACGACCACAGAAGGCAGACGTCAAGTGGAAGTAACTCCGCGTACAGTCTTCGCTTTTAAACTCCCAAAAGGAGGTACTCAATTCGGCATTACGGAATATCTCCGGCAATGGTGGACATTTAAAAAAAAAAAGCAGAATTTCTACATGATTTTAGTTAAACATAATTTGTTCAAATTACCTCCTCATACAACTTCAGTGTATCCTCTTTGTCCTGCTTCTCTTCTTCCCACATCAGCTTGTACGTCTCCACCTTCTCCTTCAACACCATTATCTCCGTCTTCAGAACATCAATCTCACTCACTTCATCATCTCTACTTCTCTGCTTATTCTGCGTTTTATAATTATCAAACTCTATTTTCAATTTCTCCAATTCTTCCCTACATTTGTCATGTATATTATCGTAACCATCCACTTTGAATACAGTAGTGATATCTACTGGGTTACCTAGTTTGATGTTTTCAGAAATTAATTCTTTTTTTAATATGTGAATTTTATCAATCAATGTCTGTAGATATTCAGTATCCGCTAACTTCTCATTGTCTGTCTCACTTTTCTGTTGTGCTTCATCTGAAATATTATTAGATACCTTCATATAAGCTACACTACATTAAATTCAAGCAAATTTATAGGGTAGGACGATAAATTGACTCTATCAATCTGAAATTTTACTTATTAACAGTAAAAATGGTCCTTCAAGTCGGATTTAAACTAATTATTTCATAAAAATAGTTACCTTATCTTTATATCAAAAGTAAAAGCACATTAGAATCATAACAGATTAAAATTAAGAAATCAAGTATACATACCGCGCTTTGTGGCCATCTTGTCCAGAAGACTGCCATTGAGAGATTCCTTCAGCTGCTGTATGGTCTGCTGGTCCCTCCTCCGCCTCACGTCGTACTCTCCTATGGTCTGTGACAACTCCGCTAGCTTTCCTTCTAGCAGCGCCACTCTCTCCTCTTGACGGGCGCAGATCTTTCTCGCAGACTCTTCTGCGCGCTTTGCTTTTATTTGTTCCTACAATCAAAGTTATCACTTCAGATGGCGAAGCGACCGCTGCCCATAGACATTCGCATTTGCAGATGCGTTGCCTACCCTTAATCGACGGAGGAGACTCACATAGAGGATATTTCCCCTTCCCATGTGTCTCCTATGCCGTCAAATCCACTTTTACTTCCCATCCTTTCCTCTTAAGAGTGGAAAGGAAAATGAACTAAAATTAGGCCTCCGACACTTCACTTCACTCCCGTCTTCTGTGCGGTGTTGGTATTGCATGTCCTACAGTGCGAAGATGCTAAAGCGGGCTCTACCACTGTCATAAAGTAAGGATATAGATTAGAAATAACCAGCCACTCTTGGAGTCATCAAGTGGTCTTCTGTTTGCTGTTGGCAGTTGCTGTAAGCTACCTACAAGGTACCCTCACCTCTCTGATGGCGATGGAGTGCGACTGCTCCAGCAGCGCCAGCTTCTGCTGCAGGCGCACCAGCAGCGCCGGCGTCTCCACGGTGCGGGCCTCCGCGCGCTGCAGCCGCCGCTGCGACGCCTGCAGGCTGCTGCTCAGGTCGCGCACGCGCTTCTCCAGCTCCGCCTGGGACGCTGCCGTACACATTACTCACCACTGCTATATAAATGGGTAGGCAGGGACCATGACACTTTGTCCTCTAATTTCTCTTTAGTTTTTCTTTCTGATGTCAATTTCACATGCAGCTCTCTATAAATGACAAAATCATATCAAAAACAATTTTTTATGATAAATAGCTTTTTGTAAAATAATACTGATATATATTTACTTCATCATAGCAGCATGATCTGCTCTCTCGTTCTCTCGCTCCTGAATTTCATATGCTATTTTAGCTTTCAAATTGCTAACTTCAGCAAGATGCTGCTGAACTAAAGTTTTCGTTTCTTCTCTCATTGATGCTAACATATTTTCATACTGAAATTATTAAATTTATCAGATTAATATATAAATATTATATGATAACATTTATCTTTCTATTATTATAAATGTGAAAGTGGATGGATGTTTGTTAGAATTTGTAGCCTAAACTGAACGGATTGGATAGTCTAGAAGAACACATAGGCTACTTTTGATCCCGGAAATAGTTACAGTCCTAGTGCGATACATTCATTTTGTTTTTCCTTGTTTATTTGATAATTCTGCATGGTTCGACATATCTTAATGAAATTTGGCATAGATATAAAACAAAGTCTGGAGTTACACATGGGATATTGTACATCCCTGTAAAATGTCAGGTTCCTGAGGGATGAATAGTTTTATTTTTAGTATATTTTTTAATACTACACTGATCAAGTCATGGGCAATTAGTAGTCTTTAATAAACAAAGAAAATGACACAAAGAAAAAGGATATTTTCCCTACCTATGTGTCCCATTCTCCAATTTACTTACCCTGTGCTTCTGTGGTGTTCACAACTTTGTCCTCTAATTTCTCTTTAGTTTTTCTTTCTGATGTCAATTTCACATGCAGCTCTCTATAAATGACAAAATCATATCAAAAACAATTTTTTATGATAAATAGCTTTTTGTAAAATAATACTGATATATATTTACTTCATCATAGCAGCATGATCTGCTCTCTCGTTCTCTCGCTCCTGAATTTCATATGCTATTTTAGCTTTCAAATTGCTAACTTCAGCAAGATGCTGCTGAACTAAAGTTTTCGTTTCTTCTCTCATTGATGCTAACATATTTTCATACTGAAATTATTACATTTATCAGATTAATATATAAATATTATATAACATTTATCTTTCTATTATTATAAATATGAAAGTGAATGGATGTTTGTTAGAATTTGTAGCCTAAACTGCTGAACGGATCGGATAGTCTAGAAGAACACATAGGCTACTTTTGATCCCGGAAATAGTTACAGTCCTAGTGCGATACATTCATTTTGTTTTTCCTTGTTTATTTGATAATTCTGCATGGTTCGACATATCTTAATGAAATTTGGCATAGATATAAAACAAAGTCTGGAGTTACACATGGGATATTGTACATCCCTGTAAAATGTCAGGTTCCTGAGGGATGAATAGTTTTATTTTTAGTATATTTTTTAATACTACACTGATCAAGTCATGGGCAATTAGTAATCTTTAATAAAACAGTGGATAACTGAAAAATGTTTTTTTTCTTCTAAGAAATATGAATTTGGTTACCTTTTCTCTCGTAACTTTCTTGTCAGCTTGAAAAGCCTCCTCCATGCGTGATTTCTCAGCAGTCAATGTGGCGAGTGATTGCATTAGGGTTGACACAGAATTTTCTGAATCAGAGGAAAATATATAAGGGACATGAATTATGCATATATTATTTAACAATATAATTTATTCAAGGTGACAATGAAAATATTACAAGTACCTACTATTCAATAGTAAACAGTTCAATAGATGCTACAATAACATCTATTGCATAAATAAATTGCCAGTAGCCTACTAGTTAATAGAACTGCCATCTCATTAACCATAACATGGTCATAGGTTCAAATATATTACTGTGTATTGTATGATATGCTAGTTAAAATAGTAAAAAAGATACAAACATGATATAAAACCAAACAATACCTTGTCCACTAGCATTATCTTCTTTACTTAAAGCTTTCAAACTGATTTCTAAGGCCTCTTTTTCTTTAACAAGACCTTTGTATGCAGCAACGACATCTGAAAAACAATTGTTTTTTTATTGACTACTAGCTGAATAGCGATGGAATCCTACTTGATGCTTGGTCACTGGTAAAGTTATCATTTGTATCAATCAAATATTTAACAAAGTGGAATTTTAGAAGGAAATTAGGAACATATGGTAGTATGATAGTAATGATTTTAGTAATCAATTGTTTTATTACCTCTTAGTCTGGCTTCGTATCTCTTAATTTGGTCCGCTTGTTTTGTTATTGTCGAAATTAATTCCTGTTTTGATAAAGACTCCATAGTTTCAATTAAATGTGATTATTTTTGAAAAACCACTTGAATTGTTCATTTATAACACTGCTACTCTAAAACAAGATATACACAGTCTTGTGTATAGTTCTCATGTCACTTTAGCAAATAATATCTTTGATAGTTTGCCTTTATAAAATCATCTATTTCACTTTGGAATAGTGATATTTTATCCATTTACACTTGTTAAAATTATTTGCAAAAGGAAAAACAATTTTGCAACAATTAAGATGACATTGACAGTTATACATCAAACGATCAAACGTCATCGTTGACCTTGACAGGGTTGCTATATCATGTCTTATTTAAAATCTTGGAGTCGATCCTTCGATCACAAAAATGAAAATTTTTATGAAAAAACAAAGTTTGTATTTCACACGTGCACATATGGTCCTGCACTGGCACTATCGCTTTGATTTTACTGTATCTTTAATTATATGGATGATTAGGATAAATAATAACATTAAGCAATCTTTCTAAAAATTCTCAGTTAAGTCTATATTTCTTAGCTTTAATAAGCCGCTAATAATTAAGCGGATAAACATTTATCTGCTTTGAATCATCTATGTTGCACTGGTCCTACAAACCATATACTGGTAGCCGTTCTAGAAACTGATCATCTATTTATATTGCCTTCTGCATTTATAAAGCATTTTAATTAAACTGGAATTTAGCAATACTGCGAAACTTGTCACAAAACTTTAAAATTCTAAAACACATATATTGTATTGTAAAATCTATAAGAAACTGAAGTAAAAAATCACCAAATCAAAGTCAAAGACCCCAGAAGTTACAGTGTGTCGCTGTGAGTGAGAAATGCAAATCTGGGGCACATAAATCGATGCCTTGTTTTATTTCAACCCCAAGTTTAACTTAACATTTCGTATTGGTTTGGTTTCATTGCTATTATTGTAAAAATGAATTATTTTTATTTCAATTTTCATTAAAATCAGAACAGGGATGATTCACTTCTAAAAAAGATATGAGTATATGAAAAAAAATATGTGTAAGAAATAAAAAAAAAGCTTTTTGAAATACACACACAACTGCTATTTACTGGAACTTCAAATTCAAACATGGTCCAATACATAGAACAATTTTGAGCGAATATTTTCTAAATAACTTAAAAAAAACAGGGACAAACAATTTTTCGCCCTTCATTTATAGTATCCCCTAGTATCTGGTCCATATCCAGTTTGATCATCGCGGGAAGGGGTCATTGAACTTTATTTAGGGTGAACATGACTTTCCGCACCCCTCGACTAAACTGCTACTTTAATAAATGTGACCGTTCAAAATATCCTACGCAATCGAGTTTACGAATGTCTTTTCTATTCCAATTCATCAGATTCATTCATTTTTCCAAAATATTTTATAAACCCCAAAGAAACCATGATAAACGAAAATGTCTACCTCTGATTCGGTAGTGATTGCTTTATGTTATGATATAACCCAAACTAAACTAACTAATAGTTAAAACGAAATACGTAAATGCAGGGCCATGTAAGGGTATCCTAAAAATAGTACATAGTAACAAAATCTATTGAAAAGCTAACAAGCATCCAACAGTTGCCCGATTATTCCGAGGTAATCGCTTTCCATTCATCCGCAAATTGAGTCTACTCAGATAGCTCTGAATGTCAGAGTTCAAGAAAGTTTTGAGACGAGATCTGAAGAAATGGTTTCCAGTCTAAAAATAATCTCTTGTAAACTAGGATTTCTTTTGAAAAGTACCATCATTATCTAGTATTAGCAAGTTAATGTAATCGTTACAACTTTTATTAAAGGTTGAATCGCTGTCAAAAAAAAACCTTTTTTAAATTTAGCTGATCATTTCCGTTTACCTCTTTGCCATCAGTAAACATAGAAATATAGAAATTTAGGACCTCTATCCTTGAAATAAAATCGACTCGTATGTTGTTAACAAACACATTAATTTATTATTAACCCTTGCTTTTTATACATACATTAACGCTGAATCACTCATAGTCACGAACGATACACAATAAATTGGGGCGAAACTAGATATGTTTTATAAATTGCGTGTACACCAAGTTGGAACATACACGTTGGTTTTCACAATAGATGAAAAATTCTTTGAAAATCAAAAACTCTTGCATATTATTTTGACATTCAAAATAATATATCTTAAAATTTTACCACAGAATTACAGTATCAATATAGTAGTTTCTTTTTGAAATGAGACATCCTGTGCGCAAAATTTCTCAATTAAATATTACGTAATAAATTCCGTCATCAGAATAATTTGCCTTTAATATAATTCCGTTTCGCGAAAACATCTTGTCAATGGCCGCGCGTTTTAACCATCAAGAGAGAGTTATAATGAACTTTCTATTCGAAGGCCGCCCGTTAGCCCGTTACTATAGTTTAGTGGTTCACTTGTGCGGGCAGACTGTGGCGTGGTCATATCAAATTTAGAATTTTTATATCTCAATCGTGAAAATATCATATTCTTAGAAAGTTAGCAAACAGCTACTCTTAGTTATTAAGAACTGAAGCTAGTTTTTAATACTGATTTAGTATGGCAAATCTACACTAAGCAATAGTTTAAGTAACGACTCATAACAAGTATACCACTACACTTTATAATGCTGATTGGAATGGTTAAATTCGAGCTAACAATACAGTTAAACATTTTTCGCAATGTTATTTTTTACCTGGACCTATTTCTAATTTTTTGCCTTTGTTTGTTATTGTCTAGGTTGTTTGAAAGGAAACACTTTACGACACAGCAAAACGCCCCGACGCGTCGTCGCCAAGCTGTCTCGTCTCGATGTGAGGACAAAAAATTGTACACGAAATTCTGCCCGACTTCATATTGACTCGTCTGGTAATGCCTACCTAATATAAAATATCAAACGTTTTACTTAATTTCAATTAACTTTGTCTAATTTTAGTAAGCTTATAACTAAAATATAGGTTTTAAGGTACAAAGGAGGCTTGGCAATTAAAGGTTTAAATAAAAGAATATTTAAATATTATTGCTAATTTCGATATTTAATGTCTATATCAATATTCCCTACATCAGATTACATTCGTTGACATTTCAAAAAATTAAATGTAAGCCAAACATTTTTTTTTCAATACGTTATCGGCGATTTGTACTCTGTCTTACATCTCTAGTTACACACTAGGCCAAACCTTACAATACCCGAACCTGCCCTCAAATTAAAATAAACCAAAAAAAAACAAAACTAAATTTGTTAAATAATTGTTATACAATAAATAAACACTAGACAAAAAAAAACCTGATAATTGTTAGTTTATAAATTAACTGAAACTACGCTAAACACAAATAAAATACCACGAAATATTACAGAGAAAATAAAATTAAATGGGACAGGTGTAAAGTTGCCAAAGCTATCTATAAATGAGATTTTTTTTGTCAAATGAACAAACTTCATGAATTACAAAAAAATCTATCCATGCAGTGATCTGATAAAATATTGAAGATACCAAATCCTCTTAAGTTGCTCTAATGCTTATAGAAAGAATTTCTTCTCATTTTTAGATAGCTTCATTAACAACCGCTCTGGCTAAATGTTCCTTGGTTAGTGTGAATTTCAAGTGACGGACGACACAACACAGATTATCGTAGACGTGCTGGAAATCCTTTGAGCGGTAGATTAGGGCTCCAAAAAAAACTTAAGACTCCGCTAAATTGGCTACGAGGAACTGTGAACTGGAGGCGGATTTACTACTACTTAGGACATAATAAAGAAAAATAACACACTGAGATTCCCTCCACGTAAGTTTCTATGCCACAGACGCGCCCAAAAGATTCACAACAATTCCTCAGACTATATTACTTCGAGGTATGTTTTACCTGTGACTAGTTTTTAAGCACACCACTTGCGTTGTTGCTGTGTGCTTGCAAAGATACACTATTCTTAAGTTAACAAAACACCACACCAACAAATTTTTAAAATCAAATTCTAAACTACATTTAAATAAAGAACACAGTTTTTTTAAATACTTATAAGTAGGTACTTAAAATTTTATGTCGCGCAAAAATTAAAACTGACTAGTTCCGTGTAGTTAAGTACTTTAAATAAATAATTAACCTTAATGAATCATTTATCCTTAGCAGTATAGAAATTAAATCACTTAATCGAAATGCGTTTAACAAGACCGTTGCTGAACCAACTGTGCACTCTCGGGGACATGATATGCATTCATCTATGAATAATTTAACTATTGAGATACTGAAACTACTCAATACCAAGATAAATCATACGGATGTTGTTTTACAGATTAAACAATTCACCAAACTAAGTCACAAACTTACACTAATAATCAATATATATTAATAATAACATCAAATGAAATCTACTATAAATCTATTCACTATTATGACAATAAATTATTAATCATACATTACTTAAATGTAATAATAAATAGCGATTACACAATCAAATTAATAAGAGACGAATATCATTTCACAAAAGACAAATTTAAATCATGCTTCTGTTACCGCTTTGAGAGCAGTTCCATTCAAGTGCAGTAAGCACTCCGCCCTCAGCCACTAAACAAGAAAACCTTTGAGACTAACATTAATGCAAATTTATTACTTGACATACACATTAACACATATTCCCCCAATACATATTAAAGACAATACAAAAATTTCCTTTTAAAATGTTGATCAACTAACTGCAGTCATTTGTGGTCCTTCAACTTTATAATTTCGATTCAGATTCCTTATTCGGTTACGTCAAAAAGTCAAAAATTAAAGTCAATTCCTACTTACGTTAACACAGAAAATTTAAGTGTCTTTTATGGATTAAAAATAATAATTAGAATGTAATTAGATTTTGAACATTTGGACAAGATTAAGTAATAGTAAACAAAAGTAGGAATTGAAATTATAATCGTAATTTGAGATATTTTTTACAATAAAAATCAATATAGGATTTACAAGGAAATGTAACTTGTATGAATTTATAATTAAAAGATTAAAGTAATCATCTTACATTATGATTTTGTGCATTTAAATTATATTCCCTTAATAATTAAAGTCATGGATTACAAGAGATTTTAGTCACATGTAAAGTACAACATAGGTGAAACTTATTGGAGTGGTATTTAATGATATTTCTGTCATATGAATATTTAATGTAATTATTAAATCAGTCATATTTTCTGTCATCTTTGGTAGTATTCAGATACAATGGATATTGTTTATATATTTTTCTTGTATAATTATAATATTGCTGGTTTCATTTTCAAAATAATCAACTGTATTACATAATTGCACTGTTAAATACATATAATAAACTCTTCTTTTCAATATATTTTTACTTACAGTAAAATCTTTAATATTGCACTGTCAATCCTCACAAACAGTATATTGCTCAGGATCTAATTATTGTGACATAGTCCAAAATTTGTCTAAATTTCTTAATATTTATAATATTAAATTTGTGTTAAAAATTACTCTGGTATTTAACTAGATGTCATCATTAATTAAACCACTGTAGGTATTGTATTTAAGAGTCATTAGAGATATAAAGAAATAATTAGGTCTATTTTAAAACTAAAATAATAAATTATCTTTTTACTAAATTATAGACTCATCTGGTATAGTCACACATAAAACTAAGATTTAGCAAATTTAAAATAAAAAAAACTTTCTATCTATGCTAAATTGAATCAGTACATTTTTTTGAGAAAAATATTTCCTGAGTTACAGGAGCAATTCTTTTTAAACATGGTATTCTTATTTTTTATTGGACAATTTATAAGTTATTTTAGCATCTCAGATGACTTTGATTTTGTAACAAAAAGGTTTGGCTAGCTATTTAAAATCAAATACAACTTATCCAATACCAGTATGTAAATGGATACATTTTTAATTAAACTGAATCCATCAATAAGTGGGACTTTCGTTTTTGCTTATATTTTATAGTGAATCATGAAACTTAACCTGCGGTAGATGGTTTGTACTTTTCTTGTATGAACACTGTTTACAATTCGGTGTCATGTCATGATTTGAGTCACAATATTTCCTAGTCAATAGTCAGTTTCCTGTGACAAAGAATCATGACAGAGAAATGATCAACATTTTCGCATTAGCTACAATTTATTGACTAGAATTTTATGAGTTTAGGATTTACTCTTGTTCGTTTTGAAGCTGACCTGCAGCACCTGACCATTGAGAGAATATCCATTCAGAGACTGGATAGCAACAACCGCCTCATCATAGTTGGTCATGGTAACAAAACCGTAACCCTTACACTTGTTAGTGGTGGGATCTCTTATTATTTTAACACACTGGACGGCACCGAATGGGCCGAAGAGCTGCCAAAGAGTACTCTCTTCAGTATCAGCTCCAATATTGTACACAAAAATGCACCAACCTGAACCTCCAATAGCATTGCCTTGGATGAGGGGATCAGCCAATGGAGAGAATCTCTGCAGACCTTTATTGATAGCAAGGAGTGCTTTCCCTGCAGGGCCAACAAATCTACGAGTGGAATTGGGAGTCAGGTAGGCAGCTAATGGCGCTAGTCCTTTGTTCTGATTGCTGGGATTGTTTGCACATTTAACAGTCATTGGGCCAGTGCCTCCCGGTGGAATAGTGCCATTTAACTCACGTATAGCTGCCTCTGCTTCACAGCGCTGGTCATATCGGATGAATGCCACGCCTCGTGATGGCCCCTGGAGCCCCTGATCTTCCATACCTCCTTGTAATAAATGGCCGACACTTACGTTCTCATGAAGAATCCGGGAGCTGATGATAGATCCATACGGGCAGAAGAGCTTCTCCAGGTCTTGCTGGGTCATATGTTTGGGCAAGCCGGACACGTAGAGATTGGCACCTTTGATTGCGTCGGAACTAGGGCGGGCGTAAGAAACTTTTATTACTTTATTCTGCAGTCGAAGACCATTCAGGGTGTTAACAGCTTTCTCGGCGTCTTCTGTCTTATGATAGTTGACGAACGCGTAGCCTAGACTCTGCCCGTTGAGAATGTGGTCCGGGAACACAGTTACTTTGTCTCTAATCAATTTACAACTCTCGACCTCCCCAACACTAGAGAATAATGACCGGATCTCTTCTTGGGTCATGGTTTGTGGCAAATAGTTAACAATTAAGTTCGTCTTCGATTCATTGTTGCAAGGTTGTAATTTACTACCATTTTGCGTAGGTAGATTCATGTTTCCGCAGTCGATATTGGTCATCATTTTTACTGAATACAGCGTTAACACCAAATAAGGTTAAAATCCGAAAGGTTTAAATAATGAAATACTAAGAACGTATTCTAATAAGAAGACAGTTTTGCCCGAAACGTTAGCTCCACTTCGTATTGGTTGAAAGCATATGCAAGGAAAGAAAATCAATAAGATGCTGTGTACTCTCGTACTTATCCTGTTTTCGGAAATCCAGTACCTAATTTCGTTGAATCAAAGTATAATCGGAAACACAAATTAACGCGAGTTTATTAGATCTTACTGAGGATACGAAAGTAAAGTGAAAAGGAAATCAACCAAAAATCTATGCGACTTGCGACCTATTCTCGTAAATTCATTTCTTTCACTTCACTTTCTTTTTAATATGTTGCCACACTAATGAAACATTTCACCCAAGTATTTTGAACTCCAGGAAATGTCGATATTTTTTTAGATTTCTCATTTTGTCATGATAGAGGAAAATGATTTAAGAATTAACCGTAATAACTGATTGACTTTTTAAAATCAATATAATTTGAACTTCAATTCTAAGTTTTCAACTTTCTGTTATGCAATCCTTTTTATTTTAAACAATCTAATATTTTTAGATCTTAAACTTCAATATCTGCTGTGAAAGTAAACGTGAGATAAACGATAAGAGTTTAATATAAAACTTTTTTTTCACCTACCAAATTCTGTGTAATTTTTCATCATAAGGTAACATCAAAACAGAAGTGCCAACAGAACATTAGCCAACATGAGAGAAAAAATAGTAGCATTCACGAACATAGTTTTCCATGAAATGTTGCTTTCTACATGTGACTAAAATTGGCCAAATGTTCAAGTACTCATATTTTATAAGAAACATGAAATATTGAAGTAATTAATCGATTGTATTTTTTTTAGGTAAATAAGGTGCAGATTTTTATCAAAAATTCAGTGCTGCCATATCGAAATAGTAAATCGGTTCGGTTCAAATATAATATTTGCAATAACCACATTCTCACGTACGTATGTAGAATTAATTTATTACAATACAACTCACAACTCTAACTAATTCTCTTGATAAACTAAATTAGCTTCCTAATTGGCAAATTAAGGTTCGTTGGTTATCATTAGCATTAGATAGGTCAACAACACTTCAATAAGTTCCACAACAGTTTTTAATTGTAAAAAGTTGGCAAGGAAATGAGACGCTAATTAGGTTCTAAAGTGAATAAAATATTACGTACTAGAATATATTCTTGTTAGGAGCTAGCTTCCTTAAATATAGCAATAATTAGTAACAAAGGCCATTCCTTAGTATTTATAATATCTATAGGATAAGTAATATTCCTAACATGCCATTTTATGTTTAGTACTTAGCAATTATAGTGTTATAGCTAAGTCAAACAATTATGCGATTATACTTCTAAGTAAATAAAAATATTGTATGAAAAATAATCTCAAGAAACTATTTTTGTTGAACTTGTAGTGTTTGGATTACGTCTGTTTTACCTTACTTAAGGTTTAGGTATTTATGAAAACAGCGAAAAATTAAAATTTATTAGATACATGTGTTTATCTTAATTTTAAGGTAGAGAAATAAATTTGGAAATTTTCAATCGACGAAGAAAAATTGTTATTTCAACTCAAAAACAAGAATTGTTTTTACTGACTGTCATTGTGCACCACACCTTCACATAAATAATAGCAATTTTTACGTAACGTGTTTCGTATAGAAATTGAAGGATTTGATTGAAGTGAACAAAGTTCATTGTTATGCAAATTTAATTTCTATCTCAGATTTATAGCTTAACTGATTTTCTTATACAAAATACAAATCGATGTTTAAAAAAAATAATTCGCAAAAGATTTCATTCCATAATTACGATCATCTCATTACTTTAGTGAACTTTTCTTCATGTTACCATAATATTGTATAAATAAACCTTGGCAAATAAACTAAATCTAATCTTGATAAACCTATAATATCATTCAATTGTTACGTGATTTATTTGTGAAAGCGTAACAAATAGATTGGCAATTCCATTCACCTTTTAGTTTTGGTTCGGTGAGAATTAAAACTACGTGACATATTTTTAGTGATTCATTTTGGCGCTATAATATTCATACAGATTGGTAGGCGACAATAATCCGCGGCAGTATCACAACGGATGTGTTCCGCCGGGTCAGGCCTTTCGCAGTCGCATACAATGCCAGTTACTCATCTGATGTCGCGAACTGTCTAAGTGATACGCATTGAGCGATGAAAATAAAAACACATTAAAAAAATAACACGAGCACATCTTCTCTTGAAGTTGATACTTTTGATAAAAATAAAAACTGTAAAATTACAATTTTAAAATTGTTTTCCTTAAATCGTATTTCAACATAGTCACCATCGCCAGAGAGGGATAAAAGGTACAGATATTGAGGTCTCGCTCGGCTTCAATTTTGCGACAAGAGCTCATTCCTGTTTTAGTAGTACTTCCATGGTTTCACGACAGTTTTTAATTGTAAAAAGTTGGCAAGGAAATGTAAACTGTAAAATGACAATTTTTTTCGGAAAATTACGTTATAGTTAATACTTTTTTTGCACATAAAACTTTCATATGTCGAAAATCGATACACCTCCACCTTATAATTGATTCATTTTATCAAATGTCTAAACTGTTTCTTTTAAATTTTTATTTTATTAGATTTAATTAGTAAAAAAAAAATTGTTTTTCAACCCTCTTGTAAATAACTTATGCCATACGCTAACCACGCGGTGAATGTAGAGTCGGTCTCGGTGCGTTCTCGGTGCGGCTGCACTCGCGCGCTTACAACACAAGCATGCGCCGCTGTTGTGACGTGATGTTGCGTTTGGCAACACTTTGGTTTGTGGTTTGTCCCAGCTGCGTGATGCCGCATGCCGTTCCAAATTTTAGACTCTTTTTCCACTAATTAGCTAGTCGCGTGCCTGATGTTTAGATTTAAATAGTTTCCACGACTTCTATACATTGCAGTCGTGTGCGGATAGATGGTTTGTGAAAAACAAGTTATTGTTACCGGCTTTAGTATGGCTTCTCTTTTCATACCTTCATTACGTGAAAGTATCGTATGAGGCGGATTATTGTTGGACATGAACTGATGCTCAATGAAAATACAATTTTTAATTACTGATATTTATTGTGACAACTCAGGGTTGCTCCCTTGTCTTTAAAGGTCATTGTTATCCAATACTATTCGTATTATATGAATACAAAGTTTCTATATAACCATAACTCCTATATATACTTTCTTGACTTTGCTAGAAAAAATATCTAAATTTTGAAGGTGAAACGTAATCATCGTAACTATCATGAACCTTCAGCTCATTTCCCATGTGATAATGAAAAAACAAACTTTGTATTATAAATTTAACGTGGCAACCCTCATAAACGGTTGCGTGTCGGCGCGTTCAAATTAGCTGTAATGAGCTTTGTTAAGGTATTTTCTGAAATTCAACCTTTCATAAAGCTGAAAATTAATCGATAAGCAAACACAGTTATTAAGTGAAACCGTGTAATGCCGACAGAGCAAGTAATTAAGAAATATACTTTAAAATTCAATATTTAAAATCTTTACTAATTATAAAGAGGTAAAATGCGTTGAATAGGCTCTAAGCTCTCTCTACTAAGTAAAAATTGAGTTACTGTGTACTTAGTAGTTTTAGAGAAGAATTTTTGAAAGTTCTTTAGCCATTAGAAAGCTAAGTTATCACTGAATAACATAGGCCATGGTTAACATCAACGGCAAGGGTATGTATAATATATGACAGAAAAGTTGTAAGACATTTAATAATTGCCACCTAAATGAAGTTTAAACGTATCGTTGGTATAAAACTATTATGGCCGGTTTCCCAGCGAAGTTTAACTATTCGTTAGTGTTTTTAGTTCAATAACTTCATAAAATGCGTTTCCGAACTACGTAACTTGAGTTTTACTCCTTTGAAATGTATGTCAACGCAACACTAATGAATCACTAGTTTATGTTAAAATATATGGAAACTTCAGAAACCCAGTATAAGACGATTTATTTGGGAATATTATGAAAACAATTCGAAATAGCTTTACTTAGTACATAGTTGGTTTAAATGTGTGGCTTGCACGAAATGACTGTGAATTTTCGTGTGTTTTCGTATTTCTATTTGAACAAATTAATTTAGGTTTCTACTACTGTGGAACATTTATAATCCTGCATATTCAGGTAAAGAGATTATTTGTAATCTTAGACATGTAAGGGTCCACTAAGTCTATTGAAAATTAAAGTAAAACCTTAAAAGCGTTAAGCTAGAACTTAAAGCAGTTGCATGTCTGCTAGGGTTAAGTTATTATCGCTAAAGTTTAGGTTTCCTTTAGTTTTCACATTTAAAACTGTTCATATACACATCAAACCATTTCGAGAACAGTTGGTGAGCAGAAAGACGACAAAAACCTGGTGTGTCGACTCTACAGGAGTAGGGTAAGGACAGGGAGATTATGTCATCTCTTGTTAGACAATGGTTTTTGTTAAATTCGCAAATTAAGTAGGGCTGTCATATTATTACTACTCTACATGTCGGTAGAGGTTTTAAAAATGTTGAATATTTATAAAATTACTATAATACAAATGAGATTATATCAGTAGCTGCCTCTAAGTCTAGCAGCTGGCAACACCTATGCATAAATAACTAACATCGTATAATTGCTATTTCAATGTTACCAGCCATGATGTAACTCGTAATGACGACAATTTTGTGACAAGGTTGGTGACGCTAAGCCAATTTACCTCTATTTATATGCTGTGATATTAAAGTAAGGAAATACGTATAAATGATTTTTATAAATTACTTAAAGGCCAAAAGATAAATCATTTATTGAGTGGTGATTAAATATAGAAAGGAAAGAAGGAAGGCAAACTACCTTTTTGTTTTTTATATTGTACAGATACAAATATTTTTATTAATATTGAGCACAGATTGATAATGTCCAGTTTAAATCTTACATGCTTGTAACATTGTAGAGGACAAAGAGACATTAGAAGTCAATAAAAATTTCTTTTATGACACCTTATTTAAGTTAATTGATTTCAATGCATAATTAAAGTAGAATCACTATTACTATAAAAACTTCTAAGGCAGAAGTGCAGTACTTTCAGTAGATATTTTATGTTCTTTAAAACCCTAGTATCGCATTAGTAGTTCCTCTAGTATTGAGGATGTCTATGGCGTCGTTGATCAGCTTGGTGTTCCTGCCGCTCGTTTGACTATTCTCCTATAAAAAAGGAAGTTAAATGCTTATGGGATATACTGGTATATTGTTTAAGCATTAGGTTATAGATAAGTTTAATTTAAAACTTAAATTAAAGGCAGACATTAAATTTCCCAACACCATGCGTGTTGTAAGTTCTTTGTCCAACGAACAAAGAGACAAGTGGGTTGGTTATTCACACCTGTACAGCGGGCTGTGTCGACTGTCGACATATTTTTTTAAATATTTAAGACTATGTTTATGGTTTAAAAACATGTTGATGTTAGCAACAATGTTGATAACCTGTTCATATTTAACTAAGATGGACAAATAAAATACTTGTCAACAAGATAACATGCGTTAATGACCTTCGCGGTCACTTGAACACAAAGGACCTTAAACAAAGGAGTTATTTAGTAAAGGTCTTTATTACGTCGAATTGCTAAAATGTAGTCAGAAGTAAATTATTGTGAAATAAAATTGGTAACTACAATTATAACCTTATCTCTTGTCAGCGTCTGTTTAAATATAAACATGATATTAATGTATTATTTAGGTTATTATGACGCGTGACGGCATACCAAACAAATTGCCTTATCTTTTTTATCCTAATTTCCGACTTCAGTATCTACTTCATGAATAATCTGTGGTAAATTTACATAATATGTTAAAACATTAAAAACATATTCTCTATTGTAATTTATTTACTTTCTCAGGTAAGTTATACTTCAGAGGTATTAAAGTGAAAAATCTAGAAGCAATAGTCCTCCGAAACTAGATTTTTAAAAACGGTGTACTACTAAAATTGACTTAGGGCCTGTCCCACAAAATTGTAATTTGTCTGATAACAATCCAACGTGTAAAATATGTGATGGAAATATCGGATTTTGTTCCCTTACCTGACAGTGACGTCATTTTTAAGCTATCTGAGCCTCTATCAGCCAGTGGTGAGACAGGCCCATAAAATCAACAATGTAAATGAAGTTTATAGTAGAGTTTACTAATCATGGAAAAATAAATTAACACGACGATTAAATTACGTTTGCAGTTTAATTAAACTGGAATGTATGTAAGTGCGGTATAGCAGGACTTGATGAATCAAACTGAACAATGGAGTTGAGTGCATTGAGTGCAGGTGCACTCGGTACACCCGTACTCACCCGCACGGTGCAGGATGCACTTACCTTACGGTCGCCATGTTTACTGTTATGGCGGGAAATGAATTCTCATGATTCATTAAATGAACAATTAATTCAACTTACAAAGTGTAAATAATTATTGTTTAATTTTTGTATGATAAAACTACTGTATTTAAAAAAAAATTGCTTATGATTATACTATTGTCTTAAAATATTTCTTGGATTAGTGTCTCATTAAAACCGTAAACGAGAATGCGCAGATAAAAACTAAGTTTTCGCCGAAATCTGTATTTCTCTAATTCATCTAATTTTCCTTCTATACACGTGTGTTGCAAGTTGAAAGTGGTAACTAAAGGAAATCCTGTATTTTCGATATTTAATGGTAACCATAATGTAAGTGCGTTGCTACGCGTGATGTGGGGGTTACCAAGGGCTTATTTTAGGGGACGTATTTTGGTATTGTCGAGCATGCGTACTCTTTTACACGCAAAAACACTTTCAAGAGTTTTGAAAAGAATTCAAGACCAGGGGAAAATACAAACTTATTGTTAGATACAGTTTTTGAGATGGAATAATTTTCTTATTGACATCTGTACCGACCGGCATTGTATATCTGTGTAGTTTTCCACAAGACAATCAAATTACTATTCTATATGATTGTAATTATATCTTTATATAGGTATTGTAATGAATTATCTGCTATCTTGCATGCTACCATTAATATGGTCTTATGAGAGGTAGTTTTTATACATATTTTATATTCTCTAAACAGCAGCAGCCGCCTCTAGTCTCGCCTATGGCTACAATGTAAGTCTACATAAAAATAGACGAATAATTGCTGTCCTGCATTTTCATTAGTAACAGATAATTCAACTTTGATCGCCAGCTGCTATTTTACTCTTTATCCTGTAAAATACTTTAATATACCTTATAGAAAAGAGATGTTTTGAATTGAATGACTCGTGGAACCGTCATTATTTCTAGATTATAATGACATCCGTGGAGCAACGAGCTTGCTTTGTTCACCTCAAGGTTGCAGCTGAGCAAATTATATGTTTTTATATACCATTATCATGTCACGAGGATATTTAAATTAAAAAATGATTAAACTATCAGATTGAGATTTAACTGTGATTTTGTGGTGTCTTGACTAGTATTCATAATGATTATTTATTACTATGATAAAAGAGAAATAATTTATCGTAAACCTTTAATATTTTCAAATAACAAGTTTAATTTCACTAGAGGTTGTCCATTGGTCGAAATTCAAAACA
This sequence comes from Papilio protenor, assembly GCA_029286645.1. Taxonomy (NCBI): domain Eukaryota; kingdom Metazoa; phylum Arthropoda; class Insecta; order Lepidoptera; family Papilionidae; genus Papilio; species Papilio protenor. Next base: position 461,309 of record JAGSMZ010000061.1, on the reverse strand, counting down.
TAGTTTCAAACATTTATTAATTGTGTTAAGTTTCAAATAAAGCAAGCGCAGTTTTGTTAAAAAAGGGATACAATGTTATCTATTGACCTATTAATACGATTTATTATAGCAATAACTACAGATAAATATGAGTAATAATGTATTGCTAGATGTCATACAGAATGTGATTGAAGCAACATATATATGCAATAATATGCAAAATGCAGACAATTTAATTCAACGTACTAACATCATATCTATAACTTGGTATTAACTTACTATTTTCACGTATTTCGTATCCAAATTTTGATCATTATAAAAGTTTAGATTTGCCTTTAATTTAGTTCACTGCGTCTAATTTATAATAGTTACTAGCGACTAAGTGTTGTTTATTGTTATCTTATTTTTGATATTTTAAAATTAATAAGTACAGTATTAAGTAACTTAATAAGTACAAAGTGTCTTTAAAGAGAGTTGAGTGACCGAACTCTTTCTCGTGTCTCTGTTTATTTAAGGAAGAAGATAGAGATAGCAATAGAAGTCGATGATCAACAACGGAAACCCTTAAAGCCTATACCGTTACTGACAAATTATATGCACTCAGAGCTCTTTGTCCGAATGAGAGACGTGTGGAGAATAACTGGACTCGCTGATGATGTCAATGCTAATTTGATTAGCAATTTTCTTATCAATTTCCTTGGAATTTCCCTACATCGAGCTCCTGCGCTGGTTTAGGGATAGTGTTTCTAGGCAATTTGTGTAGTGAAGGTCATTTAGTAGACGTGAATATTTTCTTTTCAAAATACTAATTACTTATGTCACAAAAGCAGCCAATTTGGATGATTTATTGGTTATCAAGGCTTTGATTTAGGTAAAAGTACTGGCAGATTTTTTTAAAATCTATTCTAAGCATAAGTTTACAATTACACGTTGTTTTGAAACTAGGTGGTCGAACTCAAACTCGGCCGCAGTCTTACTATAAAATGTTGTTGGTATTTCTTAAAATACGTTGGTAGTGATGTGCGTTAATAATGTTTATTCTATTTAAATTAAACGGGAATAAAGACAATCCTGAGTCTGCTCCTGGATTCTAATTGCTGCTAAAATAATAGAAATCATATAGTTAGTATCTTCCTGTCTTTTGGTCTCATTTTGAGTCAATGAAAACATGTTCGAAATTTATAAAAAACGTTAAGGACGAAATTTTTTAAGATTTATTTAAACAAAAGGCACAACGAGGCGATCTACAACGTTCATAGACATCAATAGCAGAGGTTTTATTTATCGATTTATTTTATCCTCGCATAGAACATCACTAGATGCCCCAGCCGCGCGTTTCAATTGATTTTATTGCTGCTAACTAATGTTAAATGACGCCAATTGCTCGACAATTGACACACGGTCCGCTGAGCTCTGTACACATGGCCTCTCTCTGTCTTGATGCAACTTCGATTATCAATAATCATCAGATATTGAGGTTAAGTCGATATAAAAAGGTTAAATGGGGATAAAACCTTTTAATCGTTAGACTGTAGGACAAAAATGGCGGCAAACAATTAAGGGTTTCAGAACGCGCCTAGAATTTTGATTTTAAACTTATAAGGCAGATTTAAAAAAAATTAAAACATTAAAAATTTTAATATTAGAAAAAATATATGACTTAAATGTCAAAAATATTATGTGAATATTGTTCTCCAATCAGTTGATACATGTACGTTTCATATATATTACGATTACACGTAATAAACAAACATTCCGACTAATAAGACTTTGTTCTCTTACTAACATAAAATTGTAGCAAAAGGAACTATATCCAGTTGTATCAAGGTCCTTATTTGAAATACAAATCGAGTATAGTGATACTATGCGGAAGTGTCAGATTAGTCAACAAGGATGTGACAACAGATATACAATAATTGCTCCATTTGATTTCACAACTGGGTTTATTAAATTTTTCGTAAAACATAATTTTAGGTATTGGCGGAAGGGATGCGATAGTGGTGGAAAGCGCGTGCAGGGTTAATGTTCATGCCTAAAGTAACAAATAACATGAGCGATGACGTAATAGGCCATTGAAAACGATGTCAATCATACAATGTGAATAGCGGTTTGTTCAATCTGTAAATTGCATCACATGCCATGACAGTTAATTTGCGGTTACGATCTACTTCATCGTCGCCTTTGACGAGAATTGACGCGACGCGACGCATGTCTCGTAATCTATAAACATTCGTCTTTCTTCTCTAGTACACGCTCAATTTTAATTCGTTAATAGAAATTTGTTGATAAAGTCTCTTACTGTTGTTCTGGAAGCTCGTAACTTAGACATTACTATTTAATCTGCCAGACCAATTTGATCACCAATCGCTAGTACCATTTGTCTATGTTTGAAATGTATGTCAAATGCGGTAAATAAACGAGAACTAGCCGACAAACCAATCGCTAGGAGGCAAACAAAGAGCACTTGAGTGACTGGCACACGTGCGCGGGGTGCAAAGGTCTCTCTTTGTCTGACCGAGTCACGCGTCTGTTTAGAATTGTTTTTTTTTTTAAAATAGCCTGTCAAAGGCTACAACCTGCATTCTTCCAACAAATTAGTTACAAAGTCGCAAGTCGTTGCGATTATTAAATGAATCTGGTATAACTAACTATAAGACTAAAAAAAAATCCGATAAAAATAATTCAAACGATATTAAATTAATTTTTTACCGGTTTTCGTTAGTAACATGAAGAGACGCTAATAATGGTAGTCTGAGCTGACAGTTTGGATGTTATACTTTACATTGAGAGGGCACAATCGTGTGTACAAAATCCAGTATTAAACATTCCATTGTGCAGGTGCAGTGTTTATCAAACAGATTTTTGTACTTTGCACGACAGTTTTTCCAACAAGGCTATCTGTTTAATTTTTTTCTCATTTCATTTTATAACATCACCTGAAGAGTGTGACGTCACTTTTAACAAAGATTTAGAGGCAAGAAGCAAGATTCTCTTTATTTACCTGTATTGATATTGTAAGAGAAGAGACCAAACAAACATCGTGAATACCGAGGTGATCATCGACACCCATAGACATCCAAAATACCAGACTAAGGGCCTGTCCCATCAAATCGTAAATTGTCTGATAACAATCCAACGTGTAAAATATGGAAATATCGGATATAGGAATAGTTCTTTAAATAGAAAGGATAGTTAGAGCTTAGATCAAACTCATTTAATTTTTAATTTAGTTAAAAACAATGCAAAATAAGTGGAAAGTAACATCCTCACTTTTACCGAAGTAAACGTGATTTAAATTAACAAGACGTCGTGACAAAGTGCTCGGTGTCTTTGACAGCTCCCTTCATCCGATCGTATCGGACACGTCTCATTAGGGATGGGAAGTAAGTACACCTGTATATAATTTGCAACCAATATAGAGTGAATAGTAACACATTTGTAGAATAAACTGCTTCACCGTAATTCAGTAGACTCGTGAAATTCGTTAAACTAACTTCATGAAGTAACGTAGATTAAAAATCAATATTTATTCCATGTATAAATAAGCAAATACACATAAATTATGTATGTACTTATTTGCATTGAAAACATACAAAAAGGGCTACGATTGGTGTAATTATCTAGCACAATGAGCGGAAATATGGATGGCAGAGCGGGATATTGTTATCGACTGTAAGAAATTAGCACAGCGATCTGCATCTTTTTTAGGTTCATGGCTCTCTATTTCAATACTCTATTTATTGCAACGTTGCTCTATATTGCACATACTAGACGTACGGGCGAAGTAAAATGCTTTTATTTTTTTAACCTTTAACCATTAATAGTTGGAATACCAAAAGTTAAACTAAATGTATAAAAAAATGAAAAATTATTTCGAGAGCTACTAAATATTTTTACTTACACTTTTTATTTGAAAATTGACGTAATCAATTGAAATTTAAATCCGAATGGGAGCAGGATCATTCACAATTCAGATCAAAGTATAAATTTCATAAGCAGATAGAAACCGTTTTTCAAAGAGTAGAAAACTCATTAGGTATTAAGCCAAGAGTTGTATTTCACTAAGATAGATATTATAATTTTAAATATCAACCATAGGCAAAATGAAAAGTAAAGCGATATTCAGAATAGCAAATTGTAGGTATCATTTGCGTCGCTCGGTTACCGGGAGCGAGCGATCACGGTCGTTGACCTTACCGAGACTGAAACGCAGCCTCCACTCTTTATTCACACGAGGGTAGAACAATAAGGTAGAGTAGTATATAATACAATACTGCAATTGTTTGACCGTACAAGTCCGAGGCATAATAGTACTATTTTAACAGTAAGTGTGCGTTTAAACCATAGCAGGACTGCACTGCCTACTGCTCTGTCTACCGGTTTGTCTTACTGTGAAACTAGCTCTACAAGAGCCTGATTCGGTTACGTTGTTGATTTTTTTTTCATAATCGGCCAATATTTGCGATGAGATACTTTAAAAGTAATAAGTCTTTTACATTACTTCTTACGATTATTACGTTTGAAAATGTACTGCTTCAATACTTAATAGTAACTCGTTTTTAATGAAACAAAAAACAAACTTAAGATAGATAAATTTTACGACAGGGACATCAACTCTCTTTCTAAAAACAGATAATTTTTGTCGTGTTTCACCAGTGGAAACATACATACACTTAAACTGATCTGTTCGTAGACAGGCTGTAACGACAGAGATCGACTTACAAGACGACAGTTCAATAACCGGTCAATAGATATTCCTATTGGGAACATCTTTCAATAAATTTTCAATATTCCAATTTTACGATAGCGGTTACAAAATTGATATATCCGAAATAAGTCATTTTGTCCTTCATTTTAGTTTAGTTTAGTGTTTTTAAGTAACGAAAATGTTATAACTGCATAACCTTACACTTTACGCGTTCCTAAGTATGAAGTTAAGTAGAAATAAAACTAAGTTAATTTCGAACTACCATTACCATCGACTGTAGGTAACTTGTAGTGTAGCGGTATTGATTTTTTAATTTGAACTTCGGGCAAGGGACTGCGTAATGACAATTTCATGCTTTCATTTAGAATTCACAGGACTTTCAGTCTGGTCGTTTACATGTCAATATATTAGGTTATAAAATTCGCTTCATCGATACCATGTTTTTTAACGTTCAATAGTTTTTGGGTCGACATTTTCCTGATGAACGAATCTATTACCATCCAAGTTTAAATATAATTATGTAATTCAATAGTTGTAGTTACTTCATATTTTGAACTTTGTACCGACTTTGTTTAGACAACTTGCTGTGGTTTTTATGGATCCGCTTATGTTAATTGTCCTTGAATGTTTTAGCTACGCATTTAATATGTTATTTGTGACCTCTGTTTAGGACTAGAGTTGTAAAAGGTCAGCTGATAGAGGTGACGAATGAACCTTTGGGATTTGTAAACTTTAGTAATTCAACAACTTATTTATATTAGTGAATTGGGATCATGTTCGAGTTTGTGCATTGGGGTGAAAGGAACGTAACGCGAAACATAAAATGTGTTCCACTATAGGGGCATACGAACAAATACACATTTTGTCGTTTGGTTTTACTATATGAATACTTTTAGTAATAAGTAAACCTGACAGTGCCTGCACTATTCCTTACTCATCTTAAAAGAATACGATCTTTAAATGACTAAAGTTACATAAATATTGTGAAGAATACAAAGTTACGTAGAATCCGATTTTTTTTAATTGTTCATTGATATTGAGGACCAGAATTGTTAATGAGCGCCATCGTTTAACAATAGCTAATACCATGCTAGAAGTGTCACAAAGTTCAAAACAAACGCGAAATATCTTTGTAGTTTATCTATTCTCAAGATGAAGTCAAGTAACTTAAAGTTTGACCTAATTTAAATAGATACAAGATCAGATTGAAAGATCTCCTTATATTCACGGGTTTCATTTAACTTTCACGTATTGGGGATTGCGCCAATGTGTCACTTCTAGGTTAATGGGACATAGAACTTTTACTGGACATGCGCACATTTTGCGCTTTCTCCTGGCCTGCGGGCATCTTTTTAAAGTAAAAAAGGTGTAGATCTAGATCATTTATAAGTCATAGTGTGAGACCTAGCTGGCTTACGCAAGTCACCTACTTTCGTTGTTGTCTTTGTCTGGTTTTATATGATTTTAAGCAAAAAATTAATTTGGTAAAAATGTAACATTTTTTACTTACGTCCACGGTTTTGAAATTGGAACGATTCGATTTGAAAACTTGATGCATCCTTAGTAATGAAGGGATTAATTAGGAAACTTCGAAAAGTTTACGGTAAAAAAGTATTTTGGTAACAAAAGGATGTGGTTTAAGCAATCGATTGGCTAACCGTTTGTAATTAAAAGTTATTTCCAGCGAATATTTTTAGCATCTTATTTCAACATTGGAGGGTATAAAAACAATGCGTCACAAAAGTTTCTGGTCTCATTATGACGTGTTTATATTTTGTGAATCTTTTATACCATATTGTATGGATTGCGCTGGAAATAGCTTGAAGAAGAGTTGTTTTATTGTTTTTGAAACGTTTTACTACAATATTTATTATAGATTTGGTAATTGTGGACGCATCCATAGGAGAAAAATTATGAGTTACAGCCTGCAAGATCTATCACGTGAGTTTTCTTTTATGTCTAATGCCTTTAATTTAATTTCTAATCTTTTCTGTCTTATGCCTCTAATTTCTGTCTGTGGAATTATAAAAAACAAAACTAAGTAGCCTACGTGTTCTTCCAGACTATCATCTACATCTATGTCAATCCATTCAGCAGTTTAGGCTACAAACTCTATCTATTCATCCAAACTTTCGCATTTATAATATTAGTAAGATTAAAACTTCAATCTTACGTCACTATCTTACGTTTGTTTCTAGTTGGTAAATAATTGTAAACACTAACACTAGCTTTCTAAAGTCTATCAATGTACGCAAATTGCGTATACATGTTTATATTTGTGATTGTAAATGATGCAAGAACAATTATCTCAGAGATTACGTTTGCTTTTTGATCACGGTATTGTCGTGTTATTTACGTGCTTATATTATGTGCATTTGTACTACGTCAGATCGTAATTGTTAACAAAAACAGCTTTTGTTTCCTTTATAATAGAAAGGTCGAAATAAAATGGGAATATTATCGATTTTTCAATAAGAATTTACCTTAGGGAAAAATCTAGTCTAGCTGTTGCGCTGTCTTGGAAACTTTAGTGTAGATTTTATATAAAACATTATGACCTTAGCAAAACTTTAATTTAATAATGAGTGGGAAGTTATAGGCAAATGATCACATTCCGTATACTTTTATTCTTCAGAAGGTATTAACATTATGAGATTCATTCTTAGGAAAATAAAAAAAAAAAAAAAAAACATACGGCCGAATTGAGTACCTCCTTCTTTTGGGAAGTCGGTCAATAAGTATGTAATTGGTGTTAGGAAACCATACAAATAGGTAAATTAAAAACATAAGTAATTAAGTACCTATAAATCTACATATTTCAGATAATAATTCAGTTTGCTTTGGTTACCTTTATTTAGGTTCTCCATATTAAATTTCTGTAAAACTCAAGGTTGAAATGGAAAGCATAAAGAGGTATAAATAAACATTATTTATTTCTTTGTGCATGCCATTAACTCTTTTTGAGAATTTATATTTCTTAGTAAAATGTCTAATGTGTTAAAATGGAAGAGCAATATTTGCTATAAGAGTACCGCAATATGGTAAAACTAGTCACAATATAGTTCAATATGGTATTTCTTTCTTTAGGAGTTGCTGACCTTCCTCAATAATAAAAATTACGAGTATGTTAATATAATAAATATGCATTTTATAACAGTTGTTATAAATATATTTAAAGCAACTAGAAGCAAGTTTTAATTATATTTATAAAGAATTTTTAATTTAAAGCATAAGCCGTACGCACTTCACAAATAGGTTCAAAATAGGACATGAGTCTCCAACATGAACGAAGTGCCGTACCGCAGTGCGCGACGCGAAAGAGACCACATTCAGCCAGAAAGGGACGGCACTAAACCGAATCGATGTACGACAGAGATACAAATATATTTGCGTCCTTTTCACCGTCGGTACACTTGCACTCGGTTTGCACTGAAGCTCTTCATCAATCGGTTCCCGTACTCTATAGTTGATACGTAACGTTTGTACTGAGAACGAAAACACTTCCTATTACATTGTTTTTACGTTATATAAACTCAACTTGTTTTATTTAAATAGACAATTCTGAAATCAAGTTAAACATTAAATTGATGTTATGCATAGGCAAATTATAAGGCCAAGTTCGTACTACCAAACGTAGACACCACGCTTTGCATACTTAATATTTTAAAAGCCTGACTATATATTGTTATTACATAAAGGTTTGACACTGATGGCTGTGAAGGAAAGTTATGTTTAGTTTCCTGTACTAATAAGACTACATGGTTGATTAAGATTATTCATATTTCGGAAGTTTTAACACAAAATAATTGCGCAAAAACTATTAAGCAATGTGAAAAAAACTACTAAGAGTCTCGAAACTAAACATAAAGATAAATATTATGGAAAATTTGTACTGGTAAGTTTAGTTTGCCATGATTTTTTTGTCACAGTAAACACAAAAAATTGTTAGCTTCAATTAGGCAAACACAAAAACCACATCTCTGTAATACGTACAAAGGTCAAATAAACATGACAAGCGTCAGAAAATTTTTATACAACAATAAAGCTATTTATGAATATTGTACAAAAAATTCTGCGTAAATTCATGATTCAGTCTAAAAGGATCTGGTGCATGTTTCGATGATAACATACAATGATTAACCAGAAATACTGTTTACTACTTTTAATTTCTATTAAAGTTTTGTTTCGATAAAGTCGTTAATTAGTTAAAACAAATGAAAGAATTAATGCAAAACAAGACACGAGCGTTATATCAGATACGAGTGAGAATCGATTCGCAATGTCTCGGGTTCACAAACATGAAAACAGCTGTGCGGCTTCGGGCACCATCGCCATAGTTCGGCACGCGATGAACAAAAACGTATACGTCTATGCTCGCGACGACTGGCGTCGGCCGTCTACACGACGACGAGCAAGTTCGTTGTTCGTTGTCTCTGATTCAGTAGCACATGAGATTCAGCGGTGGGATAACGTTGCTTTGCCGCCGCACGAATAACAATAAAGTCAAAATAGGGCTTCCAGTGTAGCAATTTTATACAGTACTGAGACAAAGTTTTGTATAGTGTTTGTTGTGATTAAGTTTCTTCGTATCTGTGTGGATTTATATTTGCGAATCAGGTAAATAGAAAACAATAAGATTTTACTATTTTTATAATACGCGTCTTTCGTTTTATTTATTTCAAATTGGAAAACTAACAATTGGATTAGGAGACGTTACCCATTTTTGTTTTTACCTCATCTACCATTAACTTACTTTTATACGGATGTTATCTTCTCTTTGCCAAAAAGTTGAATTAATCATAGATTGTTACATAAAATGTATATTTTCTCTAATTCCTGTCATAAAAGATTCGATGTACTACATCGAACATGATTGTACTGTTTGGCGGCTTTACTGCAGCTTATGAATACGTAGCCAAAAGGTATACGAAAAGAGATTTAGGTTTATAGAGCAATAACAATCTTCAGACATAAACTGCTTACTGGCAATAAATAAAACGCAAAAGATTCTTCCTCAATAACCTGTATTTTGACGTTCTTCTGACTGTGTTCCTAAATCGTTTTTTTTAAATACTTTTTTAAAGGTCAATTGTTACCATGAAAATACTAATTAACATATTTTATTAAATAAAAATCTTAGGTTTGTAGCTCTACTTCTAATAGAGTTTAATTATAACTGGCCATGCAGAGTAATATGACATTAAAAAACATTTAAATGAATGACGAATGACGTAGGTTACCTGCTAATAAAATTCATGTAAATTATAAAAAAAGCATTTTTAATGTATGTTTAATAGAAAATAATAATTTTGGTTTATATTGTCGTATATTCATAGCATAAATTAGCATATTAATATTTTGTTATACAATATTAAGATAATGAATGAATTGATTAATGATATCTCACTAGGTTTTAACTAGATAATAATTATGACAACGGCATAGGTACCTATAAAAATAATGTAATCATACTAATATTATAAATGCGAAAGTTTAGATGGATGGATGGATGGATTTTTGTTAGAGTTTGTAGCCTAAACGGCTGAACGGATTTCGATGAAATTTGGCATAGACGTAGAGGATAGTCTTGAAGAACACATAGGCTACTTAGTTTTGTTTTTTTTTTTAATTCCACGCGGACGGAGTCGTGGGCGAAAGCTAGTATACTATGAAAATTGATAATGACGTTTATACTCGTATAGGTAAGTTTTTTCAGTTGTCTCGTAACGATAAGCCTACACTCAGGTAAATGTTAATTCATTATTTAAGTAAGTATAGACCGACTCACTTTTTTGACCCGGGGGAATATTCTTCCTCAACCATATGACGTCCACTGTTGGGCATAGGCCTCCCTCGGTGATCGCCGTGATGATCGGTCCCGTGCCTCTCGTATCCATATTGTGAGACTATGGGTCGAATACTGTAAGAACATTTTAAAATTTAACTACGCCTTAAATGATAAGGCCTCACTTATAATTCAAATTCAATTAAATTTTTTACGTGTGTCATATTTTAAGAGCTTACAAAGCAAATTGTATAAGATTCGCTTTAATACTTCGCTGTTAATTACAATACCGCGTCCAAACATATTATAAAAAAATGTGTCACAAGATCGTTGTCATATTGCAGTTGGTTGTCATGTTTGTCATTTTATGCGACTTAGTAGGATACTTGATTCCTGGATAGAAATAACCGCGACAGCAACGCTTCTCACTGGGTCAGATGAATTAGTTGCACTATACCGGCCTTAAAATTATGAAATGGAACATTTTCTCTAGCTTTACTTCACAAAATATTCGACGTCAATCAACCAATTGATATAAAATCACCTAATTTGGCGATTTTTTATTGAGATTTGATAATATTTCTTCTAAATTGATAAATAATAAAAAACATTGTTATTAATCGAAGCTTTATTGTGTTTATTTAAAGCCGTCGTTCTTTATTCTTAGTAAAGGTTTGTTTTATTTTTTGCTTGCCGTCTGCCAAAAGTTGCCTTCGGTCAAAAACAGTATGCTAACTTAATGTATTTTTTACGGGTCTCGTTCTTCCTAAAGAAATAAAAAGAATAATGATTTAGTGTATTTTAAAGGTAAATTATGATGGTGATGTATTTAGGTGTATGACATTGGAAGTCGAATCTTTTAAGGTTAAATAGAACTCTAATAAAGTTTTACAATCTAATCTAACTTCTAACTAATATGGATGGATGTTTGTTAGAGTTTGTAGCATACCTGGCTGAACGGATCTCGTGAAATTTGGCATAGTTGAAGAGGATAGTCTGAAAGAACACAAGGCTACTTGCTTGTGTTTTTTTTTAATTCCACACGGACGGAGTCCCGGGCGAAAGCTAGTGTTTTATAAAATTATTTGTATTAAGTATTTCAAAGCCGATAACGTATAATTTGGAATTGGGAATTCACAAATCTACGAGTACATATTGACTTTCGTAAGCCAGTTGAAGTTTGAAAACTTTTCTCATAGCAACGGAGTTAAACTCTTATACCAACTCCGATAAGTTTTTCTGAAGAGTAATTCAGTTTGAAATTATGTTGCTTGATTATATTTCTACATTATTAATTTTGATTGATCTCTCTAAAATCTCTCTATCTCATAGTATATTAAATTTTCAGTTCATTAGCATTGTCAAAACGCGTGTGTTAAAACATCTTGTCTGTCATTTTCTTTGGAAAATAAGCGACAACTGTTTTGACATAGAAAGGGGAAATATCCTCTATAGTGTCTCCTCCTCCGTCGATTAAGAGTAAACAACGCATCGACAATTGCGGATGTCTATGGTCAGCTTTTGCTTTGCATTTTTCGGTGATTTCAGATGGCCGCTCGCTCGTTGACTACCTTCATAAAACAAAATAAAAACACATTTGTATGTATAATATTTTGGTAGAGCAACCCTGCGTTAGTTGAATACTAAGAAATAAATTACGACAATCAGTAGACAAAATAAAACAAAGGTTTATAAGGAAGTATTAATTCATTGTTACATAAAAAAAAAAATATATGGACGAATTGAGTACCTCCTTCTTTTGGGAAGTCGGTCAAAAAAACAGTATGCGTAATGCAGAACAATGTTTCAAACTAACGGACCAGATATTTAGGCCATCAATAGATTGCTTTAAAATAAGAATAAAATAAATAATGTATTACATAGTTGTGACACATTATTCTTGTTCATATAGCTAAAGGCATAAAAAATCGCTTAAAAATTAAAACTTCTGATTTGTTAAAAAAAATATTTTTGTACAAAATATTTCATACAGAAACATCTCAAGGTGCTCTACCTCAAAACTACAGATCCTCTAACTTTTGATCCATTTAGAACCGTTGATACATTAATTCTCGAATTTCTGAATTTTCAAATTGTATTTCCGCTATTTTGCTGTCTATTTCGCGGTCAAGGGGGATTCACATAGACTACTAGCAATCGCTGCTTTGGACTTTAGTCTTCTTAACATAACTCGTACTCAGACTCCGACTCCGACTTCGACTCAGACTCCGTGTCCGAGGAAAGCAAGTGGACGGCGCATAGCCGTTCAATTAAAAAAAAAAAAAAAACATAACTCGTACTGTCTGATACATCCTGTACAATTTTTAACTCCCAGTTCATGACTCATGTGTTACGTTTTATGTTTATATACTCGCAGACATATGACAACCGGTTTCAGTAAATCTTTTAAATATACAAAACAACGTTATTTAACATAAATTCGCTTAATTAATTCATTGAAAATATACGGAATGTTTTTTTATTTCTCACTATTAGAAGATTTGAATGGATGACTTATCACATAGAATCAGAACGACTAAACGGATTAGGACGCAATTTTAGATGGGTATTGAATAATAGCTGATTTTTTTTATATATTACGCGTTTTTATAAAGTTCCAGGCAATAGCTAAAATTAGGTATAAACAACAAACAATATAATTCGGGATAATGTATATTGCAAAAATGTGGCGGTTCTGAGATACATTTCATTTGTTTGTCGTAACTCAAGGATTTTTTCTTAATTCCCCTCAGATCAGACGAACCCAACATCAACAGTTAGTGATTTTTACATCGATTGTAGAATATTTTCTCTCTGGAAAATTTTAGTAGTAGTATAAGTATTCAAATTATTTTTTTAAAAAAGAGTCCTCAATAACAACTGACCTAATTTTATAACCTTAAATTGACTTAATTATTACAGCAAAAAAGTGTATTTCCGCTATTTTGCTGTCTATTTCGCGGTCTAGGGGGATTCACATAGACTACTAGCAATCGCTGCTTTGGACTTTAGTCTTCTTAACATAACTCGTACTGTCTGATACATCCTGTACAATTTTTAACTCCCAGTTCATGACTCATGTGTTACGTTTTATGTTTATATACTCGCAGACATATGACAACCGGTTTCAGTAAATCTTTTAAATATACAAAACAACGTTATTTAACATAAATACGCTTAATTAATTCATTGAAAATATAAGGAATGTTTTTTTATTTCTCACTATTAGAAGATTTGAATGGATGACTGTTATCACATAGAATCAGAACGACTAAACGGATTAGGACGCAATTTTAGATGGGTATTGAATAATAGCTGATTTTTTTTATATATTACGCGTTTTTATAAAGTTCCAGGCAATAGCTAAAATTAGGTATAAACAACAAACAATATAATTCGGGATAATGTATATTGCAAAAATGTGGCGGTTCTGAGATACATTTCATTTGTTTGTCGTAACTCAAGGATTTTTTCTTAATTCCCCTCAGATCAGACGAACCCAACATCAACAGTTAGTGATTTTTACATCGATTGTAGAATATTTTCTCTCTGGAAAATTTTAGTAGTAGTATAAGTATTCAAATTATAGTTTAAACTGGATTTTAACAGTAATGTAATTTAAAAGATTTACATTACGCGGTTTTGACAATGTTAGTAAGGTGGTATTGAATTAACGGCGATCAATGTTAAAAATAATAAATATCGCTTTTATTGAATCTATCAACGTGGTTTATAAGATCTTTATATTTGTTATCTATATAGAACAATATATTATATTGTATTTAGGTCACATTGTCACGGCTCGGTACAATACCGCTAGTAAACATGAGTTTTTATCTTACTATAATAATTTTATAAATGCTAAAGTTTGGAAGAATATTAGAGTTTGTAGCCTAATCGGCTGAATGTATCTCGATGAAATTTGGCATAGATGTAGAGGATACTCTGGAAGAACAGAGGCTTCTTACGTATGATTTTTTTAAATGATGTTTTAACAGTTTTATTTATTGTTAATTGTCCTTATTGTTAAACACAGAGTAAAATGTAATTAATTAAATCCAAAAATTATTTAATACACGTAACCTCAAAGGAAACTACGATACTGTAATGAATATTTGCAAGTATTATAATTAGCTGGTAATAGAAGTGAGTAATCTTATATCCTTAAGTAAAAGGTCAGAGTGACAAAGCATCCTTAGTTTTTACCGATAATGGACGTTAATGGTATTAATTTGATAATGGAAAGGGCAAAGGTAATGGACATCAATATCTAAGTGAACTATCTTTATAAGATTTATTTTAACTCTAAGTAGTGTGTGTTATATTTATGAGTCATCTTTGTGTAATCTTTTCCGTAACATTACTAATTTGCTATAGATTAAAAATATTTAACGAAATTGCAACCTAATTTTCGTAGACAATAATAAAACGCTGTGTTGACCTAATGTTTAGAATAATTTACGTTTCTATAGAATTCTATTTTAGTCCTATAATAAAACGAAATTAAGAACATGTATTATTACTTAAGAAAAACTCAAAGACCCAAAGTTCAAGATCATTTTTTAATACCAATCGAGAATTTGGCATGACATTATAGATATATTTTTTGGCATGAGTTCGGACAGTGGTATCTATGAGTTAAAATTTATTTATAAATAGAATTTAGTCTTGTCTTGTCTGTTGTTAAATAACGTGTTTGTAAATATGTTTCCTTATACGTCAAAACATTCAATAAACATATTGATATACGTTTGATAACACAAGAAAAGCGATCTAGTCCCTGTTTAATAAATTCAATATTTAGTAAAGATTTTCACTAATTGCCTGAATGCATTTCGTTAGTGGTTTACTGTCTTCAGATATAACCAAATAGCTTAATTAAAATTATAAACTTTCTTTGGAATCTGGTAATTCTAGTAAACTGTTTCTCGATAAAATGCTTTCGTTGTTGCCTATTCAATGCTTGAATATTTAATGGGCACAAGTTGCATACGCACACCGGATCGATGTGGCGAGCCAATAGCCAGACATCGTATCGTCCGGGTTATTGAGCTTTAACGTTTATGTCACCGGCAAATTGTGTATCCGGACTATTGTTAGTTACCCCGGAAAATTATAGAAAAAATAAACCCTAGTTAATAATGTGACACCTTTACTAAGTATCGAAATATAACGTTGTTTTGTGTATGAATGCTTTTTATATTACCCGTAGAAGGTTTGCGTAAACTCACTCTGAGTACTGTCAGTTAACATGTGAATGAGGTCATCGGTAAAATCTACACACGATGAATAATTTAGGTGTATTTAATTAAATTTATATTCTAATATTATATAAAAACTTTTATCTAAATATTTAAATGCTAATAGGTCAAAGTACGCAATGGTAGCTGTAATAAAAATCCTAGATTGGCACAACGATTGGTTAGACGATTAAAACATGGCAGTTACCGTCGTGATAGTGCACTAATTACGTGATAACAACATTGTAGAGATATCAGAAATTCGAAACTCACACATACAAGTCTATCATACGGAAATACACGTGTAAGTAGACGTTTAAAGATGTGATATGTTTTTTTCCAATTATTTGGGGTCGTCCTTCCTTGTCTTAACTCTACACGTTTCTTGGAAGCTTTGTCAAGGTCGATTTCTTTCAAATCCTTTTGGATTGTCGTAAGTAGTCGTTTAAATAAGGCAATTGATTTAAATTGATTATTAGTACTGAAAGATAGGTTGCGAATTTTTATTATCATACACCTATTTATCATCATTAAATTGACAGTCGGAGAATATCAAAAAATATGTATCTAATTATATTTTACTGCTAATCCTAGTTTCGCACCCACGAGTTATCGCGCAAATGGGAAAACCCGTGTTCAATCGAAACATTTCCCGTCTTGTTTAGAATTTTAAAAATACATTGTAGTGTCCCACTTCTGTACCACAGAGCAGTTTTAATGGACTTTGTTTCTGAAACAATCTCAATTAACGGTGCTATGCGCCGTGGGCGGCTATTGTTAGAAATCTGTGAACAAAAACACTATTTTTCAAACACTTTTTTAAGCATAGAATGGAAAGTGCTCTAAATGTTTATGTGTATCTACAAATAATTTAAAATGATAGGAAGAGTACGATTTTGATCTTTAATTAGGGGTACATTTAAGTCCTATTTTAGCGTCACGGGCACCATAGGCGACATTTCTAAAAAGGCCCGTGCCGCTCCTATATGCAAGGGGCGTACTTTTATTTTGGCGCCCTGGGCTGTCAACCCTCCTCGCCCTACCTTACATGGTTTATATAATTATTAGTTCTACCAATGTTTTCGTTACGGAATCCAGACAACGATGTAATAACATAATAGGGTTACTGTACTTTATCATTTTAGATAATAGCGTGAAAGGATTTTGATCGATAACATGTTACATTTGGCCTTGCTGATAACATATATTAGTTAATATGTATGAAGAATCACGCTTATATATAAAATTTTTCATATATTATAATTTTCCCTGAAGGTTACTGAAACTCGTAAATACACAGAGTTAAAAAACAATTGGTTAGCGTTTATTTTGGAAGCAATTGTTAATTCGTATAAAAACATTATAATATAATTACGATGTTTTGTACACTGCTAGAGCGCGCGCACACTTTGACTAAACTATCGAACAACTGTTTAGTTTTGCTTTGATTCCTATGAACTTATATGGACGTGCGCACACTTCTCGATTTTTAGTTGTGCAAATAAACAGTTGAATGGGCTGCAAACAAATGAAAATCACACAACAGTCGTGCGATAGTTTAGTCAAAGGTGTGCGCCCGCTCTTAACCTAGATAATATCTAGATGTTTATGGTAACTTAGAATTGTGTTGTAAGTAAGCACGTGTCGGAGTTAAATACGAAACACTTATGTGTTTGAGTTTTTCCGACTTGTCTTGAAGTAGACGTGAGGGTCGGAATCCGTGTCAAGTTGACTACGTCGTCAACTTGGACTTACCTATCTACTCTTATTATGTATATTACTACAGTCTAACATATATGTTTGTAGAAATTTAAGTAAGTAACTTTATAGGCCGTAGTGTAAAAATGTAGTACAATATTCACGTATTAACTACGTAGTGTAATACAGGTGCAATCGTACGGAATCAAATCAATGTTTTAATTATCTCCAATTGATAAAATTAATATTTAATTCGGTTGCTAAGCCGATGAGCGTCAGAAATGATAATACTGTTACGAGCGTGAGGGATAGAGTCAAAACGCCTTGGAAATTTCTGCGTTAATTTATTCGCGACGTACAGTAACAGGGATTCACTGCACTCACAAATCGTCCGTTAAGACTACACGATGCACGCAAACACAGAATCACTAACTCAGCGCACTTTACAGAACACCACTGTCACTATTCACTAGCACTTTCACTCCGCGGTCACCTAATCTTCTTCGTAATTCGCTCAGGACTTCTTCTTCACAGTTCACTTTCCACCGTCTAACTCCCCGAGTCACGACTGACTCCCCTTATATACCCCGAATTTCGATCTTCTTTTCGTTATTCATTTGTCATTTTATTCCAGAACTTTCCCGATAGTCCGAATTACATAAATTTTATAATGGAACATTCTCGAAGCCGTTTCGAATATTCGAGACATCTTTTCGCGAACGTCATTTTCGCTACTCGCGGCGATCGAACATTCTGGAAACAGCTCGATTATTCTTCGAATATGTTTTTTCGCTAGACATCAATAGATGACGTCGCGACAATACTGCGTCGATTGTGTACCGATTGCTGCGAGCGTCAGTCCGGGAAGACAAAACGTGTTTGCTGGTCGTGTTTTAAAAGTTATGTTAGCTTCAGTGACGGGTACTTGGGTTCAGGTATGATGATTTCTTACTTATTAATCTTTTATTGATTGCATTGACGAAATTTTCAATAGAACTCGCTTGTGTGGGAACAGTATCGTGTGAGTTTGATGCTCTGTGCAATGTAGTTTCCAGATTGAACGAAACACACCTTTGATAGTCTCTGTGTATTTGTGTGGAGGATTTACTGTTACATTTATTTTATCCCAGTCCAATATATTTCTAAAAATAAGAAATAAAATCTTCATTCAAAAGTTGTTAAGGACAATTAGTTTAAGACAATGTCAACAGTCAGTGTGAACACGAGGTGTGTCAACTTACGAGTGCTTGAAGGCACGTGCCTCAGTGCTCACCTTGACCTCAACATCTTGATTATTTATAAATATTTTTACGTTCAAGTATGTTAAGTAAGTTTCTTTAGCTTTTATGGGGAATGCAATTAAAAAATGTCTAGAA
Source organism: Papilio protenor (assembly GCA_029286645.1). NCBI lineage: Eukaryota > Metazoa > Arthropoda > Insecta > Lepidoptera > Papilionidae > Papilio > Papilio protenor. Next base: position 442,523 of record JAGSMZ010000061.1, on the reverse strand, counting down.
CAGTTTAGATAGTACAGGAACTACGTAATACCTAGAAATGATAGAAAAACCTCCTGGCTCAGTGCCAGGAGGTTTTTTATCATTATATTGTTGGAAATGAATAGACATTTCTAATGAATACTGTGTTGTTATAAATGTTGCTTAATACAGACTCCAGATGTAGTTAGCCAACAAGTCGGTATTGTTTGTCGGTTAAGGCCCTCAGCCACTCTCGCAATTATCTTATCTTTATACATAACATAATCTTGCAAAATAAGGAATTAAAGAGCTATGTTTGTGCTATATTTACTATCTGTTTTATTATTTATTTATGTTAGAGTTTGTGGTATATGTTAATGCTCTAATAAGTTAACAATTTTGATTTACAATCATTACTTTAAGCCTTTGTTCCTGATAATTTAAATTAAAATCAATTAATTGAATTCTAAACTATTACATATTTAGTTATCTATTTATTTGTAATACATATCCGAAGTTAATTCTGATCTAATATGAAGAAACATAATTGCCACGCTTCATTTGAGGCGGAATATGTAGGCTTAACTGTCTACGGCTTCTAGCGGAACTGCTCATAAGGTTTCTATCGATTCATGTTATTATTTTGTTCGTGACTTCGTCTCAACAACGATCAAATTGATTTTCATAAACTATTGTCATTGACGTCATTCATTATTTAGATTCAGGTGAATTATAAAAGGTCTTATAAAAGATTCATGTATGCTATCAAATCTTGAATTTTGTTACAATGATCGAATGCCCAAAGATTAGTTTTATTGCTATTTTACTTGCTGTACCTTGGTTAAAAAGCTACAAAAATCAAACTGTATTTCTCAGCTTAAATATAAAATGAAAAGTTTCAATGTGTGGGTTAAAATGAAACCTTTTAAAGCATTGACTAATAAATTGTCTATGTCGAGAGTTCTAAAATAGCTTGACAATGGCGACAGACAAGCCTGCGGCTGTTGCGATACTTTCACATCGGAAATAAAAGCAATAGTTTGGCTCAAGATCTTACATAATACGACCGCAGAAATATCGCCTGTTAAATTTCATGATCCGAAGAATCGGTTAAATGATACCGAAATGTTAAGGATTTTGTATCTTCGTTTGCAGCTTACTTAGATTTAAAATCCAACATCGATATGAGATTAACTAAAAAACAATACCTGTCTAAATAAAATCCGGATCAAAGTTTTTTATTACAATGCCTTTACACGTAAAAAATCGCGACTAAGTTGTAACAAACGATCCTATTTTAAACTTGTCCCAGAATTACTCAGCATAAAAGATCAATACAATATTGATGTAAGATTATTGACGTACAACATTGATTATCGATTTGTCGACGAAATAGGGGCTTGTAGCAGAGTTAAATTTAATTTTTTGTAAACTGCTACGTTATCCACACGATAAAAGGAAGCAACTCTTGAACGTCTTGACTCATTTCGGCTGCATACTCTGTGGTTTTCATGTGTTTTTTATTTGTTTAGGGTCTGGTGTCACAAGATGGTCAGTGTGCGATGACGCCGGGTGTAAAGATGGAGTCGAAGAGCACACAGATCCATTTGCCGTTGATGGGGCGCGGTAGTCGCGGCGACCTCAACGACAAAGTTACCTTCTCGCAGCTAAAGTCTCCGGAGCAGCTTAATAATGGACAACTCACGGGGTAAGCTTAATATACTTGGAAAGGGGTATTTTTTACATATATTAAAAATTAGGAATATCAAAACATTTATCGATTTAAAAAAGGAGACTAACGAATTCTGTCCGTTGGAAGTTTCTGGGAAAGTGGAAATTCTGGGTTACAACTCGTAGGTATTTAGATCTATTGGTGTTATTAAACTTTATGGTCAGTATATTGTTATATTTTCTTCTATTATTATATAATTATAATCGTTTTCGGACAATATAGTCATACAAAATTTTCCCGTCAAATTCTGGCCTCGGAGGTTCATACTTTTGAATATTCCTTCTCGATGCTTTCGAAGAAAAAGTCGTATATTTTCAAAAGACATTGTATTGTAAAAGCCTTTTACTTTATTCAGAATATCTTTTGTTATTTCGTTGCTGGCATTAACTGTAGTGTCAGTTTTCGCACCGAAGAATTGAATAGCACGTAATTTGCGAGCCATCTACTTTTAAATGATGAAACTTCGCTTCTACCACAATGGAGGAAACAAAGAACTGTAAACGGTCTTTTCCTTAGTCGTTTACCCTAACTTTTTTAAATACAGTTACGATTATAAATGTAGCTTGGAGACGTGAGCATATCCTTTTCAAAGACCGGCAAAGCATCTATAGTTCTTTGGTATTGTAAATGTCCATGGGCGTCAGTGATCACTTCAGTTTTCCTGCTGCTCATTTGCCCGATTCTCTTTTAAAAGATATTTGTACAATAATAAGATAGTTCAACTATTACAACTGACTTATAATTTGTTAAAACTAACGTGTACGAGTATGTTAACACGGGGACACTTTTACTAAAATCTAAAACATAATGAACGCTGTTTGAAAAAAAGAACGGTTAATGCATTAAAACGCAAAGCAGACGAAAAATTCAAAATAACAGAAAACCCGTTATCTAAATACATATTCGGCAGAATTGCGTCATACCGCCCCCGTTACCGGTCAATGCAAAAGATTGACTTTCTTGTTTTTAGAGATAAAATTTTTAAGGTTCAAATATTTTTTAAATTATAAAATTGTTTAATTTGGATTAAAGTTACGACGATGATAGAAATTTAAATAAATGTTGCTCATTTATCTTTTTTAGCGTCTAAATACTTAGAAATTTCTTCTTCTACTTAGAAATTAGAAAATTGCTTAGGTCGTCTTCGAGGGACTCTCTGAGTGTTGTTAAGGACTTCATTAAACACAATGCAAATTGTATTCACCTATATTTATTATTAAGTTTATAAATAATTCTTAACTGTCAAGATATGGTCATCATCATCATCAGCCTTTCATATCTGTTAGATATCGAGCCCTGTTAATTTTTAATTAACTAAACTGCTTTTAATTCTACCTTATGTCAAAACTTCGTTGATTAAATGTAAAAGAAATAAATGAACTCATTTAAAATTGTTACTATACAAATAATATGACCTGCGGGAAATCATAAAATAGTGCTTGATGCATAGTTACTTTAGAGTTCTGTGGGTTCATATTTTGTACAGCACTTTGTGCTCTCAGAGGTTTCTCGGATTGTTTTTTATCAATAATATAATTTTAATTTGTTCTTTTATCGATATCGAAATTAAATTGTACAAAAAAGTAAATACAGTACTTACCTTTTTTATCTAAATGCCAAGGCCTGTGACAACTAGGTCATTGACCTATGGAGGCTGTTACTAACCTATTTGTTTTTAAAAATAGAACTAGCGCGTTATTAATTAAAAAATCAATACGAGATTACTCAATCAATATACAGATTGATAAGACTCGATGAAATTAAGCATCGAAAATTCTAGCTAGGATCTAATCTTTTATTTCACAGAACACTAAGCTATGGTGATTACACCGAAATAAATGTAAAAGTTCGTGTATAGTAAATAAGCTATGAAAGGTACGGCACAGAGTAGAGAACACACAGAGACTTGAAGTCTAAGTTTGAAATAAATATCACTAAGGTACTTTTTTTTTGCTAAAGTCCAACTGGGATCTTATTTTGTTAAGGATATAAATAATTTTTTATACCCATGACATCAATTTTACAAAGACTTGTTGATTTCCTAAGGCGTTTAAGAAATACAATTTCACATAATATTAATAAGGATGTAGACATTCTTTCAATATTTCTTTATAATACGCAAATTAAAAATGAATACTTAATGTGTTAAAGAACTTCTTTGTGGCATGAACACTCTGTAATTTAGGTAGTCTGTGGATTGAAATAGATATAGGCCTTGAGCTAGTTGCCTCGCCCGCGATCATAAAGGCGTTAGTAAATATAATACGTTACGCCACTTTCATCGATTACTCCGCACATGTAATTTACAATAGCATCTATTATTGCTTGCACATAAAGAAGAAAGACTTGTATAGTTTTACAAGCCAAAAAACCCACCGAGGTTTCCTTTGTCTCCTATAACCAATATCTTTTGTTATCAAAATTGTTTCAGTGCTTTTGCTATTTTTTTTTTATTTGAACGACGAATTTGCTACCAAATATTTTGTTGTTCAATTTAATCAACGTATTCATTTTATGAATGTTTCGAAGTTGTATTTACCCAAATTGTTTTGAACCCTTCGCCTATGACCTATTGATCTAGCGTTTCGATTATTATATTGCTGAAATCGTCATCGATTTTAAAATTATATTTTGCTGTCTAATTGACGACAGAGAAAACAATTTATTCAAACCAAGAATATTTGAAGATTTCGATAATATTCAAGATAATTGGATTTCGACTGAACATAATTTTATAATTCTTTATTATGCATGATGCTCTTTGTTATGTCATGAGAAATTAAATACAAAACATTGAACTTGGTTTTACTCAAATGCTTTAAAAACTATTGTATTTAAAACGTTTCAATTACCAATTTATTCGTCTTATTGCTAATTTTAAATAGAAAAAAGAAGTTTAGAATCTTGCAGTTTTTCAAATTGAATGCGTAAAATTAAGTAAGAAATGCAAACAGAGGTCAATAACCGACTTTAAAAATGAGGATCTCAATTAGTCTTTTACATATGAAATAAAAATAAAAACGGCTAAATTCGAACCGGAATATAAGGAAACCTCATAAAACGACGTTTGCATCATCACCGTATCCTATACGATGCGTATTGATTACTCGATGTCCTAAATAACTGGTTGTTGATAACGAAACAATTAATCCATTGTTTGTTGCTTTAAAACCTTTGTCATTTACTTGAACTAAGATCTATTATTGTTGATATTTTACATGTAAAAGTTTATATTTTTAACACGGATGAAGTTATAAAGATTAATACATTGTGTTAACTTCGAGCGAATATCTTATTCTTTTTCCGTTCTTATAACTTCTTTTTTTTGCAATATAAGACCTCTGGTTATTGGCTCACAAGCGTACTTTTAAACCGGCCAATACGGCAGGATCTGGTAAAAGTACGTTTGTAAGCCACGTGCATAATTACCTGAAAGAGTAGACAGATATTTGTGGCTATCTAGTACTCTGATCACATATATAGGGCTTTATTGCAACTAGCTTAGTGTTACAGTTTTCATTATTAGCGATTTATGTAAAAACGTTTGGCCACCATCCAAACTCTTGTGTAAAAATGATGTGATCGCTGTTGCATTGATCTTGTTAACTCGGCCTATAGCTGTACTAATGAACATAAAAGTCGATAATCTTGCACAAGTCGTTGACGTTTGGATAAAACCGTATCTTTAATTTTATTTAACTTCCTTGTACTACAAGACTATATTCAATTATTTTAATGTAGGCGCTTTGTTTCAATTCGTATGCCACCTATTAATTAGTTAACTTGCAAAAAACGCCTTTAAAAATAGGATATTAAGAAAAAAACTATGTCATTTGTTAAGTGTGTTTAAAAGGTATATATTATTAAATAGCTTAAAACACGTTTTTAGGAGCTCACAAATGAACCTATGCAACGGCGGCGCGGGCACCGTCGCTGTAACATGCCTCGTGCCCAAGGTGCACAACGACTGCGGCGATCAGAAAAAGCCCATGGCCTCCCTCACACATCTGCCTAAGCGGCCGCCGGTCGACATAGAGTTCTCGGAGCTATCGTACTCCGTGAGTGAGGGCAGGAAGCGCGGCTACAAAGCTCTGCTCAAAGGCATCAATGGCACATTCCGCTCCGGCGAGCTTACCGCCATCATGGGACCTTCTGGCGCCGGGAAGAGCACCCTTATGAATATATTAGCAGGATACAAGTAAGTTTGCATAATAAATGTACACGCATTGAACGACACTAAACCATCATTTAGTTCTTTGACTGCCAACAATTTTATATCGGAAAGATGGAAATCAAGGACATCAGTTAGATATTGACTTCGAAAATGAATTCCCAGTTAAGATGTACGGTTTGTAAAGCATAGTCTGAAGTTCTTGTATGCAATTTTATTTGCAACGCGTCTCTGTTTACGTTTTATTTAAATCTGTGATTCATTTCACACTCACAATCTAACCGTTACGTTATTTACACACGCGTTCACTGTTTACTGTTAACAATTTTGGAATGTTTGAGATCTGGATCGTAGCCAGGAACGAGCCTAGTTAAAAACATGTGGATTTATAGAGAGCTGCATGCTGTGTACATTGTAACGAGTTTTAAATAGATTTTTATAGAGTAGCAACTCTATATGAGATAAATGCAAAGATGCATCGATTTTATTCAAACAATGTAGTATAAACTTTACTGGCCTCTATTCTCCTAAGTTTAATTTACTGCCATTTCTGCAACTACTCGTATATATAGCAAATTATTTTCATATTCCAGATCGTCCTACGTAACGGGGTCCATTCTCATAAACGGTAAAGAGAGGAATCTGCGGCGGTTTCGGAAGCTCTCCTGCTACATAATGCAGGATGACTGCCTTCTACCGCACCTCACCATCCGGGAAGCGATGTACGTGTCGGCCAACCTCAAGCTGGGCAAAGATATGACAGCCGCCGCCAAGAAGATCGTCATCGACGAGATCCTCGAGATGTTGGGTCTCGTCGAGGCGGCGGACACCCGCACGATAAACTTGTCGGGCGGGCAGAAGAAGCGGCTGTCGATAGCTCTAGAGTTGGTCAACAATCCACCGGTGATGTTCTTCGACGAACCGACGTCAGGGTTGGATAGCTCATCGTGCTTCCAGTGCATATCGCTGCTGAAGTCGCTGGCGCGCGGCGGCCGCACCATCATCTGCACCATCCACCAGCCCTCCGCGCGTCTCTTCGAGATGTTCGACTTCCTGTACACGCTGGCGGAGGGCCAGTGCATCTACCAGGGCCGGGTCAGCGGCCTCGTGCCCTTCCTCTCCTCCATGAGCCTGCACTGCCCCAGTTATCACAATCCCGCTGATTATGGTAAGTCAATAAACCTATTTATAATATATGTACCGACTAGTGAAAAATCCGGTGGGGGGTCCTTGTTCAGAATGAGGGGATTAAAGGCTTATACTTGCGGTTGCATTAGTAAAATCTGAGTGTGTTCATGTTTGTATTGTGTGTCAGTGATGGAGGTGGCGACGGGCGAGCACGGCGACTGGGTGCACAAGCTGGTGATGGCGGTGAACAAGGGCGGCTGCGGGCGCGGGAACTCCTCGTCCTCCTCCTCCGCCAGCTCCGCGCCCGCGCTGGCGCCCGCCGGCCCCGCGCCCACGCACCACTGCAACTACAACAACCACAAGAACATCAACAACAAGGATGCCTTACAAATCGTCGTTGGTGAGTTCAACCAACCTTTTTTCAAACTTTACGACAAGAATGGCCAAGTTGGTATCATCCTTCAGTCCTTCGATAAGGAAACGTAAATCTTTTAACCTAACATTGTAATTTTACGTCGCGAATATTGCGTAGCGCGCTCCGTACACTTTAAACTTTCTTCGCTGCCAATTGCAGGTTACCTCACGATATTATCTCAATTGTCGCTAAACATGAATACATTCCACAGACAAGCCGACGTGCACTGTGATAGACATGTCGGAGCCGGCGGCGGCGGCGGCGCCCGGCAGCCTGGCGCCCGTCACCTGCACCACCTCGCTGCTCGACTCCAACGAGAGCTTCAACAAGAAGCCCATCAAGACGGGCTTCCCCACCTCCGGCTGGAAGCAGTTCTGGATCCTCCTGAAGCGGACCTTCCGCAGCATTCTGCGGGACCAGATGTTGACGCACCTGCGCCTCTGCAGCCACACCGTGGTCGGCCTCCTCATCGGCTTCCTCTACTACGACATCGGACACGATGCCGCCAAAGTGATGAGCAACGCCGGCTGCATATTCTTCACCGTCATGTTCACCATGTTCACCGCCATGATGCCTACTATACTTACATGTGAATTTTTTATCTGTTTACATTTTTTTTACTTGTACCTGTTTACGAGCGCCTGCTACTTTTGGATTAGCAACGGATAAATTCCGGATTACCGTCTCGAATGAATTTTATTAATCACATTCAAAAATTGTAACTGGAGGAGTAAACGAATTTCTTTATGGGAAATATCTCTTATTTATTTCTCCAAGTTATATTGTTTACTCTAAAAAAACGGTGAGCATTTTTAAAAATGATTGCTTGTGTGTTTCAGTCCCTACGGAGATGAGCGTGTTCGTGCGAGAGCATTTAAACTACTGGTATTCCTTGAAGGCGTTCTACTTCGCAAAGACGATGGCGGATTTGCCTTTCCAGGTTGGTATATTGTTTTCCATCGTTTTCACTGTTTTACACGTTTCTGTTGCAAATTGTAGTAACTAGCAAAAATCATTGTTGGTGAGACGTATTTCCCCTCGTTCCTCAGATAGTGTTCAGCGGCGTGTACGTGATGATCGTGTACTTCATGACGGGGCAGCCCATGCAGACGGACCGCGTGCTGATGTTCACCGCCATCAACATCCTCACGGCGCTGGTGGCGCAGTCGCTGGGGCTGCTGATCGGCGCCGCCATGAAGATCGAGACCGGCGTCTACCTCGGCCCCGTCACCACCATCCCCGTGGTGCTGTTCTCCGGCTTCTTCGTCAACTTCAACGCCATCCCCGGCTACCTGCAGTGGCTCACGTACCTCAGCTACGTGCGCTACGGCTTCGAGGGCGCCATGCTCTCCGTGTACGGCTTCGGCCGCGAGAAGCTGCACTGCTCCGAGGCCTACTGCCACTTCCGCAACCCCGACATGTTCCTCAACGAGATGACCATGGACAAGGCCAACTTCTGGGTGGACGTGGCCGCGCTCAGCGCCTTCTTCGTCTTCATCCGCGTCGTCTCCTACCTCGTGCTGCGCTTCAAGTTGAAGATGATGCAGTAGCTCACTCCACACCCGCCTTCTTTGTTTACTTTGACGTCACGGAAACTGCGCGCTCTCGTGTGCTACAGTTACTATGCGGTACTGTGTAGTAGTGCGCAGTTGCTATGGATATAGTGAGGTACTGTGCTCAGTTGTTATGAGATATAGGGTAGTACTATGCGCACTTTGTATGAGATGAATGTGTTGTATGGTGCGCAGTTGGTATGAGGTGTAATGTGTTATTGTGCGCAGTTGCTACGTGGTGTATGTGTGGTACTGTGCGCAGTTACTGTGTGGTGTGAACTGCGCAGTGCGTACTCCCCGTGTGATATTGTGTGATGTTACTGCAGTAACTATGCGTCGTAACTGAAGCTTGTACGCGAGGCTGCTATATGAAAGCTTTCCCTGAAACGATGCAACTATAGAAATGCGACACATTTTTTTTAAATAGTGATTTCTATCAAAACCAAAGATAATAAGGTGTTGGAGAAAAAAATAATATACTTTAACGTCTTTAGGACTCTAAAACAAAATATTGGCAATTGAAGTAAGTCGTAATGTTATTTTTTTAATGGTTATATGTGATATTTTTTTCAAATATGCGGGTACATCGAAGTTTGTTGCTAAAACAATTTTTCGTATATGAAATAAAAACTGCCATCTGTCGGTGATAAATGTCGTTTGAGTGTGATCCATATTATGTTGCTATCGGAATGGTATTTAGACAAGTTTACATATCATATATTTTAATTTATGTTTTTAGAGTACCTTCAATTGACAAGAGTGTTGGAACAAAACATTTGTATGGTGGATTTATGTATGGGAGAGAATGTACGACTTGTATGGGGTTAGCCATTTAGACATGGCTGTGAAATGCTTACGCTTATTATCAAAAAAGGGGAAGCCCAAAATGGATTAAAACAAAGCAATTAAGAATTGAATTAATAAAATATAGGGGTATTTTTGTGTTTATTTTGTTTACTGTTTTCCTGTACCAAGTATACTTTACAGTATTAAAGAAATTGTTTTAGCAAAACACTTCACATTCCTGTTAATAATGTTACCCTATTTATTTGTGGTAATACCAGGATATGGGTAGGAATGTCCTTATTCTGGTAACACTAGTAACGATCAAATGTTGGTACATGGATGGTATGAGCGGTGATTAGTTCAATGTAGTACTTTAGTTTTCGAAATACCTAGCTTGATAGGCGCAATAGATTGTTTATACGTAAACTGATAGGTTAGTTCGTAAGGTTTTATAGAAGATCGGGCCCATGACTTAACTTTAAGTTACTTAAATCGTAATTAAATGATATTATTTCATTTGTATTTATGAGCTCACGTCGTGAACGTCTCTACTTATACCAGTGGCAAAATGACATCTGTCAAAATAACCTCTAAATGTCACCGGGATGAAATGTGACATGGTAGTTTTGATAGATCGTGGTCGTTTTGACAAGTGGTAATTTACTCAATTCATTATTACATTCTAGATATTAATTAGATTCTTGAATACTTTACGCTAAAGATTTTTTGGTAAATCTCTATGTCTATCCTAATTACCAGTATTTATTAATTATTAATAAACGACTGTGATTTTTATAAGCGTGTTGTTTTTTTTTAAATACCCAACATTCTGTGTATTAGAGCGGGCGTACACCTTTGACTAAACTATCGCACAATTGTTGTGCGATTGTCTATTGATTCGCAGCCAATTCAACTGTTTATTTGCACAACTAAAAATCGAGTAGTCTGCCCACCTCCATATAAGCTCATAGGAATCAAAGCGAGACTAAACAGCTGTGCGATAGTTCAAACAAAATCAACATAATGTAGAGTTAATTGTAAACTTGAAATAGGAGGCGCCATTGGATACTATTCCTTTTGTTTTTATAAAATCTTACGGCCGAATGCTGAAATTAAACTTTTTGTAAGAGTAGCTAACAACCTTTTAGTGTGTACTATAATGTACTTCGTTATACTTTTTTAAAGTAATCAATATTTTATTAAAGCAAATAACATTTTCGTAGAAATTTTACTATTACATTTAATTTTCCTTACACTTTGTGACAATATATCATGAAGAAAGTTGACAGTAGTGAGTGTACACACGTTTCAAATATAATAAAGTCTGAAATAGAAATGATAAATTGTACAGGAACAGGTAACCCATGTACCTGTTTTTATTACGCTGTTGAGATAAAAGCTCCCCAGAGGGCGCGCGGGCAGGAACTTTACTGCGAATAAACTACGGCATAGGAGCGATAAACTACAGGACAACTGAGTCTTTCAGGATCGATCAGGAATGTTGCTGAATTTGAAAGTTTTAAGCTTAGCAAGACTTCTCTATATTGAATACTTCTGTTTATTCATTTGTTTGATAAAAACAGCTATTTTCTGTAAATTGTTATAAAATTACTTGAGAAAGGGAATCGTAAATCGGTATTTAATGTATTTCCTCCTTAGTAAGATTGACATTTTAAAATAATATAATGTAAATAATTAAATTAATTACAATAATATGAGTAATACAAATTAATTCGATGCTACTTTATCTTTTGAAAAATTGCGCAAGTTTGCTATTTACGTTTTTATTTTTCAAGATCCTATAGCTTTACGAAGCTCCGAGAATTCCTTTCATGTTATTAACACTTATTTTCTCTTAAAATATCTCATTGTGTTAAATGTTTGAATAAGCAACAGCTCTTTGTCTCCACAAAAAGCGAGATTTCAGATTAAAATAGACTTTTACTTAGAAAATGTATTCACAATATTTAATATAACAGACGCACAAACAATATTTTTACTTCACGTTTAATTTACTGTTTTAATATTTAAAATACTAAACTTTTAAGATTTACTTTCAACATTTGAAGAATATAAACAATACAACGAAGGTAACCTCAAACCTCACAGTGAAACTGTGACTTAAGTAATCGACAAACTACATGAAGGAGGCAGTCTCCGCATACTAATCCCGACCTCAAACGATACCAATCTAATCGAGACAGTATTAAAACGCTCTTGGGCGTGTTCTCTTCGCGAGATCAACTTCAAATACCAAATAACTTCATTAAACTTTGATTTGTTTGAAGTGAATCTTTGTTATCTTTTTATTAGACAAGGTAGTAAAGACAAACAGAACTAATTTACATACAGCGATGTACAGCGGTAAGCTAGACATTGTGATAAATTTATAGGACTCTATAATTCTTATAACATTGCATTGGCAAATCTGTGCCAAAATCATGAGCTATTTAATATTCTCTTTAACAAAATGTAAATAATGTTTCTTTATGTTTTATACTAAATTAAGGTTACGAAAGCCTTTGGACACAAGTAGACTTACCTTTTTAACTTATTACGAACTTCCTTATCGTATGTTTGATTTATAAATGTAAAAAGCTTATTTACTTGTTTCAACTTCTCATTGTGTTAGTAAATAAGGGTTCTTTAAAAGTTTACGAACAAAAAAACGAGAACGTCTTATTGAGTAAAGTTGGTGAAAGCCTATTAAGGCCTCTATTAAAAGTTATGCGGAGAAAAGATTCCAGGCCGGGCGACGTGCCGTCTGAAAACTTTAAAGATAAACTGATGGAGTGTTTTATAGATTTGTAAGTAACTATTTATCTATTTTGTACATATTTCTTTTAAAATATCTTTAAATTATTTTTTAAAAATATGTACATCACGTTGTGTCATTTTCATTTTATCGCATAGTCAGGTTCATGCACCTTTTGCAGTCTATTTCCTTCTATTTCTAATTAAAATGTTTATCAACGTTTAGTAACACGAAAGAATATCTAATGATGTCCAATATTTAGTTCACTAAATGATGCTTTTTTAACACTCATTTGGTGTGCACTAAATGATACAATTTCAATTGTAGCGTTATACGGACTATTAAATATCCCTCTCTTGCTAGTGAAAGTGGAGAGAATTATAATTGTACGTATTCGGCCTTGTATCCTCCAAAAATAGTGTAACTTACGATTGTGTAGGGGGTCCATAAATCCTATTATATCGGTAACAAAGCGACCCTAACAAAGCAATTTAATTACCACACAGAAACTAGTATTGCCTTCTCTAACGGCATGAGGCAATTTACACCCCAGTTAATTCGATAATTGCCGAAATTGTTTAATTAATTTCGGGGCCTACAGGACCAGGCCTAGCGGGAAAGTTTTAAATAAATATAAATATTTATTTAGGAGTATTCTAAATAGAAACAGCACCGCTAGTTTGGCAAATGGATTCATTTATCTAGTAGAGTTTCATATAAGATGATAATGCGTGAAAATGGTCAAAAAAAAAACTTTATACTTTATTTGCGGATGTACGATTTTGTTACTCTAAACTTGCGTGTAAATTATCATTATTCTCAGTTGAGTTAAGCACTTCTTAAATGTTTGAGTTGTGAAATATATGTAAAAAAAAGTACAGGGCTTTTAAATACAGTAGTAAGGTTTTAGAATAGGATAAACATGCAATGCATCCAGTATTGCGAATGGGCAGAGGTCGCTTCGCCATTTTCGCGGATTCAGGTGGCCGCTTGCTCGTTTGCCACCTTATAATATAAAAAAATCATTTTTTTTAAATTTATTATACTCAGTACACAGTTTCTAAACAAAAAGAGGATAAAACAGGATAGTGGATTTAGAATTTTGATTTATCTGTAAAGGCGGAGGTTAGTCGAATCAGCCCAACTGGAATCCAATGGCAAAGGGTCTATCCATCTCGCAGCGTAGTTGACAGGCGCGTTGGGTGTTGAAGTTGTTCCTGTTGCCGCCTTCGCCTCTGTAGGCGAAGCTCACACAGCGACGTGTGTTCTGATCGTATCGGTATCTGAAACACAAGAGACTTTATGTGTATGGGAATATAGTTCAAGTTCATGTTTAAAACATTATGATTTAAAAAAAATATACCATGTGACGATATATAAAACTACTATTGGATTTCTCCATTCATATTTGTAATGCGTAATGTGTAAGTCTGCAATTAATTGCACTTTTTTGTTTGTTTAAGGGTCTTTTTCTACTCCTCGGCTAATCGATTATTGCTTCGTGCAGCAGTCGCGTTTGCGCCAGTGGAAGTAAGACGTAAGACTCTTAGCTAAGTTGACATCAAATGTAAATGTTACAATTATCATTTGAAGTTTTCATTTTACTTATGTATTGTTATTTTGGAATGTATTAAATTTTTACCTTGTAATATTCCTGCATTCCCCACTATTTATTGGCATTCTGCATCTCGGATCTGTAATTTTTTTTTACTCACCAAAAGTAGTTTCATTCTAATTAACATCTAATTATATCTAAACGATTGCAATTTAATGTTAACAAATAAACAATAACTTGCCTCTTGTTTGCCCGAACACAGCGACTAACAAAAACACCACGACTAAAATGAAAGATAACCTGAAAATACACATTTTTCCTTTAAAATTAAAGATGTCTTTACACATACGACATCTGAAGAAATATAAAATGGATAAACCGGTCTTATTAGCATTTAAGTACTGGCGCGCCCTAAATAATAAAATTAATAACTGATTATTTTTTTTAGTAAAAACGACTTCATTTTTTTATCTATACATTGTAATTAACATTTTAATGGCGAACATAATTATAAGAAACAGAGTCAAGGATTTCTTAAATCGATTGCTGATTATTTCGTACTTGTTACACTTTCTGTAAATTAACAATTAAATTAGAATGTGTTCCTTAAATTGTGTTAAATTGTAACCTACACGTAGCTGCGAAAGATTTATAGACATTAGTGAAGTCAACCAACCCACGTTATTCCAGTGTTTACCTTGACTAGGCTCAAGTCTCTAGGTGAGGATGTATCCGAAGATTACCCCTGTAAACTCCTTTAAAAGGTATATTTTTAATAGAGGTCAAACGAGCAGTCAAACCATTAAAAATTAGAAGTTATCGACCACATACGTAACACAAGAGACACTGTGGTTGCATTGCCATCCTAGAAGGACACAAGACCTAGTCGAAGTTGTTTTATAATTTAAGGATGCTGTACACTATAAACTTAAATCGTAACAAGTTACAGCACGTGGACTATTTATAGAAGCGGCGGGTGTCATGTTGTCTGGTCGGCTATAACTTTTATTTATGTATTTGGATTAAATGATAGTTAATAAAAAACGTCGTATTGTTTATATAAGTTATCAAGCAATACTTGAGCAACATATTTAATTAATTGTTGAGCTACATTTTGTAAATTTATTTAAAAATAAATTAAGATATGATATATTGGTACCAATTGCTATTAATAATTTGTGTAATTCGCATAATTTGGTTGCCAATGATTACGTAAAAAACAATAGAACCAAAACTGAATTGTTAGGCGTAATAAGTCTCGAGGTTTCTGTTTATCTCACAGAAAGAAAACCTTGTGATTTCGTATCTCATACATTATCTCGGCAATAAAAACTTTTATGCTTAGCGTAAAGTCACAACATCGTAATAAAAAAGCGCTACCGAGGACGATAAGAAGCTCGGCGCTATTTTATAAAGTAGTCTATATATCATTGCATGAAACTGTTAAAAGTTGTATAGCACTATAGTTTAACGGTTAGTGTGCATTGTGTAATTACAAATAACGTGTCAAGAACTCGCTGCATAAATTCTAAGAGCACACATGCTCTAAATCAAATTGTATGCTTTATTCATTTTCTATTCATGCCTAATCCCGGCTTCTAAACGCGTTCCTTTCAATTTGGAAATTGAGTTCGGCGCAGTACTAACACTGGCAGCGTCACAAAGTGGCTTTAGTGAAGTGAGGTTGATTTTTAATTTTACATTTCAACAAAAGATAGCATGTATGTATGTATATCAAAGCAGATAAAAAAGCATCAAAATGACATTTTAATAAGCAAAAATAGTTCGGGATCGAAGGAAAGGAAATAAAAAACACAAATACAACATAGGTTTATTAGTATTTTAATTAATCTTCAGTATTAAAATGTACACGTGTGTAGCGGACTTTATGGTGATTAAAAAATAAAGTACATATATTTATCAGCCTAATGCAGCTATGGCTTGCGGCCTGTCATTTTCGCAACGGAATTGGCAGTCCTCTAATGTGTTGAAGTTGTTCAAATTGCCGCCCTCTCCCTTGTAGTCGAAGGGCAGGCAGCGCCGGGCGCGCCTGTCGTAGCGGTACCTGAACACACACATAACATACAAATCTTGTATTTTTTTTACATGTTGTTGACAATACATACTAGTATCTATTAAGGTTAGTTAAGTGATTACAAACTAAATAAAACATTTAATCTTAAAGGCTAGTCACTTTAATAGGTCATATTTGAAACTTAGTTGAAATTCATTTAGGTTATTTTTTAACTATTTTTTTTGGGAGTTAAAACTTAACTGTAATTAATTTCGATTATATATTTATTGTAACAATTTCAATCGAACTTCGTAAAATATTGCTTAGTCTTTTTCTTTTTAAACACTAAATATGTTTCAAAAGAATGAAACGAAAAAATTAATTACAGTTATCTATTATTACATTACGATGAGCGAAAATCTCGTATTCTTTTTTGAAAGGTTGAAAATACACACTCAAGTAGCTGCGATATTATATGATTTGGTGTCAGCGACGTGCAAGTAATTTGAGGGAGAGGGTATGAAACCGAACACTGACACGTTTCGTCTCATCCGATCACTTTGATATTTTACTGACATGTGAAAGCATTGTACCAGTAGTTCGGATGTGTCAGTAACTAGCAAGCCAGCTACCCATTTTAATGGCAGGTGTGTTAAGAATGAGGTGGTCAAATCTTTATTACCTGGTCACGATCTTACACCGGCCTTCATCGTAATTAATACCACATTTTTCATCTGAAAAATAATCATTTAGTTAAAAAATTACAGTTTATGATATACAGTTAGATTTAAAATAACTTACCGTATGATTGACCGAGTTTTGCGTAGAGTAATACGACAAATAAAATTAGAAAAATATTCAACCTACTCATGGTTGGAAAAAAATCTTTAATTAATTAATATGTCCAACAGACGATGTCCTACGAGTTGTGGAACGAATGAACTTAAATTATATATGTGACTTTATTCACATACGTTTAGTGAGTACAGTCGCGCACTAAATAGTAAAGATATAACAAATTTATAATAATGATATTTGAAAAAATAATTAGTGTACAAATAGAATAAAATATATCGAATTAAATGTAGTCGTATGAAAATAACGCTATATGAGGCCTCGATAGATATTAATAAAATAATATTCCATTATTTGTAATCTAAAAATGTACCTATGACTCGTGCTCATCTTTGCCGATGGCCACATTACGTCACGAGTTAACTGACGGTACTGAGTATACAATTGGGGCATGATCACTGTTAGTGGAAGGGGGAATCATTGGCAAACTTGCGCACGGCTAATATGTGACATTACTCTATATATTTGAACATTACGAAAAGTCTATTTTCTTATCGCCTTGTATTTTATATAGATTACAAATAAATAAAATTGTTTTAGTTAACTACTAGCTGTTGACCATGACTTCGTCGGCATAGAGTTTAAAAGTTCAAAACTTACGTTCGCCCCGTTTTTCAACCTATTACCTAAAGTTTTATCTTAGTAGTAATCTACGTAATAACAGAAATCTACTGATGCCAGATTCCAAATTTCTAAGCCCGTTAGTTTATGAGCTGATTTTTCGGTTACACTTATTGTTTGTGTTCGCGATATCTTCTAAACTATTTGTCCAATTTAAATATTGGAAAGGACGATTTTATTCTACCTTAAATTCTCCTGACAATAAACGCATTTATTTGGATAAGGATTAATCCTTATCCATTCAATATTAATATTGAAACTAATAAAACAACGACGGAAATAGCATGGGTTATTTTTAAGTCATATTGTAAATAAAAAAGTGGTTCATGTAAGAAAACTTCATAAATCATTTTTATATACCTCTAACGGTTTAGGCAGCGTAAGCCGGGAATAGTTAAAATTTAGTGAATTTTTTAACGCCGGGGTCCAAAAATACGGTTTTTGCTAATAGTTCCTAATAATCAAATATAGCCACTCTCTCATATACTCATAGATAAATCATCTTTCTAATGGTGAGAGAATTATTAAAATCTGCCCAGAGTGTCATATTTCAACCAATGCCACGAAAAGTTAAATCCCTTAAGTAACTTTTCGTTGCATCGGTCTATTTATGGATAGTTAGACAGCTGGAGAATTATTCTGAATTGTGAGGGAATGTACTTCATCGTTAGTCAATTTTGCAAATCACAAACAGAAATAATTCGCTACTAGTCTATTGAGCTGTTATATAAATAAAGCAGAATAAATAGCATGTCACCGTTCGATTATGAAATCGATTTAAAATTGTTTTAAACTGTCAGAATACTGTGGAAGGAATGAACTCTTCTCAATGACGTCTTCTATAAGTTTGATCAAATGTATATTGAAGAATGTGGAAAATAAATATGGTATGTAGGTATACATTATTATGTTTAATGAGTTAGCTAAGTAAATCGGAAACAACTGTACAAATATTGTACATTGGAGGTACAAACAATAAATTGCTGTGTAATGTGTAATGTTTCACCAAACAGAGTATAGTTATAATATTTCTATCATGCAACACTTTTTAACGTTAAGGTGACAAACGAGCGGCCACCTGACGACTGCTGCCCATAGATTTCCGCAATTGCAGATGCGTTATCTATCTTTAATCGACGGAGGAGGAGATGAACTTTCTATGCGTCTCAATCGTCAAATAAACTTTCCATTCTCATCCTATACTAATAAAACATGGGTAAGAAGGGAAAGGGACTAAAATTAGGACACCCGCACACTCATTAGACGAAACAAGGAATTGCTACCACTTGACTTATGTTTTCTGCGTGGTCGTGGTATTGCACCCGGCCAATCGGACCATTCGTGCCAAAAATTTTAAGGCCGGCTCTACCATTGCTAAATGTAATTGATAATCGATATTGCTAATCGAATCCTACTTCATTTAGGGGGACAGAACTCCACAACGGAAGAAAGAAAAAGGAGATAGGTACATTAGGGTAAATAAAGTTCACATTTTCTATTTACGTATTTTATTCGCTAGGCTTCCGTATATAGAATAAAACAAAGATATTGTTGAGAATTAAACGATTTATTTACTTCTTAATTATCTTTCAATCATAGCAGTGCTTAACAACAAAACATCACCCTAGCAACCCCTTACATTTGACAATCAAAGAGTATCAAAATTATAAAAATTAAAAAGTTTATTATCAAAGAATATTTACACGTAACAATATTATTATTAAATTATGTAATAGGAAGAACTCAAGACAATGGTCGTTTCTTTTATTTTCCTACGAATATAAGATCGGTCAAAGGTCCCCTAGTGCAGGCATAGACACAGTCTTGGAAGGAAGCGAAACCCCTGGTACCGCCTTCGCCGTAGTAAGAGAAATTAGTGCAAGTGCCCGGTTCGTCTCGGTTCGCCTCGGTTGGAAGTACCACACCGTATCTGCAGTAATATGTAAAATACATGTAGTTAAAAATAGTTGGGAATTAAACACAACAACAAACCTCACTGGCTAGCGTAGGGGAAAAAAGGAATCGAACGAAATCTCATTTGTCAAAATCTGTTAATCCTTTCAGGTTACATGATGTCGTACTCGTATTAAGCCAAACACATTAAACATGCTTTCATGCTCACGAAAAACATTACCCTCTTATCAATCGGTAATTAATAAACTATTTGTAAAAGTTAAATGTGTTGGAGTCGCAGAAAGATAAAGTAATTGAAATGAACATTAATTAGGAGCCATTTAACAATTTAAAACACTTTGAATTGTTAACGTTGAGATAAAAATGAAATGACATACTATACTTTGTCCAATATAAAATGAAGAAAATTTACTATTGGTTGGTAACAGATACTCATAACTTTACCTGGTGACAGGTGTACAAAAGCCAGAATCTTCTGGTAGAAGGCATTCTGGATCTGTAAGAAACCACAAAGTAAATTAAACAATAATTTAAAAATATATTTATAGAGACATGACGATTTTTTTTACATTTTCTAAATGCCGGAGATGTAATATCTTGGGAATTCACATGCCAATATAAACACAAGCAACACAAATAAATTGAAATTAAGAACTTCATTTTCGGTTGCCTCTGTGGTATGCACTTACGTTATGGAATGCTTGGCTATTTTACCGCGTGTATTTAATTAAATAATTAACATGGCGATTTCTTTATCGTTTAACTTAATTACATATTTATTTAGGTGTCTGTCCTAATAAAACATAAAAACATTCAAACTTTATGATAGCACCAAATTTAATAAAAGTCGCTGCGCAGGACAGAATTTTAAGTATAGGCTTATGGTATACGAGTGCAAGGTTAATCGCAGACGGTTTCATCCCGTAGAAGACTTATCCGAGTCAATATGTTCGTTGTGTGGCTCGCAGTTTACTACGAGCTACCTTAACATTTGAATATTGTAATACATGAAATCAACGCTGGGGTTTTGATGCCTTTGTATTCAGGGCTAGCGCAAGTTCATTGTAAATGGAATTTTAAAAAATAATTTGTAGCTGTACTTTTAAAAATCCTATAATAATATGTGTAATAATTGTTGCATAAAATAAATAGATTATTACCACTATTTAAGTTACTTTTTAAACAGAATTAAAAGTAAATTAATTTAGTTTCGATATAAGCAAGCTCCTAAGAAATTTTAGTGTCGAGAAATCAAGCTGCAGGATTCAGTAAATTCAAAGAGCAAATGGCCTGTAAATCCGGTACAGAACTCAGTTTCTTCAGCTTCCCAACGTAACTGCTTTTACAAATTTAATAACATCTGAGTAACGACAGAGCAATAATCCTTAAATAACACGTGGAAATGTTGCAATTCATATTTTTAATTAAACATTTTATGTTTAAAATAATATAGAAGATAATTGTCATGATTGTAAATAATGCCGCGAGTAGACCATCAAGGAAGGGGTAGATCTAGAAGGAGGGATGTATTTTTTTTAATTCCAAAGGCTTAATTAAAAAATTGCAATGCTTTTATTTAAAAAATAGTCCACATGTTAAGCATGTTAATAATAACCTACAAGTAGTATTTAGGCTATCTGTGCACTGTAGTATTTCCTCTAGGGGACGTGAGCTGACAACCCCGCACTCCCTCCCCCCATCGCATCGAATGTCTGTTGAAGTAAAATTGTATGCGTAGATGTTTATAACATGAAACATATGGGATTTCAAGAGGTGTGTTGGTCCTTAATTTCAAAATGTTACATACAAAACATATGTGAAATATATCAAGGTAAGTAATGCGATGGCCCCATTTTTAATAAGAAGTTATTCTATAAATTCTCGTCAAATTGTATTGTTGCACGCTTTACGTTATTCCATGAATACTATAGATTCAAAACGTAATATTTTAAGCAGTGGACATATATGCTTTGCTACATTTCATCGCTACATCCTATTACGAAAAACTTATCACTTTATTGGATCTCAAAGCCAAGAAAATAAATGAAAGATGAAATATCATACACCATTCGTCAAACAACGTGTCTATTTCTGTCCTGAAATATTGATTGGTGAAAAAAAAAATAAGGGATAATTATGACGACAGCTGTTATTTTGAGAAGGGATCGATAATGAACACTGACACGGAAGAATTAGAATGATTTGAGAAGGTTTGACATGCTTTAAAGAACTTGATTTTTGGTTAATGTGAAAATTCTGTGTGTTTCCTTCGTTTCTAAAGCCTGTCTTTAGCAGAAACCTTTATCTTTAGATCAATTGTTTCGTCCGGTACAATAGATGTCTTGGCAATGTCGAATGGTCTTCCTGCCAAAACAGTATCCCTGTTGGAAATCTTAATGATCGATAATGCCAGTAACACGGAGTTTAAGAAGCTCAGTGTATTTTATAAATGAAATAACTTATAACTCTACCTTAATAAGTATTAGATTTTATTTCAACGTATAAACTCTTTGATAAGTCTAATTTCAATATTACCTCTAATAGTTTATGAAATAGCTTTAGACGCAGTGAAAATTCTTTCCATGTCAAATAGAAACTTTACAAATTCAATCATACTTAATACTTGAATGTTCTAGTAAATAAAGTTATAGAAACATTTTTATCTATCTTATCAGTTAGATATAACAAGTTTAAATAACTCGGTTGTAACAAGTCTCCGGGGCAACATTAGTAAAATTTACATTCGCGATACTCCCGAGTCCGGGACCAACCTACAGGATGTCATAAATTCCTACTCACTTCCACAATCTACACTTTATTAACTTTATTAATTTTACTTGATTTGATATATTATTATTATTATTAAATAAACTTTCGAAATTAATGCACTGTATCTTTATTCTATTTTAGGTGTACTTATTTCACAATTTTTTTTCATATCATAAGGTGATAAAGCAAGCGACGACTTGAATTCGCTTAAATAGCTAAGCGACCTCCGTTCATAGATATCAACTATTACAGATGCTTTTCCTACCTTTAATCGATGGAGAAAAGCTCGCATAGAAAGAGGGAAACTACCCATTCCCATCCTTTCCGTATAAGATAAGGGTAGGAAGGGAAAGGCGACTAAAATTGGGCCTTTAATTTATATTCCATTTTCATCCAACATACTAAAATCTATAAATAAGAACCTAACAGTTCAATATTATAATTGTAAATTTGGTACGATCTAGAGTGTAAATGTATTTGTATTAAAATCCTATGTAAATATAACAACGTAGAGGAAAGTTTGATATTAGAATAACGGCCTACACATTACGTTTTGGTATCCTCATTTGGCGAGTTTGTAACATCAAAGCTTTGCCAATAAATTAACATGCATGATGAGAACGGCACTTTGATAGCAACTGTTGGCAAATATTCGGCAGGATATTAACGCGCGCTATTTTAATTATGAAACATTTTCCATCGCCCCAACAGCCTTTGATAACATTTTTCCTGTTTTGTTACAATTTTTTTATTTGACAAAAGACTAGGTCCGGTGTTTTGAGATCGATGCTTGTACATATCTACATTATGTGTTGCTTTTTTCGACAGAGGAGAGGATAAACCTAAAAAGAAAATTCTTCTTTATCCTTTCTGATCAATACATTTTCCATTCTTACCCCCCCTTTTTTTATTACATAAGTATGAGAAGGGAAAAACTTATGTTTGTCCAACGTGTATTTCTGTCTTCTGTGCTAACAAACTAAACATTTTTACCTTCATAAGGCTGTGTAACAGACATTTGTAACATCAATTTAAACACATTAGTAAAATAGTCACATTGTTAGCAGTGAAATGTGTAAATATTCTCATTCCTGTTGAATTCGACTGTAAAACTTTAAATTATATTTATGTACAATCTCTGCTTACCCCTTATAAATATTAATACTTTCACCAGTTTAGGGATAAGTGGTCGCAGTAGCGGGATATGTCTGCATTAATAACAAAACAGTTGACATTGGCTTAGGGACAGGACGCGCTCCCGAGGGATCTTGCTACGTTTTAACCTATCAAGTTTATGGTGACCGCTTGACCCAAATTCCATTTACTTCCGGATGTATTTTCCGTAAAATAAAATGGCATTTCTGATTTGGTTACATCAAATCATTTTCATATGGCAATTTGGAAAAATAAAAGATCAATACAGGCAATGTAGACATTTGTAGAGCATTGGGTCTAATAGCGAGGTCGTGAATTCTAATCTGCTTTTCAAGTATTGTTGAGATTTTTATCTTAATACAAGATTGAAGGCTTACCTGAAATGGTTACTGCTAATATTTACAGAAGCTAAAATGTTGTAATTATGTTGACATTAGTCAATTTTGTAGTCCCATTATCTTAATAATACTGCCAACTTAACGGTCTCTTGAGTAGCAATGTACACAGATTCCGAACAACGTTTTACTGTCCTCAATTAACGACGTAAGTTACTTCTGCTCAGTTCACTATTAATCTCCGTTGCGAGTAGTTTTTAGTTGTAGAGAAACACTACCAAATAAGTTCTCATTCAAAGTATTTTTTTTTATATGTATCTTACATTTTTCGACTCTGTAATACAAATATGAACTAAACTAAATCTAAGATTTGGTTCACGGAAATCGTCGGTAAAAATTTATGTAAACTTTATGTACTCGAATGTTATTCTGAGTATTAAAGCCTCTCTGTTGAAAATAGAGAAATTTCCTCGATAAGCAATTTCCGGTAAACATTCGAGTGAATATTTGGAAATCCCTCGTAAAGCAAATATAAAAGAGCAAACCATAATTTTAAAATTAATTGAATTAAAAAAAACTAACATAACGCACATTTTTGCTTCACTAATATATTTAGTTTTTTTAATATATTTGCGTAAAAGTATCCGAATGAATGAAAATATTTGAGCCTATTATGCGAAAAAATTACGTAAAAGTCTATCTTCTTTTTGTTCAATGATTGCTTAGCGATGTTTCTCAAAATAAAGTGTAGATTTAACTGAATCCTACATTTCATAAGTTGAATATCAAATCATGGTAAATGTGAGTTTCAGCTCGGGCAGCCAAACAAGAGAAGTCAATTTACATTTATGACTTCGCTAATTGATTTTAAATTTATATTCAAGATTCGATTGCGAACGATTCCCATTAAATTATTAATATTCGCTCCTTATTTCCTCATTGAACGTCCCGATTACTTTTCCTTACTTTAATTAAACGAAGCTTTGAACTTTGATAAACATTAAATTAATACTTTAGCTGTGAATAAGAAAGTTCTAAATATTTGTGAAAAAAATATTTTTGCAAAACATCCCAAATATGTTCCGTTAGGATATGGTTTACCAGAGCAGTAATTTGACGGATTTCATTATATAAATAAATAAATAAAATGACATTTAATCCTAAGCAACACAACACAATCAGAAATAATAACAGAAAAAAATGACGTAGTAACTAAGTAGGGAAAAAAAATGAAATTAACTAAATAAAAGATTATAAATAATTGTGATGCTGATCGGATTGGGTCCACGCTCAGCTTAGAATGCTGGGTGCTACTCAATGAGGTACCCAGCGCTGATCTTCCGCGAGAACCCTGAGATCATCCGCATGTCAATAGCAGCGGTGGATAGGCAAAAATTATAAATTTACGTACATACGATTACAAAATAATAATAATAAAAAAAAAATAATCCGTACAGAAACATATTGCAATTATCAGCCTGCCCTCTTCCCTACGGAAGGTCTTACTATGTTTTCTTCCATACCAGTAAAAACTGAACAAATTTTAAGTAATTATTTTATAGTTAAACTTTAAGTTAAGTATTGCGATATTCAGATTCACTAAAAATATAATATTTTTTTTTTTAAATTAAAAACAATACCGACTTCCTAACAAAATACACTAACAACAAGATAATTACGCGAATATATTAACATTAGTAATATGGAGGTTTGTATGTTACTTTTTGTGTGTAAATCAAAAACATAAATTGTATTCGACACGTGAGTTCCGTGAATTCTGCAGATTAAATTCACGTTACAAGCGCAGCTGATTGGCTTTGACAGAAGCGCCATTTATTTAACTAACTATTTTAAAAATACATTTGCATGGATAAAAGAAACGAGACTGAAATAAATATTTTGATAAAATCCATTTAATATCGAAACTGTAGTCTAATTAACAAAATTAAAAATGCTTACACAGTGTTTGCAAATCGTTCTTTCTATTTCAATTATATTTGATTTTTTGGAATCCAAACGAATTCAATTGTGTCTAAAATTTATTCCCTGTAATTATTTTTAGGAGTCCTTACAACGGATAATTGCTTAGACTTCAAATTTTAGTAGATACAGCTTTAAGATTAAAGAGGAGATGTGAATCTCGTGTGGGTGTTGAATATGAATTTTAAAAATAAATTAAACGTTCATTAAATGGATTCCATCTGTCGGGTTGAGCTGACGTCGCGACGACACGAGAATTCAATCTCCATCGAAGTTAACTCGCCTTAGCGCACTGATTGGTTTGGAATTGAAAAGTGATTCGGGTAATGGAATAAATATAGTTTTATGTTAGCAAAAATATATAGTTGGTAGGTGTTTATAACAACGATGTTTCTGTCGTAGTACGACGTGGGAAGCTTTAAGAGTAGACTAATTGGCACTTAGTAAATCACAGTATCGTGGTCCAGCGCTCACGTCTCAATGTCAATTTAACTATTATAGAATACAGTACAATTTATACATTAATCATTTATGTATTTTTGACGTTAAATAAGTTGTATATAGTGTTTTAGATAACAAGAGTACAACCATAATCAATTTCGACATTTTAAGAGCGTCCGCACACCTGAAACTAAACTATCGTCCAACTGTTGTATAGTAAAACCGCTTATTCGCGTATGTATGGAGATGAATATAGAGGGGAAGGTATGCGAGGACGCATTGTTAGCTTAGAATTTCCAGACACGATTGTTCGTAAAGCGTCGCTTAAGTAAATGTTTGGGCTCGCTTGAATTCCTTCTAACCCACGTGAAACCAAATGTATACAATTATATGCGATTTCAAATGAAAACGTTTTAATATTTAAATAGTTTCGAAACTTTATTAAAATTCGATTCTTAGACTACTTTAATAATGGAAAATGTAATAGGTTTAGTTGAAGTTTTATTACAAACTACTCGCGACTCACCCGCGTGAAATTATAAAAAAAAACATAGCGTATGTTACTCACTGACAACGTAGTTTTTTAATGGTGCAAGAATTTTTAAAATCATTTCCGTCGTTTTTGAGTTATTTCAATACATACAAAAATCCAAAAATACGAATCTTTTTTCCTCTTTATAATATTAGTATTAGATAAATAATCATACTTTATTTAAAACCTGTTGGAACTCATTTTATTGTTCCTGTTCAGTATGGATAGTAATTTATTCATGAACTCCCGCTGCAAATACTAATAATGTAAATAATATTGGAACCGTTCGCAATGCAAAGAGATTTTCATAGATATAATATGAATTAACATAAAAATCTTATAAATTAAAACTGTACAACAAAAAAGTTATAAAATGAAATGTAAAGAAACAAGTAGTTCCATTCAATTTTAAATAAACTAAAAGCAGCAATTGAAAACTGAGCTATTTTTCTCTTTATTAGCTCGCCATTTCTATGAAATTATTAAGTCTGTAAGAGCATTAACGTCTGCAGCCAACTTGTCTGTATAACCTTTTCAGCGGGGTTTCGTTACTCGTTCACTACATGAATTCTTAGAAGAAACACTTTAAAATCATTTTACAATAAAATTAATGGTTTGAGATTTAATTTTTCTTTTCTCGAAATGTTAATGTGAAATGTCAAATGATAAATATTAAAAAGGTCGAACGCTGTAAGTGTTTGTCTTACTTTTTATACAAATCTTGTTACTATGAATAAAGATCATTCATCCAAACATCTGACAGTCGCCAGCCGGTGACGTCATGAGATGTTGACACACGCCACTCGTGAATGTTTACACCGCGGTAGTTGCTGCTGAGAAGGAGGTATTCAAAATCATTTACGAAATAAATACAATTGACAAATCTTTTACCTATTATAAAATAATAGTATAACTGTAAATGTAATCGAACTTTGACATTTCGAGCGGTTGGGAAGTTGTAGCGATTAGTTGTGAGTTGAAAATTTACGACAGATTTGGACTGTTTCTGAATGTTCCAATAAAATTATTTATGTAAATCGAATTAACAAGAAATGAAACATTATTTCATTTGTCATGCTTAAATTGTGAAATCGTAATTTATAAATACTTTACTATTATGAATTTATGAAGGAAAAATAAACCATTGATTTATTCTTAATTTTTTATACCAGTGAAAAAAGATAAAATTGCTGACGAATTCTGTTCTGTTTTTAAAGAGTTTTTGTGACTTAGAGATATGACTTCAAAGACTTAAAAATAGACGGATTCTCAAGACGATTAAATTCTGTTTAAAATAAATTTAAAAACTCACAAATCCAAATGTTTTTTGCTTTGTTTTGTTTTTTATTTTCTTAATTGAAATTGTCTAGAAAGTTATTTCTAATTGTGACATAAAAAGTAATAAATAATATTTCAATAGTTATAGCTCTAATTAGAAACTAAATGTTTGTTTGTTTTTGAGGAAACATCGTTTAGCTTAACGAGGTGACGAGGGTCCGTCAAATCAGATCTGATAGGATTAACCGAACGCCGATTTATTGAGGATCAAAACATCCCCTAACTCACAAACTAAATATAATTCACTTTAGTTTGGCTCAGTTTTGTTTTGAGATACAACCTTGAATAGTTGTACATAATTATAACTAAAATATTTGACCAGAGTGTGGTAGTTAAACTGTAAAGAAAGTTTAGAATTTAATTAAATTTAAATGTGTTATTCGTTAAAAATGTAATAAATATTTTTCAAAACAAAGTTGTTAGGTAAATTTCTACAGCGTTATTAACCGTCCGTTAAGTCGGTAGGACGAAGGGTTCGTTATAGTGTTGCCTACGTAAAAATGTAAATGAACGACCATTTTTCGTGATTTTAACGTAAATTAAAAATACGCTTAAACGTTCCACGGGAAAAGTTAATTAAATGTTGACGCAGTGACGTCATTATCGACCTACTAATAAGCTTCAGTGGATGTAACCAACGGCTCTACGATGAATGCATTATTTTTGTTTAATTTTCCGAAATAATCAGTTTTAAGCCCATTATATTACGCTCAGTTCTAACTTATAGTCTTAACAGAATACTTCAGTTACAACTGTCAGCAGGCTTAGGATTTCATTATAGCTTTGGCTTTAGTAAAAAAATCTATAACAAAGTTAAAAACAGCTATATTTAACAACCTCCGATCCAATTACGTTACGCGACCATAAATTTTAATCAAAATTTCGTAGGTTCTGTTTTCAAACAACTTTTACAGGATCATCAATCTGCTTCACTCATTTATCCACCGCCTGTAAGTTTTGATTAAAGTAATATAAACGATATGTAACGCAGATGTCTAATTATAATTACCATACTTATTTTTATTTAAATACATAAGATACAGTGAAAAATAAGCCGTGAACAATCCAAAACTCGGCTTAAAGGAATCTAAACTTTTTTTAAATAATGAATGGGGGCAAACGAGCGGCGAGAACACCGAGTTGGTCTTCGACGCTCCTTGACATCCGCAACACCAGAGAAATTACAGATGAGTTGCTGGCATTTGAGAAAGAGATACGCTCACGTCTTATAAAACCCTAAATACTGGTTAGGAAATACGGCAGATGACGGTCCGTTCCATAACGCGGCTGAAATTTCCACGAGACTGGCATCATTGAGGAACGCCTGTCATCCAATTAGTGTGGATGGAACCTGGCGGTAAGTTGTGTCATTTGATGACGGAACTCGGCAGACGGATGATATGACGACGAGACTCGGGCGGATGACGGTAGAAATCATTATTCGTCTAATTAATGCATTTTTCATTCGTCTTACTAGTCGTTATTCTTATCTTAACCACCACTTTTCTTCTAATTGTTACATCTATTGGTAAGCCTTCCTCTACGATTTATAATTGCTGATCTAAGTAGACAAACAATGTCTAGGATTAGTAACATTTTCAATTCAAATTACACTTTTCACGTTTCGTTTTTGTTTGATTAAATTTTCTCTGTTTTGTTACATCCTCACGGAAGCAGCTTATGGAAGCTGTTGCGAGAATCTGTTATAATTTTAACGATTTTGATTCTACTCCGATACAAGCATTTGTTGTCGAAATTGTAAAATATTTAGCAAGTACCTTCCATGATGTATTATATTAAAACTTTGCGCCCTGATCTCTAAGTATTAAGTTTAGTTAGGATTAGTTTTAGGTTACCAAAGACCCATATTTTAACAAATTACACTAAAGTAAATATGTAAAATATGAATAACCATATTTTTACATCTCTTGTTATTCCGCCGATATCTTTAGATAACACTTTAGTGTTGATTGTACTGTACATAAATGTCCTCTATCTGTTTAAAGTAGTACCTTATATAAAATTACCTAATTCATTACTTTAAAAAAATACTTTAAATATGAAGTTTATTCATGAACTTAATATAGAAGTTGTTTTAATTCTATGGATTCAGTTCGTTGTCTTCAATGTCCACATTTTAGCCACCGAAACTAAATTGGTCTGGAAAGTTCAGAATCAATATGGCTACTGGGAGAAATTTAATGGAATACACAATAGAAATCCTTCTGTACAGAATAATATTAATATTATAATGTAATCATGCAAATTTTATTCGATATCTTTGAAGATGCAACTACCACGTTCAATCAGAAAAAGAATCTTTTTGTAATAAATACTCTGAAAACATAATTTATAGTGATACTTTCGTTCTATTAACAAAGCATGGTTTATTTATTGCTAGTAAAATTTAAATTTCAGTGTATTTATGTATGTGGTAAGTTTAAATATTTCAATATTCTAGTTCATCGAACAGTATAAGAAATCTTTTGCAAAATAAATCTTAAAGTTGTATCGTATATTTTCGGATAAAGTACTCACTTTGTTGTCAATAACAGATGACGTACCACAGCCGAGATTGTAACGACTAACGAGTATGTACACCGCTCTACACCACACAGACAGAATTCTAATAAAAGGGAATAATGCGACATAACTTTAATATATCATGTTTACTTATAACCGTTAAAACATACAAGCAATTATCAATAAATAATGTTTATTACGTCTTTGTCCGATTGACCAAATCGGTTACAAGGAATAAACAGTGTCTATAGAAAGAGAAAGTAAATCGTCCATGCCCTACGTGACATTTTTATGTTTAAACATTTTGACAGAAGTAAACGCAACATAAGAGCTATTCTCACCGGGTCTTTTTTTTTTTTTTTTTGTGACTGAATGGTCACTGTTTGCCTTGAAGAGGCATTTACAGATTCACCGGGCTTGAGGTGGCCGAGCGCAGATGGCGCTTAGCCTAAACCTCGTTTATGAGTAACTAAGCTCGAGGGCTCCCTCAGGAGCCTCGGCACGAGCCGTTACTTCGTTATTATTACCGGATTGGGAGGCCACCGAGCTCTTAGATCGCTTCGGTGGACGCTCCATGGAGTGACTAGGCACAAGGGCCCCCGAGAGGGGACCTCGGCTTGGGCTGTCACTCAATACGCGTTTAGCATTCCGATTCAAGGGTGCCCTAGGGGGCCGAACCTCGGCTTGATCGGCTGCTGCTATCTGATTACTATTATTATTATTATTACATCTAACATTACTACCACTTCGGAAAGCGTTAGCGCTGGGAGAAGAAGTGGCGGAAGAAACTCCAGCAACGCTTCTATCATTGATAGGAGAAAACCTGCCTGCTATGAGGCCGTATCGCGGGAATGATTGCCGTAGTCGACAGCGACTACGGCGTTTTGTTTGTTTGCGTAGTTGTTTAATCCTAGCCTGAGCGATTGTTATTGCATCGTCTTGGAAGTCAAGAACGTGCCTAGGTCTGCGATGATCACGTCGAAATTTACCGAGCGCGATTGGGTTGTAGGTGGCGGCACCTACAACTAACGTATTAGGATGACCGACGGCAGAGTCAAAATAACGACGCGACGCCAACTTCAGGTGTTGGGCTATGGTGGGTAAGTCCAAGTCTATGTGAAGATCACTATTGCGCATGTACCACGGGGCCCCCGTGGCTCTGCGCAAGAATCTATTCTGAATCACCTGAAGTCGATGTATTTGTTTCGGCGAGATGTGCGCGAATACCGGGCTAGCATACGCCATGACGGGACGCACTACTGATTTATAGAGTGTCACCTTATTCCGAAGGGACATTTTGCTCTTTTTATTGAATAACGCGGAAAGACGACCTAATATAAAAGCCGCGCGGTTTCTAACTCGGGTCACATGAGCGGAGAAGTTAAGTTTAGAGTCGAGTATGACACCTAGGTATTTAACTTGGTTTTCCCAAGGTATTGGGCTGTCCATGAGTTTAACGGATGGGAGACGTTGTTCTTTGCGGCGTGCAAAGTAGAGAGCCGCGCTTTTGGTAGGATTGATCTCGATCCTCCATTTCCTGAACCAGGCACCAAGGGTGTTTGCTGCAGTCTGTAGACGTTGACAGATAGCATCAGGCTTACGGCCTGATGTAAAAATGCAGGTGTCGTCGGCAAATAACGCTAATTCCACGCCGCGTACGCGCGGAATATCATTGGTATAAAGGTTAAAAAGGACCGGCCCTAACACCGACCCTTGGGGCACCCCGGCTCGAACGGGGTGCGATCTAGAGCACACTCCCTCGACGCGGTAGCGGAACGTGCGGCAACTTAAGAAGTCTCGTATTATGCATACGAGACGATCGGGTACTCCGTACTCATATAGCTTGTATATGAGTCCGTTGTGCCATACTTTGTCGAACGCCTTTGCTACGTCGAGAAAGAGAGCTCCGGTGTTAAGGCCTCGTTGCCGTTTGGCAAGTATATGCTCCGTGATGCGGTGCACTTGATGAGTGCATGAATGCTTGGCGCGGAAGCCAAACTGTTCGGGGATGGGCATGCCTTTTGTATCCATAAAGGAGCGAAGGCGGACTAAAATTAACCGTTCATAAATCTTCCCAAACGTTTTGAGAAGACTTATGGGGCGATATGACGTGGGATTTGTAGGCGGTTTGGTGGGTTTGAGGAACCCTATGACTTCGGCGTCCTTCCACTCGTTGGGAAAGACGCCTTTGGTCATTGCCGTGTTATAAATAGCTACGAGAAGTTGTATAATAGCAGCTGGAAATAGTTTGGCCACCCTATTGGTGATACCATCTGAACCGGGTGCTTTGCGGGGGCGCAAGTTTTTAATTAATTCCTTAACTTCATCGCTAGTTACCGGAGTAATAGAATCGAGGAGGGGTACGTTTTTCCTCCGTTCGACCTCGCTGTCCACCTTTCGGAGATGGTCAGGGTCCACCGGTAGGCTACTGGGGGAGCACTGGGTTTCGAGGCTGTCAGCCAGGCATTCGGCTTTCTCCTCGTCCAACATGGCAGGTGCCATATTTGGACGCGAGAGTGGCGGCATCGTACGATGTGGGTCACCTTTGAGCGATTTAGGAAGGCTCCAGAAGGCTAAATGTGATGGCTTTACGTTACGAAGCGTTGTGTCCCACCGTTCGTTCCGGATGGCAGCTATGCGTGTTTTTACTTCACGCTGTAATTTACGTAGCTGTTTCCGGTTCGATTCAGTTGGATACAAATCATGAGCTCGGGTAGCCGCGTTCTTGCGTCTCAACAAGTCTCTGGCATCTGGTGGTAGTGCCCAGCGTTGTTTGTCCGACTCAGGCATCTGCCTTGAGCAGTCGTCGATGGCGGTTTGGATATGACTTGTTAGAGAGCCGATCGCGACGCCCATATCGTTATCTGTATTAATTAAGTCGGGGATAGCGTTTAGGTGTGGCGATGTAATGTCTTTGAGCTTGGCACTAAGCTTGTGCCAGTCAACGACTGTTTTAAGTTGGGGGTCGGCTGGGGCAGAGGGCCCTAGCTGCAACAGAACTGGTCGATGATCTGAGTGAAGCTCATGTATCACCTCGATATTGCGTATGGCAAGGTTAATATTTTTGACGATTGCAACATCAAGCACATCCGGAGTGTGTCCCAATACGTGGGGATAGTGCGTAGGCTCTATTGGCGCTACGATTTCAAAATCGAGTAAGTCCGACAGTGCATCAAGCGCACGGCCGCGTTTACTGATTCTGGTGGAGTTCCATCGAGTGTGCTTGCTATTGAAATCACCTGCAAGGATGGTGGCTCCTCCTAGAGATAGAAGGGCTTCTAAGTCGGATCGTAAGATGGTTGCGCTTGGTCTACATGGAAGGTAAACTGAAGCTATCGTAATTGGGGCGTGGCCAGTCATTGCCAGCTGACAGATCGAGGCCTCTAAGTGCGTTAACGCGGGCGTGTCAATCGGTACACAGTGCAGGGATTTTTGTAGTAAATGACAGTACCACCACCCGGGGCGCCGGTCCTATCATTCCTGACGATGTTATAGTTAGAGACCTTCGGGTCCCTCATTGCTGGTTTAAGAAATGTTTCCTGCACGAGTAGTACGTCGACTTGATGATCGCGAAGGAACGTATGAATTTCGTCCCGTTGTTCCCTAATACCGTTCGCGTTATAAAAAGCTACGCTGATCGAACGCGGTTTGACTCTGCCATTATTACGCGCGAGAGACGGATAGCTGCTATTGTTAAGATCGTTTGCAGCCATCGAGACGCCTAATTCTTTTCGAGAGCACATACGATGTGCTTGTACTTCGTAAGTAAGTGTAGACGGGTTCCGATATTTCCTGACGCTTTTTTGTATTCGTCAGCGAACGTTAAAACTTCCTCCATATTGAGGCTAGATAGGCTATTTAATGATTCAAAGGGGCAGGGGTCGGTCCCTGTCGCTTTGGGCGGTGACGGTTTGTTCGCCGGCTGGATCGGTGTCGGTTTCAAAGTCGCGGTCGCGGTTGTTTGTATATTCGCGGGCACGTTTGGTGGGTTGGTGTTACCCCAGGCGGTTTTTTTCCACGAGGGTTGGAGAGGCGGGAATTCGTTGGCTAAAGGCACCGGTGGCCGTTGCTGAGTGGATCGCTGGGGTTTGATCTGCATGCGCTTAGGCGCCTTCGGACACCCGAGATAGTTGGCGGTATGAGCGCCAAGGCAGAGAACGCAGGCGGGTTTTCCGAAGGCCTCTAAGAGCTCTTTGTCCTTCGGTCGAGAACAGTCTGATGTGCCGTGGTCACCTAAACACTTAACGCACCTAGGGCGAGCGAAGCAGTTGCGGGCCGAGTGTCCGTACAACTGGCATTTGTGGCACTGACCGGGAAGGCCATTTTTGCGTGGCGGTTCCACTATAAGCCCGCTGAGGCCGCAGATGGACTTAACGTCAAAAATGGCCTTGCCCTCGGGTGTCAGGTCTAAGTGTACCTGCACCAAGTCGATGGGAGATTTGGTACGCCTGCGCGTCATGCGAAATACGCTAAGGACTGGAAAATTTTGGGCCTTGAGAGACTGCGTGATCTCTTCGACCGGGATTTCTTTGGGGATACGTTTAATGACTACCCTGAGAATGCGCTCTTCGGCAAGCGTATACGTATGGTAATATACCTCCTTTTCTTGGAGGAATCGGGTAACAAATCTAAAAGCATCGGCAGTTTCGAGCTGCATCTTGATGCCCTGAGCCGTCGCTGTAGCGACGACTTTAAATTTATTGGATAAGGCCGATTGGATCATCGGCCATTTGTCGCGCGCTTGGATGTATATTGGGGGTGGGCGTTTGTCATGCGGCGCGCGGGCCGCTTCCGAACGTTGGGATGCGGGGGCGGGTGTGGGAGCGGCCGACTTAGGCTGAGGGGCGGGTGCAGCCGAACATGGGGCTGTTGGTATGGCCATAAGGGCCGGGATGGGAACCGACGAGGGCTGGGATGGCCCGGCTTGGATAGGGGGGATAGGTTTGTGTGCCTTTTGGGGCACAGGGGATGAGGAAGTTGAGGTCGTGGGGGAAGAGCGCTTCTTGCGCTTTTTCTTATTTTCGACGGTTGTGAAACCGTCGTTAGACGATGAGGGCGACGCGGCGTTAGATTCCATATCGGAATCTTCCAATGACGAGTGGGCTTCGGAGCCCGACGTGGACATTACAGATGCCCGAGACGTGGGACGCGGAGCTCCTTGAAGCTCTCCTAAGACGGCTAAGAATGCCTCGGGAAAATCTCTCTTGAGAGTCTCCAATACGGCCTTAAGGGCGTCGGCCATCTTGTCGATCTATTAAACGTATAATGCTAACAATCCTTAAGGCGGTCCCGGTGGGATCGCCGGGGTGTGTGTCCCTAGCTCCCTCCCTGCTGGGTTAAGCAGGGAGGATGTGTGCCTACTACGTGTAGCCCTAGTGCGTCCGAGTGCCGATCTTATTGTGCACTCGGGTGTGTGCTTAGGTCTAACTAAAGCTACCCGTGGGCTCTAAACGGCCAATCGTGGACCAACGTTGGCTAGGGCACTACCCAAGGCCAGTGGTGGAGGTCCCTTCCGAATTACGCGGTTCCCTGAAGGGGAAACGCGGGCGAACGGGGCTGCCCGACTAGCTTCGTTGTCACCGTTAGGTATCCGCTAGTCTTTCAATGCGTTGCTAAAGTCTTGTTCCGCGCAGTGAAAACTGCACTTTACAACACTTTGCACGCTGTCTCCGAAGTCGGAAACAATAGACGATTAGTCCGCAATACCAAGAAACCAGAGAATAGCCTGCCAGGTGGCAGTGCAATAAATTGTTCCTGAAAGGAACAATGACGTTAAGACGTTATTACCAGAAACTAGGATTATCGCTTGCCAGACGGCCGGTGTAATAAAAATTACGCCGACACAGGTGGCTCGCTAACAATGGACGGCGGCGCGTTTTATGGCACGCACCTGCGCAGCGGGTTGCTCGACGTATTGTCGGGCGGGGCGACAGATGTTTGGTGAGTGGACACGTCCGTTCACCTCAGCAGTCCCCCCCCCCCCCCCCCCCCCCCCCCCCCCCCCCCCCCCCCCCCCCCCCCCCCCCCCCCCCCCCCCCCCCCCCCCCCCCCCCCCCCCCCCCCCCCCCCCCCCCCCCCCCCCCCCCCCCCCCCCCCCCCCCCCCCCCCCCCCCCCCCCCCCCCCCCCCCCCCCCCCCCCCCCCCCCCCCCCCCCCCCCCCCCCCCCCCCCCCCCCCCCCCCCCCCCCCCCCCCCCCCCCCCCCCCCCCCCCCCCCCCCCCCCCCCCCCCCCCCCCCCCCCCCCCCCCCCCCCCCCCCCCCCCCCCCCCCCCCCCCCCCCCCCCCCCCCCCCCCCCCCCCCCCCCCCCCCCCCCCCCCCCCCCCCCCCCCCCCCCCCCCCCCCCCCCCCCCCCCCCCCCCCCCCCCCCCCCCCCCCCCCCCCCCCCCCCCCCCCCCCCCCCCCCCCCCCCCCCCCCCCCCCCCCCCCCCCCCCCCCCCCCCCCCCCCCTCCCACCCCCCCCCACCCCTGCCCCTTCACCCCCCCCCCCCCCGAATACTGTTCAAGTAGGACAATCCTGCAGCAGCACTTGCTGCTGTTAAGTAATCTCCATAACAGTGTTTTAAACTTAAACTTAGAGATAACTGGTAATTCATTGTACAATGGTACATTCAGGATCTGGCGGTGTTCCTCGTTACAAGCAAATCACTTGAACGTTTTGAATGCATTGAGACGACACAGAAAAATACAACAGAACGCACATTTAAATGTGTCTGTACGAACAAAGGTCCGTAGTACACGGTTCATTAAGGTTAAACCACTGAGGTTTATTAAGCGTTTACTATATAAAAATAGTTTTAAGTAAATTTTTGTATTGTTAAAAGCAAATAAAAAAAAATTGAGAAACGAAAAGAAGAGGCGGAGTTCGTCTCGTAAGGAATAAGGCAATTTTTCTGTAAGTGGATCACCATAAATTTCCACAACTGTACGTAGATTAAAAGGATCACGAACCTAAAACATAAGGAATATAGCTAACGGAGGATATTACATACATGAAATGCTTTTAAACAAACAATAAATCTCGCTTGATATGTAATACGAGACAAATTAGGACAGAGCTTAGTGCCCGAGAGACTGGTAATGTTATGTCGGGATTAAATCTTAATTATACTTAAACTCACCTACGAACTTTGCTGTTTACTTAACAGTTAAATATTCAATTATAAATTGAGATAAAGATCTATATTGACGATACTTATTTTTTTTAATCTATAAGTTAATCATTAAATCGTTAATAAAATATCTAAAACAAATAAGTTAACACTGATGCTTTCGTTAGTTTACTTTGACCATTTTTA
This sequence comes from Papilio protenor, assembly GCA_029286645.1. Lineage (NCBI taxonomy): Eukaryota > Metazoa > Arthropoda > Insecta > Lepidoptera > Papilionidae > Papilio > Papilio protenor. The sequence continues at coordinate 404,698 of JAGSMZ010000061.1, read as the reverse complement.
ATTCATATTTTTTAATGAAGATTATTGTTTATTAAAGACGAATTTAAACAAAATAGATGACGTGAAAAATTCAGTACCCCTAAAATGTGAACAGAGAGAATAACGTTGTCTAGTGGGGTTACAATGGCGGTCGGCGCCGGTCGGCTATGACCGTTATAATTTTCAATTGTTCCTCACGACCGTTGTTTAGACGGCTTCCTATTGACTCTTTTTGCGAATAATACTTCAAGGTAGTTGTATACGAAGTAAAATGAAAGAAAACAATTATTACGATGGTACTAAGTAGCTATATAATGTGCTATTATAAAATTGACCAAACAATATATATGTATATGTATTACGTATGTAAGTAGGTGATATAAACCACAGGTTGAATTCCAGCGTTCGCAATGTACAGCACAATATCGGTTGTCCATAAACAGTTGGCTGCGTGGCATTCCGCGTCTCGCGCTGTGTAGCTATGACATTACAATATGCTCAGGTGACCGCTCCGTTAACCGCAATATTAAACGCTACGAGAACCGCTACGATTTACCAATAACCACTATTTCGTTGGGCTGTCGCCTTCAATTTTTATAGACAGACGACATAACTCATAATATCTCGTGTAGCTAGCAAGCAGCACGTAAAGTTTAAAAAACCTGTTTCTGAAAGCCAAAGGAATAGTTGTGAATGAAACATAAATGTGAACTTATATGAGCTAGAGTTTAATTTTCAGTATTGAAAGGTGAACTGGTTAATTGACTTTGATTTTAATTAAAAGTCAAACGGCAATTGTTGCAGTATAATTTGAAAACTGCTCACTGTAACAATTTGCGGGGATTTAATTAAGTTAACTTTTTATTTTTCCACTGTTATTGCGCCTACGCCACTTAATACTTGGCCTGATAATTATGTAAATCTACAGATGTTCCTTACCAGCGCTAGGTTTAAGTATTTCATATTCGAATTAAGAACAATAATATTAAGTGATAATGTAAAAGAAATGTCTACGGGGGTAGTCGACCAAGAAAGAGATATGAATTGCGTAAAAGGTGACATGATCAAGGGAAGGGATGACTTGAAGATGGAACCCCGACGGCTCCGAAACTAGTCGGTGCCGTCACTAGAAGATTATACGTGAGTTGAATCGTTTATCGTTTGTTAATAATTTTGTATCATTATTTTTCTATGTAATCTTGTCTATCTATCCGCAAATCTGCATTTGTTCCAGGTAAACTGAAACGGCTGGACTAAAATTTGACAGGACTCTTAACATATGGTAACTGATGTACGCGGGTGTAACGTTTTATTTCTATGCTGACGAAGTTGCCAGTAAGAGTTACAATATCATAAATACATTTCACATCCATTCGTAATGAGACAATTTAAGTTAGGACATTAGTAATAACCGTGGGAGAGTAGCGCGTGTGGGGTCTGCAATCTATTAAGTGTGGCCCATCTCCGACACCGGCGTGTGACAAGGGTCTTATATCTCCAAACATAATCTGCACATCCTCAACTAATATTAATAGCTCTGCATAGATAAAATGTCCCTACAGATAAATGTTACTTCATCAGCTTATGTTAAACAATAGTTTACAATGTTTGCGGCGAAAAGTAGCTGGATGCAAAAAGCGGGGAATTGCATATTATGGCAAGATTTAGAGAACCTCTGCGTGCTGGGATCTGTTCATAATCAGTCTAGATTTATGATGGTTATTGGAGTAAACGCTGATAGATAAATATATATTAACGACCGACAGCATAATTTGGGGTTATACTCGTATGTACATTATTTTTGTTTAAGCAGTTTGTCTATGGTTGAAAATGTTAATATTACTATAGCTTTAGAGTGAAAGAACAATATCCCAAACAAACGTGTTGTTAAGCAAATAGATTTGTTTGTTGATAAATAAAAACATTGTCACGTCCAGTGGAATATATGGCGGATATTGCACAAGTTTTGTTTAACATGCCACGGTTTTTAAACTATTTTATTCCACGAGGAATAAAATCTTTATTTAAGATTGTAAAGATTCAATTGTTAAAGGGGTTAGCCTAGTTTATTATATTTTCATCAACTCCAAAAGTTAATAACTACGGAGTAAATTTTTTAATCATCCTACAAATAGCACCGCTGAAAATAATTCAAATTAAACTATTTTTCTAAAGAATTAAATTATTGTAAGAAATTTCATCTTTACAAAAGAAAAAGTTGCAAAGATAATTAAAAAAAGTTTTACCAGAAATACTTAACAAGATCTGTTTTAAGCTTTTACGTCATTTGTCGTTTTATTCAAGTGGAATATAATTGTGGAGTTTTGATGCTTACGAATGAAACATTTTACTGTAATATGACGAACAATAAGAAGTATGAAAGCCTTTGTGAAAATTATTTAGTAAAGTAGATATTTAAAGTGTTATTAGTTAGGATGTACTACGAGTATGTTATATGAAGCACTTTTCAGAGTAATGGCCAATGCGGACAGAATTGTCATTACAAGATTTATTGAGGTGTTCGCCTTTTTATAAGAGAAGGGGGACGTCCTTACTCTAATAAATTTTAGTAAGAATTTCTTGAGATTATTTACTTTACATAATTAATTTAAATTTATTATTTACATTGTTAAATTAAGGGTTTTTTTGACAAAACAATGTATATGTTATGTTACTTATTAAAGTAGACAGTTAAGAATATTGTTTCAAACATTAATTGAAAACATGACTTAAGAAAGCTAAATCATGTAGGATTTTTTTAAACCCTAGCTTAATCTCGGCCACTGTAAATACAGTTAACGAATTACGAAAAAGGGATTTTTGAAAAAAAAAATGACGTTGTGACAATCTCAGCAAGCAAGCATACGATAAGGACATAAACCGAAGTCCCAGCGTCTAATGACAAAATTACTACAAAATTCTGTGCAAATTTTTCAAAAATCACACAATATCTGGTTACAAATTTCATCCATGGTACTAAAGAACTACCTAAAATCTCATTTGTAGCTCGAAAAGTCGTTATATATCTGCTCTAGATAAGATTATACGACGTTATTAAGTTTCGATTAATTTCAAGAAACATTTTTCAAAGAGCGTACTAAGAAATAATCAAGCAACGAGATAAATATTTGTTCTTAGAATGTAATAGAAATACTTGATTACTTCGCCACTTTTGAGAAATAATTAAGTAAGAGATCGTATTCCAAGATTTACAGACTATCTTTATAGTTAAGGCTTTCAATATACCGTTTATACTTTGATTATTTCGAGTGATGAAGGGAAAGTAGGCTCTTGATAATATGAACAAAAATTTAATAGTGCGTGTGAAAAAACTTTTTTATCAACGAATTGAATGAATATTATAGCCAGGAATATTTTTAAACAAAATTGGTTTTAAAAATCCATAAACTAAGGTATTAAAAGAATTAGATTTACACTTTAATAAAAAAATGTTTTTACCTTATTAAATTAATTTACTGATTAATTTTGATAAGCACATTACTTGCCTCTAAAACACATGCACAAGTTTAACTTCAAGCAAGTAAAGTTGTATCAGACTTAAGTTAGCACTTAGATAACATGATGATTTATGTAAGGCTTTCGTTGCCGCTTCTGTAACACCACATTTACCTAGAGTGGCTAATCACACTGCACACAACACCTGATCCCTAAAGAACTATTATTCCAACGTTCAAGACGTTAATTTTTTTAGTCTTGGTGCAATTAGTCTTTAATGGTTACTTAAATCGCTTAATGTACATTTTACGGGTTAAATCTACACTTAGGGACTACACAGCGCACCTATATCTCACATGCTTTAATTCATTTATTTCTGTGTGGAAAAAAGTTTTAATAAAAATATGCTCGTTTACAACAAAATGAAAGAATACTTCGTGTGATAAATTTCACGCCCACCATTAGAATTCATCAGGCGGAAAGGAGGCTCTGACAAATGAGGACGCGCCCCACAAAATGAGAGCTACATGCAAAGCTTTTAAACTGTCATAATGTATATTTCTAGCTTAATGAAAAACTCGTTGAATTCATAACAATATATTACAAATATTGTTATCCTAAAAATGTTTTATTTCGTCAGCGTAATTAATTTGAAATAACCTTTTTTTATTCTTTAATCTTTCATAACGGACATTTAATGGTTGATAACTTTGAGGTATTAAAATTCCTTTAAGCCGTGTTTTGGGGTTCGGAGAAATCTTGGCCTTATTTGAATTACACGAATCATATTTTAATTTTAAAGTTTTTGTATTATATAATACGTACATTGTCAAGGTGTCTTAGCGAAGTTTAGAGAGCGAAATGGACAAAGATTAAAAAAATAAAAAATCATCGTATGGGTAAGCTGGGAAGAGAATTAGCTACACTCATAACAAGGCAACAATATCAACTTATATACGTCCTTATCAAAGGAATGGAGTATACCCTTGAATTAAGGGTGATTACATATTAGTCAACCACGCTGAAATTTAGGATGACTTCACAAACATCTATGAATTTCTTTGCAGATATGTAGACGCATGGTGTTAATGGTATGAAGAAATATAGACATGTTCTTCTCGATGTCTTGATTCACCGTGAGACCGTCCAGGTATCGTAACAGTTTAGACTTCAAACTCTTACAATCATCCACCTAAATTTTCGCATTTATAACATTGGAAGATATGTGTATTGTAACAGAAACTGTATTCATTTATAAGATAATCTAATACCATGTAATTTATACAAAATGTTAAAAACAACGTATTAAATAAGCTACATGTTCACCATCACTGATCCAGCGAACTGGTTTTATTGTCTTACTCTTTTTCATCTCCGGAGCCGAATTCATTTGTATTTTTATTAGAGCCATCCCGGAATAGTGTTTGACCTTTTTCTGCTCCCTACCTAACTTTACCCGAAATTTTATTGGAGCTTTGATTTTTTAACCATTCGACATGGAATTACATTAATAATAATCATTTTCTTTGTTCGTGTATATTCTTTTTCAAGATTAGTTCGAGAGGAGGGGCAGGGGGGTGACAGCTATGATTAATAAGGTCTTATTGGTAGTAGTATATATCTATATTACATTTTGGAGTCTCAAGTGGAATCTCTAGTCTCTTGGGACAGTTGCCCTTGTCTAGTCCCCACCTGCTCCTCCCCTAGCGACGCGACTCGATTTTTTTATTAGCAAGAGATTAAATTTTATTTCTTAATCTTGAATTATTTAAAGTTCATTCGTTCAAATTGCATCGAATTCTTGTAACTTCAAGAGACATCGCTGAATCTTTTCTCAAGTCGCTTCTCGACAAAGCTTTCCCATTAATTTAAACCTTTGTTCCCGAAAGTATTTAACAATTCCTGGCTCTATCGTATACCATTAAACTCGGTCTCGACAGATCGTGACGAGGGTTTCGATTTACAGTCGCAATCTACACAACTTCAAGCTAAATTTATTGTCTTCTAAGTTAGGAATACTCAATGCATTATATTTTCAATATACACTAACGAAGAGTACATTCGAGCACTTTTTTACAGATTTTAATATTTTAGCCTCCAGAATGAATCCGTTTCTTCAAGTTTCCGCGATACGTCTATTAAATTTTAAACGTTGATTTATAAGATCAAAAGAATTCATTAATTAACCCAAAACAAGATATTAATACGGTCGTGATTCAAATCCCTGTACCATTTGCATATTAAGTAATTATTGCAAACGTACGTGTTTCTAATCAGATGTTTGATGTTGAATAAATCAATAAAATCAAAACAGAAATAGACTTTTGTTATCTATGTACAATAGTTTTTTAGTTAATTATATAGTCTGTATCACTGAGTTATAATGTAGCTTTTTAATGGTGAAAGAATTCTTGACTTTACACTAATAGTTTATGAGTATTTTTATTACGAATATAAATATAAATATTTCCATTTTAAATAGCATAGATAATAATATAATTTTTTTATTTTACTTTCAAAACTTACATTGTAGATGATATTTACTTTTTAACTAAACAATAAAAATTAAATTTACGTGCACTTAAAATAAAATAATTATAATATTACTCGTTATTAATAATTATTAATAAGGCTACAGTTATTAAATTCATATTTAAAGATCCTTTCGAATACTGTCTAACATTTGTCTATTTTATGCTTGGTTTCAACACCTCAATAGTAACAAAGCAAAGTCACAGAACTTTGATATAAGTGAAATAAGTTAGCAGTAAACACAAGGCTACTTAGCTTCTCGAATTAAACGTTCAGACAGCCACGACCTTTCTTTCAAAAGAAATTTAATTAGTTAATTGAAATGCTTGAAGTGGAATTTAAATTATTTTGCTTAATGAGATTTCTTTTGAGATGTTTTACTTATTAAGAAGTAGCCAAAATAAAAAGATACTGTAATTCTGTTTCTTATAATAAGCTTAATATTAAGGGTATTATTTACAAGAGTCGTTTTAAAAATCTAAATTTTAGCACAGAAATTAATATTCAATCCTTGAGATCGATTAGAAACTTCTATAGCGTAAACTGAAGCTGTTTGTATTGAATAAATTACTGAATAGATGCTGCCAGTAATATAGTTTAAATCCTAAATTTACATGTTCTAAAGCCAAATTAATTTAAACCTCTTAGCTTGTTTGTGTTAACTGCGATACATTTTAGAGACTGCACCCAAGTTTCGTATGGTTTAATGGGTTTTATTTAAAGCCCCGTAGATATGGTATGTCCAATTCGTAATAGATCTACGACGTTTGTACGAATGTATGGCGATACCATTGGGATTTGTCGCCTGAACTAATTTTCTGTCTCAACTATTGTTTAAAATTCGATCAATCCTTCCTTTCCTTTCCTGCCTTCCCTCTTTTACAAAACAATTCAAATAATGTTGCATATCTATATGCTGGATCGATTATTGGGTTACCTTTATTGTTTCCAATCTTTACTTATTACTATTTTTTTTTTGTAAAAAATATTATATAATAATTGTTAATCAATTTAGTAAAAATAGTTTTTTAATATTACTTTAAATGAATAAATTAAATTGTAGGAGCTGCTGTAAATATGGTTAATAACCTTCGTTGTTAAAATGGCATTTCATTGGTTAATTAGGTCTGCAATCAGGCTGCTGTAGCGAGGCTCTTAATTAGTTCTTCTGGGGTTTGTAATCACTGATTCTTTTACGTACTTTTGATGAAATTCTTTTTACTAAACTTGGATAGAAGATAGCTTAAAGCGGATTCATATTTGACAACTGTATAGAGGTTCAGAAAGCCTTATATTTATAGTATTAGTGTTAAGCTACATTACGATTTATTTAAAAAGCTAACAATTTCCATGAACTGGACTGTACTACTGTAGACATCCGCTCGGCAGGACTTCTGTAGATAACAAATGAATTGTTATTGACATGGAAGGGTAGAATATTAAAGTAATGTACTTAATTGTTTATATTAAATCGATTAGAAACCAGTAAATAACTAAATATGTATTTAGGGCAATGATAAGACCAATGTCAGAGTTTGTAATGTTGGTACGACATTTCACTATATAAATAATATCCGTACTTAAAATATTCGATACAATGAATATTCTCTTGTAGTATTTAAGTAAGTTTCAGTTAAAATGAATATTTTACTTATCTTTACTTGTATAATGTTTAAGGGCGTCGTTTCACAGAACGTAAATAGCCAGGCCTTTACTAAATGTAAGTGTTTATGTTTTTAATTCATACGTTTTTTAAATGTTTTCATTATACTGTTTTGTATCTAGTTCCAGAATGTCTTTTACCAGAAAACCGGGGATTTTGTACACCAGTAACTAGGCAAGTATATATTTGTTATAAATTTTATTTCTATGAAACATTTCGTTAAGTAATACCTACTTTCAATTACTTGATCTAGATCTATTGTAAAGAGTAAAGATTTGTATTTTTGTATGCATTGAAACAACTCAAAAACTACTCCCGACAGTGGAAACCTGCTGTTAAATTAATATTTGTAAACACATTTCAGATTCGCAGTACAACCGCCGGCCAATGCGCTCCAGCTACTAGCCACGTGCGAACCCTATGAATATTACGGTTCAGGAGGAAACCCGGGCTTTAACTCCTATACAGAATGTGTTTACGCTTGCGGAGAAGGACCATTAGTTACTTTAATACAAGCAGGAAAATAATCAGCAATCACAAATGACAAAAGACAGGAAGATTTGATTGTATCCACTACCTTGGAGTTCAATTTACATACTATCTAGATTTACAAGATAATTTAATTATAATCTATATTTGTTACTATCTGCGTTAACTTGCAATTAGCCGTCAGTTTTTGTTTTGTTTTGTTTTATTATGTTTTCGTTACTAAGCAGTAAGTTATCCATAAAAAAAAAAAATTTGATAATCCTGTCTGAAGAGAATTTCATATTGTTAAATTTGATAAAGAAATATTTTGTACAATAATTGTTCGCTCAATGTTTTTAACAAACTATTTTCTGAAAAAATGTTTTTTTTTAAATAAAATTTAATAAATCGGAACTAATAGTTTTTATGACGATAGTGGTTCTAATGCTTGCAATATAGTAATTCTTGCTATATGTTACAACACAACTTGTATTGTTTTACCTTAGACGTGATTAATAGCCACGCTTACTAAGCGCTATACCAAGAACTTAGTTATCAATTTCGAGTTTGCAGTTAATCCACTATATGGAATAAGTACATCGTGGATACTTCACGACTTTAAAACGCAAAAGGAGTCAGGCAGCTGTAGGATGGTGACTCGCACCGCGAACTAGCTGGCTCCAGTGGCGCATCGACTGGCCAAGACCGAAAAATCTACGCACGTCATGGGGCCCTCCGTCTACAACCGCCTGCCGGACCACGTCACAGCGGCTACCAGCCTCCCGCCATTTATAAACAAACTTAAGTCCTGGCTAATTCAGAAAGCTCTGTATAGTGTGAAGGAATTTTTTCTACCATAATGATTGTCTTATTTTTCATTCAGAATATCTGTAAAACAATTTTAACATTTTGACCTGTAAAAAGTAACTTATACCAATAAAATATTTGTATTTGTATTATTTGTATTTGGATTAACTTGAACACCAATAAGTCTCTCTATCAGGAACGCCTACATTGCAATATTCTTAACAACTGTATGTATTTTCAAAGGAATCTATATCTATATCTATACTAATATTATAAAGAGGAAAACTTTGTATTTTTGTATTTTTGTATTTTTGTATTTTTGTATTTTTGTATTTTTGTATGTATTGAAATAACTCAAAAACTACTGGGCCGATTTTAAAAATTCTTTCACCATCAGAAAGGTATTTTATCTGTGAGTAACATAGGCTATATTTTATTATTACTAATGTGTAGGAACTATTAATAAACAGCGTGTTTCTGGACGCCGGCGTTAAAAAATCACTAAACTTTAACTTTTCTCGGCTTACGCTGCCTAAACCGTTAGAGGATTATAAAAATGATGTATGAAAGAATTGTAGATCTCAAAAAGTTCTACAGAAAAGTCCGCGATAGCATATATCTATCTTTAACGGTTTTCTTACAATAACCACTTTTTTGTTTACAAAATGAATTAAAAAACTTACGCTATTTGCAGCGTTCTTTTATTGGTTTCAATATTAATCCTTATCCAAATAAATGCGTTTGTTATCAGGAGAATTTAATGTAGAATAAAATTGTTCTTTACAGTATTTAAATTGGTCTAATAGTTTAGAAGATATCGCGAACACAAACAATAAGGGTAACCGAAAAATCAGCTTACAAGCTACCGGGCTTAGAAATTTGGAATCTTGCATCGGTAGATTTCTGTTATTACGTACATAGATTACTACTAAGTTAATACTTTTGGTAATAGGTTGAAAAAAAGGGCGAACGTAATAGGTTATATTTGTAATTTCACGCGGGCGAAGTCGCGAGCAACGGCTCGTATAAAATAAATGAGTTTCATTTTTTAATTAGGTTGCCAAGAGAGTAGTTTAAGTTTGCATCAATAGATGGCGTTGAACTTCATGACAAAATGAAGACCAGTTTTATATCACACCCATAATTATTTTTTTACAAACATATTATTTTTATTATTATGTTATTTGCACCGGTTTTAACATTATTAATTTTACAATAAGTTGCATTTTAATTTATTTTATTTTCCTGAGATACATTATCCCTGTTGGGATTTTAATATGCAATGAACAGGACTAATGGATTTATTGTAGACACAAGTTCTGTAGGTAACAACTTCATCTGGTAACATATAGAATAGATAATAAATAGATAACAATTTTGTATTGACACAGTAACAAACGACAATTTAACTTATTAATTGGCAATATAAAACGCGTTTCATAAAAAACAAAAGTATGTAATTAGGTTAATGATAACACTCCTGACAAATTAAATATCGAAGCCACAACAATCCACATAGAGCTGCAAATTGGTAGAAATTCGATTTTTTTTATATTATAAGGTGGCAAACGAGAAAGCAGCCACCTGAATCCGCCGAATTGGCGAAGCGACCGCTGCCCATAGACATCCGCAATTGCAAATGCGTTGCCTACCCTTAATTGACAGAAGAGGAGACGCACATAAACAGAATATTTCGCCTTCCTGTACGAAAATATTTTCAAAAAACCCAAAAGAGTCCAGTTGTTTGAGCTAACGTTGATTTATCAGATCATAGATAACTAACTCAGAGACGCAAAGGTAGAATAACTTCCATTCCAAATAAGGAACGATGGGCATTTTCCTACCAATTTTCAGCTCTATGCGAATTACTGTAGCTCCATCCTTAATTTTGCTTATCTTGACTGAGCTAAAAAAGGAATGACAGAATATCTTGTAATGTTAACATGACATCATTTCCCTATATAAATAATGTCCTTATTTTAATGCAATGAATAGTTTCTTATGACAGACGAGTGTATGAAAGTTTATGTTAAAATGAATATTTTATTTCTCTTCACGTGTATTATGCTTAAGGGCGTAGTTTCACAGGACATATATAGTCAGGCCTTTACTAAATGTAAGTGATAAAGTTTGTATTTAATACACTTTTAAAACATTTTAATTTCATTGTTAAATACTTTTTAGATCCGGAATGTCTTTTACCAGAAAATCGTGGTTTTTGCACACCTGTAGTCAGGCAAGTTTATCATTGTTAATCATATGTTGACAATAATATTAACCTTTAGATATCTAAATACCAAAGAGATTCATGTGTTTTCATTCAGATGAAATTTTCCACATGACCATCACATATTTTACACAGGTGTCGCGACAGTGAAAACCTGCTGTTAGATTAACAACATTTGTAAACACATTGCAGGTACGGAGTACAACCGCCGGCCAATGAGCTCCAGGTAGTGGCTACTTGTGAACCGTATGAATATTACGGTTCTGGAGGAAACCCGGGTTTTAGCTCCTTTACAGAATGTGTTTACGCTTGCGGAGAAGGACCATTAATAGTTACACTAAAAGTAGGAAAATAATCACCTAACATCGCAAGCATTAGGTCGTTTAGCTGGATGTAGGCCCTAATGATCAAGAAGCATCAAGTTCTTAATCTATATCTATCTATACTGTTATAATAAAGCGTAAACACACACTTCTTTGTTGCCTAAGATGTCAGCAATTACAGCATATTTTTGAATTATTCCTTTTTTTAATAAAAAAGCACTACATTTGCGTCACGCTTTAGGCTATATATTTTAACGCCATTAAACTTAGGGGGTAAATATTTTGGATAAAAACTCTAATGTGGGAAAGAGACCATAAGTTGCTGCCAATATCAAGGAAGCAAGGTTGTCATCATGTCATGTCATTTTGACATTTGCAATTAATAATTTGACAAATGTAAACAATAAAATGAAATTTTTATAATTTAATGCGAATGAAATCGCATGGGAACAGCTAGTTGTTTTATATAACTGTATATATTAAAACCGCATGTATTTTGTTCGGCAAACTTTGCTTGAATACCTGAGTTGGATATTTGTATATATCATCACCACATCTATGTTAACGTTTAATTTCAGAAACATCCAGTTTCATCATCTTATCATTGGAATTTTGATTTGTTTTAAACTTCGTAAGCTAGTTTTCAATGTTTAAGGAAGCATAATGATAACCTGGTTTGAATAAAATTTTATATTGTAATATTTAATATAGAATTATTAATAGTAGGTACAATACATTTTTTGCTCAATTATTTAAAGTGAGCAAAACTTTTTAGAGCATTTCTTTGTTGTGAACCGTATTAGCGAACTATGATTAGCGAATGGTTTCAAGAGTGATTTTCAAGTAATATAAGAAAAAACACCTTTCACAAATGTAATAATAATGTTGAAAGCAATCTTTATCGTTCTTTTAAAGTGCTGCTGGCGTACAAACGCACCTCTAATGTAAACCTTTAATGGACAGGTATATTTATTTTTATCGAAGACAATTTTGATGAATTATGTCGTACAAACTAGTAGTTGCAACACAAAATAATAGCATAACAAATTACAGTACTTTATGTACATTTGTATCGTTGACGGCTAATGTAAGATTTAATCTTTGTAACTCTGATTCGCTGTGGATGGAAAAGCTGTTTGCAATAGGGTTTGTCATAACGGTACCTAAAGTTACGCTCGGTGGTGCTTGGCACGAAATTTAAGCCGGTAAAGAAAAGATTGAGGAGTCAAGATGGTTATTGAAGAAGAGTGTGTGGTGAGCGGCACCATGGCGAAGCTGCTGCGGCTGGCGTCGTTTTCCGGTTGCACCTCGCTCAAGCTGCAACCACTGGGAACAACAAACTATATTGCCCGTACAACTAAACCGAAGTACCACCTTACTTCCATCTTACTCTTCATACTTCGTAAGATTTACACCTAAATATCCTTTTCTATTCAATTTGTAGTATGTATAGTGGAAGTCTAGAATAACATGAGAATAGAGCTATGGTAAATTATGTTATCAGCCATTGTAACAGCAGCCATTTTGCAATATCCCATAGTTTACTATATCTATTGATACCCATGTAAGGGGGTCGTACAAAATGTGTTGTTAGTCATTTTATGGCAGCGGCCATTTTGACTTTAGCGATGATATTAAATTTAAAGTGTTGCATTTTTATTTGAGCCACTGTATTGTACCTAATGGGCGATGGGCTGGCTGGCTCAGTGGAATACCACGACCACACAGAAGACAGGTGTGAAGTGGAAGTAGTTCTGTGTTTCGTCTGATGAGTGTTTGTGCCGGAGGCCTAAGCCTAATTTTAGTATCCTTACCATCCCCATAATTTTTTATATGGAAAAACGGGGAAGTGGAGTTAACGGAGGAAGAAACGCACAGGAAAGGGGAATATCGTTCTGTGCGTCTCCTCCTCGACGATTAAAGGTAGACAATACATCTGTAAATGCGGATATCAGCCGTCATATCTGAATTCACTTTTTTCTTAAGCGTAATCTCTTTCACACAATCCATCCTTGGTCTAGCTCTACCTTTGTGGATATCCACATTTAGTCTCAACACTTTCTTGTTCATATTTTTATAGCATCGGCGGCAAAAAAATATATAAGTAGTTTTAGAATTACAAAATCTTCTTTCAGATTTCAGCCTAATATTCAGTATTTGGTCGTTCTTCATTAAATTTGATGATAGTACAATTGAAATGACACAGAAGAAACCTTTCATATTTTCATGTGTGGACATTTTCGCAAAATTATTTATTACAACAATTGTGAAAACTTCGGAATCGCACCGCATAAAGCGTTTCATTCAATATTATGAGTCCATTAAATATGTCAACAAGAGATTAAACAAGGTATTGTTTTAAAATAAATTCGTCTTTAGTCTATTGTAGAACTACAGTTAAGTATATAACTTGGTTGTCCCTTACGTACGATAATTAACGATTTTTTTAAATGATTGCCTTTATTTGTTTTACGTTATATTGCTGGCATTATTCATAAATCAATATGACAAATTTTGATTGCTTCAATATAGCTAGAATTCATGAATTTAAATAAAAAAATAACAATTTTGTTCAGGTACATAAAAATTTTTGCTATGATCAAACATCAGCTAAAAAGTTCGAAAAAACATTTACAAGAATGTTGACATGCTTCTTAATCGGTTATAGTGGTTGGAATATTATAAGTTACATGGTCTCGTTCGTGAAAAATCTTATATTTGGAGAACTTAATGGTAAAGTATACAAACAGTTTGAGAAATACACTCAAAAGCATTGAATCCGGATCACTTAAAACAAGTAAACTAAGAATGCTAGCTTAATGAAATAGCTCTCACAGAGGAATGGGAACATATTAACGAAAATCGTATAAGAAACTTGGTGTACAGCATACTAAACCGCGTAAACGCTGTAATGGAAGCACGAGAAGGAGCACGAAATTGTCATGTTTTTTTATATTTCTACTAGCTGTCCACGACTTCGTCCGCGCAGTATTAAAAGAAAAACAAAACACACGAAGTACACAATTAAATAAGCAAAATTGGAATAAAAAGATAACCGCCTGCTTCACCGGTTTCCAACAGTCTTCAGCTATAAATCATTCAAAAGCACCAACAACTAACTTAAACGACCAACATCCCTGAAATCACCTATATCCATCTGCTTCCACTTGCAATCACCTGCAAATCAGATATAACGACCAGAAACCACCTCAAACATACAGGATCTCCCTCAAATCTCTTATACATTACTGACTTATACATTTTATTATTTTAACATAAGGTATAATATTGTCTACTAGCTGTTGCCCGCGACTTCGTCCGCGTGAAATATAAAAGTTCAAAACTTACGTTCGCCCCTTTTTTCAAACTATTACCAAAAGTATTAACTTAGTAGTAATCTACGTAATAACATAAATCTACCGATGCAAGATTCCAAATTTCTAAGCCCGGTAGCTTGTAAGCTGATTTTTCGGTTACCCTTATTGTTTGTGTTCGCGATATCTTCTAAACTATTAGTCCAATTTAAATACTGTGAAGAACAATTTTATTCTACATTAAATTCTCCTAATAACAAACGCATTTATTTGGATAAGGATTAATACTGAAACCAATAAAAGAACGCCGCAAAAAGCGTGCGTTTTTAATTCATTTTGTAAACAAAAAAGTGGTTATTGTAAGAAAACCGTTAAAGATAAATATATGCTATCGCGGACTTTTCTGTAGAAATTTTTGAGATCTACAATTCTTTCTTACATCATTTTTATATACCTCTAACGGTTTAGGCAGCGTAAGCCGAGAAAAGTTAAAGTTTAGTGAATTTTTAACGCCGGCGTCCAGAAACACGCTGTTTATTAATAGTTCCTAAACATTAGTAATAATAAAATATAGCCTATGTTACTCACAGATAAATTACCTTTCTGATGGTGAAAGAATTTTTAAAACCGGCCTAGTAGTTTTGCTTGATTCAAATACACACAAAAATACAAATCTTTCCTCTTTATAATATTAGTATAGATACAATAGATTAAACGGCATTCTTAGTTTAAGAGGTTTTTAATTATTTTTAAGTGACCCGGATTCAATGGTCTTGTGTGTATAAAGAGGACTTCGGACAAAGATTACTTAAAATTAGTTCTGTTGCAGTGACACTCGCATTCGTGCATTTCCTCGGGAGAGTTCTTGGAATATATGCATGTCTAATAATAGCACAGATATTGCTAATGATAACAATCACTAACTCAGCACTTCTTGAGTTGAATTTTGCTTTGGAAGAATTGGTCTCTGCGTTTGATAGAACTGGTATGTATTATACAAGTTTAAAACTGTTTAAATCAATAAGCTCCCGTGTGAAATGAGAAACGTTCTCTTCTTACTTACTTTTTTTCAGATGACTGCAATGATTTAAGATCTTGGAAATACTTTGAAATATTCTACGAACTTAGCGATGCCTACGTGATTATTTTGGAAACTGTGAGAAAAATTAAAAGAAACGAAGGCGTTCAATTATTACTTTTCCTGTCAAATACTTGCTTCAATCTTTTCATTTTGGGATATGCGACTTCATTTTTTATTAGTGATAAACCAGGTAATAAATGTATATATGTCACGGTAACAGTGATTAATTGAAAATTATTAATAATTATCTATTATTAATAATTATCTATTATTATTAATAATAACCACATATTTTGGTAAATGTGAATAAACGATCGAAATTTATTACTTTTAATAGTAATTATTAATAATTCACGACACATACTCGTATTGGTAAAAGTTATAAAATAAATAAAAAAAATTGATATAATTCATAAGACTCATATTTCTATTGGTCACGGAGAGCGCACCAGAATGGTTAAAGAGCTTAAAAATAAATATAAGAATACTACACTTGAACTTATAACTATTTATTTCTAAAAAATCCTAAAAAGGGGTTGGTAGTAAGGCCCATTAAGAGTACTGAATTAAATTCAAAATGTCAAGTTGATCTTATTGATTGGTGATTTTAAAAATATAATATTAATTAATTAATTTTAAAAAATGCAAAAACTATCCAAAACAAAATTTCCAGTTGGAAAAATATAGGACAGCGTTAGGTTAGGTTAGGTTGGACTGTGTTTAATATTATAAATAAATACCTGCTGGTCAAAAAACATTGGGTTTTTATTTATTTTATAACTTTTACCAATATTTGTTGTGAATTATTAATAATTACTACTAAAAGTAATAAATCTCGATCGTTTATTCACATTTACCAAAATATGTGGTTATTAATAATAACAGAAAATTATTAATAATTTTCAATTAATCAGATTTACCGTAACATATACATCGCCCCCCGGGACTTGTACTTTGTTTAAGTTAGGGTCATGATTTGATTGAATTGAAAAGAAACGATATCATTTTAAGTTAAGTGGCCTAGTTCGTTGCTCTTACGATATTTTTTACGATAATTTGAATAATTGTTGTTTTAGAATCTTCAACTCACGTATATAGTTATGCCGAATTATCGATTGCATCCATTATATTAACTACGAAAGTTTTCTTATTAGTCGACCCCGGTCATCAGACGCAGCAAGCGGTGAGTACTCTTTGATTTATGAGTTGTTATACATCTTTGCTGTATTTAATTTTAGTTTTGTGTTTTAGATTGAAGATACAAAAGTTATTGTTGGCAGTTTGATGTGTCGAATGTCTTCGAGCTATGTCTTTTCCCACGACTTGAAGCAGTTTAGCAAGCAGTTGCTGTTCCAACCTACTGCTTACAGTGTGCTCAACATCTGTACCATTGAGAGATCTCTTTTAACTAAAGTGCGGGTTTTTTTCTAATTTTGTAATTAATGTATAGATTAAGAGGGCAAACGAGACCCGGACAAGAGAATTAAACGTCAGTGCCACTTTAGATTGAGAATAAGACTTCTTAATATCTTATCCTTATGATTTCTTACATTTAGCCTCATTCTCACAAATTTAAAATAAAATTACTTTCGAGCGTCCGGAGACAACCTCACAGTGCTGGCTCCGCCCAGCGACTGACGATTTACATCGATTTTCAAAACTTCTCTAACTGGTTTGCATTAAGGTCGAGAATCGTATATCAACATTCGTCGAAGAGAAATATTTACGCCCGGTGTTGTATTAAATAAGTGGTTTTTAAATATTAATGGAAATTTATAAATGTTATAAAAAACGTATCCGGCTATTAGGATTAAACACTTAATTATCTATCAGATGCATTAATAAAAAAGCACTGTTGTCGCTGATAATTAAAAGATAACTAACAGTAAACGTTTCTCAAAGGCCTTCACTAATATTTTTTTTCTTATAAATGGAATCGATAATTAAAAATGTATTTGGATAATATAACAGTTTAAATATCCATCTACGCACATTATTTTTTTCAAGATTATACACTGAATCAGCTCGATAGAGTTTACACGGAAAAGTGCCTGTTTTTCGGATTTCCTGGGATTGCCCTGCCTTAAACTTTAATATACAAATGCATTTCCATGTCTTACGGAAGCGCTTTTAAAACCGACGCTTTTTTATCGCGCAGTATTGGGTTCTTAAACCCATGATTTCAAAGCGTTCCATGAGACAGAACGCTAAAATAATGCCCGTGCCAATGGGGACATAACAGAATATTCCTCATACACGTTTCGACGGTGGAAACCCAACCTAACATTTCTTTTCGACTTGTTTATTTAATTGTACTGTTATTTCAGATTTTTGCAACGATTGTAACCAACATAGTAACGATAGTGCAAATTTCAAATACATTTTATATGTAAAATATTTTGAGTTTAGTCACTGGTTTTAGAGTTTTTCTTAATAAATCACTCGTGTGTTATTGATTCCTAATAAATAAGTCTGCATTCAACACTTGCACATTAAATAATTAAACTACGAATGAGTTTTTGAGGTGAGTGTTTATTCCTAATTATAATTTTGAAGAAAAAAAAACGATACGTAAAACTAATAAAAATATTTCACACACAAAAACTTGACAATAGTAAATAAATTTTCAAACGGAATTTTTCATATCGACAAATATTTTCCTTTGCCATGATTATTTTTAACATACTCTTGACAAAATGTAAACGAAAAAGCATTCTTTACAATGCAACAAATCTTTCACGTCAAAGTCAGATTACAAAACAACAAATGTGGTTTATTTTTTAAAATCTAGAATCAATAAAAACTAAACGGAGTTTAAAATTTCAGTGTGTGAAAATTAACACTGGGTGTCACAACTTGCGTTATAAAAGCACTGTTTGAATAAAATCTGGAAAGCCAATACATTTTACTGTCGATGTTGGAGCTATGGAAATTGTTGGGTCCAAAGTTCGGGTCTGATCGAAAGGATTAAGTTGAAACAAAAAGGGTCGGCTTTGCTCGTACTAATCAGGTTATTGTGGCCACTGTGAAGCTTTATCAACAGACGACGCACTGTAATTTGGGTTTGATAAAATTAAACATGTAAAACATTTTTCAAACATTTTATTTTTAATTCCTATTGCTACTCCTTTGTCGTACGATAACTCTGACATATAAGGAATGGAATATCAGAGGGTCTATCATGAAAATTAATGTAACAGTTACGAGAACGTCAACATTTGTATGAGACTTGGTGTACGTCTTGTAGCGGCGCTGCACAAATCTCATACAAACTTTGTCGATGACGTTACTAAACATGTTTCATGATAAGCTCTCTACAACACACGCTCAGTTATAAGTGTTCAGTTGAAACTGTCAGAACTCAACGTATGTAACGAGCTTTAGAATTTGGATGGCTCGTTTCTTTGTCTTAACATTTCATAAAAAATATGACAGATAGAATTTGCTTGCATCGCTCACTTTATTCACAAATCCGTTTGTCTCGCGTTTGAGAAGATATTTGAGAAAAGGGATTTCTCTTACTTACACCGGATTTATTCCCTCTCGGTTATCTTGTATGTATTTTTAAATTCTAGAATCAATAAAAACTAAACGGAGTTTAAAATTTCAGTGTGTGAAAATTAACACTGGGTGTCACAACTTGCGTTATAAAAGCACTGTTTGAATAAAATCTGGAAAGCCAATACATTTTACTGTCGATGTTGGAGCTATGGAAATTGTTGGGTCCAAAGTTCGGGTCTGATCGAAAGGATTAAGTTGAAACAAAAAGGGTCGGCTTTGCTCGTACTAATCAGGTTATTGTGGCCACTGTGAAGCTTTATCAACAGACGACGCACTGTAATTTGGGTTTGATAAAATTAAACATGTAAAACATTTTTCAAACATTTTATTTTTAATTCCTATTGCTACTCCTTTGTCGTACGATAACTCTGACATATAAGGAATGGAATATCAGAGGGTCTATCATGAAAATTAATGTAACAGTTACGAGAACGTCAACATTTGTATGAGACTTGGTGTACGTCTTGTAGCGGCGCTGCACAAATCTCATACAAACTTTGTCGATGACGTTACTAAACATGTTTCATGATAAGCTCTCTACAACACACGCTCAGTTATAAGTGTTCAGTTGAAACTGTCAGAACTCAACGTATGTAACGAGCTTTAGAATTTGGATGGCTCGTTTCTTTGTCTTAACATTTCATAAAAAATATGACAGATAGAATTTGCTTGCATCGCTCACTTTATTCACAAATCCGTTTGTCTCGCGTTTGAGAAGATATTTGAGAAAAGGGATTTCTCTTACTTACACCGGATTTATTCCCTCTCGTGTTATCTTGAACGTACCTTTATAATATAAAGTACCAGCTTTCGCCTGCGACTACGTCCGCGTGGAGTTAAAAAAAGTAAGTAGCTTGTGTTCTTCCAGATATCCACTACATCTATGCCAAATTTCATCGAGATCCGATCAGCAGTTTTAGCAAACTCTAACAAACATCCATCTTTCCATTAACTATTTTATTTATAATATTACTAAGACTTTAAATATATATTTGCGTGGTCTCAATACAGCAGTAGCCCGTCTTGTACAATAAATTGCAGTTTAAAAGATACAATTGATATTTTGGCAACACAAAGAGGTTCAGTTGCCAGCGATGCCTATTGCATACTAGTTGCAAATGAAATTCAATCGGATAATAATTGAAATGAAATAAATAGAAATATTTTAAGTATACAAGTATCCAGGTTGAATATTTTAACCGAATTTTTGTCATTCTATATCTTTCATAATTCGAACCAGTGAGATTCTACAATTTTTTTATTAAAAAGTCAAACATTTAACGTAACTAGAAATGACAGAATTGAACTTTATAAACATGGACCAAACATTTTTAATGAGTTTGCAATTTATTATGAAAGCCCGTTTGAAGTCAATCTAAATGTTTATCTTTAGTTTCTGAAACATTCTTTGTATGTCTTTTTAAATAACTTGTCGGTTCAGCTTTATTATATCACAAAGTGATAAACAAGCAAGATGTCAACGGAATTCGCAGAAATGGCGAAGCAACTTCTGCCCATAGACATCCGCCAATGCAGATGCGTTGCCTACCTTTAAACATTGGAGGAGAACGCACAGAAACAGGTTATTAGCCCTTCACATATGTCCCCTCCTCCGTTAGATCCACTTCTCCTTTCCATCCTTTCTAGCATAGTGTCTAATCAATAGTCGTTTCTATTTAAAAGGATGAAAACAAATGAAAAGGCACTGTAATTTGAGTAAATGCTTGAAATTGTTAAAGGAAATCATTAAATTTCTTTGTGCGGACAAAATTAGATTAAATTCTCTGTAAAGTACCGGATTTACAATTCCTTTGACTTGGCTTTCATTAATTATAAATAATGTAGATGAAAGACCCTTAATATTAGCATACAAAAAAGAGTAAGTTAACAAGATTCAGTTCCGAATGTAATATATGTACCATACGATGAAGATGAGGAAATTATGCGTCAAATTAAACAAAAGAACGGTGAAACAAAAGCATGAAACGGGACAGAATTACACGAATATAGCACTGCAACAAAAATACTAAACGATATTTTCTTATATTAAAGCTACAAGTAAACAAGAAAGATTTTCATTCCGTCATAAAACAATACTTACTAGTATTATAAATGCGAAAGTTTAGATGGATGGATGGATGAAAGGACGTTTGTTAGAGTTTGTAGCCTAAACTGCTGAACGGATTTCGATGAAATTTGGGATAGATGTAGAGGATAGTCTGGAAGAACACATTTTCTATTTTTGTTTTTTTTTTTATTCTAGTTAGTCGGTTATAATTCGGATTTTGAGATGCGATATTGAAAATGCAATAATTTAGTTAAAATCTATGGAAATCCTTTAAATAATTTGTTACAAAAAAGTCGTTCTTTATGCTGGCAGCTGTTTCAATGAACTTGTTTACTGCTAAATAGATTTTCTTGAAGCAGTGAAGTGGTTCTCTTCCGAGATTGAATCTCCCAGAGCTATGCTAATTCAATTCCAAGTTTTAAATTTCCTTTCGATTATTTTTCAATGGAAACGTCTATTTCGCTGTTATAAATTGAACATTTCAATTTTATTTAATTTAGAATTAATGCTGATTCACTTTTATGTTCTAATGAATTTTGTAATTTTAATGTTTTCATTTGGTTTGTTATTAATCGAACATAGGGGATCACTTATATTAGTCTCAAATTGTCTGTTAGGGTTCATCTATACTATCTATACTAATATAATAAAGCGTAAACACTCACTTCTTTGTTGCCTAAGATGTCAGCAATTACAGCATATTTTTGAATAACTCTTTTTTTAATAAAAAGCCCTACACTTACCTTACGCTTTAAGCTATATATTTTCACGCCATTAAACTTAGGGGTAAATATTTTGGATAAAAACTCTAATGTGGGAAAGAGACCATAAGTTGCTGCCAACATCAAGGAATCAAGGTTGCCATGGTTTGACATCATGTCATGTCATTTTGACATTTGCAATTGATACTTTGACAAATGTAAACAATAAAATTATTTTTTTATAATTTTATGCGGATGAAGTCGCATGGGAACAGCTAGTTAAAAAATAAAATAGTTATTTAAAATTATATACAGCCGTCAACGCATCATCAGTTAATTTAGGGCCTGTCCCACAACTCTTGTAAATTATCAGATAAAAATCTAACGCATAAAATGTCATGATAATATCGGATTTCGGTACTCTATCTGACAGTGACGTCACTTTTAAGCTATCTGAGCCTCTACCAGCCAGTGGTGGGATATGCCCTTAGCGTTGCAGAAGTTTATGCGCGGCGTTGATTTATTAATTTTAGGTTCAGATATAATTATCTAATACTAGTGTTGAAAATATATTATGACATTATATACTTGTAACAGGTTATAATTTCGAGTCACGTTTTAAATTATTTCAACTATTCATTAGTATTCAATTCGCATATAAATTGAAATGTTCATATCAAAACTTGTAAAATTAAATGAAAATTTAATTAATAAGTGAATTAGCGTAATGTAGTTATATTCTTGTATTAATTTTAGGATCAATTTGCCATATTATTAATAAGCACTTTTTGTATTACCTCAATTAATACAAAGACTATTGGTCTAATTAAATTAAAATTTGTCAATCACAATGTCTGCACCCAAAAGAACTAGGAATGCGTGTTTACGATCAAGAGGTCGTAATTTACGAAATAATCGTATGAAAAAGCAAGCAGCTGCTATAATTTATTGCAATAAATAATGTCTTTTGAGCGTCCACTCAGAATATTAATATATTTCGTTGTGCTAAAATGTTTCTAAAATATCCCCGCAAGAATGCGGCCAGCGGATGCCTGGACAAAGTAGTAGTGAGCACGTATTTAAAATATTCTGTTGGCTACAATTAAAATTGCGAACAAATTAACAATGAATAAAGCCGTTTAATTGGACGAAATGTTGGCTGGTTTAGCTGTATTTTATCATTCCGTACTCGTATAAATTGTTTGATTTCAAACCTTACTTCTTACTCATATTAAATGCGAAAGTATGATGTTAGAGTATGTTTATATTAGTAACGTAACTCTAGAATGGATCAATGGATCTGGCTGTAATTTGAAATACATATAAAACATAGTGGGGAAGAATACTTTGGCTACTAAGTACTTTTTTTTAATTCCGAGCGGACAGAGTTGACAGCAAGTAAAAACTAAATGCTATTTGTACTGCGTTAATGAGAAATAAGAAATAATTTTAGATTTAACACAAAAACTAAATAACCTAACTTATTAAATTTTTAAATTAAATCTGAGATTCTAAAGAAATTACTTAATGCAAATTGTAATTGAGCAAAGAACCGTTAGGTCGTTGCATTAAATTTTATAAGCTGGCAATTTCGGATCAATTTGAGGCGACCTAATTACGTTTTCTTTTTGTTTAAATTTTCATTATTTTAAAACGGTCATTAAGTTCTTTTGTCGTTGGAAAAAATTATTAAACATAAATTCCACTTTCTTAAATATATATTTTTATGAACTTCTATAACTAATAGGTCCTAAAGTCCTATCCGAAGAATACTTTAAATGCCTTGTACTACTTCAAATACATAATTCACATAGGTGTAAGAACCGCAGCCTTTGTTTCCTTAATTTTTCATATAAAATGGTGTCCTGTTTTCATTTAAATTAAATCTGGCGCATAAAATAAACTGAGCTTCTGCATTACGAAGCATAATACATTCATCTTACTTTCGACGTAGTTTCAAAATTCAATTTAAACATATTTCCAGACGCGATGCATTGAAGACGATCTCGGCGTCGTTTCCATGCGATAAAATAAAATGGCTCCATAACGTGTTCGTGTAATCTCAAAGAAGGCGGTAATGACTCCGCATCAGATTCAGATGAGATGTCAGATTATTGAGTGATTTTTTCCAAGGAAATTACTTTAAATGGATTTGCAATTCATGTATTACGAACTTTTGATATCAAATCACTCGTCATCTTGTAGTATTTGTTTAGTGAACAAATGTCCTAAGTTTTGTCGTGGTTGCGGGACTGCGCTAGACGATCAGGCCTTGTTCTACACAACGGCCTTTTTTGGTATGGGGGGGGGGGGAAGACAGGGTTATGTGAGGTTGTACCCACTAAAACCTCGTCAGTGGCCAGCCTCTAGTGCCACAGAAGAGGGTTGAATCCTATGGCCTATGATGAGAATCTTAAATCATATTGACGTTGATGGTTAAACAATTGAATAACAACTCGTTAAAATCAGGTAAAACATTGTTTATGCGGTAACACTGTTTTAGTATCATTTAGTACTGAATATCCACGTATTAAGAATACATATTTACGATATGCTTCAACGGGTAGTCTGTGCCGCAGTGTGGTTTACTTATCCCTGGCGCAGAGTATTGTGTACAGACACATCGCCGGATTTTGTTTGTTCTGGAGGATCGGCTTTATTTGTTTGAACTGCGGCTAAAGAGTATACATTTCTACTCGTAGCTCAAGTGTGTGAAGTATAAAATAAACTGAGTTTCTGCATAACTAAGCATAATACATTCATCTTACTTTCGATGTAGTTTCAAAATTCAATTTAAACATATTTCCAGACGCGATGCATTGAAGACGATCTCGGCGTCGTTTCCATGCGATAAAATAAAATGGCTCCATAACGTGTTCGTGTAATCTCAAAGAAGGCGGTAATGACTCCGCATCGTCGTGTTTCGTCAGATTATTGAGTGATTTTTTCCAAGGAAATTACTTTAAATGGATTTGCAATTCATGTATTACGAACTTTTGATATCAAATCACTCGTCATCTTGTAGTATTTGTTTAGTGAACAAATGTCCTAAGTTTTGTCGTGGTTGCGGGACTGCGCTAGACGATCAGGCCTTGTTCTACACAACGGCCTTTTTTGGTATGGGGGGGGGGGGAAGACAGGGTTATGTGAGGTTGTATTGTACCCACTAAAACCTCCTCAGAGGCCAGCCTCTAGTGCCACAGAAGAGGGTTGAATCCTATGGCCTATGATGAGAATCTTAAATCATATTGACGTTGATGGTTAAACAATTGAATAACAACTCGTTAAAATCAGGTAAAACATTGTTTATGCGGTAACACTGTTTTAGTATCATTTAGTACTGAATATCCACGTATTAAGAATACATATTTACGATATGCTTCAACGGGTAGTCTGTGCCGCAGTGTGGTTTACTTATCCCTGGCGCAGAGTATTGTGTACAGACACATCGCCGGATTTTGTTTGTTCTGGGGGATCGGCTTTATTTGTTTGAACTGCGGCTAAAGAGTATAAATTTCTACTCGTAGCTCAAGAGTGTGAAGTATAAAATAACATACTATAGAATTTAATTTAATAACTCTAATAACATCTAGACACGATCATAGTTTTATGTGTGATCGTCACAAAGGAGTACTGGTATTAATTAATACTAGTTACTTTGCTAAAGTATTTAAACCAGAAAATTCTGTATTTTCTGTTATGAATTTTTATAAACATTCATTTATTCCCATCATAAATAGGTGCTTGAGGAAATTACCGAATTTAATTTTTAAAAAGACAATTTACAAACTAACATTCATGAGAATATTATTGCACTTATAATATAGCTTGTGTCCATAACATAGATTTAAATAAATTAAATGAGCTCGCAAATAAAATTAATAAAACGAAATTAATGATTACAAATTTATATATTAATATTTCAGTTGGGGTTTCAAAAGTTTGCTGTACAATGGAAAAGATCTCTGCTTTACATCGAATATCCATAAAAATACAAAATGATGTACTTTACTTGATAACAGTAACCTGCTCCGAGTAGAATCTGTAAGAGGGTATACAATTCTATAAGCATTAGATGCTATTCGCTTAACATAGCGCAGATGACACTCTACGTAACATTACAAGTGGTATCTCATTTTCGTATTATCGGTAAAAAATATGAGTAAAGTATATTTAGGAAAAAAAATTGTATGGTCCATCCATTGTTTCACAACTGGATAGATTTTAATAAAAAGGTAGGGTGTTATAACAACCGAAATATGAACTAAATAATTTAATTTTTATGTCGCACACAAAAATCAGTTAAGGTAAACAATAAGTAACCTTCAAATTGACCTCTTAAGATAAATAGGAATGTTTTTTCTTAATCTATTATATTTAAAATAAAAATAACAATACAAAAATCTCTTTCAGACAGATCTTAAAACCCACTCTATATAGAAATTTCACTTCGTAAAAAAATAAACACTAGCTGTTTCCGTGCGGCTCCGTCCGCGTGAAATTATAAAAGCTTTATTTTATTGTTTACATTTGTCAAATTCTCAATTGCAAATGACAACGAAGGCCTATGACATTGGATAACAATTACTGATACCTTAATGACCTTGCTTCCTTAATGTTGGTAGCTTGTAGTTTATGGTCCCTTTCCCACGTGAAGTGTTTTTTTTCAATTTATTTAGCATGTAAATATGCCTAAAGCGTGTCGTAAGTGTAGTGCTTTTTCTTAAAGAAAGAGTTATTCAAAAATATAACTGTGATACCTGACATCCTACGCCACAAAGTAGTGTGTGTTTACGCTTTATTATATTAGTATAGATAAGACAAACACAATATTTAAGTTCTCTATAAAGTGTGTATAGAATATTAAAGATGATATAAATGTATTGAATAATTAATAAGTAATCGATAGCCAGCTAGCGGCCGACACGTCGGTGTATCGCAGTTGCTCCAACTTTGCACCGCCGCCGCCGCAGCCGCAAAGTGCCAAACTGTCTAAGTAACTTTATAACTCGTCGTTAGCAGATATACTTTAGTATAATCAAATTATAGTTTAATACTTATATTTAGTTAAAGTTATGGTTAAGTTATCTTCTTAATACCGCATTATATAGTAGTAGTAGATAATTATGTAAAACTGCTCAGAAATAAAAGTTCATACGAATATTTATAAAGAAGTCAAGTTTCAAAGAGTATCCGGTTCCTCACCGGGTGGCAGAGTAACCATTGCTCGCTATCCATCAATGGATAAAACAATCCACTAATTAATGGAATGGATACAAAGGCGCTATGATTAGAAATCGAGTTCAAAAGCGCCTACGCTTCCCACTAGAAATTCACACTGATCTGCGACCGTCAGCTATAAATCAACCATAGATTTGAGCGGATGTGACGTCACTGACTAAATATATGATTAATTGAGTGTCCTATTGCAAACCAAATTGGAAACTACGGGTTTAGTTCACGACAATTTATGTGTTTATAGGTATAATATTATGTTTGCAAGTCTTAAAACCCGCCGCTTAGTTCCATCATCGCAAGAGTAGACAGAGCACCAAATTTCATCGTTACCATCTCAATGCATTCTACAATGACGCGGTTTTCGTGTAACTTTAAAAAAAAAAACTTTCTACCTCGTACAACAGCATTGTTGAATATTCTGTCCTCACCTGTAGTTCCAAACAGTTAAGACTTAGCTACGTATGTGCGGTGAGTGTCGGATCAAATAACATTAGCCAATCAGCCGCTCGTTTGCCGATTCATCTATAAAAAAAATGTTAACCTAAATGCATCTGCTAATTAGTATCGAGTAGTAATTTTTTATGGCGTTTGCAGTACGGTATTGGTTGTGATTTTCCTTTTTTTTTTCATAAATAAAGCGGAGTTACTGAGCCATTAATGAGTACTTTCAGCGCGCGGCCGCTTGCGGTCCGGCGATTAAAGGGTTAATTAACTGCGGGGCTCGTACTCTTGTCGCTCTCAGTGAGACACGGATTCACTCTGCGCTGCAACCTACACTACAGGGAAATATTTTTAAGCTTTATTATATAAACGTATAATCGTAGATAGTTGCAGATAATTAGTTTTCACATATCTCACATGAGTATATGAATTCATACATGTTTTTTTTACGTTTGTTAAGATAGCGCTTGACCACGGTTCCACCTGAAGAAAGTGATGATGCAGTCGAAAGATGGTACGCGCTAGCTTAATAGGGAGCTGTTTACTCTTCTTTAATGAATGTATTGTAAATAATAAGTGGTCGTTTCTTAATCAAATTCATTCAAACTTGTTAATATTGTTAATATTGTAAACTTTACGCAACGAATAATATAAAATATCGTTCTAAAACTACAAGTGATAATACGATTCAAAAATACCAATATACGTAAGCTAACATTTCACAAAACAAAATATGTTATGTTCAAGAGTATCACATCACAAAGGTCGTTTGATTGTTACAGTGTCATGTAATTAGCACCAAATACTATTCCCTGAGAAACACAATTAACAAAGAATTTAACGTACAATTAAATGTTAATTTCCATTTAGATTTTAGTTTGTTTTGAAATCGCCAGAAATTACCTAAAACAATGCGCATAAAAGCAGCATTTAAGACTATAACGAAGGCAGCTTGTAATGGTTTAAATTTAAATAATACATATAATATGAAAATAGTAAAAAAATATTATGCTTTCAAATATTATTTAAACTTCTTAGAATTTTGCAGAAACTTTGTTTTCCCCTAGGCAGAAATCTTTTTTGTGGAAAAGTTTTAATAAGGGTCTTAAACGGTCTCGGCGGCCGTTTTAAATAAAGCGGTTGATTTTTTAAAATTATTCTTGTACTATTAATATAGCGATGTAGGGTAAATTATAACGAAAATGTTGTTATCAAAAAACATAATTTTATAGTGACTTTTTGATTATTATCTTAACATACATAAAAAGTAATAAACGGAAAACAGTAAAGCAGAAAAACTTTAACGGTATATAGATTCAGATGATACTGGAACTCGGCTATTACTTTTTTGTTAAAAATGTACTAAGACCTAAAAATTGTTAGAAAAGATAAACGAATTTTCATCAGTTAAACTAAGTTAAACAGTGGAGTGTGTAACAATTAACACGATTCGCTCTTAACAGTGTTTGCCTAATCCTCGTTCATGGAAAAGAAAACAGACCTTTAGTTTCTTTTCCTTTCGTTCCTTTCGTCGCTGGTAGCGGACAGGCTCGTTAGTCTAATGAAATTACATCTTAACTCGTTGAGTAAGCTCGCGTGAATCAATTAGAACGTTAATTCAAATCTTATTATATCATTTCTGCGTACGTGAAAGAGTAAACGTAAGTAGACGAAAGAAATAAAGTTGAAACATACGCAATATATTTAAATGACCATTAAAATATAGTACCGGTTTTAGAGCTACTAGTACTCATTTTTACCATGCCTTGAGAGGGATAAACTTATGTGAGACTATAGTATTTCGCAGACTTGTGGCACCCCTTTCAGTCTAGGTCCCTGGGCTGTCGCCCTACCATGCCCTACCCTAACGCCCTACTGTTAGCAGATATAGGAACGGTTTGTGAGAAAAATCTGTTACAATCAGTCTCTCTATAGTCTCTTTGACCGAGTTTATTCTATGAGCTATCATAACATAAAATCTACGTATTTTAAAACGAAACGTTAGCTAAAATTCTAAGCAATAGATTCTTGTTAAGTAACAAATCTAGTAGGAGTAAAATAAACGAATCCTAAGCTCGTGTAAATAAGTGCCAACTTTACGATGCGAGGCTTGTTAAAAATGCTACAAGGCGCAGTATGATAGCACTTTATCACGCATGTCATGTGGAGGTGCCTCGCCGTAAGTGTCACGACCCTCCGAAAGGGAGGCTGGTTGGGAAAACTTTAAGGGTTCGTCCTCACTGAGACAACTAAATTATCACTTGTGCGTATAGTCCGTGACTGTTTTTGTTAAGAAACGAGGTTGTAACTTACAACCTC
This sequence comes from Papilio protenor, assembly GCA_029286645.1. Lineage (NCBI taxonomy): Eukaryota > Metazoa > Arthropoda > Insecta > Lepidoptera > Papilionidae > Papilio > Papilio protenor. The sequence continues at coordinate 374,520 of JAGSMZ010000061.1, read as the reverse complement.
GTTTACAACTTTTAGATATCGAACGCTTTTTATATTTTAATTTTTGACTTGTTCTTTTTTTGATATTTGACAATTTGTAAATATGTAAAAAGAAATATATTTTTTCACTTCGCATTCGATCGTTTTCCTTGCCACCCGCCTCCAATCTTTAACATGTGGCGACCCTGCCAGGATATATAAAATACATAAAGATGGGCGAAAAGAAAAACAGACCTTTAGTTTCTTTTCCTTTCGTTCCTTTCGTCGCTGGTAGCGGACAGGCTCGTTAGTCTAATGAAATTACATCTTAAATCGTTGAGTAAGCTCGCGTGAATCAATTAGAACGTTAATTCAAATCTTATTATATCATTTCTGCGTACGTGAAAGAGTAAACGTAAGTAGACGAAAGAAATAAAGTTGAAACATACGCAATATATTTAAATGACCATTAAAATATAGTACCGGTTTTAGAGCTACTAGTACTCATTTTTACCATGCCTTGAGAGGGATAAACTTATGTGAGACTATAGTATTTCGCAGACTTGTGGCACCCCTTTCAGTCTAGGTCCCTGGGCTGTCGCCCTACCATGCCCTACCCTAACGCCCTACTGTTAGCAGATATAGGAACGGTTTGTGAGAAAAATCTGTTACAATCAGTCTCTCTATAGTCTCTTTGACCGAGTTTATTCTATGAGCTATCATAACATAAAATCTACGTATTTTAAAACGAAACGTTAGCTAAAATTCTAAGCAATAGATTCTTGTTAAGTAACAAATCTAGTAGGAGTAAAATAAACGAATCCTAAGCTCGTGTAAATAAGTGCCAACTTTACGATGCGAGGCTTGTTAAAAATGCTACAAGGCGCAGTATGATAGCACTTTATCACGCATGTCATGTGGAGGTGCCTCGCCGTAAGTGTCACGACCCTCCGAAAGGGAGGCTGGTTGGGAAAACTTTAAGGGTTCGTCCTCACTGAGACAACTAAATTATCACTTGTGCGTATAGTCCGTGACTGTTTTGTTAACCTCAATCCTAGCTTCGTCCTTATGTTTTAGTCTGTGTTTATGTATAAGCAACATATATACGAGTAATATTATTTACATTAAAATGGGTATCTATTTTAATTATAAAGACCTTAGAATCTATGACTTTCCTATTAGATAAAATAAACAATGTTATTTTAATAAAAACTATAAAACAAATATCTTGAAACTCTCTGAATACGAAACCATTTGCACCGTTTGCGTTTAAAACTAGGTAAAGATAACATCTCATGGAATGGCTGAGAGAAATCCTTCCAGCATTTTAATGCGGGAAAACTTAAACAAACTTAAATTTTCAGTGAGATTTCTAGAAACTTTGCATAGTATTGAAAGAAATATAAAGTTACACTTTGATGGGTAAATGTTCATTAACAATTTGACATCATAACCACATACGTTTTATTTTATTAACTGACACTTTATAAACATACATTTATATTCTCAATACAAACATACGCGTCAAAAACATTTCCCTCTTTATCAGACGGCTAAAAATGAAAAGTAGTTAATATTTTAATCACGAGTAAAAGTATCGAAATTGTAAATTTTTTAGGAAATAAAGCTTTTACAGACAATAGAATGGGTTTCATGGCTTTGATTGAGCAACGCACTGTTTGAGGGACGACTGATGAAAAGGTTATTGGACCGTAAACTTTTTATCCAATCCGCTTTGTTTAAATTTAAACATGAATAAATACAAGGTTTTTTATAGATACAATTTCAACATTTTCAGAATTGTTGTGAATTGCACACGTCGAAAGGGGCTCGAAACTACCCTACGCTAGGGGTGACTTAGCTATAGTCAACCACGCTCACCTAGTGATGGTTGGTTACCTTCACACAGATATTTGCAAATAATTATGCAGTTTGCATTACTAATATGTCTCTTTACAAGTTTTTAACTTTGATTTTATCTTTGCTAAGTTCAAAGTTAAAGTTTTTTTCCTTTGGCCTTATCTTTTTTAATTTAAATATTTTTCAATATCTGTTGTTAACAATTCCATTTATCATTTCAATATAAGTTTTTATTTTTCATAACTTCCCGCCCGTAGCGTTTCCGCGTCGCTTTCTCGCGGACACGAACAGGAAATAGATAATGAATTTAAATTTCCCGCCCGGAACTAACTTACGCCCGGGAGGAATTTGTTATACGTTTCATGCCTTTTTATTTTCTTGTACAGCACCGGGTTATAATTTATAAAGATAACGAATGGAAAAATACCATTTACCTATGATTAAGTTGAGAGCAAATGCAGAAAAATAAATTTGTAATAACTATAACCTTAAAACGTAAAAAATAGCTTTTTCTGCTTTACCAATAAAATGTGAAGGTATTCTATTACTTATTTTCAACATTTTTTTATTTTCGTATATCATATCTCGTTTTTAAAAGGAATTCAATCTGAGCAGGAAAATTAATGTTTCTCGGTAATAATGTTATTTGTTAATTTTAGAAATTACAAACAGAACTTCATCTCTTTTGTCCTGGTTATAGTAATAATTTATTTTTAGTAATATTGAGAAACACATTTAAATCTTTGTTGCTAGTAACAAAAATATACAATTTTACTTCGCTGAAATCGCATTTAAAACCTAGTTTTGTTACGGCGTCTAAAAGGAGTTTTTAAAATTTAACTTTATAAATACATGTAAATAATTTGATTTGGTAATTAAATTTGTGTGAGCGGCGGCGGCGGCCAGCACGCGAAATAACATCCACCAAGCTAAATGCATTCTAAGAAAATAGTTTATTAATGTGTTATAATTAAATTTAACGTTATTTATTTTTGCAAAGACTAATAATGCTGCATAATATTAAAATAAATATGAATAAATCTTTGTTGTATTTCGCGCCATATTTCTTACTGATAGACTGTGAGAGTTTAGATGGATAAATAGATGTTTGTTGCTGCGTTGCATTGCGCACCTCCATATCAGCTCATAGGAATCAAAGTGAGACTAAACAGTTGTGTGATAGCTTAGTTACTTCAGGTGTGCGCACGTTCTTATAAGACAATACTCAAACTGTAACGGATTAATGTTCAGTTATCAAAACATAAGATAATCAGAAACGTAAACAGTGTGCTAAGAATGGTTTTATTCATTTTTTCGAAGCCAGTAAGGATGTTATCTTGCGCCGCCAGTAAAAGCCGCGTCACTCCGCGATATATGACTCAATTTCACACAAGACCTAAATACCGGCTCATTCTGTTGCGAACGATCTCTTTATTGCATTATTAACATAAAACACTCATTTTTCTCTTCATATTAGTTAATATTAAAATACGACTTCCAAACAAAATAACTAAAATCAAAATATTCTCATAAAAAAAAATATACTTAAAAGCAACGAAATAATTATCTGGATTACTTACATTGTACAATTATTATTACTTTGAAGTAGGTCTAGGCAGATTCAGTATTTAAACGTTGTTGTACGTTTAATTGCTTATGCCAATATTTATGTTACAAATGTAGAAAGCCTTACGTAAAAATATCGTTGTCTACCTCGTCTTACATCGACATCAAAGACAACAATAAGGAAGGTCTAAGTAATTCAAGGAATTATTTCGTTACTTTGTACTGTATTGTATATTTTGTTTGTAAGTCTGTTTTAATTTACGCTTAAAATGTATCCTGTAAAGGTTGCAATAAGGGGTGAACGAAAGGTTTGAATTCCACTCGGACGAAGTCGCGGGCAACAGCTAGATTTTTATTTTTGAATAACAATTAAAGTTGATAATTGACAATTAAAATGTATTAAAAAGTGTTACATAAATTATATTAATATGTATGTAGGCCAATGATAGGAGTCAATGACAGAGTATGTAATATTATTTCGATATCATTTCACTATATAAATAGTATCAATGCTTGAGTAGTTTAATACAATGTCTGGTTTCTTGAAGCATATAACTTTGTTTAAAATAAATGTTTTATTATCATTCAGTTGTATTTTGTTTATGAAGGGCGTCGTATCACAGAGTATCAATAATCAAGCCTTCACTAAATGTAAGATTTTAGTTTTTATTTCAGAGATTCTTCAAAATATTCTTATTATATTATGATTTTATTTCAAGTTCCGGAGTGTCTTTTACCAGAAAACCGAGGATTTTGTACACCAGTAATCCGGCAAGTATATGTTTTTCATTTTTTCAAACTCGGTTTTGAATGAACTTACTAGATGATTAGTATGCAATGCAATCAACACAATTAACAGTGGTATAGACCGCTATAGCAAGAAAAAAACACTTTCCCGCTGCAATACCACGACCATGCAGGACATAGGATAGTGGAAACAATTCGGTGTTTCGTCTGACAAGTGCATGCCGGAGGCCTAATTCTAGACCTCTGACTCTTCTTACAAGAAAAGAATGCAAAGAGGAATTAGGATCGATAGGAAATATCCCGTTTCAGAACGTCTCCTCCTCTGTCAATTAGGCAACGTATAGACAGCAAGCAAATGTCGACGGGCAGACGTCGCTTAGCCATTTATTTCACACAAATATCGCGTTAGTCGAAATCCGCATTAACATTTATTAAAATATTGCAGATACGCAGTACAACCGCCAGCAAATGCACTTCAGTTAGTAGCTACATGTGAACCCTATGAATATTACGGTTCAGGAGGAAACCCAGGTTTTAACTCCTTTACAGAATGCGTATACGCTTGCGGAGAAGGACCATTAGTAACTCTTATACAAGCAGGAGGAGCCTAACCAGCTAACATCGCAAACTTCCAAATTATTTAAAAAGGGCCTAGTCCGTACATAAATCTAGCTTTTACCTGTAAATACCATAACATGGATACGGTAACCTTTTGTGGATGATTGCACAAGCAAACTAAATAGAGATGATAGAATCGTATCGCCTCGGGTCGTATCTATCTTAAACCAGTGTCAACTGGTTAACAATTAATACGGACATGTAGAACGCTTTGTAAGGACAAGTATTAATAATACACAGGTGCACGGACTTTACTCACACGACTATTACGTAATATTCGACAAAATCGTTAGAGCGTGCACATCTGGGATTAAACTATCGCACAACTGTTTAGTCTCGCTTTGGTTCCTATATGCTTACATAAAGGTGCACACACTACTCGATTTTAGTTGTGTAACTAAACATTTGAATTGGCTGCGAAACAATCGACAATTGCTCAACAGTTGTGCGATACTTTAGTCAACGGTGTGCGCGCTCTCTTACTGAGATTGTTGATAATACTAGGTAGGATAGAATTGGAGGAATAAGTCGACTTATTTGTGATAAATCCTTATATATCTGTACCGTTGCTTACTATATCATGGTCCGTCCTCGTGTGAAACTTGTTTTGACGTTACGCCGTGAAATATAAAAAGATATCTTCCCGCTCGAGATGAAACGTTATTTTGCTACCTTTATTAGAGTTTTCGGATAAGCTGATTAAATCTGATCTAACCAACCCTCGTCACAGCGATGTTAAGCTTAAAATGTGCTCCCGACGGATAGAAGAGAAATGTTTAATAAAAAATTGTCTGCTACAATTTTACATACTTTATTATAATTAAGAATAGCTTAAATAATAGCCATATGTAAAAAGTCTCTGCAAATGACATAAGTTATTTTTAAGTATATATACTTCTACTACAAAGTTATTGCAATTAAGTTAATTGGAGTTTTCCTTGCTTGTAACGATAGACGAAATTGCAAAATCACTGGCCCAGTAGTTTAAAAGAAAATAAAGTAATCGAGCCACAAACAAGTACAGCTTAGGCACTGCAATTAGCAGGAACTGGTTAGGAAAAGGATATTTTAAAGTGTTCACTTATTTTATTTATAGGTTCGTTTAATGATAATTTTATCTGAAACTTAATGTTTAACTAGTTGTCGCCCACGACTCCGTTCGCTTGGAATTAATAAAAACAAAAGTGAGTAGACTACGTGTTCTTCCAGCCTATGCTTTACATCTATGCCAAATTTCATCGAGCTGCGATCAGCCGTTAAAGTTACAAACTCTAACAAACATCCATCCATCCATCTACACTTTCGCATTTATAATATTAGTAAGATTTACTTTCAGGTAACTTTAAAACATCAAAGTAACAACTAGATATAAAATCAGTAGTAACAAAGCTTGTAACAAAAATACTACAGAAGTAAATATTATTTGACGAAGAATAACAGAGACTGGGTTTATTTACTGAATACTTCATTAGGGCGCCGAGTCATGTTTCGTTTGTGCTGTTTCAAGTCGTTTATTTACTAAACAAACGCAGGGCGAGGAATTTGAAAATTGAAGTATAGCAACTCTCTCTTATCATTTACATACTTAGTGTGTTTTTATACATATTTATTACTAGCTTTCGCCCGCGACACCGTTCGCGTGGTATTAAAAAAAAACAAAAGTGAGTAGCCTATGGTGTTCTTCCAGACTATTCTCTACATCTATACCAAATTTCATAGAAATCCGTTCAGCTGTTTAGGCCACAAACTCTAAGAAACATCCATCCATCCATCAAAACTTTCGCATTTATAATATTAGTGAGATTTTAAGAAAATTTTACTGAGCTGGCGAAGCGACCCTAAATTGGCCTTGGCCTCCGACATTAGTACAAGTTTTTCATTTTGACGGCGTGTGGTATTGAAATATCAAGCAACTTCTTTTCATATGTTTCCCCTCTTTTATTAATTGTAACGATTACAAAATGCTGTCAATTCGTTCTTTTTGTTATAATTAAAAACCGTATTATTATAACGCATTATACCCACAAAGTTCAAATTATAGTATCCGTGAGATTTTTAAGATAAGGGACCCACAAAATGTAAAATACATTAACGTGTCTCAAGGGCCATATTCCTATTTAAGTTAGCGTTTTTAAGAATAAACTTTAATGCGCACTCGTGTGGGAAAAACATCGGCTACTTACTTTTGTTTCTTTCTTTAATGCCACGCGGACGGAGTCTCGGGCGAAAGCTAGTGAGGCATAAAAAAGAATCGAATTATGGAAACATTACAAAAAACAGTGTTAATTTGGTTAGTTAGTAACCCAAAGCTACAGTAGTGGAAAGTAAATGGAATTAAATATTATCAAGAGCACTGCGGCAAAGGCGATAGCGAACTAACATAAATTGCTTTTGCCGCTATCAATGCATATTCTGGCTTCAAATTGTGTCCGGAACAACACGAGGGTGGGATGTTAATTGAGTTTTGTGCAGATTCTCCAGTTCGTGTTCAATCTAAACACTCATCGATTAAAGTGGTCATGTAATTCGATTACCAAGAGCAGCATAACATTGTACCGGAAAAAGATAATTACATTTCGCACGAGGATTACACGCTTATAGGAATTGCGTCTTTAGAACAAGGTCGAGATAATGGAATGTTTAAACTTATGTTTAATGTAGAAATAGGATAATTAGTAAACAAGATAATGGCAACCCTGACTTAGAGAATAGTTAATTATTGATAAAAAAAGAAGACGTTTATTCTGCATTTATTTGGGCTCAGGGTTTGCCTTTAAAACAAATGAAGAACATTAAAGTTCTTAAGTACAAGGTATGAGTAATAATGATGAAACTTTACCAATACAATCCAATCAACAATGTATTTCAAATTGTTTTGGGCAAATCTTCAATATCGTGGTTATCTCTTACTACAGAAACTGTTCGAATTAATTGTTAGTATAAACTTTATATTTGTGGGTCTATTATCTTATGGTAATTTGAACAAATGTGTTAATTAATATAAACAATGATAACCCAACAAGTATTCTGAATTTTTCTCTAATATTGGCCTCTATGTGTGAAGGACTATTTATCGACGAAATAAAGGTTTTACTCTCAGTCCATGCTTATTTTGTACGACTTATATACCTTTATGTTATTATCAAAATATTAATATATAAAAGGTTTTAATATTTATTTTGACAAAACATTCGCAGCGAAGTTGATTAATGTAGCATCGTCCAAGGGCAGGGAACAAAAACGTGTTTCTAATTAATCAAGGGATTAATTAAAGCAGACGTGTCATTTTCCTAGCCACCGAGAGCTGCGAAATAAACATTTAACAGGTTCATTGGAAACTTATTTTTAATTTATTTATTATAATACTCGCATGAAGAAAATTAATATTGTAAGCAAATGTTACAGAAGAAATGTAAACATTCTCTACATTTATTTTTACAATTTAATGATTAGATTGTAAAATAATTTCTGTCGAAAATAAACCCAGATTTTAAAAAATATTAATGCTTAGTTATCTTATATTAACTTCCATAATTGCAGCAGACTATACATATAATAATGAAAAAGGTTTTTAATTAAAGAGTCTTAACAGTTCGTAACTCTATGGCTCATTTATTTTACACAATCTGTCATTTGTCAACTAACGTCTTTTTGCTCGATGAGATCTCAAACTTATACTACGAGTATACTGTTTTCAGCGTTTTATAATTAATTTATAAATTAATAATCTAATTAAATTACTGCGGATTCGGTTACGAAGAGAAATAAATCAGTAATAATACTCAGTAATATCGACTATTGATTAGACTCTATGAAATTATGTTTTGTACACATGTTTCGACAGTGAAAACGCTGTAAAATAAAATATGATTCGTGAATATAGTCGAGTGGATGTGTTTGCGACCTCATTTTATAACGGTCGAGTGTCTCGTTCGATTTTCAATTTCAAACTGATCAAGAACTTTCGACAAGTGCTTTCCGACAAGAAATTGATTTCTGTTAGAAATTTCGAGAACATTTTGCATCGTATCGAAACTTAGTTTGCACTTTTCATGGCATTGTTTTATAAATATGTGAAACATTCTGTTTTGTGACTCGATTTTGTCAAATGAAGCGAAATTTTGCTGCCGTCAAATTGAATCATGGTCTAGCCCCTAAATGACATATGATGGAATAAAATTGAAAATTAGCAACTAATAATCATATTAAACATAATTGCTGTTTAGGGAAATAAAGAAAATATGTTTTCTTTGTTATTAATACAGTCTTAAATTGCATTTGAAGTTGATAACAACACACAATATGTTGAGTAAAATATTATACTTATAGTATGAATTTAACAAAACGGGCGCAAAGAATGAATTTTATGAAAGCTGCGACAGAACTTATCTCAAACGAACTTTATAATGAAGTATCGGCGGAGCAGAAAGCTAGCGCTGTGACGTCACAAAGAGGGGTACCAAGCGCAGCGATGACAAATTCCCCGGAGACTAATTAATAACTGCCGAGGTACGACAATGATTTCTGATTTAACTATTCCTTTATCCTCAATGCGGTATTACTTTAATATTTATTTAACTTTGATTTTTATATTCTCCCTTACCTAAATCAAAAAAACAATTTAAACACTAATGGAATAAAATATGACTCATTGAAGTAAACATATTATACAATACTGAATCTAGCCTATAGGGGTGCCTTGCTATACTCCCAAAGATCACCAACATAAAAGGGTTGCTGGGGTCCTTAACCGAGCTAGCTTGGCTGAAGTCAGCGATGACACAGGTGATGACAGCATCAAGCAAAATGCACGCTAGTCTCGTCGTGTGGAAATCGTAGCCCCATACTATGTCATACATACATACTCACATAAATAAAAACTGCTTTGTTAGACAGTCAGAGTTAATGACACTACTTTACTTCTTTCTTTTCTTGTTAAAATCTTCAGTCATCCTCTGTATTTTCTTGCAAAGCTTTATCAAAGTGTATAGTGTAAAGTGTATATTTAGTTTTTAAAACGCTAAAATCGTTAGGAAATTTTTAAAATATTCGAGAATTTTGCTCGTAAACCGAGTGGTGGTTAGGCAGCGGTCACGGACGCTGAAGTTTGTCTGCTAGCGTTAATATTTTATATTTCAAAAGCAATTGTTTCCGAACTGTCCTCGCCTTTTGCAACCGTTTTGTGTTTAAATTTAATATGACAGTTGGAAATATTACAAAATAAAACCGTAATCGTTGCTTATGTAGCGTAGAATACCTAAAATGTTTAATACAAGTATAATACTTTTTAAAACATATATATTTATGAAAATAACTACATATATAGAAGTCCATGGTATATAACTAAAATATATTTTCATTTCGTCGTTTACTTAAAAGAAAAACGTGTCAGAGTCGATTCACACACTATACATCATCTTCGTCTTTGTAACTTTATTGAACGTAGAGTAGAAAAGAGATTTATTACAGTATCGTGGCATATGCCGCCGCCACAAGCATCGACTGTTTTTATTTATTCTTTTGTATTAATAAATAATGTCTCCGTAAACTCGAACCGTTTAAACTAAAGTCCATCTGTTAGTTAAATAGTTGATTAAAACTTTTACAACTTATCCAATGAAATAAAATGACAAAGCCCTGAAATTTAAATAAGTTCGCTTCGAATTCATTTGATAAGATTTCGTTTTCACTTCACTTTAACACTGGAATTTAATTTTAAAGTTCAACATGTTTTAAATTGATTTTTATAACCACTAAGACCCATGTTTAATATTTTTAATCAGTGGCTCTTTGTTTAAAGTCTAAATATGTATATCTAAACTGTCCCTGTACGATAAGTTTCGCATCTTACTGCTATTTACTCATTATTTGTAAAAAGAGGCGTAGTTTGTCTCGTTTCAAGACGACAACGACTGTACATAAAGAGTAAGACCGGGCGCACACCTTTGACTAAACTATCACACAACTGTTGCGCGATTGTCGATTGTTTCGCAGCCAATTCAACTGTTTAGTTGCACAACAAAAATTCGAGTAGTGTGCGCACCTCCATATAAGCTCATAGGAATCAAAGCATGACTAAACAATTGTGCGATAGTTTAGTCTGGTGACCAATCCTGTGATTTAAGTAAATATCAATAATTCAAATATAACGTTCTGGTTTTAATATTCATTATTCATTTGTACATTTTCGTATTAGATATGAGGCTCCGAGTGTTTAGTTTTCGAGGCTCGTGCAAAATGTATGTTTCTTTTGAACTAATACAAGCCCGACTCGCTTCACAAACATCAAAGACTTGCGAAAGGTTTTCCTCAAACCGAAAGGTAATTTGCGCTTAACGTGAATTTTAATTTACGATATAAAATGTAAACATGTTTGCAAGTGTTTCGTTTCGCTTATATTTAATTTGAAATGTCAGAATTTCACATTTGCTATCCGAGAAAAAAAATATTATCATATTTTTAATTCCGGAAAGTTTATACGTGAAATAAGCATACATTTTACTGAAAGCGATGGTCAAAATTGTAATCGTATGTTTTCTTGGAAGTTTAAACATGAAGTTTTCAGAAAATTAAAATGTATGATAGCTGAAAACATGAGTACAGTAAGTTATTGAAAATACGATCTCCAGCAGTTTTCTCTGGTAGGTCTCCAACAATAGGCAATCATTTCATTCCAGCACATTTAACATGACCACGGACGTACTTTAGGAACTTGGAATTCTTTTGAATGCCTTTTGCCTACTCGCCTTTCTATTGAAAAACAGAATTATATTCACAGCCGCTTATAGATAACAATGAAATGTACATTATAAAATAAACCGTATTGTTTGTTTTTAAAATAAATTACTGTACGTGTACTTAATGCCGCCCTGACATAAATGAAATGTCCTTATTTGTTATCTTTGTAATGAACTAAAGAGCGTTAAATGTTGGTACTAGTTACTAAGATAGGGAAGAATTTTTTACATGGACGTGAAATTTAAAACAAAATGTTTTACTTTGAAAACATCGCATTTTTAATGTAGTCGATCTTTTTTCTTCTAAATAGTAGCTTAATTTATGACTAGCGTTTCAAGAACTACAATAAATCAGCGTAAAAACGCCGCGTGATCCAAGTTTTTTGTTACTTTGAGATAAAAGGAGCACAGTACCATTTTTCTTTTGAACCAAAAAATTAATGACTTATTTTAACTAATTATAGATGTTTTAATATCAAATAGTAAGTAAGTTTACTTTAAAAAATAATGGCATCTTTATAAATGTTATAACTGACAGATTTTTCATGTAGCAAAGCAAAGAAATGTGTTGCGGACGTGTGGGACACTGTAAACATCAACCATGTCGTGTCCCTGAAATATGAACGTAAACGTTTTGCTTTCCTTTACTTACACTGTACGTTGTGTTAAGAGTTGTTTTGATACGATGCTTTGTATTAGAAGTTTATGTGATATCTGCCGATTTTAACATGTTTAATTCATATAATATACTTGCACGCTTATTATAAGAGCGCGCGCACACCTGAAACTAAACCATCCCACAACTGTTTAGTCGCGCATTGATTCCTATGAGTTAATATAGACGTGCGCACACTACTCGATTTTTAGTTGTGCAACTAAACAGTGGAATTTGCTGCGAAACAATCGACAATAGACAATCGCACAAGGGTTATGCGATAGTTTAGCCAAAGGTGTGTGCTCGCTCTAAATAGAACAAAATTATTTTTTCTAAAAAGAATTTCGAATGTACAAAAAGGTCATTTTAATAAAATTTGAAAATAACGCCATCTAGTTAAAAAGAAAACCACTACGTTGAGGTGATCAAAAATATAGTAGTATAGTTCAATTAGGATATCAAAGTCTGTCTGGAAACAAATTGATTAAGGCTTAAGATTGACCACTGTATATTTAGAAGGCTTTACTCCTCGGTACCCCACATTGGCGAACTCCATTCCGCTTCCCCCTGTCTCGTCTAGACGTCTGGGAAAGGACTTCCGCCTCGATACGTTTAATTTAATTATTATATTGTACGAAGTTGTAAACCTATGCTTATTTACTATGCTATTTTACATTTTTTATTTATAAAATATAGTTTTATATTCCACAGTTTGCAATGATTTTCCTTTTTTATGCATGGGTCGCATGATATTTTAAACAACACGTAGTTCAATTTAACAATTTGAACAATGTATTCAGTAAAAAAACATAAAATTAATCAAAGAATGATATGTTGGTGAATAAAAAATTTACACTGAAATTAATGAATACTTTTTCCAGTGTTTCATGGTCTGTTATGTTTTCAGGACGATAAAATCGTGTTATCGTAATGAAGGCTCCGCCGCGTTAAAATGCAAATCACCAGGATTTAATTAACATGATTTAAAAATCAAATTACATGCAATACGTTTTATGTTATTTCGCCTTTAACAAGCTTGTGATAACTTCTTTACGGTAGTGTTTTTAACGCTTTTAAATTATTAACAATGTTAATAATAGTTTTAGACTTAGATTGTTTAATAATTAAATGCCACAGTTTGAAGATTAGAATACCTTTTTTTATCTGTTGCTAAAGTCTTACATCATTGAATAATTGGAAATCAATGCGACAGCTTGTCATTCCGAGAAACGTCCTGAGGGTCTATTAGGAATATTTACGTGACAGTTTGGAGAACGTATTCATGTCATAAAAAATGTTTAATTCTTCACGTCTGGCAGCGGGGCACTGCACATCTCACTTCATATAGGCTCTATCTCATCTCACACATAGGCTATTTACTTTTTTTTAATTCCCCTCGGACGTATTCGCAGGGCAAGCTAGTATGTAATACAAATTTAGTCATTGACGTTACTAAAACTTTATCTCGAATATGTCTAGCTTTCGTGTAATGTATGTACGCAATTTCGCTATCTGAACATTAGATGTTCGGATATGTCTTGAGAAACGCTGTATCGAATGCTCTCTACTATAAGGCAATTTAAGAACGATTCTGTCGGCGAGACGCCAATTATAGGAATACCTCGTCCAGTTAAACCGTTCATGAACACGTTACCGTATGTTCTGATATTCCGTTTGTTATGCAAACATTTGCTTGATCATTAGTTTGTTTCTAACAAAAATTATCAAACACACTATTTACTGCTGAATTAATTACCTAGTAATGAATATAAAACAATATTTTTTGTTTTTTATTATTATAACTGCCTACTGTATCATGCGTGAATATTTTAACTTCTTGTTACCGGCGTTAAAAGTTAGCCTAATACTTTAAACAACTTGCTTGTTTGTCCTTATTTTTCACGACGAAGGCATTTTTATTTTATAATGTCGCTTAAACATGTTTTATTATTACTATAGTTAAAGATATCAAGCAAGCCTATGGTATACATAACAAATTATACTAATATCATAAATGCGAAAGTTTAGATGGGTGAACGGATTAGAGTTTATAGTCTAAACGGCTCAACGGATTTCGATGAAATTTGTTACAGATTTAGAGGATAGTCTGGAAGAACACATAGGCTTATATTTTTTTAATTGCGGACGGAGTTGCGGGCGAAAGCTAGTATTTATTAAATTATAAATAACAGATTAAAGTTAAGCAATAAATATGATTTATTTGTAAAGTAAGTACTTATGTTATCGGTCGTAAACTAATAGGCACGGCTTCCATAGTTCCTAATTGAGTTTGTTTACCTACTCATTAAAACTTTTATCACTTAAAGTCGGATTGCGAACATTTTGTACCACACCGCTGAGTTTTGATATTAACACGTTAAATAAAATATTTCGAGAGTTAAACTGGTTAACTGGGTCGCAAAGTTGTGTTTACGAGTTAGAGATTTTTTACGCTTTTGATACGAATTGAAGTTATTAAAGTTTTATTGCTTATTCAAAAAGTTATCATAAACTGAATAAGATGGAATTTTAGTTTTTACGGTGTGTTAATCTTTGTATACTTATTGCGTATAGAATTACATGTACGTAATAGCCAAATTAAATTATTTTGTTTTTCTGTAGCGCAAAACTCCATCGGGAAACAGTTAAGTTTGTAATGATACAAGAGAAGGCAATTAGTATGTGAGCCGCGTTGTTAAAGTTAGAGCTATCCAAAGGTGGCGATAATTAACTTTCAGCTGAGTTAAGTTCACTGTTTTACGTTAGTTTTGGGTGCAATATGTTTGTATCTCTATATTATTCATTTAGTTGTTGTAACATTGTTCAGTTTCTGCATTTATTTATAAAAGAAGGGGACAAAAGAACGTCGGGAGCACCAATGTGTTTACCGATGGGCGTAGGCAACACTAGAGGACTTACCTCCGATGCCATGGTGTTCCACAAGACAACTGTGTGGGAGAGAAACTTCTACGAGATTCTCACCCCTGAGGAAACTAGGTGGTGAAAATGGTACCTGGTGTGCTGTCGTGTATGGTGACGGAATTCGGCGGTAGGAATCGTTCGAAACAGCTCTTTGAGAGATTCTCCATGGTTTATACGATTTACGGTTTTAGTTAGAATTATCAAAAGACAACATCAAAATTAGGAACTATAATTTTCATTGTTAACCCGTATTAATAGAAAGGTTAGCTAAAGAATCTTAAGGACAGAGAAAGTTAAAAAAAGAAAGCCCTAAAAAAATTAAATACCTTTCAAACGACTTAACAAAACAACGTGACTTTTAAATAACCTTTGTATTAGTTTAAATCTTTATTAATTACTTTAGAATGAAACTAGAAAATGCGAGAGTCGATTTCTTACAAGTGCTTTCTTTGACAAACACAAACGTTTCAAGTTGCAAGCCGGAGATTACTCGATAAATGCCATTATAGAAGCTTTTCTCTTACAGAACAAACTTATTGTTCCTAAATTAGAAGTGGTTGCTAAGAAAAATAGTTTTAAGTTATAGAAAATTCTGCGACGTAAAAATTAAACCTTAGAAATAGTTTAAAGTTAAAAATGATTACAATTTTTTTCTTTAAGAATTCTTTAAAGCATGTATATACTTTAAATTATATAAATAAGAAAAAATATTTTTGCATGTTTACCCTATTTTGTCTTTTATGTTGTTTATTCTTGAATTAATTTTACAAGAATATATACCATTTTACACATAATAAATGTTTTATTTTGCTATCAGTATTTGGCAAACATATTGGCTACTTAAACTAAAGTAAATAGCATGAATCGGCAAACAGAGTGTATGATGCTGTATGATGCTAACAGAAATTTAAATAAGTAGTGTTAGCGGGTTATTTGAATTTCATTGTGAATGCATGAGGCGATGCGCTGAATATTGAAGCGGCGTCTTTGGTCTCTGGCTTGCGGCGGATAGAGCCGGGAGACTGAGATTTTATCTAATCCAATATCAAAAATCTGAAAGAACAAACAAAAGTGTCGATTTTAACATTATTTTAATACATAATTTGCTCGCGACTTCGTCCGCGTGAAATTAAAAAAAGGAACAGTCTATGTTACTTACAGACAAAATGTATTTCTAATGGTGAAAGAATTTTTGAAATCGGCCCAGTAGTTTATGAGTTATACATACATACAAAAATACAATTTTTTCCTATTTATAATATTAGTATAGATATATTCAAATACCTCACAGACGTATAATTTAGAAGCCTGTAGATTGTCAATTAAGTTCGATGTCGTGGCTTAGTTAAATGTCACAAGGGTCCCCGAGGCTTCCTTTGCTCAGACTATAACTAGAAATGCTCTAACATACTGAATCTAGAACGCCCGAGAGAACACAACGGATTTATCGTTTGCTATCGATTTGCTTGTATTCGATAGTGATTTATACATTTAATCTGATTAAAATCCTTCCCTATTTCCTATTCATATGGCTTAACTATACTGCGTTTCTCTATCTAGATACAGATGTACTCTATGAGCGAGCGCACACTTGAAACTATCGCACAACTGCTTAGTCTCGCTTTGATTCCTATGATCTTTTATAGAGGTGCATTGCCTTACTCGTGTGCCTTACTCGATTTTTAGTTGTGCAACTTAACAGTTGAATGGGCTGAGAAACAATCGGCAATCGTACAATACTTGTACGATAGTTTAGTCAAAGGTTGCCCGCGCGAAATGGTCAAAAGAATTGTGATAGTTTACCGTTATACCAATATGCTCGTCTGCATTGTTGATCAAATACAAAGTTACAATTGCGGTAAACAAAAAATTAGTAGGTATAGAAAGATGAGGAAAAATATATTATTGTTTTAGAATTACTCAGTAAGAAGGTGGAAACTCAATTTTTGTGAAGTAAACGTTGGGAAAGTGAGTTTAAAAAGGGATCGATGTTGTTATCAGCACATTCGGGAACTACAGCGCGCTCCGAATCGCTCCATTAAACCCTCGCGTACATTTCCACGTAGCGCTATCAACGTAAAAACGGCTATCAAAGATTTTTTCCTTTATTTTCAATATCCACTCAATATCTTCCTCGTAAAAATTGTAATGAAAACATTTTAATTTGATAGTACTTAATTTTTGAATAAAATTCATTTAAAAAGTAATTAAAAAAACCAAAAAGAAATATCGAAATGTCGAATTCCTACGTGATGAAATGTTAGTTTACCAACTTTGGGTAGGTCCATATCATGATAACGGCTAATAAACCTATAAACTAAAATATGTATTTTACGTCATTATTTTAAAAGAATGAGTATTTGTTTAATTTTTATTTTAAAAAAATATAACAAAACATTTTAAAGTAAAAAGAAATAGAATCGTAAATCGTGTTTTATTATCATTGGAAATTTAAAGATGAATTAATTTTTAAAATGAAATCTTTATTTGAGATAATAATTTAAATTGAAAAAGATTTTTGTATTTTAAAAAGAAGCAACAATTTAAAAGTAGTTAAACTATTTTTTTGTTAAATATCCCCGAAAATTGTCAGGTTCCGAGGGATACGTAGTTTCTTGTTTTTCATAGTTTGCATGTTTTTTTTTAATACTGCGCGGACGAATTCGCGGACAACAGCTAGTAGACAATAAATGACGATTTCTGCCAGAAATATGCAAGTGTAATTTATTAGTTCCATTGAATTCTACCATATCGTATGGTGTTTTGGTACTTAGTCTTTCCTAGTAATAGGTAATTGTGATGAGGATGTAAATATTTTTGTTATACAAATTCATGTACTCTTTAACCAATTGATCTTTTTATCTCTGACTTCCAATCTTATTTTTAAAGGGATATTCAGATTCGAAGTTCAAAGCCGTATTCATTCGTTACTTTGAAGTATATTTATGTAACGGAAAATGTTATTTGCGTTGGTTGATCAAAGTTATATTCATTTTTTTTATAATATTTGATCGCGTTAATTAATGTTGCAATTTATGGACATGACTGACTCTACGACCACATACATATAAAGACAAAGCAACCCCCCAGTGAACCGAGACACACAATTTGAAAGACAGTGTTCTAAACTGACTACAGCCAGTGTAACAAGTCCCTAGAGGGGCATTAGTGGTGTTTACTTTTTAC
Source organism: Papilio protenor (assembly GCA_029286645.1). Classification (NCBI taxonomy): domain Eukaryota; kingdom Metazoa; phylum Arthropoda; class Insecta; order Lepidoptera; family Papilionidae; genus Papilio; species Papilio protenor. The sequence continues at coordinate 356,271 of JAGSMZ010000061.1, read as the reverse complement.
GATACCGCTAAGCATTTTACCCGCGTGTATTTAGAACGAGCAATAAATTCTATCTACTTCGGCCAAGTACACTTTTACTGCCATTAAATGGAAAAGCTTTGATGTACAATAGGTAATACATTATCTAAACAAAAGTAAGATTAAATTGAATACATTGGATACATGGTGCAAGAGACGCATAGGAAGGGGAAATATCCTCTTTATGTGCGTCTCCTCCTCCGTCGATCAAGGATAGGCAACGCATTGCTATTGCGAATGTCGATGGGCAGCGGTCGCTTCGCCATTTTGGCGTATTTGGGTAGCCGCTAGCTCGTTTGCCGAATTTATTTATCACTACTATTACCTTCACGGAGAGTAAAAAGAAGTTTTTATTTATTTCAAAAAACGACCAGACAAATGTTTGTTTAGACGCATAAGACAAGCCAATTTAATAACATACATCATGTTCTTTTTGTATAGATTAATATCTCAACATCGTAAGTTATATGAGTGTTCTCGGTTTACTTGAACAGCACTTTACATGCTACACTGTCATTAATGGAGACCTGAATACCAATTTATATTGTAATCTGTTAATATTTAGACGTGGTTCGAAGCCTGTCCTACAATAAATATATCCTCGTGTCTCAAAGACTGAATTCACATATTTAGTGAAACTTTTTAAATGCTATTAATATTTTAAATTATTACATGCTAGTTATAGAGTGTCGGTGGCTCAGGGTAGCACTTGACTTGTAATCTACAGGTCATGGGTTCGAATCACGCTGTACCAATGGGAATTTCGAATTTCATATGTACATAATTTATCCGACGTGAAAAAACAAAAGTAAATAGCCTATGTGTTCTTCCAGACTATCCTCTACATCTATGCCGAATTTCAATGAGGTCCATTCAGCAGTTTAGGTTACAAACTCTAACAAACATCGATCTATCTAAACTTTTTCATGTACAATATTAGTAAGTAGGTATTAAAAATTAAGGTTTTAAATCAGACAGTAAACAAAAAAGAAACCTAATTCTAAGCTAAGTGAATTAAATGATGCGTAAATAAAGTTTTTTTATCTAACAACTGTTTAATGCTATATTTGAGCCTTTTCCATTTGCAGAGATTTGCACTGCGTAGAAAAATAGATAAGATTTCAGTGAGCAACTCCCAATGGCACAAAAAAAGTGAAAGCTGCCAGTGTTTTAGATGTTCATGGAAATTTTATATCTTAATATTCGTATAGTATCTTGAGACGTTTCGCTTGATATTATTTTGAAAATATTGCTACATAAAAATGTATGTTTTATGTGAGTGAGGTGATAACAGCTTTTATATCATTTAATACGAAGGTTAGAATCGTAAACAAGCGTAAGAAAACGTTTGTTTACCAGATTCACTATTTTATTTTTATTTGCTGATATCTGTGCATTTATTTACGCAAAACGAGTAATGTTATATACCATCTAGTTTAATTAACCTTTGACTAAACTGTCGCATAACTGTTGTGCAATTGTCGATTGTTTCGCAGCCAATTCAACTGTTTAGTTGCACAACTAAAAATCGCGTGGTGTGTGCACCTCCATATAAGCTTATAGGAATCAAAGCGAGACTAAACAGTCCGATAGTTTAGATTCAAGCGTGCGCACACTCTAAGAGTAAACTTACCTTGTACACGTTTGAAACTTCTATCAAAATCAAATTCTAAATTGTTAATTCTCACATGATTATCCGATTTCCGAGCAATAACACATTCAAAATTCTCTTGAATGCTCCGTTTGCGCAATGGATTCCAATCAAAGCCTGTAAACTCGATTCATTCAAATTCTCCTCAACGTAAGCCACAGCCGGCTTTTATTCTTGTGAATGCAGAAGCTGCTTAGAAATACACATATAAATCTATGTTTAAATATGCAAATGTATCTTTACGTTTATTTCAATTAGAGTTGCAATAAGGGTTTCTGTAGTAAATAAAAAGGAGTTTTCTGCACAAAACATTATCTAAAAATGTTGTGTTTAACTTTATGACTTTCTATTTTAAATTAAGACCTTTCTCTAATACAGATAACTAAACTTAATGAGGTAACGATCAAAGAGGGCTCGTTATCGATTGATACAAAAATAGAACACTAGCACGCTGATAGTTTTCAAGCACTAAATAACTTTGTTCTACTTAGTTTAACATATTAAAATCAAGATGTTCATAGGACTAAAATATAAATATTATGGTATTTCTTGACATAACACTGTTTGCATGCTGGAGGCCTAATTTTAATCCTTTCCACCCATTTTCCTATAAGCAAGGGATGTGAATGAGAATGGGACGCAAATGTAGGGGGAATATCCTCTTTCTGTGCGTCCCCTCCTCTGTTGATTAACGGTAGACAATGCATCTTCAAGTACGGATGTCTATGGGCAGCGGTCACTTCGCTGTTTAGACAAGTTCCGGTGACAGCAAACTCGTTTGTTATCTTTCAATACGAAAAAAAAACGTAAAACCTAAGTTATATCATACCGAAACAACTGGCTTCTTTATGTAAACTAAGATACGATTTCATCACATAATGTATCCAGCTATTGCTTGCTGTAACAATCAACAAATTATACAGTTTATTAACTAACTAAAACAACTAAGAAAACCATATTTTAAGGTAATCTTTGCTTAAAATAATATATTAATACCATATATTATGATACTGGTCAAGGTTGCGGGAGTATCCTGGACGCGAGAGACACAGGACCGATCATCGTGGCTATCTTTGGGGGAGGCCTATGCCCAGCAGTGGGCGTCTAATGGCTGAGTAGATAGATACATTAATGATAAGCTTTAGTTGTACAGGAATTAATTTACTTTGTTCGTACAAACATATTCTTAAATGAGTGCAACGTTTCTTGCTAACTTTATAATAACATTTTGCAAGAGCACGCGTAATTTACGAGTATGTAGGAATTGTCTCCCTTGAGACGCATTATGTTGGAAAAACTTATAATATTACGAGGTTTCAGCTCGCAACCCTGCACGCGTTGAAACTTTACAACTAAGAAAAACAAAACAATATATTAATTTGCTGAAGTAATTATGTTCTTCTAAATTACTTTTTATATTCAAACTTCACGTTAGAATGGTACAAAATTTTTAGTATTAGCGCGACTTTGTTCCCGTGAAATTAAAAAAAAATAAAGCCCGTGTTACTCACTGATGACGTAGATTTTTAATGGTCAAGCGCTGGTTTATAAATGAAAAAAAAAATGGTGAAAGATTATTTTAAACTACTACTGCTCCGAGTAGTTTTTGAGTTATTTCAACATACATACAAAAGTGAAATAAAATGCAAATCTTTGCTCTTTATAATATTGAAATATGTCAAGCAGAGTATATGGAAGAATCTAAATAAGCTGAATGTTATTAATCAAAAACCTTCAACAGCACGTTGCAGAACTAACAAAAGTTAGGACACAGGTAACGACGTTTAAGTGTTAACGGTACAGTGCAAAACTAAACTGTTTTAATAAAAATATATTCTTTTAACAAACCGTAATACCGATCAACCATTGCACGCATAATGCCGCTAATTGGATAATTTAAATTAATGTTTGCTAGCGGAATTTTATACTGAATTTGTTAATTTTACATTAATTAGAAATATAGCGTTTTTACAATTTTGTTGACAATATTTACAATATCCCCCAGTCCCTTCATTAAAACTTGTAAAGAATACTGTCAATTATTTTGTCTAGTATTCTAAGATGTTTTTTTAGCTTTCGTATAAAGCTTAAACTTTAATATATCTTGACTTTAGATGAGAAGATAAAGGTATTTACAGCATTAATAATTCAACAAGCGCTCCGTCTTTTGCAGTTCTTGGAGACTGAAATGTGAACGGCGGGAGCACGTGAGACTTATGGGTCTGGGTTCGAATCCCACGAGAAAAGACGATGTTGTTTTGTTTTTAGTAATATTATCGGCTGTGGTTATAAGAGATTTTTTTTACAAGTTTTACTGATAGTTAATTAAATATTTTATTGTGATTAATTTATTAGTTACTAACTTTCGCTTGCGACTCCATTCGCGTGGATTTAAAAAAAAACTAAAGTGAGTAGGCTATGTGTTCTTCCAGACTATCCTCTACATCCATACCAAATTTCATCGAAATGCGTTCAGGCGTTTAGGCTACAAACACTGATCCATCTAAACATTCGCATTTATAATATTAGTATTAGTATGATTAGTATGATAACAAAAAGGTTTGATGGGAAATTATAGTGAACGAATCTCACTAATTTGTTTAAATTTCAGCATAGTAGTACAGTTTGTATGATACTTTTTAGTAATTCAAGATGCGAAAGTTTAGAAGATTAGATAGATATTTTTTAGAGTTTGTAGTCTAAACTGCTGGACGGATCTCGATCAAATTTGGCATAGATGTACGTTGTCTAAAGTACATACTTGTTACTAAGCTTTTTTTAATATCGGGTGGACGTACTGACGGACAAAAGCTAATTTGATATCAGTTAGATCAAACACTATCGTAATCGTCTTACACGCTAGTTATGTATTCTATTGAGTAAGTATTTACTTAACAATAGATAGAGTAATGGGTATTGTGTTACTGTTTAGTGCTAACTAGATTACGCACACGGACTGACTGAATTACACATACTGTACCAAATCCCTTGGCACGTTGCAACTATAGTTCATTTTACCTGTATTTATTTGTAATTAGAAATGATAAATATGTGTTAAATTTTGTTTTCAAATTGGTTAAATAATACGCTTATTGTTCTATTGCGTAAATAAATTAAAAAATACTATATTTAGTGCCTTTTTATAAATAAGTTTTAGCAGCATTTAAAAACATATTAAAAAAAAATGTCAACCCTTTTACACATTTCAAACTTAACGGTGTCTAACTGTACCTATTGTTTTGTGTAATTGCCTATTTTTTTTTTAATATAAAATTGAGTTTAAAAATAGAAACGCTTGAAACACGAACGAAGATTGCAGTACCATCAGCACATTTTTGGAATTTCAACAAGCGAGCATAATAAGAATCATTTGCATTTCCCGTTTGAAATTACAAAGGAGCAGTGTAAACAATAATTGTGAAGATACCAGGACGCTTGCAATTTCACAAATTGCCCACTCGGTGAAAATTTGCGGCGATCTAATTACTTTCATTTTTATTTAAATTTTGCTCTTTCATTTTGTGTTCTGCTGAAACAAACAGTCAGTAATACTACGTAATATGTAATATTGCAGTAGCTTAGTTTATTATATTTATTGTAACATTTATACAAAAAGAATTAAATAAATAAATAATAAATATTATATGTACAGTCCTGGAGAAATAGTTGTAAAGTACAATACAGTTTTATATATTTATACAACATTTGAAACTCTGTTATCGAACAAAGATGGACATTTTACATAGACAAGCTATCCTGACTTCAGAGAGTACTATGTTCACTTGTTTATATAGAAAATGTTAAATGTAAGCAATTGAAATTCAATGCACACCCGGTAAACTCGTGAATGGGGTCACATTCTCGAAAATCGCATGGTTATTATTAAATAATAACCATCATACTAATATTATAAATGCGAAAGTTTAGATGGATGGATGGATGGATGGATGGATGTTTGTTAGAGTTTGTAGCCTAAACGGCTGAACGGATCTCGATGAAATTTGGTATAGATGTAGAGGATACTCTGGAAGAACACATAGGCTACTTTCTTTTGTTTTTATTAATACCACGCGGACGGAGTCGCGGGCGAAAGCTAGTTTATAATATAGACAACATTATCGAAATCAAATTCATATAAATTTAATTTAATTAATGCAATTTTTTTTACTTTATTTTCTTTTAAAACCACAAAATATACAAAGTTGCAAATGAGCTATAAACGTTTTACTGAATTTTAAAATGACGAACTCCCGGACATTAAGAGAAGTTTGCACTCCAACTTCAAGTGATAAAAGTTTTAATGAGGGACAACTAATTCAATTGGGCTACGAGGCGGTAGTTTCCTAATAATCTGCTGCTAATGTTCAGAATAAACACATTTTAGTTTTAATATTCAATTTCATGGAATTAAAAGATTTATGCACTCTTGAGATAGGTACCGACGTTACGTGCAACAATCCTATCGAGTAGGTCGTGGCTCTCTAGTTTCCCCTTAATCCGTACTTTCCATTTGAATGCTCGCTGTGTAACGAGTGATGTTACACCGCGTAACCTTGTACACAACTTAAGACTAACTATACAAATTTAGCGAGATATAAACGTTACCGTTTCTTGTATTTGTTATACCTTTTTACATTATTTTCAATGATATATCAACTCATTACCAGTAGGTGATCCATAAAATATACAACCACACAGGATAATCTCACATTGGTAAACATTTCTGTATTTTCTCGGGCAATGTTTAGTCACTGTAGTAAATCAAGCGCTTGTACCAACTACTAGCTTCGTGTACTCCTAATTGGAACGAAGACGAATCACCAGCAGGCTAAGACATTATTAAATTCTGCTTTTATATAATCTGTTGTGAAAATTAAGTGAAGATAATTAAGGTCGTGGGAAGCTTTTCATTTTTTTACGTCTGTTTACTAAAATTGAGAAGATAAAATAAAAACTTTACATAATCATTGATTCAATTAATAATTTCCCCGCGTGTTATTTTATTTGTACTAGTAAAACATTATTTATATATTTAAACTAGTCTGCCTCTATTTTATTTGGTACACTCTTTTTTATATTTAAAAATTTAAGTTTTGCAAAACAGAAAATATTCACAAAATAGTTACGAGCCTTTTTAATACGCCAAAATATGTAAAAATAATGTTATGCAACGTTTTATCGTTTAATTACTAAAATAATCTAAGCACTTATGGTAATAAAATTACTATCATGCAATACCATAAACTGTAAATAATGAGATTAAAGTTAACAGCATTGAAACTTTAATTTCATTGTTAAATTAAGTCATATCTATATGGTAACATTCTAATATTTAAACTTCGACATTCATTAAATTCTAGCAGCATTATCATTATTATCATCATCATCACCAGCTCACCGAGGGGCTCGGAACCTAACCTAAGTTAGGATGACTAGGCCATAGTCAACCACGCTGGCCCACTGCGGGTTGGTTGACTTCACACATATCTTTGAATCTCTTCGCTGATATGTGCAGGTTGCATCACGATGTTTTCCTTCACCGTAAGAATGTCGGGTAAATCATGTACATATGAAAACTCGAAAAATCGAAAATCACATTGGTACATAACAGGATTGGAACCCAAAACCTGTAGATTACAAGTCAAGTGCTTAAACCACTGAGCCACCGACGCGTTCATCATTATCATACATAAAAATTATTAATACTTATAGTTACTATTTAATTATTTATTCTACCGCATGGCATTATCGCTAGCACCTATAAATGTTGACAGTGATGTGACACAATTTACATCTACATATTGACCAAGCACCTGGAGGCGATGAACATCGAGTTGGTAAATGCAACACGTGTTTAAAGGAACAACGAACGGTGAGTATTAAGAGCTATTAAGAATATTATTAGTATAATCAACGACAACAAAACAAATGAAGTGGCACTTTGATTGATTACATTCGCTAGCTGCACTGCGACATCCAGTAGCAGGGGTTTAATTCGACATTGATAAACTATATTTGATGAGCACGATCATCATATATTTTGAAGTTTTCTTATAATGGTTAACTATGTAAGGTTAGTTATGAACACATAACATACTACCGGAAACCAATCTCTAAAAGTAATTCGTTTAGGTTGCAAAATGTTACAGTAAACCACATATTTTTTAAAGACGGTTTTATTTTAAAAGCATTATCGTGGTCATGCTAAATGTGCTGGAATGAAATGATTGCCCATTGTTGGAGTCCTACCAGAAAAACTGCTGGAGATCGTATTTCAATAAATTCTATTAAAATGCATTTAAGGACATGTTCTCTGTAATAAATGGTTAATAATTATACAAACCAACAAACCATTAACTATTAAGTTAAATAAATAACTTATTCAAATTTCAAAATCTTACTTCGTTATGTCCAGAAATTGAATTTCAACCGCAGTGCGACGTCGTTCGATGTTGCCGACTGCAAATTTGCATTTAAAAGTATAATTCGCTGTCTTCAATATTTTTTAAATTTCGTTTTTAAATTACTGACCTTAAATACATAAATTAAATAAAGTAGAAAGTAACAAAAAAATTAAGACAAAAACTCATAGACTGAATTACAGACTATACATTATTAATTATTAATAACATGTTGAACCAAAACCAAAGTTGTGCATAATACCTTATTAAGCTATTATATAATCTAGCGCTATCAAAAGCTAGTGAAATTAATTTGAGCCAATTTCGATCGCAATATATTAGTATACTAATAACGAGATCCAATGCATCATCATGTTTTAATCATGGCTTATGAAATTTTCCGCTTAGCCAAGTAGTTCAAAATTATTGAAAAAGCCCTATGTACAGATACATATCAAACTAGCTGCTCGTGCGACTTCATCCGCATGAAAAACAACTTTATTTTATTGTTTACATTTGTCAATTTCGCAATTGCAGATGTCAAAATTACCGTAATAACCTTGCTTCCTAATGTTGGCAGCTTGTAGTTTATGGTCTTTCCCACATGAGTCTTTTTTCCAATTTTTATTACCCCTAAGTTTAATAGGGTGAAGATATACATATAGCCTAAAGCGTGTTGTAGGTGTAGGGCTTTTTATTAAAGAGAGATTTATTTACAAATATGCTGTAATTGTATTATATTATATTAAATACTATTTTATCTACACTAAATGCCTCCTTCAATAACATTTAATCTCGTTAACTGTGCTAGATTGTCTTTAATTCTAAGTAATTCTGACAAATGCTTTTAAAGTTACAACGATGAGAATATCTTGAGCGACAGTTTATTTAACACGCTGCGATAAAAGCGATAAGTTATGGACGATGATTCTAAGAATTTAAACTTCAAAAGAACAATGTTGCCGGCGACAGATATTGGACAAATTATATTTACGTCGTAAGTTAAATTCCTGGAACTGTAGAATGTATCTATGTGCTTGAGGGACCAATGATGTGTGACAGAATTTTCTGTAAGCCTATAATTAAGATTTTTGTATGTAATGTTTGAAGAACGTTTTGTAATAACATAGAATCTTAGTAGAATATCAAATTGTTAGGACATGACTTCCGCTGTATATAGAAGACATTAAATCGTTTGTTAAAATATGGAAAAATACTTGATACGGTTTGGAATGCAAATCAATTCGAAATATTGAAAATCTGTTCCTATTGTTTGATCTAACGTGACGCGTTTCTACATTAAGTTGGAATGAACTTTAGTAGATAGCACTGAATGAGAGAATATTGAAATGATTACAAAATTAGTTCCTAAATTTCTCAAATCAGACATGGTGGCGCTGGAATCGCGCGGCGCTTTGTGTTAACTCTACATTTGCGGAGTACAGACGATACGTGTCGCGGCTTCTACTTACTGATTTGGTAAGTGTTTACTTTCTGCGATATTCTATGAAATAAGTAATCATTATATGGAGAAAGATTAAGTAACATTTAAAAATAGATAAGTTACGTTGATAATGTTGATTTAGCTAGTTCATTTGTTTTATTAGGTTGTTACAGTTTAAATTTCATGTTATCTAACATTAAAGTTAATACAAAATACAATTACAACAATAAAGGAAGCATTCTCAGATTGCTCGCGTTCTCATAAAGTCTTTAATCCGATCCGTTTCGAGGTCAAAAGGATTTTCACATAAGAGACGAGTTGAGGATTACGGCGAAGTCGTTATTCCGCCGAGTACGGCTTTATAATATATCACAATAGCCGGAGGCGCCCGCACTCAATTGCAAAAAGTACTCACGAACGTTATTATATCGATCGTAGGTAGCTTTGAAAGAAAAAAAAATGATGCATTAGATAGAAACGAAAGCAAATACACTGAAAAATAGTAGATTTTCTTGTTTAATTGGCATTACAAAATAGATATAAACATAGTTTGAATAACCTTCCTTTCATCAGTGGAACTTTACAACCTTAGTGTCGTAGTAAAGTTATCGTGCAATCCGCTAAATCGTCGCTGAAGGAAGTTTTACGAGCGAAGAGTAAGTTTGATGACCGAAAAACGAATCGAAAGACGGAAGGTATCTTTATCTTAGTTGTAAATTCGTCGCCCGTATGCGGGATACGGAGCTCTGAGTTCGTTTGTTTATTTTAGAAGATGTTTACAACTTATGTTTTGATGCTTTACGATACAGAAATATCCTGAACGTCTAAACAGTGGAGTTTGATCCAATATATCTTTAATGCTATCAAAGTTATTAAACAATTTAAGCTAAATATACACAAGCTAGGATGAAAGCTTTATAAGATTTTCCTCTGTTTATACACGAAATCTGTTAATAATCCACGATACTGCTAAGTTAAACTTTGGCTGGCACATCTACTTATTTTAAATAATTTTCGCTAGATCAAATTTAATCAATCTACTTAATCTTTTTTTCATAAAACTATGCTATAAATAACACTTATAAGTTAAAAAATGAATTTATTGTATTTTAAGATTTCACGAAAATTCAGTTGACAAACGACGATCGCAAAAAATGCGTTCAATAGACAAATGTAATTACCATTATGATGTGCATTTGAACAACAGCTGCATAAAACTGTTTACTAATTGAGATATTTTTCGGATCCATTGAAATGTTTTTGTCATACCAACCATAATATTGTTACGATTTGATGTGAATATTTGAATCCGCTTAACGTCATCAAAGGCTCATCTAAAATCATCCATCAACGTCACAGGATGGCCGCAACGTCATCGCACCTCGCGTACTTTGTGGTAACGAGCATTTCATTCTTTGTATCGCATCAAAAACCAATATAACATATTAACACGTTAAATCCATATCCATGACAGGTAACAGTTATAAAACAGGATGCAATATTTTTATCAGATTACATCAACTTAATTAAACGTTTAACACTCAAAGTGTGTTTAATTTCAATTTAAAATAATGGCATTTTAAATTACAAAGCCCTTTTGAAGGGGAAATGGAAAAAATTACTTAGTTAATAACACCAATTTTGAAATTTGATTAAAATGTATGTATTTATAGGATTTTTTAACTAATAAACAATGTAATAGAAGTATTTTATAATTTTGTACATACCTAACAAGACATAAATTTTATCTATCACATATTAAACGATAAGTACTATTAAGAAGAGTAAGAAAAACTCAACAACTTATTTTCAAACATAATTTTAACTTAAAGGAAACTTGAAGCGTCTTCTTTGAGCAAACTTTTATTGGCGAAGTTGGGGTCGCTGTTTTGTGTCAAGTGAATGCATTTTTCATAAGCCTTTGTAATGAAGCTTTTTGAATATTTTTACAAATAAAACTCAGTTCTTTATTCGTCCAACATAAATGGGAATACAAAAAATCTGAATTCATAAATCTTATATCAAGTGTACGTTGTTTGCTTCTAAAATTAGACAAGACAAAAACACGTGACTTGGAAATATAAAGTTGTTTAATATTTCTAATCCTAAGGGCCTCAGGCTCTTTACACAATTTAGTCTAGTATAATAATATCAAATTTCATGAAAGCAGCTCTGGTCGAGCTGTATTTAGATTAAACACGAGCAGGAGAATCTGTACTGAACTCAATTATCGGACTGTATTGCTGTTGGAAACACAATTTAAGCTGAAACAAATCTATTGACTGCACGAAAGCAATTTACGTTAGTTCCAAATCGTCTTCGCTGCATTATTGTGGCGTCGTTCGTTATTCAATTTACGTACTTACAGCATTATTATACTTCTTATTAATATTACAAATGGGAAAGTTTAAATGGTTGGATGTTTATTGAGTTTGTAGCCTAAAGATCGAAAATCGATGAAATTTATTATTATATTTATTTCTAACATGAATTGATAACCTTTATCCTATATGCAGTCAGTTAAAAAGTTCGTTCCGTCAGTTTTTTGTTTAAACAAAAGACAGATAAAAAAGTTTTTCAAATGACTTTTGCTGTACTGTACAGTAGTACCTTAAAAGAAGACTATAGTAAAAATACTAAAAAAATTGTGTTGGCGCAAGCTCTGATCCCCGTCTGTTCGTAGTAACAGTAACACAGAAAACCCTAGTATTTTTCCTCGTTTCCGGCAACATTTTCGTCGATGCGCAAAGTTTGGAAAGCTTTTATTTACCTCAGAACCTAAGTTGAGATTCGTGTTAAAGTTTTTAATTGCAGATTAACGTTGGTTTGTCCATCAAAATATACATACAGTTTATAAATGTTAATATTTAAAATCCGTTCGCTAACGAATAAACGGTACTCATATTTAACTAGTAAACATTTTATTCGATTGTCTTATTGAAGCAAAGTTTTTCTTAATATTGGTAATTCGAATCTGCAATCTTAACACCGCATAAAGCTTTAGCCTAGATTCTAAATGAATCATATATTATATATTTGGAACTTCACTTGAAAAGTAAAAATCTGTAATTATAATCCCCTATTTCGGTATACTGGATAAAAATTCAGGTGATATAAATGGTTGTTATACGGAAATGGTTTCCATGCGATGCTTTTTCATATTTCACGCTCGGCCATGCGGACGCAGACACTAAAAAGTGAAATATGGACGAAGTCGGCGGGCGGCGGCGGCGGCGGCGGGCGGGAGGAGCGGCGAGCGGCGGGCGGCGGCGGGCGGCGGCGGCGGCGGCGGGCGGCGGGCGGCAGCGCTAAACAATCGCGTCTGGCATTTTTAAAATTTAATAAGCACCGCTCATTGCCAGCTCACAGTTGAAACGCTTCGACTGTTTCATATTTTGACGGTAAAAGTTTTGTATTAAGTTTATGTTCCTGGTACACTTGCAGTTTATTTCACTAGAAGTAATCAAAAAGAGCAGAGTAATAACATGAAAAAACTATAGTTTAACGAATGATAATATAATGAAGATGAAGTGTCATTTTTGGTTTTATTTTATTATTAGGTATATGCTGTATTTGACGGTAGTAATTTTGGTACATTCATAATATATTTTTCTAAAACAATCCGTATCTGAAATAAAGGTAGCATAAACCGTTCACGTGCAGGATATTCGTGGACACAATTCACCGCCTGTCAATATTAATATTTACGATGTTGGACACGTTTCTATTTTAGTTTAGCAAACGTTCCGAATTCACGAGCGCGTAAATAAAACATTGTGTATTGCAAGCTATGGCTCTGATACCTCAATTATTGATGGATGGAAAGGGGTAGAGATATCAAAGTGTAGTTTCTGAGTTTATGTTTCTATCTAAGCTATCATCATCAACTTGCCCTTATCCCTTATGGAGGGTCGGCACAGTATGTGCTGCTCTTCCATACATCTCTATCAGCCGTCATATCTGAATCCACTCCTTTCTTAAGCATATCCTCTTTCACACAATCCATCCATACTTTCTTCGGTCTTCCTCTTCCTTTGTAGCCATCCACATTCATTCTTAACACTTTCTGGTTTATGTCCCCATCGTCTCGTCGCATAACATGTCCATACCACGCTAACCTTTTGCTTCTCAATTTCTCCACCACTGGCGCTACTTTCAAACTTCCTCTAATATACACATTCTTAACTTTAAGCTAAATTAAACTATTTAGGATTTTATAAGAACTTTTTAGAGTACAGTAACTAGTGCAATGAAGTTTGTGTCTACCTAATTCGCACTGGGGTAGTAATTTAATCGAGTATCAATTAGCTTAACTATAACATGACTGAACAACAAAAATTAAATTAGTAAATCATATTGACGATATTAATTTGGCAAAAAAATATTGGATAATAAATGACTAGCCTACTGCGAACTAGACTTTAACGTGGTTTAGATTTTGTTTAAATTACATATTACAAGCGTAAAGCTTTAATTATCTTATGTAAACTATCTGTATGATGTATTCGATAAGAAAATAGCAATCCAAGTTGTGCGCAGATGGGGCTTTGAGGAAATTTACTGCACCAATATTTCAACGGAGAGTTAATTTTTTACAATGTCTACTTAGCAAAAGTGTACTTTCTCATTTCAAAGCGTTTATTTATTTTACACTATATATCTTCTTCCTAGAATATGACTGAAGCATAGCGAAAAACATAACAGCTCATACTGGGGATTTTATGTTAGAGGTGAAGCTTTAGTCAACCAATACGATTTGGCCCAATAATAATTTTACTCTTATAACATGCAATACACTAAACGCCTAAAAGATTATAAAAATAAGTGCTAATCTCAGGAACTAATATCGTGTTAGTTAATTCGCGAAACTAGACTTGCTCGCGTCTGTTACATGAGGCTAAGCGCTGCTCAAGTCGGCTTTAATTACTAACCACATTACGATCGAGAACAGGTCATCTCTCTAGGGAGATAATCTGAGATTTTGCTTTACAGTGTCTATCAAACTACTAATATCTACTAACACAAAATGTAGACATTAAAGTATCCATAATATTTTACTGAACTCTTTTTTATATTTACTGTTGCCAACTGTACGTGTTCAAAATGCATATTTAAGTAGTTTGATCAGCAAATTTTTTATATTTCTCATATAACATTTCAACTTAAAATATGCAATGTTTGTGACACACTCGAGTCGTAAAGGCTCTTATATATTCTTATTAAGTAGCTCGTAACACACGTAAGCACTCTAGAAACAGGTCAAAATATCTTAAAGGTTGTGGTAATTTAAAATGCATAAAGTTGGTTCGTGATGCATCCGCTTCCTTGTAGCTGTCATAACAAATTGCGTCCCCTACCCTGCCCCACCACGCGGATACTCTCAAAGAAAATGCACTGTCATTTTTACGCTGCTTAGTCGCGGGAATAAAACGAAAACTGTCTGTATTATATGACGTTCAGTATATCTCACTGAATATGTCGTGTTGTGTGCTGTTTTGTTATGTGGCTTATATAGTTAACTTTACAATCGGTTGTATTTTATTTCTTTTAAACTATAGAAATTACGATTAAATAGTAACCAAGTACTTAATTTTTATATGTGGGCTTTATTTTGTAAAATATAATAAATTAAAGTAAATGTATATGCAATTTGAATGTATATTCAAATATTTTACCATTTGTTCTGTACGCTCACTCTCTAAATCGACGAGTGCAAACAACTAAAGAGAATTCTTACTTTGTATTCGTTTCCCTGTTGAGTGTTAATTACATTTTTCACTGCAAAAGTTCAGTTTGAAAAATTCTTTTAACTGCATTGCAATGCCAAACAAAACAATATCAATGCTTTCTGTCTATTTATAACGTATACGAATACTATGAGTATAATATGTTAGACAATTGTAGAACACTTATATGAAGTTTATGGAAATGCTATGTTAATAATTACATGAGTATCTATGATTGAATAACGGATGCAATTCCGTCTATAAAATAAGTAAAATGGTAGTAAAATGAGTGGTTTATGTTAATAATGCAATAAAGAGATCGTTCGCAGCAGAATGAGCCGGTATTTAGGTCTCGTGTGAAATTGAGTCATATATCGCGGAGTGACGCGGCTTTTACTGGCGGCGCAAGATAACATCCTTACTGGCTTCGAATAAAGCAGGAAAAATGTATGTTTAAAATGTTGATTAGATTGTTCTTATGTAAGGAAAAACGGCTCTATAATATACTCTATAAAAAGTCTATGAAAGTAGGCTATAGCATTGTTGTATACAGAGGTTGACTTTAGACTACAGAAGACTTTTAACTTCATTTTTTCGCATTCATGAAATTATTTTTGTATCTTTACAATAAAGCCTTTCAAACTTTCTATAACTTCCAAGTTTCCAAGGTATTTAAGTTATCGCTCCAAAAACTTGTGGAAGCGGCGAGCGACGCCGGCTACTTCTAAATTCTGTTGCGATGATCCACAATTTCAAACAGATTACGTTCATTAAGTCTTCTCCATTAAGTAAATAATATCGAGTAGATTAAATTTTTATTCAATTTCAATCAAGTTTTTAATATTACAACTTTAGATAATGCCGGGTATACACATACCAGTAGCTGGCACACTCGATGTGACACACTGGCACGTGCCACTTACAGGCATGTGTATACACATTGCGTCATTAGCTGGCAAGCCAGCTACTAGTATGTTTTACTGCCATGTGTATGTCATTGCAGTACAAAACACTTTAGCAATAAGAATGAAATGCCTACCTAGTTTGCAACCTTTTCTTTTTTTATTTCTGTACAAAATGTCTAAAGTATAATTTCAAAAGTCGTACAATAAAATGCGAAACACTTATACCCTACTTACATAGCAATTGTATAGATTACTTTCAAAGTACGTACAAAATACTCGCGCTAAGAACTTAACTGCTGAGATTTGCCTGAATAAAACAACTGCTGGTGGAATATTTAAAACATTTCGCACATTTATGACGGCCGCGCTCGACGGCACCCGCGCGCCCCGCGCCTCCTAGCGGGCGCAAAGAAATTATATTCCACAGAAATGCTTTCTATTAAATTAATGCACGGAAAAAATATAATAAAGACACACAGCTTTGAGATATACTCCTGTTAGAAACTGTGTACATCGGGATTAATGTTTTAATTTATAGGAAAAGATCCTTTTAACTCATTAATTAAGTTAATGCAGATATATTTCCTGTAATTTGAGTTCCGGGAAATAAATATGCGCATCTCTCAAAGCTCTTAGAAATAACATCCCAATTAGTCAGTGAAGTATTTTCTTGTGTTATTTTTCCCGTTCAATGAAATCCGATTTCTTTGAAAGTCGAAATAAAAATGTAAACAAATTTGATAGGACGTTATGGTAACCGAAAAATTCGAAATAAAATATCTTCAAAGGCGAGGGAAAATAATATGAAATAGTGAAAAAGTAGGGACAAAGTGGGTGCTCGTTAGCAGCTATCCAGATTGGCGTTGCTTTGGTCCGCTGAGGTGACCGACCCGGTTTAACATTTTAATGAGAGCTCCGAACAACCGTATTTTACCTCAAAACCCTTCGGTTTAATTATTTATTTCGAATTTTTAAATTTTTTTACACCGTAATGAGCAGCATTATATTTTATTTTAAGTTTTGAATATCTGTTATTTTACGATAAGCTTTAAAATTTAAAAAAGTTTATATTATACGAGGATAATCTATATCTATACTATTATAATAAAGCGTAAACACACACTTCTTTGTTGCCTAAGATGACAGCAATTACAGCATATTTTTGAATCATTCTTTTTTTAATAAAAAGGCCTACGCTTACTTCACGCTTTAGGCTATATATTTTCACACTTTTAAACTTAGGGGGTAAATATTTTGGATAAAAACCCTAATGTGGGAAAGAGACCATAAGTTGCTGCCAACATCAAGGAAGCAAGATTGCCAAGGTTTGTCATGTTGTCATTTGATATTGATAATTTGTCAAATGTAAACAATAAACTAAATATTTATAATTTCATGCGGATGAAGCCGCACGGGCACAGCTAGTTTATAATATAATTATTTTAGTATGAATCAATTTATTAAATACTATTACATTTTAACAAACGAAGAAAAAACTAACCTCTAAATAATTTTATCCATCCACAAAAATAGTTTAATTTAATTGACCATTGTAACGAGTTTCCCGCTATTTTTACAGCGAATATAAAATTATGAAGGCATTAAATTATCTCTATTCGTTCTTTCCTGCACACGTAAATCATATCGCGCTTTTAAATGAGATAAATTTAAATGTAAAAGACGGAAAATTTAAAGTTATTTCAAAGACATTCAGTTTTTTGCCCGACTGATAGGAGGGTGAAATTTATCACGTGTATGTTCTATCTGCCATGTTTGATTTTAACATGTGACGTCAAAACAGGTTACAGTATTTCATCAGATTATATCTTACTAGCTTTCGCCCGCGACTTCGTCCGCATGGAATTAAAAAAAAAAACAAAAGTGAGCATATGTGTTCTTCCAGACTATCCTGAACGTCTATGCCAAATTTCATCGAGATCCGTTCCGCCGTTTAGGCTACAAACTCTAATAAACATCCATCCATCTAAACTTTCGCATTTATAATCTTAGTAAAATTAAGCGTTTAATAGTCGAAGCGTATTTTCAGTTTAAAATAATGGCGTTTTAAACTACAAAGGTCAATTTAGCAGCTGTACTAGCGAATGTTTCATAACAAGAATTTATAAAATCTGATTAAAATATATGTTTTGTAAATGTAGATGTAGTTTGTTTTTATTTATCTTAAAAGTGAATGTCGTAATAAGGGTTAGAATTTTTCAGTCTTTGGAATTTACTCATTGCCTGCTTTTCAACTGAAAACTTTATGTAAAGTGTAATTTGGTCACAAGTTACTAATTAAAAAAGTCAAAATTAATATTTTGTAGAGAGAGAGCCTTTAAAAGGGTTTTTAAAAAGCATTTTAATTAATTTGCATTGATTTGCATCCAAGGCGACTGGCTAGCTAACGAACCTTCCTGCTAAACGCGTGCCCACGGAAAGGGATTTAATTACTACATTATTTTCTTAAAACTTGAATCTTCCTCTGATTTTATTTTAATAGATTTATTGTAAAATAATGTTATGTCGTGATCACTTTCAGTGACCATAAAAACAATTAAAAATCAACTAATACAAACATAGACATGGTCACATCAACAATGGCAATGATGTACTCCGTGACGTCATCCGTCTATGACGAATCTTGTCTCTAAGAATGTTGGGAAATAACTGGCAAATACAAACATACTCGTAGTTTATATAATACCAAGTACAATGTATTTTAGGTTTACAATCCAACGAATTAACACATAGATGAATAGAAACCTCTAATCCATATTAAAACTGTCTATAACTACTATAAATTTGATAGGTTTTATAAGTGTGGTTTGTGAGAAGCGAAGTTGGACAGCACAGTCGATAATGCCAAGTCCTGACACTAATGCTTTTACCAGACTATTACCATAGCTTTGAAATTGAGGTCACGTCGCTTGAAACAAAGTTTGGCGGACGAGAGATAAAAAGTTCTTTGGAAATTAATCGTTTCATTTTAAATATTATCTCCCTCTACAAATATAAATTTTTAAGATCACTTTCTGAAACTGATTTTAAAAGACAATTTTTTTTTTTGTTATGCATTATTCCTATGGTACATGACAATGTTATATGCATGTGTGTGCATGTAGCAATACTCTTCATAGAGACGTACATAATTAATGGATAACGACAAATATAGTATTTTTACATAAGATCCTTTATCAGTAATTATTAACTATTATATTCATATTATTAATTTTATCAAAATACTAAACATTTTTATAACTACTCTAAAACATTTAAAGTAGAGAAGCTTTGATTGTGGTTTAGCTAAAAGATAGTTTGCATCATCCCACTCCTATCAGAGATCTCCAACGTGTACCTTCTGACCACAAACCGTAACCACTAAAGCAACAGACGTCACCACAATTATGAGATACAAACCACTAATCTATCGCGACGAATTTCACACAATTTATTTTAAAAAAATAAGATTTGATTACATTATTAAGAGCGCGCGCAGACCTTTGACTAAACAATCGCACAACGGTTCAGTCGCACTTTGATTCCTATGAACTTATATTGCGGTTGTGCAACTAAACAGTTGAATTGGCTGCGAAACTGTTGTGTGATAGTTTAGTCAAAGGTGTGCGCCCGCTCTATGTTGTAATAATTGCTACACGAGAGTTATGTGATTTAATAATCCCTTAGTTTATTTTTAATACTCAATTTATACTCAGGACTTCCTAATTGATATACAGTAATAGAATTCGGCTGTTAGCAGTCACTTAATAAACAAGACGATACATTTTTAACAATGATTTTTTGAGTTAAAATAAGTACTATTTCGATGTGCATTTTAATCGTTTTTAACCCTAATGAATCATGTTTAGTTTATTTTTCGTAATTACAGTCTGAGAAGCAGATTGGCTCAAAGTAAATATTCTAGCGTCGGATTTATTCCCTACAAGGGCTTTAGTAAGTCGCCTATCACTTCCACCTCATTAATTTTCTACGTGTCTCGTCTCTATATGTTTCAACTAAAACGTACCTACAATTTACTTAAATAAGAGATAAAATAAAACTTAAATAATCTTAATAAAGTAACGAACAAAGTCCATTTACATAGTAAATTGAAAATAACAATACTTGAACCATATTTTAACAATGAAAAGTTGTTTATGTTCAAAATTCGGAGTTTAATTAACACAGCAGTGCTTTTAAATGTTAATTTATTAATAAAACTTCGCGTTCCGGGACTCCGAGTGACTCTTACTACTGTTTTGTTACAAAACTGTTCTATTGTAATAAGATTTTAGTCAAATTCAACAAGAGGTTTGAGTTAACTAGCATTTCTTCATTTAAAATAAGGATTTTACTATTTTCTATTCCAAAGACCTTTTTAAATATCAAACTAGCTTATCCTCGTGAATCTGTCTGCGCGGAAATAAAAAAAGTAGGTAGTCTTTATGTTCCCAAACTATGTTCTACATCCTATGCCAAATTACATCGTAATCCGTTCTGGAGATACCTTTTAACAAACATCAATCCATTCATTTATCTAAACTTTTGCATTTATGATATTAAGAAGTAAGATATAGTCTGGTTAATATAATTGGATTTTATAATATATGTTTATTGAGTCCAGACGAGCAATTTAGGTACTTTTAAAAGACCTTGCGTTTTAATATAAATATGTTATAGTTAGTAAGAAATGCAACCCTGTCTATTGTTAGTTTCAAGGTGAGTGCTACCAGAGACCTTCACGAAACAAGGTTAGAGTCCGAGCACATACTTCACACTGACTGGTTTTTTTTTTCATATTTTAATAAAAATGTGCATAGTTTAATATCTCGTTAACCTTAATAAAAATATTAAACTTGCATTTCTTGATAGAAATCTAGTAATTCATTATTTTTGTAAACATCTGCTGAACATATTATTTCTCATTTATATTCAGTTTTTGATAGTTACCTCCTCCTGCATCATTTGTCAAGACCGGTAGCCTATCTAGCGTAAACTACATTATCTTTGTTTCTTATGTGTTTGATTTTTAAAGCCAGTCGCGTCTATTACTATAAAACGCGACCACGTTTTGCGTAGTAACCGTAGGTTCGGTTTGCATATTTTCCTAACCAGAACTTATGTAAAAGTTACCAGCAACATATAAGTACTTGCAGCTGTCACCCGTGACTGAGTACTGTCGGGTTCGTCTGGAAACATTTTTAACGAACCCTGCACTCTACTTTGTTTGTGCGGTTTTTAGAGCTCGTGCTTAATTTCTGTAGTGTTTCATTACGAAGTATATTTTAACTAATTAATTTAGTAATTTATTATACCCAAATTCTGGGATGGTATTTGGTTTATGGCGTAATCATGTTATTAAATTTAGCTAGTTCTTTGTGTAATATTAAAGTGAAATTCAGTGCTAATTGGTAAAGTTAGTCAATATTATTGTACTTAAGTTTGAAAATAATCATAAAGGAAAAAAAAATGTAAAAAAAAATAAAAACATCCCATCATTAGTGTTGCTCCGCGGGGATTGAGGGGTTTGAATGACGTCACCATGTCTAAGCAGTCACTACAAAGGCTTCTTAAGTAAGGGAAGCTTCGCATAAACTTCAGAATACTTTAAAAGCTAAGAAATAAATTAGTAACTACTAGATTTTAATAAAGTTCTTTATTCGATCACTGTATACGAGCACAATTCTTATCAACTTCATACAGATATATGCATTTTGGCAGAGTTAGACATGGCACTTTAGTCAGATATACATCAGAGAAATCTATTTCGAAACGTAAAAATATATGCCGTTTCGCTGTTCCTATGCTGGCGTCGGCATCTGCAAAGAACAATAGATACATTAGCGCTCGATACCGTTTCTGTGCCAAAATAACTACCGCATTGTAGTCGAGTGGCTCACTCTGAATTCAACATCCCAGATACAAAGAATAAATTTAAGCGAAACCTTGAAGTTATATCTTTGTAGGACGCATTTATAAGAATTACTCTAAAAATACAGAGACAGCTTGCATTTTATTCATACAACTAAATCTTAGTAGACTTCTATCCTCGTACTTTTTGCAAATAAAAATTAACCATACAAGTTTCTAGCAGTGGCATCCTCTTCAACGTCCAGCTTAACGTGTTATTTGGATACTAACTGTTGCTCGCGACTTCGTCCATGTAAAATTAATAAAATGTAGCCTGTGTTAATCACTGATAACGTAGCTTTTAAATCGGCCCGGTAATTTTTTGAGTTATTTCAATACATACAAAGATACAAATCTTTCCTATTAATAACATTAGTATAGATTATTGTACACACAACACGTGTAACGATTATCTTTGTAAATCGAAAATATTGGAACAATTCTTTTACATTAAAAGTCAGACTTAACGTCTTTAAGACGCCGTCTTCGAAAGTAAAATAAATAACGTGTCATTCGTGATCTAACTCAATTTGGTCGAAGGGCGTTGCTAAGCAAAGCCCTCGCCAGAAATCGAAGGGGAAATGTCTTCACGAAGAACTCCTACTTATAGAAATCAATAATTCCAAGTAATACTTTACAACATTCCAGATATAACTTTTCCTCTAAATATAGCTTACATTTTATGAAATTCTAAGAAATTAGACGAATAAAAGTTGTCACTTCTTCTTCTCTTTAGTCGTCCTTTCCACTCTTTACGTACAAGGAAACGATCTGAAAATGATGGGTTTATATGAGGATGAGACTCATGGGCAGGTAAAATATCTTCTTTCTGTTTGTCCCCTCTATATAAAATGCAACGGATCTGCATTTGTGGTCCATGGACAATGGTAGCTTCACTATTTTGGTGAATTTCAATGGCCGCTTGTTCACGTCAGCTTATACTATAAAAACAACATTGTTAATTAAGTAGTTATTCACATTACGAACCTGATCACATCTCGAACAATCATTGAACCGAACATAATAGTTTTGATACTAGAAACTGTCGATTAGCATCAGTCGATCGCATTTAATTAATTTAATACAAACATTAGGGATTGCGGCAAATCTTAATTATGTAAAGTGATAAATACATATTCCAGACTGGATTATAATGCTCTGTTAATACCTAAGTAAATGTACAAAGCAAATCTATATTCAAATTAGTTAGTAATTTTATTTTTAAAGAAAGGCAAGGACTTACAAATGTGCTGCCCATATTCAGTGTATGAAAAAAAATGTTGCAATAATAAATGTTACTTCTTAAAGGTTTTCTGATAACACATATATATCAATTGTTTAATAATCATAATTTAGGTGACATTAAATAAAAGACAAGCATAAAAATACGTTTTTATTCCAAACTCATGCACTTCTACAATTGTTTTCACTAAAGATTTTACATCGTGATATCATCGTGCTATTAATTTAGAGAAAATCTATTCCAGTCTGTTGTATACAAAAAAGTCAAATTTATTTCGTACAAAACAATTTAAATCTGCAGTTAACACCCTATAGTAGATACAGAGTGTGTGATTAGCTCTAAAACATATTGTAGTTAATATAAATTTTAATGGAGGAGGTGTACACATATATGTATGATCGGTAGCAAACAACGGCTTCGTTTACCTCAAAATGATGAACGTAATAATAGAATTGTGTTAAATATTATACAAAATCATTGATATTATATTAAGATTGTATATTCAAGAGCAAAATCTACTCATAAAAGTAGTTTTATGTTACAAATTAAATGACTGTAAATTTAATTTTGTTTTGTACTAAATTAAACAATCGAACGTCGTTCGTGCATCTCATTGATGTAGTAATAGTCTTGGCGTTTTAAATTTAAAGTAATATTTCTGACAATTTAAATAAACAGTCCAACATTCTATTATTTTTGTCACCTCCACCATACTACACCAATGCATTCTCACCTATTTCTAGTGTCCAGGAACCTTAGGAATACTACATGAAGTCGATCACATTATAAATAGATTTTATTATTGCTACGTCCGTATTATGAAAAAGAATAAAATCATTACATTCGCTTATAAAAAGATGTGTCATAACATTATGCATTATGTTTCCCTGTGACCGCGTTTTTCTAACATTTATTTCAGACAAAACTTTCACAGTTCAAATAACTTAAACAAACAAATGACAAATAACTTTATGTATTCGAATCGCTCGAGTGTCGCTAGCGTCGCTTGCCAAGTGTTAACTTTTCTTTCCAGAATTCGGGTTGAAATTACACATCTCAAATTGTTGAAGCGTGCTCAAATGCTTAAATCATTCGAACTTCACACTTAAATAAATACAACTAAAAAGTTCTAATAACTTGTAAAAACATAAAGAAAAACATGTGGAAAGTTATAACTGAACAGTTCGAATCTTCAGTTAGATATGAACGTCTATAGCGGACTTAAAATAAATTGATTTGTTTTTATAGTATGAATGGTTGTTGTTTAGTTATTTTGTCATGAAACAAATGTTATATAAACACTCAATACATACGAGTATATAGGGAGATACCCTGATATCGATTTAAATTAAAATTATTCGCTAATCGATTCCTTCCGGAAATGTATCTAATATTTACACATAATGTACACAATTTATACACAACGTACTACATTATGTAAAAAGATACTTACGATTAAAACTTACCAAAATAAATCGGATGAATGAAGAATGGAATTAAAACGATAATTTATAATATGAGAGTGTTTTAATAAATAGGTAATGTAAAAAAATAACATCTTTGAACTACATTAATTTCTACAATGACATCGAAAAATATAAACAGACAAAAAAAATCATAGATGAAAGCTGAAAAGTACATAATTTCATTGCATATTACAAAGAAAACTCCACTAAAGATTTCATAATATAAAAAACACTTTTGTCAAAGTACAGCTACAAAGTAAAGCTACATTAAATAGTATACGGCCAGGTAAAAGACAATAATAATACTAAAGTTATTAATTTAATGAGCCAAGGTTTCAATACTGAGTGTTAATGAGCAAGTCGGACCTAGATATAAATTAAATGCATTAGCATTGGTGTCATAGAACTATATCTTAGAATTTAGAAATATTAAAAAGTACGTTCCAATTTTTTTTTTATTAATTCTAATTAAATTTTATTTGTGCTATCCAAATAAAGTTTTACAGTTTTAGTTATAATTTAATGGAAAACTACTTCTATAGTTGGCACGTTATCAAAAGTATAGGAAACCAGTAAGTGGTAACATAGAGTATATTATATTTTTTATAAAAAAAAACTATGCACAAAGCAATAAAATAAAAAAAACGAGTGGTTGGAATATTGTTATCATTCTCTAATAATATTTTTGTTGCATTTAAAAATAATTATTAAAAGCAAAGAATGGTGACTAGCTATGAATTTGCTCATCCAAAATATTCACAATGTACTCATGGTTAGAAATATTATAACATTTTTAAATTCCGTCTAGGCCAGAATTTTATTTTCTAGGCCACATATACATACACGTTTTATACACTGATGTATATTTTAAAATTAATATTTTATCCCTTGTCTAAACGTTCCTTTTCCACTCATCGTCACTTTAACTTCATTCTCTCATTTTTAATATTGAATATAAACTGACTTAAAAATACCACAACCAAACATCTTAACCAATATTAAATTTACTGAACACAAACATATTATTCAAGCAACCTGGGAGCATCTAAATTAAAAATAAAAAAAAACATTAATAAAGTAACCAGCTCACTAGTTTAAAAAATTGTGCACTGTACATTGAGATATCAACCGTTGATTTCCCTTTTAACCTAATATTAACTCTATTCTATATTTTTACTCAGTCGCTTTATCACTCTATTAATGTCTAAATTTCCATTTTATGTACTATCTTGACGCCGTCGTCAGATATCGTTAGCGTCTCCCACGTAACCCTCATCGGGGCTTTCTGAACAGATATCAGATGCACATTTAGCATTCGACACTTGTGGTAGGGGCTTAAGAACACTTTCACTATTGTCCACTGGAATACGTGCATCAGTTGTTTGAGTATCTACACATCTAGTCTCCACCTGGTAGCATCTACCGGGAGCTTCCGCCACACCCATTGGAACCATCACAGCACACGTTCCTTTTGGACTTACCCAAGAAGTGCATGGTTCTTGATTACAGCATGGTATAGGTTCAGTTTTGTACCCCTCAGGGGGCGACGGAACAAATTCCTCATTATAATACACTGTACCATTTCCAACGAACGCTATCTGCCGGTTCCTCGGTACTGGATAACCTTCGAGAGTTCGTCTCACATTATTTGCATTAAATACTTCGAAATTAGCACAAGTTGGAGCATTGGTGTTGAATTCATTATCCTTTGCAAATTTGCATGCCAGCTTTTGACCCTTGGGTCTATTGTGTGGCAATGTCTGATAAAAGGGTCCGATTACAGAATAATTAGACATAATTGGAGTACGACAAGGGTGTTTTGGAAGACCATAATCGTAAGGATAGCCTTCACTGTCTAAAAAGCATCCGGGATTTAAATGTACGTCGGCAGAATGTTGATATAAAGCATTTTGTGGCATACTCATGCCGTTTATGTTTTGTTGATCTTGCCAAGTCACTTGTCGGGGCGCTGCAGTCGTCGTAAACGCTGTTTCCTCTTCAAAAGTATCATTTGCTGTTTGTGTTTTATAAACAGACATCGCCGCGTTCTCATTTTGCGTGTTGTTAGCGACAGTTTCTGCATCACTAATTAGGTCAGGATTTCTGTCTGCAAAGCCTTTCATGTTATTGCTTTGATACGTATCGCTAGGCTCGTAATCACGGTTCGACTGCACGGTGTAATGTAAAGCGTGATGGGAATGAGCATTTACTATTAAACTTCCATTATTTTTGGGTAAAGATCCATTGCTTCTGCTTGAAGGTAACATCTGATTACATAATGCTACGTCTTTACCGCTCTCTTTCTTCTTTCTGCTTCTTGTGTCTGTCTTGAACTTTAATAGTACTACAGCTATGATCGCTATCAATAACACTATAATCACAAATACCACCGTGATAATAACTACTAAATGTCTATGCGGAAATGTTACCACAATAACAACCGGCTCTTCCTTAACGAGTATTTTCAATGTATAGTTCGCTCTAGTTCGTCCGGCTGAGTTTTCAGCAATACAAGAATATGTTCCGTTATCATCGCTACCTATGTTATAAATGTATAATTCACTTTTCTTGTCCTCATTCCCAGTCTCCACATAAAATACATGATGTGGATCCATTGAATAAGTGGAATAGTTACGTATTATTTGGCCCTGGTACAGCCATTGGAGTTTCGCTTCGGGCACTGCCCTAACAAAACATTCAAGAGTGACATTATTACCAGACATTGTTTCAATAAATATTGATGCAGGTGTCAATTTCGGCAAACACGCTAAATCAAATCTGGCAATACTTGTGATGGTACGATTTCTTAATCGCTCGGGCTGCGAACAAATCGGTTCAATAACGTGAGGCATGTTAAAATTTAATAACCATTTATGCAAGTCTCTTATATGGCAGTCGCAGTTCCAATTATTATTGTACAGATCTATACCTCGCAAGGTGTCCGGAAAGATGTTTTCTCCTTGAATATTCGATAGCCTGTTACCATTTAGCCTCAACCATTCTAAATGTTTTAATCCAGAGAAAGCTTCTATTTCTACAGTTTCAATCTTGCAACCTATCATTTCTAAAGTATTCAAATATGATAAATGTTGGAAACAATGCGTTCTAATAACTGTTATAGGATTATTATTCATAGACAGTCTCATTAAAGTTGGAAAATAAATAAAATTCGGTGACGGTATCACTGTCAGATAGTTATTAGATAAATCTAATTCAACTAAATTTGCGAGGCCTTTAAACGCATGGCTGTCAATCTTTTGTAAACGACATCTTTGTAAATAAATTTTTTGCAAGTCTAGCAATCCGAGTTTGTGAAATGTTTCCTTTTGCAAAATCTGCAGATCATTTCCTGTGAAATCCAAAACTTGCGTTTCTGAATCTAACGAGTAAGGTATTGATTTTAGGTCTTTTTCCGTGCACTCAACGTATCTTTTGCCATTCTTCCACTTGCAGACGCATTGCGACGGACACGCTATTGCCGGGAGCAGGATACACGTGGTACACAGGGCTAACAGCCTCACGTCTACGGACCTTTTGATCTTCATCTTGCCTCAAGGCATACGTATCTTAATAAAAACTGCGAGCATTATCTGAAACAAAGATAACAGCACGGTTAAAAATATTCACTCACATTTAAAATATTTTTTTTATATACTACTTCAGATTAAACGTCTTCAATGGGAAAAGAAGACCGAACAATGTGTGGATGGTCTGTTAAAGCAGAACATACTGTACAGGACTTCTGTAGGGACAAGGGAAAAATGATGATAAATGAAATGCAGACCTTATGTTTTGAATATTACTTATGTATATGAAGCGTTCACGTAATGAAACAATACGTAAGTTGATATAGGTCTTCAATATTCTTTGTGAGTTCCTTAACATTGCTTCTTTCAGCGAAAACTTAAATAATGTATACCGCAATGCATTATTTATGGGAGCCGAAGCCGAGCGGTTCGGCTGTTTCATATTACCTTAGCGTATTTGTTGTGTTTTGTTAGTTTTTGGGTCACCGACATCGCGCACGCGGGTCGCAAATGAAAAGCAATAAGTGAAGCCTTTTTCTTCAATAGAAATTCACGACTAAGAACGTTTTATTTTAAACTAATTTAATACTCATAAGAAAAAACGAAGCGGACAGTTTAAGATTGGTCCAATAGTCGGCCATATGAGTATATGCCATAAAGGCTCAGTACTTTATTTTGGCTTTAAATTATAATTTAAAGTAAAATGAGCTTTAAATTTTCAATTTATTTTTTCTACAGCGATTTGCTCCGTGCCCTGCAGTAAGGAAACGCAGCGCAAGGAAGCGACCGGCCAAGATTAATATTAATCAAATGCTAGCGGCTGCCAGCGCTGCCGTGACTCGGCAAACCCCCCACTATTATAACGACACGACTTGAGTTTTATCACATTATCAATTAAAAATTTTACATATATTAGTAACTTTTAAGGTAATTAGAGTGAATGTGATGGATTACGTCAAAGATACTATGCGTAAGGAAGTATTGAATTCAGATACAACGTAATTTTTTTTTAGATTAGTTTTCTTGAACAAAATTAATTGACATATAAGTTGAAGTAAGTAATTTACGCAACCAATGATTACTACTATATTAGAAATTGTACATACATATCGCATCAGCAGATTAAAGTCTTTGAGATAATCATTGTTTTTTTTTTATTTTAAATTGTTTATTTACTTCAGCTTTTGTAAATATGTCCACGTCCAAAAAAACGTTGTGGCTATTAGTCGTTCACGCAGTGCGACTCTCATCAATTAGTCTTCACACGTAACTTGTTAATCCAGGATAATAAAACGGCACTCGATTACCAGAACGAATGGAACGTCCGACCTTTTTAATTATAAATAAAACGGACCCGATCCAGAAACCTTACGAAATATTGCAATGGTGAAAATGGGCAGTTAATTTAAAACCTCGTTTGTCCACTTTGAATCTCGGCTAAATGATTGGATATGTGAAATCGGTTGTACCAACACTGATTATTCGTTTACTAGTCGTTTTGTTCTGTTACACCTTTTTAAAGATAATCGTATTATTACTGTAGGGAGCGTTGTATAATGAGTTTAAATTTTTGCTCTATAATTCACGGAAGAAAATGTAAATTAGTAAAATTTCGCAAACCTAAAGGTTTTTCCTTCAAGCAACGATCATATGATAATCGTTTTGATACGTAAAGTAATATTATAGAGAATTACCCGTGTGGTTTCTCCCTAATTCCTTAAATTCTTCTTACAGTCACCTGTAGAGTTAAAGACGTTAGAGTTATGTTACTGTAATAATGCCGTAATCACAGGACTGATCGTAATATAAGTTTATTAAAATTGTTAACAATTGTAAAAGCTTTCAAAAATCCTTTACTAAATATATCGAGTTATTTGGCTTTCCCGTACTTTCCATTTAGCTCTTTCAAGCTGTTTTACACAGTAAGATGTATGTAACTATGTATGTATATAAATATATACAAAGTTTCCTCCACATTGTGATTTTTACATCCATTGGAATTGTGCCAAGATGAACATTAAGAAAATCTGTGCCTTAAAATCGCGAAAGATTTATTTTCAATACAAATATACTGGGAGACCTAGTAAGTAAAAACATATTTTCTTTCTTGTCATATAAGTCAATTTACTTCATAATCAAAATAATGGTTTACGTAATAATACCGTGGGTATAACAAAGTAGTAAAATAATCAAAGTTATTCGATGCGTAAAAAAACTAAAGCGATTGCTAATAAAATTTATTGCCAGGGAATCTCGAGTCACGAATTAGGCTTAATAAATTCGAATTTGCTTGAAACATTCCGTCGAATAGAAGTCGATAAGTCAAAGCCGTCGGGGAGCCGGCGAGTCGGAGCGAGGCCGCCAACTCGCTGGATTGGCTCGAATTCATCTTCGTTTCAGCAAGCACCCCGATGGGTAATTCAAACTTTACCAACTTTCTAAGGAGCATCATTGAACATTCAAAGTTACCTGCGGAAGGGACTTGCCTTTTGAATTTTAATATCCTAACCTAGTTTGTTACATGTTTAGTTTAAACACGCGATAAAGCTAACCTATAAACTGAATTATGTGATCCGATAATTAATTTTCTGTAAAGTTAAGCACTTATTAATTATTAAATTTCTTTCGTAACATTCTTCAATACTGTTTTTGTAACAAAATATGTCCAATATCTATCGGACGACGTAAAAATTATACATATACGAATAAACTACTAAATTATTATTATTAACTAGCTTTAGACTGCGACATCGACCGCGTGGAATTAAAAAAAATACAAAAGTAAATAGCCCATGTGTTTTGCGAATTTCATCGAGATCGGTTCAGCTGTTTAGGCTACAAACTCCAACAAACATCCATCCATCTAAACTTTTGCATTTATAATATTAGGAAGAAAACCCCTAACCTAATAACAAGGAAACATTGTTTCTTGTTTCACTCGATTGTTAAAATAATCAAACCACATCCCTATCACTTTCTAATGATTACAAATGCTAACAAAAGTAAAGTAAACGTAATTACATCCATATTGTAATAATATTTGGTTTGGATAAATGTTTATTTAAGTATTATTTTTAAGTTCAACTAAGTGTACTTTTAATTTTTGTTGTGTTAATGTTTGTGAGTTATTATCATCATGTTAAGGAAAAAAACTTCTTACCGAAATAAAGTGACGTATTTAAGAATTTTAATTCCTTACTCTTTCAAGAAGATATATACCATCATCAAGCATTTTTAGGCTCGGTGAAACATTAAATCTAAATGTTTTCGTCCAATAAAGGCACACGCTGAACTACACGTGTGTGTGTGTGTGACAAAGGTTTTTGTCGTCAAATATCCTGGCTGCGTCTTCCCTTTATTTCCATTCTGTTTGACTGCAGACTTCGTTATAGTGATTTTACTTGCTAATCCGACGGTCCGCAAACCTTATTTGTGCGATTTTATTCAGCGCAAGATACAAACTTTGTTTTTTTTTTCCTGCCATTTTGCTGTCGTACTGTTTCTATTAAGTTTAAAAGGATATTTCTTTCCGTACGCTTTTAGCGAGTTTTAACGAATAGTTTTCCTCGCAGTATTTTCTTTGGACGTTGAATCAATATAATTACTGGAAAAGTCCGTTGTTTATTCAATTACTTTGCTGCTTTTCTATTTTATACGATTGAAAAGTTGTTTTAAACAGAAGGGACGAATAAATACACGAATTGCACTTCTACTAGTGTGTCATGAAAAATATATAAAGAATGCTGAATTATAGTAACAAAAAACAGAGTTTTATTTTCATTAAACCACACATGTAAAAAACATCATGATCCATCCCCGTCCTTCTCCTACTCCTATAGGGTCGTTGCACCAGGTTTGCATCCTTTAGATTAATCTATCTTCCATCATCTGTCATCACTCCCTTCTCAATCATGTCACCCTTCACGCAATTCATCCATCTCTTTTTAAGCCTACCTCTACCAGTGTAACTTGACGTATCACTGTGACTTACAAAATGTTACTAATGTTACGGTAAAAACACAAACGCCTATACAGGTAAGGAAATTCACTTTTTCTGTATATCGTAAAAGTTTAAGTATCTATTTGCGCTCTTTGTTTCAAGTCTTACAATACTATTCCATAACAGCTTGTATAATATTTAAGCGTAATTCAATGAAGACTAAGTGTATATTGTCGTTCGTAAACGCTGGAGCTCTATTTATATGCATCGTTTATCTCAGCCTAACAGTCGCCCCCGGTCGCAGCTGGATAAATAACTTAGCTAATTTCATTCTTGCTTGCTCCTGTCTGGACCTACTGTTTACATATTATTTATGCTTTACCGTATATTATGTTTAAATGATTTTAGGCTGTGTTAACATAACTTTATCATTAATTATTTACAGCTTGTCTAAAGCTACATAATTAAGTATTCAGTTTCTAAATTATGAAGTAAAAATATTTTAGTAACACTTAACACTAATTTGGATCATGAGAAATAAATCCGCACTCAAGTTTATTTTAAAAGCAATTTCATAATCTCTTCGGAAGTATTACATAATTATGAAGTAACTAATTTTCTTAACCCCATTTTTGTGACGTCACACAGCGGGACGTCCGCCTTTTGTTGTCGATGTCTCGCAAATGAGGACGAAGCATTTTGCTTCCTTCATTATCTGTCCGTCAAAGGGGATGAAAAATTTGCCTTCGCCTATTTGCTAGAAATTTAATATGGACAACCTTACAACAGGGACCATAGCCAAGTAGCTAAGTAAATCGTGTTTCTTTATAAGTCATGAGAGTATTGATTTGTAAAATATTTTAAATACCTACGAAACAAATGAAAAATCATTCGTGTAACTACATATGTGCTACGCGACCAATTAATTACCAATGAATCTTATTCACAATAATACCAAAGCTTTTATAACTTGGTTGAATAAATAAAAGTAAAACTTAATTTACCATTTGTGACCGGCAGCTACGATATTTTGTTTCAATTCACGCAATACGTTTATTTCTACCAATGACTTTATAAACACGGTCCAGGGAACTTATAACATTTTTATTACGTGCCAGCTGTTTGTTGAAATTAATTAAAGGAATCGAGGCTAAAGCTTTACTTAAAGCTTTAGTCGAATATGAAATTTAATGCTTCGGTTAATATTTTTGTGGAGTGCTCTTTTTCACGTTTTTCAGGTAACGAACAGCGCTTTAAACAGGCTCGTTCTCCGCTAAGCGTGCAAATGTGACATGTGAATTATTTCATTTTCGTGCTACGCTCCCAACGAGGTTATGAATTACACATGCTTTATTCTGTGTCTCTATTAACATTTTTAAAACAAAATAATAATTTATTCGTTGATGCTGTTTTTTAGGGAAATTGTTATTAAGTTTTCATGTATTTTATATTCACACATACAAAGGTTTATAATAAATTTGTTGTTTTCTAAAAGTATTAACTTACAAGTACGAACTATTTGAAAAAAAAAAGCTTTAGATTTTGAAACATTTTCATTTCAGCATAAAAAGGACTTGAAGCGTAAAAGTTTTGGTCTTCAAGAGTTAAACTACTAGGTTATACGACTTCAGGTTTTCGGTAACTGTTAATTTTAGACATTTTCTAACTTAAATTCGAAATGCAAAGAAAACTCGATAACCTTTTATTATACGATTATAAGTGATTCTTCTACAAATAAGTAATTGTTTTCATAAATAAAGAACTCTGTAAATAACTGAAAGGTATGAAGTATAGTTTTTGTAACCGTTGCAAAATATACTCGTGAACGAATGGATGTGCCACTAAGCATTCCCCAATATGTATGCACGCACGCCTTTATGTGTTATTTGCATACGGGGTCACTCCGCCGCCGCCGCCGCCGCTGCCTGGCCAAACATCATAATTCGAAATGGCGCCTGTCCAATTCATAAATCCCGTTCGAATGTGACTAAGATTTTAACTTGCACAGAGTAAATATTTTGCGGAAATGAATACTATTCTTACGCTTCTACTTTTATATATTCTTTTTTGTAGTTTCAGTAGAGTAAGCTACAAATTAAAGACTGGTTATTAAGTTTTAAAGTAACCATTTCATGAAAATTAACCCACCTGTATTGTTACAAGTCAACAAAAAATGCCCAGTTTAATCTCATTATGCTGATATGTAAGAAAATATCACAATAATCAGAAGTTAGAAGCAAACGTCATATCTAAAAGTATCTTTCGGTACGATAAATAAAACAGTCAAGTACTGCTCAAATACGATGTTGCGTACAAAACCATCACATCAGCAAACACATTGTATGATGGAGCAAAACGATAGAGGGCGTGCGAAAAATATTCAACTCAATTACACTCAAATCGTAATCCTTTGCAAAGGGACGGCTGTTTGCAGGCAATGGACACGCGTCCCCTCCACTTCCCCAGTCTCGCACGTGGCTGCAAACTGGAACATTACAGCACAAAGCCCGAGAATTGGGTCCCACTATTATGACACCGCTAGACTCTAAGCTCTTTACCAAATGACCCTTGAAATTGATGCATTTTAATCCCCCGGGCGCGAAAAGGAGGGCGTTTGGTAATTATGCACTTACGCCCTTGTTTTGTTCACTGGTTCTAATACTAAAAGTGCATATTAACAATTCAAAATTGCACACTTGGTATCGACGATTTATGAGAAATGTAATTGTAAGGTGATTTGATATTAAAAGGTTGTTATAATACTTTTTCTGAAACATAAAATAGAAAACACTAAAATGAGGCCATGAAAAGTAGCCTAAAGTTCCACGTAAAGAAACAATAGGGAATCTGTTGTAGTCCACTCTCAGCTCAACTTTATATTACACAAATTTCAAATGTTTAGTTACAACTAATAATTCAATCTGTATCTGATTTGTTATGTTTTAATCCATAGACGTATAGGATTTTAATAAAAAACAAAATCTCCTTATCAAGAAAATCTTCTAAAAGTGAAAAACTAAAAATTAATATTTTAATTTCTACATTTATAGATAATTAACGAATTTATTTTAATTTACAAGAACAATTGATTGTATGATCAAATAATTTATCATTAAAGTTTAGGTATTATTGAAAAACAGACAAATATCATCCCGTTCATGAAAGCCGAGTTATGCTTCACCTTCATTATCGCTGTATCAATAAACTGTTGTAAAATGTTACTTCAACTAAAATTGTATTAAAGATAAATGATACACGATGTTATCCCAACATTGTTTCATTAGCGTTGGAAACGTTCGTCGGTTTACAAAAGTCAACATAAGTTACGTAATTTACCAACCACTTTAATATAACAATATACGAGTAAATACATGAATTGTGACATTGAGACATGATAGTGTCCATTACAAGCTATTAATTATTACTGAGTAGTGTTTAAGCTGTGCAGTGACACTTGTTAAGCATAATTAAGCTGCACTGAAAATTTATGACTATACTCGTAATAATGTTGTAAAAATATATTATTTATTAAATCATGTGTTAACACAATAATTTACGCTGAACTTATTGTCTTACTAAATATTGTTAAATCGATGAAATTAAGTTATAATTTTTATGTAATTATTAGCGAAATCTCACGTACAAGGATTTTAAAAATGTTGTAAAGATTTTAACCACACTTTATGCGACATAATCCAACGCAAAACTTTTTAAAGAATTAAAAGCATTTTAATTACTGTTAAAATAAAATAAAAACTTGCCAGATTATTCTATAAATTAATTCACAAAGGTTAAGGTAAAAGTTTTTATTCTCGTTTGTTTTGAAAAAGTTTTTTAGTATAGCTAAGAATGAAATTCCCATTATGATTTGTTACAAATCTAACAATAATTCTCTACCTCTCGCCGTGTGCTCTTAAATTAGCGCAAAAAATAATTAACGAAATGACTTCTCTAAAACAATAGGAAAAAGTAAACTCACCGTAAAGCATCGCGATGAGTCCACTTAAAAAAATCCCAGTTGTACATACACTATAATTATTCCCGAAAAATCACTTGCGACACTTGCACACAGACACGCTACATTCGAAAAAGCACTCGAAGCACTTGTTTTTCGAGTATTCTGTAGGCAACCATTTGTGTTGGCACTGGAGGGGCCGGGGAGCGAGACGACAGTCTGCGGCGGGGGTTGAAGTTGACTGAAGGGGTGCGCGGGTCGCACGGGGCGCGGGACGAGGGGTGCGCGCCCCGCGCAGGCGGGCGGCCAGCCCTGAACCGCTATCGGACGCAATTTTATTTTTCTGTTTTCGAATTGCCCACTTATCTCTGCTGATGCAGACTGTACATTGTAAAGGCACAATTAGAATGTCGTCGCCGTTGCTGACTTGATTGAATTTAAAAAAATACAAAAAGAGTTTTGCTACGTTCACCGTTAGCATTGTGTGCCGAGCTCGAGTTTACAAAACGTATATTAAAGTTCAGCCTCTGAACAGTGACTATTTTTTATTTGTTATTTAAGTACACAAAAGTGTAGTTACATTTTACATCTCGTTGTCTTGTTAAGGAACCATTTTGAGTTAACTCAAGTGCATTTTAATCAGGGTAAATAATTAATATCGTCTTTCCAAAAATCTTAATGATAATCTCATTATATAAGCTTCTAAATTGTCATTAAGAGTTCTTGTATCAAGTTCGATCAAAGTGTTTCAGCGGAGTCGCAGCAGTCGCTCGGGGAAAGGCTTTTAAAAGTTACTCTTGATCTTAGCGCCACAAAGAATTTGTCGCACCTCGTCAGCTGCGAACTTTGGCGCGGGATTCATTAGCGAGCATGACAGCCTCTCAGACTCACTTATATATGTATACGAGCTATACTCTAAGTTACTTAAACTTAGTAAGTTAAATTTGTTTGTTTGACGATGATTATGAAATTTAGTA
This sequence comes from Papilio protenor, assembly GCA_029286645.1. NCBI lineage: Eukaryota > Metazoa > Arthropoda > Insecta > Lepidoptera > Papilionidae > Papilio > Papilio protenor. The sequence continues at coordinate 319,111 of JAGSMZ010000061.1, read as the reverse complement.
GACACATTGTTATAGGAATATAAAAGGATTTTATCATGATATTATTATATGAGCTGTCGCCCGAAAACTGCGTTAGCGCAAATTTGGATCACCCGTTACGCCATTTGGACAGCGCGGAATTTAAAAAAAAAGCCTATAATATGCCTATCCATGTCAGCTACCCTCCAGTGAAAGTCCCGTCGGAATCGGCCTAGCCGTTTCGGAGATTACCCGGAACAAACGCGGCTTACGGACAGACAGACAGACAAACAAAATTTTTAGACGCGATTTTTGTTATCAGCAACGCAAATACATTATCTTCCCGAAATCTGATTTCTTTTGATATTACAAACAGATACTACAATTTTATTATATGTATAAAAGATATAGATAGATATAGATGTTTAATATTTTATTATTATTTTCATCATACAGAGGATAGATTGGTACAAAGTTTGTTGACTATACATTCATAAGTTATAATATATTTATTAAACTGAATGAAAAGTTAAATTAACTCTACTTCTTATGTATGTAAATACAAGTATTTATAATAAAACTTTTCTTATTAAACTTTAACTATAAAATCTGTAAAACACACACGTATTCAGGTACCTAATGAAATAGTTTGTGGTACACTTAGAGCTTACAAAGCTTTAGCAGAAACTTCAAATGTGGTGCAACTAAAAAGCTTTCTCATTAAGCTTCTGTATCCATTGAAGAAGTGGCATAAAACTGTTTGAAACGAACTCGATGTTTTTCAGACGTTTCAATTGGTTGTGCGGAGCCGGCGCTTTTGAAATCCATCCTTTTTGATCGATTACGCTTTCCTCTGCGCTTCAACAACAGATTTTTACAATCCAGTCACGTCTCTCAGTTTGCACAGGAAGCCGCTCAAAGATATCAACCCTGTTTGTTTATTAATGACTCGTTTTATATTTTCATCTATTTCTGCTTTGAAGTTACAAGAATTCTTTCTTTGATTACTGTAGCACTAGGTGATTCTCAAAAAACGCTCAAAATATAAGTCATCTCTTTTCTTCTTTAGTAATTCTTTACCTTAAAATTATGTATAGTTAGTTTACATTAAACACGTCAGTCTATCAAGATTTGACAAGATTCAAGCACTGTTGATCGTAATGCGACCAAAAAGTTGGTACGTAACAATAAAATCTACTTCCCATGTTTAATTTGTCGTTTGAATAGTATTTATTATCAAATTATCGAATGTTGGAAGATAAACTTTTACATTGAATGGGATATTCCAAAGTAAATGTAAGAAGGGGAATCTCGGAAGCCGGGCCGAAATGTTCTCTGTTCGGAATGAAAGTCTATTGTAGCGCATCGCGTGGGCCAGGGAAGTTGTTAGTGTTGTAGGGTGAACAAGTTTTATAAAGAAAAAATGTTATTATTTACGAAACTATAATAAGCTTCATAACAAAGTGGATAGTAAATGTTTGAAATTAGTTGATCTAATATTCTGTTAATTGATTGATTCCAACAATTAGCATTATGTATTCTGTTATGCAATAAATATTGGATTTATTTAGGTACTTTAATAGGAATTTTCTAATTCATCCTTTCACAGACATTTAAAGGGATTTCTAGGAATAATTTTATTAGCGTTAAGAACTTAACAACTATATTTCAGGTATCTTCTTTCTGAGAACTTATGTTTTATCTATTTGTCAGTAAGCAAAAGATGTGTCTCAAAATAAATACATAGCATGGACACTGTAATGTGGGTATGATTAAAACGTTGGAAGGGAAGCTCCATCAGATTAGGGTGGCACAATGGCCGCGAGGGGGCGCTGATGCACGCCGGCTTCCCTAACGATCTCATATCATAATTTGTACAATTTCTACGAGCATTGTCAGTTATAAAGTAATCTGAAAGAATGCAATGAATAAGTGGAAATACATTATGTGATTTAAGTAACAATGTGGTACAATTGTTATGTGTTTTGATGTGATAAGTGTAGTGTATAGTAACGCTGGTGTCTACTGTCATGCCAGCATGCCTGCAAGGTAGTCCTATCCGAGTTCGAAGTGAAATGAGCATATCTTTTTATGTAATTTGCACTTTGAATTCCATTGTATTACTTACTCTAAGGGCTTAATACTACAACGACATTTAATATAACAATATCTATAATGAGGCTACGCTTAAACTCCAGATTCCATTAAAAATTTGGTCACCGACAGATTGTAACCGACGCTTACGAAACAATGTGTTTGATATTCTTTTCAGAAATTCGTCCGTAAATGTCATTTAAACGGGTCCGTTAGTTTAATAAAGTTATAAATAAAATTATATCTTGTAGGATGTATATACAAGTCACATATTCCAATTGCAAACTTAAACAAGAACTCACGAATTTCCACTACGTTTTCTTATCGTCGTACAACATTCGAGCAGACACAAGTTTGCAAACTTGTGTATACCCAATTAGTCGTATTATTTACATTCAAAGACACACACAGACAGTTTAGAGTGTATGTAAAACACTAATATACAACTTTCATCTTGAATCTATTGGATACATTACACTATGTTTATGAACAAACAACAGTTTATTAATCACTAACTTACGCGACTGCGTCTGCGCCTAATTAAAAAAAAAAGAAAAGTAAGTAGCCTATGTGTTCTTCCAGTCTACCCTCAACATCTATGCCAAATTTCATCGAGATCCATTCAGCTTTTTAGGCTGCAAACTCTAACAAACATCCATACATCTCAACTTTCGCTTTATAATATTAGTATGATTTAAATTGAAATAACAGTTAATATTACTATAGTAAATAATTATATCGATGTCAAGTAAAGGCCACTGGAGCTCCGCAGTGGTGCTTAGTCAAGGGGCCGCTAATTTAAATAAAAACTCCGCTGCCATTAAAACTTGTACAAAAGTAAATGTCTACAGGAGTCTCATTAATTTTTTCAAGATGTAACAATGTTTGTCGTTTGTTCTTCTTGTTTTTAACTAAAGAAGCAAGAATAAATTAGATATACATTTTTATTAAGCATAAAAGTCTCATTTAAATTAATAATTAGTTAATAAATTAGTTTTTTTTTTTTATTTTGACTATAGTTAATAGAAATTACTTAAGTTTATAAATAAGTTAACGAATTACTACCTTACTAATTAACTTTCTAATTGAAAAATATACTGTCACTACGATTTTGTCAAAATTTATGATAACTGTAACATTTTCAAGAGTGTTATCACCATAGCGCATCAATATTTTTTCAGGGTTTTTATTATATCTAAAAAGAAACAGTAACTGAAAGAGATTAATAAAACGTGAACAAAAGCACCAAAAATCTCACGCAGCAAAATAAGGAAATTGCAATGGAAACTAAAACAATGCTAAAAGAGAAAACAATCAAGAAACAAATTCTGTACATTTTTCTTTTAAGGTAGCGTTCCTTTGTTTTTATTGTATTTCGTTTTTGTATTGTTTTAAAGGGGTTCGTTTACTCTTATAAAAACAGTACGTTTTCAACTATGCACAAATTTTATTTGCAATAAAACAACTCCTACAGCCCAACATCGTTATTGTACTATGGTAAAAAAGAAAAAACATCCATTTCATTTGAAAACCAAAAAAGTATAATAGTTCAAAAACCAAGTCAATATTTTACCGAAAATCTTAAAATTTTGTCATTGCTTAACTGTGCAGCAACAAATACATTAAGTATAAAAGACGGCTCCAAAAAAACTAAAGCCAACATTTCTTGCGCAGAGCCATCTGGTGACAGACAAAAGACTTCCACGACCGCAATCGACGAAAAAGTACGTCATGAAGCAATTAGAAGGAACATCCAGCTCAAGCAACTATTAGCTTTCAAATTGTCTGGCTTCACTCCAATTCTGAGACGAGGCGCTGTGAAAAGAATTAAACACTATTACAGCGTTTTCCTTAAAGAAGCGTCAGTATTAACTGCAATTACTTTTATCTTCGCGTATACGATAATAATTAAGATTTTTTCATATTTGCAAACTTTAGACATTTTCCGCACTTGGGTTTCCACTATATATTATAATTTTTATTATTACAAATATTTTATAGAATTATTAACATGTACATCTATGGTAGGTACAAAATAATGAAGTGACAAACAATAATAAAATAAATAAATTCCAAACTGCAGTCAAACGCAGAGATGTAGTCGAGAATTGAATTTAACCTGCGTCTAGACTTCAGACGTTTAATTTGAAGGGTGAACTTGTTGGGGATCAGACGAATGAAATTAGAAAACGTTTCACACAATTTAATGGTCTCACGATTGATTTAAAGCGCACTGTTACTGGCGTCCCTGAATACTTTTTATTTCAAAGATGTTTTTATATTTATTAGCATCAATACGTATTGATATGATGAAGTAAAAGCAATGAATAAATATAGATAATTCAAACAGCATTTAACAAATAATTACACACAATCATAACTTTGACTTTCGACTCTTAATTCAATCTAATTACATTTATAATTTTCTTCTCAACTACTAAACAACTGTATAAAACAAAAAAAAAACAGTTATTAGTTAACTCCACTACTCAAGACGCTGCAGTTTCCCGACATCGCCTTCGATAAATCGATCTCCGTTTCTAATTTATTCCATCCGCCTTATCCTGCAAGCGATTAATTAAATACTCCCCTTTTATTTAAAACACAATGTGACAGTGGTTATTCATTAGCTATGTGACTTTTACATGATTTGTACATTAAAATGTATTTGTCTTCACCAACAATGTTAATGGGTCGGCATTTGTCACTTTGGCTCCATTAATTTAGGATAATACTAGCTTTCGCCCGCGACTCCGCCCGCGTGGAATTAAATAAACAAAAGTGAGTAGCCTATGTGTTCTTCCAGACTATCTTCTAGGTCTAGGCCAAATTTCATCGAGATCCGTTGAGCCGTTTAGGCTACAAACTCTAACAAACGTCCATCTAAACTTTCGCATTTATAATATTAGTAAGAAGTGAGATGGTAAGATTGTAATTCTTTTCATTGACGACAAGTTCCGTTTCATTCAGTTGTTTCATAGATGGCGCTGTTATTGTATCCCTTAATAATGTTTTGTTATTAATACACTTTAAAGAATAAACTTGAAACATATTTAAACGAAATGTTTTGAGTTATTTAGGGAACCGTATAAAATGTATTATCTACAATGTAATTCCTCAAAAGCTTTTAGAATAAATGAAGTATTTTAGACCCCAAATGTATTTAATCCTCGTCGGCAACCTTAATTCTCTCCGTTTTAGCTCACAGCGGTGTTTTGCTCGTCCTGATTCTAATCTGTCTTAACTCCTGCTTACACGGTTATGCTTTACAGTTGTTTTAATTTAGTTCTCTATTTTGTATAAAATTTGTTTTCGTTCTCTGACGTTTAATTTAACAGACGTAGTAGTTCAAATTGTATGCTTATTTTACTTGTCATCTCAGTCCAACAAAATGTATACGTCAGAAATGACTAAGTTACAAGTACTTGACTTCCAACAAATTTACTATATCTTTAACTTTTTCTCTACCGAATGTAACAAGTCCGGAGGTGACAGGTCTGGGCGTGGTGAGATGTTAATGCCCACGTCTCTAGCGCCATCTATTACAGGTACAGACAACCTAAGTCTCTGAAACCTATTTTTCAACAGAGCTTATGTCGGAGGTAGCATGTGACACGACTTTGTAGATGTAAAACTAGCCAATGTTAAAACATACGAAACTGGTTATAGAAACATCAAATTCACCGGTAAGTTTTAGTTTAAACTAGCTGTTCCCGTGCGGCTTCATACACATGAAATAATGAAAATTTTATTTTATTGTTAACATTTGTCAAATTATCAAGAGCAAATGTCAAAATGACGTGACATGACAAACCTTAGCAATCTTTCTTTTTTTATGTTGGGAGCAACTTATGGTCTCTTTCCCACATTAGGGTTTTTATCCAAAATATTTACCCCCTCAGTTTAATGGCGTGAAAATATATAGCCTAAAGCGTGACGTAAGTGTAGGGCTTTTTATTAAGAAAAGAATTATTCAAAAATATGCTGTAATTGCTGACATCTTAGGCAACAACGAGGTGTGTGTTTACGCTTTATTATAACAGTATAGATATAGATTATCGATATCGATATTGTATTGTTTATAGCATCATATCGTTATTGTCTATCTATAATGTCATTCTAACAGATATTTAATTAAATAGTTTTATACATGGAGCGTAAAAAACTGAGTCAAATTTATACGTTTTATTTTTAAAAAAGATCCGAGTTTTCGCTCTCACCAAAAGAAATTGTTTTCACGTTCGCACGTAAATTTATCCCACAAAAATATTCCGTCGATGAAAGTCAATAGAAGTTGCTCGAGGTGTTTATACATGCAAATAAAACACAAATATTTTTCATCGTTTCCATTTTTATATTTAAACGCCTTTAAAATATATCTTATTTTTCTTCATTCTTTAAAATTCATTTGACTTGAAAAAATCGAAAGTCTTAAAAACTATTGATAAAGAAACAAACAGTCTAGACGTAGTTGTCTACTTTGTCATGCTAAGATAAAATATTAGCTCGAAGTGCTAACTATAACTATATAGAAATTGTTCACATTTGTTCTAGTTTAATTAAACCTGTAAGCTACATAGAGTAGTGTTTGTTGGACAAACAGTAGCGCAATGTTAGATTAACCTTAAGTGGCCTATCGACGTTTGAGAGATTATTATAATATGTAAATACTCACGATTACTACGACGTTTCTGTCATTTATCAGTATATAAATTTGATGATGATGATGAAACAATTTTGCTTGGAAGTTAGATCGTGCGCACGCCTGAAACTAAACTATCGCACAACTGTTTAGTCTCGCTTTGAATCCTATGAGCTTATATGGAGATGCGATACAGTTAAATTAGCTGCGAAACAATCTACAATCGACATTTGCACAACATTTGTGAGATAGTTTAGTCAAAGGAATGCGACTGCTCTTTAGACTCACAATGTAAAGACATGTATTTTTATCAATATTTACATAGCACACAATAAAACAAAAGAAAAACTTCACAATTAAGACGAAGGTTTTGTTAAATACATTTTCACATAGAAAATCACAGGTCTGTGTTTCTCTTGTTGGATATACGAGCTAATTCTGGTACACGAGGTGTACATTAAAATAAATCTTAAAGCCTTCATTAGCCGTAATCCGTAGCGGTGCGATTACTTTGTACCGGAGCTTTAAGCTCCACATGATTAAAAGCTTCCTATAATTTACAACTAATACCACGTAATGCTCTGCAAAGTTAATCTCTACGAAGGATGAAATATTAGATATTTTCTTAATATTTCGAAAATTGAAGAAAACTCAACTTAAGTGAATTTCGTAAACTTATGCATATTTACTTAAAAATGAATATAATATTTCAGCGTACACCTTTCATTATAAACTAGGTTACAGGTGCCCGATATTTCAACTTGATTTTATTTCATGAAATTGAGATTTAACTCCTTTAGTTTCCTTACTTACTGGTTTTCAACATATTTTCCACGTCTACAAGTTATGTATTGGGTAGATATATTAGATTAGTTTTTATATTTGTACATAATTCTTATTCCCTAACGTTAATACTCTTGAAATCCATTAATTATTACGAAAGGTACATTTGTTATTCAAATTGGCAAAGGAAACAAACATTTACTCTCGACTTCTGAATTATGAATAACAAAATCTTATGGAAGTAACATTTACCTTAACAGAAATAAATTATATCAAAACTTGATTTGGATTTACTTAATTGCATTAGGACTTATTTATTACTAGCTTTCGCCCGCGACTCCGTCCGCGTAGTATTAAAAAAAGCAGCCTATGTGTTCTTCCAGACTATCCTCTATATCTATACCAAATTTCATCGATCTCCGTTCAGCCGTTTAGACTACAAACTCTAACAAACATCCATCCATCCATCTATCTAAACTTTCGCACTTATAATATTAGTACGAAGTATGATAAATATTTCTGATTTATCTTAATGTAATGCAATAGCTTAAAACAAATATGCAAAAATGAATTGTATTGTCTGACCAGGAATAAAAAACCTCTTACATTCTTGGTTGGTATATACATAATAACGCTATAGGATGAAAGTTATTAATATAATATTTATAACTGTAATTAGCGTTAGCAGATTACCGTTAATGGCCTAAATACAGATTATATTATGCGTAACAAATGTTCATTATAAACGTAATGCTGCATATAATCGGCGTGGAGATTGGAGTCATAATAACAAAGTGTTGAATGTAACAATGTCAGCCATTAAATTAATGTAGGCCGGTGTAACGAGCCGCGCGTTCTAAATGTCTGAAACATTTCTATTGTTTTATATCTGGATACTCTTGTTTGTCGGCCGTATACTGAAACGACATTTAAATATGAACACCGTCTTAAATGACAAGATTCCAAATTCTAAGACGCCTATCAGATTGTAACCGACGCTTACGAAGTGCTTAAGATTCGTTCCAGTGTTCGGCCAGTCACCATTTTCCAGCCTATTTATTTATATTTAAATTGTAAAAATTGCTGTATCAATTATTTATGATCTGTTGTTATGCTTGTGTTTTAACGTTGAGATATTTAATATTATTTGTGAAATATTAAAATCATAATACATTTGCTGGTAAATTCTTTTGCGGTCGGCTTTCACGAATTTATGGTATCAATGTTGTTTATTTTTAATTAAATATTTTATACAAGCTTTGCAATAATTCTAACATAATTTTTACAGTTTAAACTTTTTTAACGTTATAATAATGCTGAATAAAAATAGCTCATTATGATTCAATCGTACAACATAAAATAATATGAAACTCAAGGAAAACGTTTACTATCGTCGATATCAAGTAGTTAAAGTTTGTTTAAATAGAGATTGTTTTGTATTAATTGACCTTTAACAAACTATAGATAACCACTATGTAGTTTATTTGTGCACATACACAAAACGTACGATGCAACGTACACGTACACAAATTATAAACTAACACTAAAACAATACGAACAAAGAGAACACAAAGACAAAATGGCGGGCGAGAGAGCGAACGAACGAGGTGTCAGCACAGTGTAGCAGCGCGAGGCGACTGGTTGGCCGGCCGCGCAGCGCGGCGCATGATTTCGCAGCTCGGACGATTTGCGTCCGCGCCGCGGGCGGCGCTCTGCAGCGCGTTGAAATTGTATATATAAAATGTGCAGTGTGCGTGTCTGTTTGTATGTGTTATATATTATAATATTTTATTTTTGTGTGTTGTGTTTTGAGTGTGTGATGTTGTGAGTAATGAATGTGTGAATGCGTGTATGTAATATTATAAATAAATAATGAATAAATAAATAAATGTAGTGTAATATATAAATAGATAGATAAGTAAATAAATAGATAAGTACACTACATCACTCCCCCCCAGAGACCGTCACTACGGGCGAAAGTAGTCAGCGAAGCGAACGGTACGGCCTAAATGAGTCCTTTTGACGTCCTCCCGGGTATGCGCGTTAGGCGCTGTAGGGAGAGGATCGGATGGAGAACGAGGGGAATGGGTAAATTTAGAAAGAGGAGTGGGAGAAGTGGGAGAAGCGAGTAAGACAGCGGACATGGTGGAAGATCTTTTTCCTACAAGGCTTGTTGAAGTATCTAGGTGACGTATTAATGTCACAACAAGGTGCCGCGTGAGAATGAGAGTTTGGAATGCTCAACTTTTGACGACAGAGAGAAGCATTGTCTTCTGAAAGTTGAGGGAGCTCTCTATGAGATGCTTGAGTTGAAGCCAGTGTGCCTACATCGGTTGGTATCTGCAGTTCACCGACGCACAACAAAGGATCGGGAACAATGTTGTCCTTTCCTGAGACGTGCTTAATGTCAGTTGTAAACTGCGAGATATAGTCGAGGTGGCGAAATTGTCGAGGCGAGCAGTGTGCCTCAGTTTTGCTGAGTGCAAACGTAAGTGGCATGTGGTCAGTATAGACCACGAAGTGTCTGGCCTCAAGCATGTGACGGAAGTATTTAATGCTCTCGTAAATGGAGAGAAGTTCGCGATCATATTGCGAATATTTTTGCTGCGAGGGACTGAATTTCCTCGAGAAGAAAGCGAGTGGCTGCCAAATGCCATCTTTGAATTGCTGCAAAACTGCACCCATTGCCAGATCTGAAGCGTCTGTGACCAGCGCTAGATCAGCCTGACAATCTGGGTGTGCGAGTAGTTCAGCTTTAGCGAGACTTTCCTTGCACTTGTTAAAAGCGGAAAGAGCGTCGCCAGTTAAGGTGATGGGCTGAGAATTTTTGGAACAGCCTGAGAGTAAGGCATTTAGTGGAGCTTGCGTAGAAGCTGAATGAGGTAGAAAACGCCTGTAAAAATTGAGCATTCCCAGAAATCTCTTAAGTTGTTTAATGGTCTGTGGAACTGGGAAGTCACCAATAGCCTGGACTTTTGAGTCCAGAGGCTTAGTGCCGGCTGCAGAAATTTGATAACCGAGGAATGTTACCTCGGCTGCACCGAAAACACACTTAGAAGTGTTTACAAGAACGCCGTATTCCTTCATGCGAGTGAAAAGTTGATGGAGATGGACTTCGTGCTCGGCTTGGTCTTTGGAGAAAACTAGAAAATCGTCCAGATAAGCGAAACAGAAATCGAGACCTCTCGTCATTTCATCGACGAACCGTTGAAAAGATTGAGCTGCATTCCTCAAGCCGAAGCACATGAAGGGGAACTCGAACAATCCAAAGGGAGTGGTAATTGCGGTCTTCTGGATGTCCGGTTCATAAACGGGAATCTGATTGTAGGCCTTGGTAAGATCGATCGTGGAGAAAATGGTGCAACCTGAAAGGGAATGGGAAAAGTCATGGATATGTCGTACGGGATATCGGTCAGGGATCGTCCGGGAGTTGAGCCTACGATAGTCACCACAGGGGCGCCAGGTGCTGTCCTTCTTGGGCGCCAGGTGAAGGGGTGATGACCAGGAACTCTGCGATGGACGTGCCGTACCGTTGCTCATCATGACCTGGAACTGATCCTTGGCGATCTTCAGCTTTTCAGGAGCTAGCCTACGGGCAGTACACGAAATAGGAGGTCCTGGAGTGGTCCTGATGTGGTGTACTGTTTTGTGTTTCGGTGTAAAGTGTGTGCCAGAAGGGCGGGTGATTTCTGGAAATTTCTGCAAAATTTTGTGAAAACAAGTGTCGCCTGTTACAACCTTTACAGAAGATACATTTAAATTTACAGAAGAAGCTATACAAGATAATGTTGTAGTATTATCAATTAATCGATGGTTCTTACAATCAACCATTAAATTATAATGACTAAGAAAGTCTACACCAATAATAGGTTTGGTTACATCAGCTACTGTAAAACGCCAGGTATAATTTCGTCTTAAATCTAAGTCAAGGCACAATTCTATAAAACCGTATGTTTCTATGTCACTGCCGTTAGCCGCACTTAACACAAAGTTCGTTTTGTTGCGACGTTCACGAAGTGCTGCACGTGGATACACGCAGACGTCGCTTCCGGTGTCCACGAGGAAGCGGGTGTTGCTGCGGCGGTCGGTCACGAAAAGGCGACCGGTAGGTGGGCAACCGTCTGTTGCCATCGTCGTGGTGTTGGCGGGCTTGTAGGTGCACGGCTGGGCGCACTTCACTGCCTTGTCCTGGTATTTGGCGTGGTACCAGCAGATTGCTGGCTCGGCTGGTGCTGGAGCAGGTTGTGGTTTCCGTTTTTGAATTTTAGCACGATGCTGCTGACGTCGGTGCTGCGATGCCACGTGTCCCCGGCTATGTTGTCGATGACGGCAGGTGGAGTCGGGGGCAGAGCATTGTATATCGATCTGTTGCGATAATAATGCAATCATTTGCTTTAATTCGGCGATCTCATTGTCGTGCTCCGATGGTATGCGCGCGTGTTGCGCGTCCTCCATTTTGTAAGTTGTATACAAAATCACTTACGTGTTCACTTTCGGGGTCACCAATTTTAGGGGTTAACCACTACGTAGTTTATTTGTGCACATACACAAAACGTACGATGCAACGTACACGTACACAAATTATAAACTAACACTAAAACAATACGAACAAAGAGAACACAAAGACAAAATGGCGGGCGAGAGAGCGAACGAACGAGGTGTCAGCACAGTGTAGCAGCGCGAGGCGACTGGTTGGCCGGCCGCGCGGCGCTGCGCATGATTTCGCAGCTCGGACGATTTGCGTCCGCGCCGCGGGCGGCGCTCTGCAGCGCGTTGAAATTGTATATATAAAATGTGCAGTGTGCGTGTCTGTTTGTATGTGTTATATATTATAATATTTTATTTTTGTGTGTTGTGTTTTGAGTGTGTGATGTTGTGAGTAATGAATGTGTGAATGCGTGTATGTAATATTATAAATAAATAATGAATAAATAAATAAATGTAGTGTAATATATAAATAGATAGATAAGTAAATAAATAGATAAGTACACTACAAAACTATGCTAACGTACACCTGTTTTATATACTTGTCTCTTTAGCGATATCCAGTGAAACGGCTTTGAAACTGATCCCCAAAGCGGTGAGTATTGACCGCTTGTGTTGGCGACAAGCCAAGCCGTTGTCGCGGCGAACCGCAATTACAAATTACATTTTTTGTCGTATTAACTCCGAAAATGGCTCACGTGGTACCTAACGGGGTACGATAACAGTTACGTGATAACAGAATTGCCTAAGAGCGGGCGCGCACGTTTTTAGTATTAATAATAACTGTAAGCAGAAAGAAGTTTATAGTTTACCATCTATGATTAGTTTTTAACATCAAAATCATAAATTTAAATTAATATTCAATATTTATTACATCGTTATATGGTACTGTTGCAGAGGTGTACTAGTTATTTAACAATTCAAGGTCAAAATGCAAAAACATTTTTTAAGAGTACATAAAAATGTTTGTATTGTGAACAAAAAAAGTAATATCGCTGCCTTCTTAGAATTCACTTGATGGTACCTAACGTAGGTTTGAAGTACCTTTTGTTTGATCCCTAGATGAAAGGACGTGCTCTAGGCCGGGATAGAAGAGCGTTTCTAAAGAAAACTATCTCATAAACACGAAAACATATTTTTAACATAATGAAGGTACCGATTGTTTTATAATTTTTAAAGGGGGGGGGGAACATAATAACGAATCTGTGATTTATTCTTTTTATTTTTAAATAACACCGTTATTTTTTTAATTTATACCTTAGTTAAAATGTAATTACTAATTACAAAAAGGCACACGGAGCTAGAAATGGCGGAAACGTTTCGTGATATTAATGTACCATACAAATTATCTATGGAGGGACTGAATTATGTTCTACCCACATCAAAAGCACAGCCGAGGGCGTGCAGCGCGGCGTTACCTTTTATATTAAGGATAAATTGATTAAGGTACTCAAAAAGGATCTCGTGCAACTCAAATAAAATGAGACATGTAGGGTCTGGTAATGAGAACATTTCTGTATGTGAACGTAAAAAGATTATTTTATACGACTTATTACATGAATAAAAATGGTTATTATTATCACTCTAATCTTTAAAAAGTCGTGTCCTAAATCAATTACTGACACTTTTATACAAGATCTACAATAATTTAAGGTACATGTCTTTGATTTAAACACGTACCAGTATACAAACAAACATATAAAAGATAAAAGAAGAATAATCCGTGCACCCCACATTCTAATCCTAGAATGCTTTTTTTAATGCAAAGCAAGATGCATTTTACAAAGGAGTGAAGAGAAATGAGGGCACGAGATAGCAGGAGAGAGGCAAGAGGGAGGCAAGTCAACGACTCTTCAAGTGTGCGGTGCGCTGACAACAAGCACAAAGAGACCGGCCAATTTATAAACTCTTGCAAACAAATATAATATATTGTAGACTTTCATATCTTAAGTCGCAGTAAAATACGTGCACGACAACTATAGTAATATTCATTAAAGAAAAAGCTATGACGGTAATTGTGAACTTTACCCATAATCTACTCCGCATAGCTATCTTTCTATTCGTAACCTTTCGTAGCGGTACGTAGCTGAGCGTAGCTAAAAAAATATAATAAAAAATATAAATAAAATAAATAAATGAATTTATAACAAGTCGGTTTTTTATAAACTATTTTAACAAAGCAAAAATGTTAAACTTTACATTTATTTGCAAAATAATTATTTAATTCGTATACCTATAAATACTTAGGTTAGAAATAATTTGTCGAACTAAACTATCGTATCGATTTTAAACTTGTCTAGAATTGGAGAAAGTTAACGCGAGTTGGGGTATCATGCATGCACAAATTAACTTCTTGCCAAAGTTCCAGCGGGCAGACGACGGATTTAGTTTAGTTTGTACCGCGGAGTGTTCTATCTCTGACTATTCCATTAGATTCTCTTTGCTTAAATTACTCTGGCTTCAGTATTAATCATTACTTCATACAATTTGCAAGTATTTGCGGAACCGTTTTTAGACCTCATGAATCTACAAGATAGATGCCAAGTTCATTTAGACATTTTAAACATGGCCGGTCCTTTTATCCCAGAATCTGTAACAAAAGATGTGCGTTCTATTGAAAAAAATAATCTCAGTACCCGAATTGATTGATGAGGGTGGAGAAATGACAAAGACGACCGATATTAATGTTTCCCTTGACATATCTATTACAATATACTTTAAGAAAATCAATATCTTGTACGTCTGGTCAGCTTTTGTTGGGACAAAAATCTACCTTTTTGGATGTTATGAAACCATTTTATATCAATAAAACATTAGTATCGTATTCACTGTAACATATCGTACAAATAAGCAGTAAAAATAAATAGAAAATACGCTAAAATATAAGTAAAAGCCGCACGTCGGCGCGGTTTGGTAACAAGCAGGTAAGAAATCAACGGCAATCAGTCGAATGCGACGTTTACGACCCATTAGTTTAATCTAACGACCCAAATAGCCGGAAGTCAGATAATATTTACGTTGATTTCCTAATTCGTTATATCTTCTGCTTTCATTTCCTATCTTGAGGCAGAAACGTAATTCTCAAAAGTCGCTTCTAAGTAATATTAGCTGGTAGACTTTATAAGAAATGTTTAACTTTGTAAATGTTCTTGCATATACATGTTAATTTATACAAGAATTTAAATCACTTCTTGTAATCTGTGTTGAATAAAAACAAACATTCTAATGTTTCTAAACCGAATCATTCGGTTCTTCGAAGTATATAACTTACGATAATAGATCGACACTAAACAAACGTCTAAATCTAGTATATACGTAATAATAAATTAACACAAACAATATTATTATACATCAAAGTGGAATACTTTATTCTGTTGTTCAGTTCCCGAGGGCGTCATGAGCGTCGTATATTACACCACATTGCCTCAGTTTGACGCCGACGTTGGATAAAAACAAAACACTACATAGACAGAAATATAATAGAACCTGAGTTATATATCTTGTGCTTTTATTATTAAATGTCTACGTTTTGTAAATTATTTTGTTAACTAACAAAACGTTTGTTTGAAATAAAACCTCTTCGTAACAAACTAATCCGAATGGATTGATTACTATCCGATTTAGGTATTTAATTAAAAGTTTATACAGCGAGTGTCCATGGATGTACCATAAATAGTGTTTGCGTTTCGTTTCCCGGCTGTATGTCTGCATGCTGCGCCGCGGATGCTTCGTAATCAGTGTGTATTGTAAAGGCAGGATTCCATGGTGTGTGATTCAAACTTTAGAGTCACGCATCAATATTTTAATGATACAAAATTTACTGCTAATGGTTTGATAGATACGGATATAGATGATACTATTTAATAATACGTCGTGCGGAGCTGCGAGCTGTGGAATCCTGTCTTTACGTTTACCGTTTGCGTGCCCGGCCCATACCACGGCTGTAATCAGTGGTAGTGTACGCTGCGTAATGAATACGGCGTAATGTAATTAGGCCCGCTCGCTCGCGCTCTGCTGATCGCCACACAAAGCGTTCACGTATTGCGCACTGCGTTAAAACTGCTCTCTGATTCACGTTGCCAACTTAAGTGAAACATGACTACACAGGAATACAGGAATAAATATGAGGTTAATCTTTCTAAAGTGTACATACATACGTTACATTTATAACGCATATTTAATAGATAGATATGGTACCTTCTAGAAAACTTATATTAAAACGTATCATTGAGTTCTGTAGTTAGTATTTGAATTACTATGAAATATGATTAAAAGTCTGCTAACAAAAAGTAGGACCCAGTTCTAAAGAAAATATCGTTAAGACAAATTACCTACATATTCTGTGGTGTAGCGTCTCAAAATATAAAACAAAAGATATCATTTTTATCTTAATTACAACATAACTTTTGCTGTATTTTTCGTTGTTTATATTAACGTGATCCTTGGTTGTAGACGAAGTGTCCTCACCTCTGAGTACACAACATGACGTGCGTTTATTCTGAAGTGGTGAGCGTCGGCGGCGCGGCGCTGGCGCGGGGCATCAATTACAAATGATGGACGACCAGCCACCGAACACTGCCTACTCATTCATTTTTATCTAATGCATTATACATTAGGTAAGTACAAAAATATATTCACGGCTATATTAAGGTTTCAACTGTCATTTGTATAAAATATGCAGTCAAAACGTTCAGAACCAATCTGCTGCTAAACATTTTATAAATATTTAGTTTTTAAATTCGAATGAATTCTTAGAAACTATTAACTAAGTATAATTGGATTTTAAAAGTTTTTTTCATATTTAACACACACAACATCTTGCTATCCAAACAAAAATAAATTCTATATGGAAGAATAAACTGCAAGCTGATAGTTATTTTCCATATAAGTCAGATTTGTATCATATGTATATAGCATGTTATATAGTTGTGTACAGTGCAGCACGATTTATGATCGTTACTGTTGATAGTAGGGCTCTTAGTTGTAAGACGATAATTTAGTATCAAACGGCTTAAGACAGTCGCCACCTGGTGCCCGCTGGAGCGACCGCAGGCGACGCGCCAACGCCCTGATGCATCGTCATTGTATTTCATAGGATTGCTTGTCAATTGTAGACACTGTTATAAATATTGCAGCTTGTTTCTAATTGCTAGGATAACTAGCATAGAAATACATTATTTGTATTTTTTACTACATATAAACATATAAACTTTCTCTGCAAAAATTTATCTCTCCATTGCAGAATAGAAAAACAAACATTGCTACAGGTTCTACGTAAATGAAAACTTGAAGCGAAATCGTGAACAAACGCGTACTTGCGGATGGCATTACTTTGACTAAAGTCGGCTTTGTAATTCAAATTCCCTCCCCCAGCCCTCACCCCCTCCCCCGCCCCGCGTTCAACCGGCAGATGCGACCTGTATGAATACTGAACGTGAAACTTTAAGTATCGGTCTCTTACCTTTACAAAAAAGCCTTCATCGAGGTATCAAATAAAATATTCATGTAACGATTACTCGGTTTTATAAATTCTATAATAATTTTCTCTTATTTGAGAAACTTATTTAAACACACAAACAGATACAAACTTCGAAACACTGACCCTGGACTATCTAACATCCCATACAAAATTTATACTAAGTGACTCCCTAAAAGACTAATATTCTGATATGAAGTGAAACAATCATCATCGCTTTACTATACATTCCTACCGAGAGGCTCCTACCCTATGTTAGGGGTGACTATGTCATAGTCAACCACGGTGGCCCAGTGTTGGTTGACTTCACACATATCTTTGAATTTCTTCACCGATATGTGCAGGTTGAATCACGATGTTTTCCTTCCCCGTAGGAACGTTGTGTATGGAGTAAAACATTGAATAAACAAAACATTTCCAAGTGTATTTATCATCTATATAATTTTCTCTATTCCATGCATAAATAACAAAGCAATAGATTGCTATGTAAATTAAATTCATTAAATATCACCTTACGTACAGCCTCTCGATTATAAATTGCCAATTTGCATAAACTCTCTCTTCGATTTTACAAAGAGCTATATGATAAAGTGAAATTAATAAAACGTCAAAATAATTTCTGTTATAATATTAAATTGAAAACACAGAAAATTAAGATTTAATATTATACTTCGACAAAACTCAACATTAACAAGTAAGTACGGTATTTCGATTTTTTATTTTATAAAGCTTCTCTTTATATTTTTGCATGTTAAAACATGCGATCTATTAATCTATATAGCATCTCGTATAAAACTAAATTCAACTTAAAAATACTATAATAGAAGTGTATTTAAGGTGTTATTGCCTTAAATTTAAAGGATTCAAAGCTAAAGTTCAAATTTTATTAAATTAGTGTTGATTTCCATTGGAACATTGTCCGTGTATCAGTGTTCGATTGTATTGAATCGTGTTCACACACCGAGGTGTTATCAAACATCAAAAGCTATTAATTCTCAACACGTTTACAACCAAATATACAAAGTGCTGTTCTGGCACTGTTTCAATATTATTACTATCATGTAGTTTCGGTTTCTAAAATGATAAATTTTATTAAGTCGTTATTTACTATGGGATTTGCTGCATTTAGTAATAGTTCTATAGTGTTAGTTGTTATTATGTCTGTTAAACTACATAGATACAAGCAGCTTCTAAGACAACGATATTCCATAGAACAAATAAACGCCTCGCCAGTTGGTAATAACCAAATCATGAAGGACAGATTTATTTTCAAAGATTAAAAAAATATATTTCTCAACTCTACATTGAAATGTTTTAATTCATTACGCTCACATGATATTGAACATTTTCACTTTATTGCGGACTTTTTATGAAAGGTTGTATAATTCTAACATTTTACTGTCCGAAATGGGTATCGGCATAAAACGCCAAAACTACCAAAGCCGTCATAATAATAAATCTTTTTGCGCATTCCACATCAAGCCGATTCCGAAAGCAATTCCGTTAAAAGCTCGTCTGTTGCTTTTTGCTTTAAAAAAAATATTACACATGAAGTGAATTCGCGAACGAAACAGCTAATACGTAGTATGATTGAATACGTGCGGGTCAATGACCTCTCTTAGGTTCAGACTCGTTAAAGCATCCTCTCTGCGAGGTTTTTAACATATTTGCCTAGTAATAAAGTTACTTTATTGAATTGATTGGAGGTCGCACTATTTTTCACATTTTATTGCTTTTAGAATTAGCTTTTTAGTATCTAGAAATTAATAATCTAATATTTAGGACATTACTTTAGTAGTCAGATAGTAAAAGAAAATGGTTTCGGCGACTTCGTCTCTTTTACGGAATAAAAAAAGAGGTTCATTAATTCCAGTGATTTTTATCTTAAGGCGCATATCTGTGTTTTATTTTTCATCCAAGTTATGTTTATGAACGTAAAATCTTACCCAGCACATTCTTTCACATAAATTTGTTTTTATTTAAAATATTGAAATCTCAAATCCCGCAGCTAAACGAAGTCGTTTCTTACATTTTGAACGCAGTCGCACAGAGAACGTTGATATATGGACGCCATTACCAAAGTCGGGTTAGAACGAAATCATGCTTGAAAAATGTGTACGATATTTTAAATCTTCTTCGACGTTTTCTTTCATCTCTTTATGATTTAGATAGAGAACAAAAATCCCTACTTATTGGAACTCAATACAGGCTTAACGATACTGAGACTACAGAAAATGTTTTATGCCAACTTGTTAAAAATATGCTACAAAATTCGGTATAAAGATGTACTTAATACATTTTGAGGTAAGCATTAAGTAAGAATTTAATGTATGTAATTCTAAAGAAAGATTCCCTACGCACTTTTTAGGACTATTGATCTAAACTTTCCTAAGGCAAAATACTATTGTATTGCCGGGAATATACATGTAAGTAGATGCGATATTTGATTTGACAGCTACGTGCAAATAAGCTGAAGGAGGGAGGGGGTACGAAACTTGACACGTCTCGACTCATACCATCCCGTTGACATTTTATTGGCACGTGAGAACGAACTGTGCTAGTAGCTGGCATGCCAGATACTACACCACTTTACTGGAATGTATGTTTCCGCATATGTCTTCAAAGAATTATATATTTTTTCCTAACAACACGGCTATAATTCCCCCAAAAATGTCATATGTTTCGTGTGGTTAAAATGTAATAATGGCGGCCATTTTATAATTTCATTTAATAGCACAAAGTTTCCGCAACATCTGCTGACAGATTGTGGACATAGAAATAGCGACGTGTATTCGTTGAATCCGTGTTAAATAGAACAAAGAACTATTACTGAAACGAACGTGAACAAAATTGTAATCTCAGTGACCGAATAGAATGGGAACAAAGTTTCTTTTGAAAATTTTCATTAATAATCTTTGTCAGGGCCTGCAGCCGCGAGGCATCCCCCAAAGTTCAGCGAAGATTCGCTTCTTTGTACTGCGCTGATTTTGTGAAGTAACTTCAGATTTTGTATTAACTTTGTGTTTGTCTAGTTCATGGTTTATTAGACAGATATAATGAACTAGTTTCTGTCCTATATTTATACTGAATAACGGCTAGACTATTTTTGAAATTCGAATTTTAAATCTTACAAAATGTTTTATTGCCAACAGATGCCTGGTGTTGCGGATGTCCATGGGCGTCGTTGACCACCTCGGTGTTCTCGCCGTTCGTTTGCCCCCTTCTCTTATAAAAAAAAAAAGATATAATTACAAGTTTTGTAGTATTTATACAAATGAAGCACACGTGATTTTAGTTCACCAAAAATAAGTTTTTTTTATTACCGTTCTATTTTTCTAAACGTACAAGTTAAATGATATAAAAATACTGTTCGCAAATATACGGTTCGTTAGGCATCGATAAATTATACAGTCCGCTGTGAGGCGGAAAAAGTAAAGAGAAGGCTTGTGCGTAAACACGGGGAGAATTAAGTATGGTTCAGGTTTCATATATATTTTTATGTTCAGAAATACAATGATTTGATAAATGTTCCTTCAATGTTAGGCCCTATTAATGCTTAAAATGCTCTTAAAAACAAATGAAAAATGACAAATATTCTGATATTTTTAACTAGCGAGTTTAATATAACTAAAGGATTATCATCCATATGTAACTTTCGAGACAAGTATTTATTGTAGCCAAATATCACATGAATGAACTAGTGATTTAGCGAATGGTGCAATAAATAGTTGAACGTCTGGTGCATTCCGAGTTGGATCGTAATTAAAGCAGGCCGTGTCGGCTCGTGACGTGCCTCAGCCCCGCCGCGAGCGACGCCGCGGGAATTGCTAACCTCCGACACTCCGACACTCCGACGTACCACACATAACTTATCAAGCCTTCATACTTAACACTGTCTTAATCTTACATCTAAATTCTTTGACACTATATTGACATAAATTTTTCAAGCGTTCCATATTGAGGAGAAGAATGTATAAAACTTTGTTTTTAATATTTCGGATAGGTAAACTATGTATGTAAATATAAATATTCACTGATGCCTAGTCCTCGTTATATTTAAATCATATTTTCGATGAATGTTCGTAATTCTGAACTGTATAGACTTTATTAATCTACATTCAAACAAAACTTACACTGTTTGATTTTAAAAAATATTTTTAATTTACTTCAGTTTAAATAAAGTAATCAAGTAAATAAAAAAGTAATTAAGTAAAGTAGTAGTTAAGTAAGAAAATAAATTTGAAGAAGATTAGAATTGGACCGAGGTGATATTTGTAATTCTGATTTTAGAGTACCGCAAATAACGCTATTAAAATGGAAATTGTGGACTGTGAGCTTTCCAGTTTAGTTTTTTCTATGTCAAAATAATGAGTACGAAATTTTTTTACAAAAGAAAATGGTTTCACTTGAATATATTTTCTTCAATTAAATGTCGGAATTTAAATTATGTAAATGAAACAAAAGTTTAAAGTTCCCTATAAAACATTTATAAAACTCTTAAAAGGGATAGCTTTCTATTTTCTTTGCCAACTTTGTTTTAATCCAAAAAAGTCAAACATTACATCTCTGTTAATCTCAAATGTAGATTTACTAACGAATACTGGCGAAATGAATTAAAAAGACATGTAAGAATTAAATAAAACGTATATAAAGACACGAAAACTGCCCTAATAAAACATACAAGTACATCGTACCTTCTACATAACAGTTCACATGGTGCCCGGTGCGGGGTAGACGACCGCTGAAAGAGTCGACTTTCATACATTCTGTTTGAATGGCTTAAATTTACCGTGACTTACTTAGCGGCGCTCAACTACCTCGGCATGAATCGCATAATTCTGAAATTGCGACATTTGTGCTAAGAAAGTACCAAAAAGTAAAACCATGAGGAAGTAATAGTTGACTAAAACATTTTACAACAGAATCTAAATTGTCTGATAACAATCCAACGTATAAAATATGTGATGGAAATATCGGATTGTGTTACCTTATTTGACAGTGACGTCATTTTTAAGCTATCTGAGCCTCTATCAGCCAGCGGTAACAGGCCCTTATACTTCTAACAATGATTTTTCTTATAATTTCATATTTCGGATTTTTTTTTCATGTTAAAAAAATCATAAGTTTAACCTTTGTTAAATTATATAAAAACTGTTAATAAAACATGTTACACGAAGTTAATTTGAACAGTTATTATTTCCGTCTAATGTATATTTAACTGTACATTAGAGAATTCGCAATCATTGTGTTGCTGAATTAGCAAAACCGCGAGTAAAGTTACAAATGTATATCGATTCCAAATGGTCATTGTGGCTAGCCAGGCGGCAAAACTGATAACAAAACACTAAATTGTATTACATAATGTAGTATTTATGCGAAATTTGCTTATTTTAACAATAAGAACATTGCAAAATCGTTTTTATTGACGAGTTATGGTTGCTTATTCTTTACACATTTTAAACTAGCTTATGATATTAGTAGCGTGGATTTAAAAACAAAACTTAGTAAGTAGCCTATGTGTTCTTCTAGATTATGTTCCACATCTATGCCAAAATTTCATAGTAATCCGTTAGGCAGTTACGTATTAACAAACTGCATTTATAATATTAGTTTGACGTAAATAAGTAATATGAAAGAAATATAAGCTGTAGTTATTATTAGAGAAAAGCTGAGATAATCTATTAGTGATTTAGGGTGGAAAATGGGGCGAACGAACATGAGAGCTCAAAGCTATCAGGCATGTACAGGGCTTGCCAACGTAAATATCTGACAGGCAGCAAATGGAGGGTCACTTTTCATACGTCATCCCAAATACTGTCAACCTATACTTCTATATTCAATACGTCACTAAGCTTTCCATGGTCAAATAACGCATCAAAATAATACATATATTTTTTTCAAAAGATACACGCAAATTCAAATGGATATATTATGGATAGACTATGCTCTACATCTATGCCAAATATCATCGTGACAAACTCTAACAAACATCCATCCAACCATACAAACTTGTAACATTTATATTTATATTATAAAATTTGTAAGATTAATTCAATTAATAATTCCTTTTATGTTGGCGCATTTCGTGTGTCTAACTCAGCAAATTATTTGTAATATGTAATAAGGATGGACAATATTACACCTAGGAGCGTCATAAAAGAGAATCATGGCCGGAGAAGGTCTTCCAGTAATCTCGTATATTGCATTAGAGCCGGACTCGCACCGGGCGAGTACACGCGTTACAAATGTTACCTTAAACTATATTACTCACTACTGTAACTTAAAATTTATATTATGACTACTAAACTTCAATTCTATCTCTAAGTTTTACTTTATTATTAACAAGCTGTCGCTCGCGACTTCGTCCACGTGAAATTTAAAAATAATAAAAAACATAGTCTATGTTACTCACTGATAACGTATCTTTTTAATGGGGAAAGATTTTATGAAATCGGCCAAGTAGTTAGTTTTTGACTTATGTCAATACATACAAAAATCCAAAACGACAAATCTGTCCTCTTTATAATATTAGTATAGATATAGACTAGGATCCGTTTAGAGCGGGCGCACACCTCTGACTAAACTACTGTTGTTCGATTGTCGATTGTTTCGCAGCCTATTCAACCGTTTAGTTGGACATGTAAAAATCGAGTTGTGTGTACACCTCCATATAAGGTCATAGGACAAAGCGCGGCTAAACAGTCGTGTGATAGATTAGTCAAAAGTGAGCGCGCGCTGCTAGGTGACAAAGAATCACATTTCTCTTCTTTCAAATATATGTAGACTATTAGAGACCAGCCGTGGGTACGCACGGGTCTAATACCGTTGAGTTGTTTTAGATATCTAAGCATACATAGCGACAGACAGACAGCGGGAAGCGACATTGTTTTATACTATGTGTAATGATGTTATTAATTATCGGCAGTGTGACCTTTTTCGGATTGTAAAAATGTTCGTATGTGATTTTTTATATCATCTTTCTTTGATAAAGGGACATTGGAAGGCATTAAAACACTGCTTATGGCATTTCTCTAAGGAATTTCCATTTTTAACAACGTTGTTGTTAACTTTTATGTTCGCGGAAACAAAGCGGCCTTCTCATTGTTTATACCTCCACCTCCACCTCCACAAACATTCAATGTTGTTTTTCTTTACTTTTTTGTTTGCAAAAATTGGAACCGCGCGGCGTTGTATTGTTGATGAGTTTTGGAGAACATTGTTTAAGTTTTATGATTTTTTTTCGGTAACTTTGTAGCGTTTTTAGACAGAGGTTATATATTAGCAATTATTATTACATCAGTAATCAAAAATAGAACATAAAATGTTTAATAGAAAAAAACACTGCACTTTCTAGCATCCTTCACAGGCGTATATCGTCGGATACACAATTTATCTCAAATAAAACGTGTGAGGCTGACAAAGTATTAGTAGATAGTGTTACGTAATGGCAAACAACATTCAAAGAGGTGCGTGCGGAAAGTAATTTCCAAGCAGTATCGATCCTGTCGCCGATCTTGTAGTAGATAACTGCTACACACCGATATCGCTGGCTTAAAGCCAAAACATTAGCGTAACAGATTACACAAACTACTACGTTTGGAAAACAGTCATTACTTCCTTGAGTATTCTCTTTGAAGTCCTAAAATACTTAACTAAATATCGTACAAAAATAAACTGTACCAAAAAAGAGATAAAAGCATCTTTTACTATTGCATAATTTAAAATAATCGACTCCAAATAGCAATCCGCTTAGGAGTTAATAGTATCTTCGATAAGCTAACTCGGGGCTAACGGGAGATTCTTGTGAATTGCTAATGATAAAATTAAATAAACGGTAGCTTAAATGACTTGTTAGTCAATGTCGCGGCTAACATAAAAAATAAGATATAAAAAGCCCACAAATTCTTAAATACCTCGCCTTAATTCAATTCTTATCTCGTCCCCGCATTTAAATGGTCCGCGTGAGCGGGATATCCTTGGCCTCGATTTAATCTTAATTGTTTACATTGGACACATTTTCTACACTTAAATGCCGCGCCACGTGCTTTATTTTTTTCTTATTATCTCCTTATTCAAAGTATTATGATCCTTTTTTTAATAATTTCCTAACATTTATTGTGATTATTCCAAGTTAGCTTAGAAAAGCTTGTCCTTCTGTAGCCCGTACCCCAAACCATTCATTGGTGTTTTAAAATTTGCTTATTTACATACTAACGCTACATTAATCTGACCTAACTATTGAAAAATTGTACGTTTCATACAATAGAATGGAAATAAGTCGTTGCCAAGCTTTGCAGTACACAGATTCAAATCAATGTTCAATGTTCTATCCGAAAGGGAAAAAAACAATTGCAAATGTAAAAGCGGTGAATCGGATGTCAGGTAGGAGTCGGGCAAAGTATTCCGGTACGCGGATAAATGTATACCGGTCGAGAGCAATGAAAAGAGCTGTCGGAAACGATCGTGTCGCAACCTACTGTGGTTGTTTCACTCAACCGTTTCTTTTTATTCCATTACTTTAATGCAAAACTGAAACAAACATACAAAAGACACATTTGAAAAGAAATCGGAGAAGTAATCTTAATAGTATAATACTTTTTAATATTACAGACTACCTTTCGCCGGCGACTCCGTCCGCGTGACATTAAAAAAACAAAAGTAAGTAGCCTATGTGTTCAGCTAGACTTAGTTCTACTACGCCAAATTACATAGAGATCCATTCAGCGGTTAAGGCTACAAACGTCAACAAACATCCATCCATGCGTCTAAATTTTCGCATTTATAAAAGTAAAATAAGGGAGTCAGTTCCTTTCATATATTCTCCGGTGAATTCGCTTTCTTACACAAAATTGCACAACTAACTAACAAATATGTTTAAATGAAACAATAATAAATGGTAAAAAATATAATAACAAGGCAACTGTTATAATAAATAAATATTGTTTTCATTTTCTCCTTTTCGAGAATTAAATGAAATTATGTAACTCATTTCAATCATTGGCAACTTTATTGGAATTCCCCTTATTAATCCGCTATAGTGAAATCGTAAAATGTATTGAATGCAATAACTTACATTTTAAACAAAAACAGCTACAAAATATTGAAATTATATCGTAATTGTATTTTAAATGTGTGTCGGATAACAAGCGGGGATGCGATAATTCGGACACGCCAGTCCGGGAGATTACATCTGTTTTAAAATCGTAATTGGATCTTGAATTGCGTAAATAGCAAACAATTTGGGCAATCGCGAGCGGAACACGAAATGCAATAAATTTGATTTTCGTTTATTGTGATTTCGGTAAACGCGCGTCGCTCCCGATGCAGATTATTCAACCATACAAATTGCTTTATGACATTCGGTGCACAGCCAAAGCACTAAATAAAAATTTGACTTTGTAAATCGTACGCGTTTTATTTGCACTATTCAATGCTCGCATATTGGTTTTGCAATGGCCTAGATTAAATATGTAATGTAGTTAAATAATACAATTTACAAAAATTGTTTCCTTATAAAATAACAATAATTATACAGAGAGCAATAAAACAGAGCATTTTTCAAAAATAACGATTTACATTTGATAAAGCCCCTTCATGTGTACGTAAGTAAGATTGAACCTTCTTGAGTAATCCACTTTGAACATTTCAAATTGATTTTACATCTGAAAGTTGGTTTGAAACACAAAATTGAATGTAGCCTCAACTTCCTTACACCTGCTGAGTGCTGAGTGGAACGGGCAAGTTGAACCGCACTGCGCCACTGCCGACATCGAAATCCACAAAAACTATACTTTATACTTCGATCTTTGTTTTTACGAGAATTACAGTTTATTAAGGGCGTGCGCACACCTTTGACTAAACTATCGCACAACTGTTGTGCGACTATCGATTGTTTCGCAGTCAATTCAACTGTATAGTTACACAACCAAAAATCGAGTAGTGTGCGCACTTACATTTAAGCTCGTAGGAATCAAAGCACGACTAAACAGTTGTGCGATAGTTTAGTCAAAGGTATCAAGACACTTTAAAACCTTGCAATATATATTCGATGACCTCTAGTCTCATGTCATAGATTAAATTAGATTTAAATTGAATAACAAGTATCTTGTTAAAATTATCATTTGCTACAAATATAAATTTTGTTGAAAATTCTAGATTAAACTTGGATGCAAAATGTTTAATTGTTGCTGATAGAGTAAAATTCATTTGTATTTCGCGCGTTGAAAATCTTGCTCCGGAGCTGTCGTTCTGCTAATTTCTTGGAAAACGTTTGCAAAGTTTGATAAGAAACTTGATACTACCTGTATTCATTTAGTTTTAGTTTCGAAACTCAGTTCATTATTATAGCACTCGCGTTGCTTTTGTTTGTAATTATATTTCTCTCAGGACATCGTCAGTTCAATAGGTAATAATTTTTACTCTTAAATTTACAAATAATCAACCGATAATCCTAAAATCTAGTCAACTAAACCTACCACTAAGACACTCTAGGTATGAAATTATAGCATTGTAAAATCACAGACAACAGGCTAATAAAAGAAATACAGTAGAAATATAGCAATCCTAGTCCAATATTTATATATGCTTCGATAGCTTCTGTACATTAAATTGTAAATTTCCTGAAAAAAAAAAATATTGAAATCTGATCGGATAAGTCATAAAAAAATAACATGCTCCGATGAGCGCCACGCACTAACCATGCAACCTCGCGGCCAGTGTTACCGCAACAGTATTTCAGTGAGTCTCGTACAGACATCTTAAATGTAAACTCGATTTGCATAACTAAATTAGTATAATAGTATAATTTGATATAACAGTATTCACTTTGAGAAGCTGCGGAATATTAAACGAGCCGTAAGGAAGCTTATTGAGTTAGTAAGTGTTGCCTACGTCCACTAGACAGATATCAGATACTTGTATCTCGTGAGTTTTTGTTTTTAATTTTAAAAAGTACAAGCGCATTTACTTTCAAATTAACTTTACGAAAAATAATCCGCACGTCATCTAAGCAGATATTGCAAGTAACAAATTCCATGCAATATTTAGTAAACTAGCAGCGGAATTTTCCCAGTCTTTATTAAAAAGAAAACTTCGTTTCTGTAATACAAGTGAAAAATTTGCTGCACCGAGGATTCATAAAGAAGAGTTAGTGTCGGGCGGGAACATATCAAGCCATTTATTACATTACCAACTAACTTGTGGGAAGAAAGTCTCATAATAGCACTTCGAAACGTGACTCCGACTACACTGACAATATATTTATGATCTATACAACTATTGTATTGGAAAATACTATATTACTAATATTATAACTGCGAAAGTTTAGATGAATGGATGTTTGTTATATTACCTCCTAAACGATTGAACGCATCTCTATGAAATTTGGCACAGATCTAGAGAATAGTCTAAAACAACACGCTTTTCTTTTAATTCCACATTCCAACAATATACGTTGAAGTTATCATAGATTAATTGTAAAAATTCAACCTTAATAGTATACATTCAATTGAAGCGCGTTCCATACAGGCTTTGAATGGTCTATCTGAAATGTTTTGGTATGAAGGGAGCTCGTTTAGAAAGGGCCTCCTTTCATAGCGTAGACTAGATCCTTTCATCCAGGCTTGAAACAAGAGGCTACAATCTAGCGTTAGATAACAACCCACTAGATCTTAGGAACTAGGATAGCTCTATTTCACTTATATTTCGTATCGTATACGATAAATACAGGAATACTGCCAGCATAAGCTTAAATAAAATAAACTCTACTAACTGAGATGTTGAAAAACTGGAGTTTCTTCAAAAACAGGCAGATTTATTCCGACATTGTATTTCTTTATGCAACGAAACAAATGCATAAAATTGATTATTCCGACGCTTTCCGAACTAACCAGACAAATAGAATTGTTGAAGTCTCGAGTGTAACAGGAACAACGCAACAACTTCCCTGAATTCATTATTTAATAAAGAACTTTCACAAAAGCTCACTCGAATGCGAACCCATCGGTAATATATTGTTAAGGGAGGAATGAATAACGATTGTTTGTGCTATATTACATTTGTAAATTTTACAGGAAATTTGGTTTATTTTGAACAACTCGTAACATCTGTAATGCTGTTTTTCATTTATATTGAAGTATCTACTCTTGAAAAATTTCTGTACAATATGAAAGAGTTGAAATTTCCACCGGGAGGCAAGTAGTTCGCAAGAAACTTGACTGTCAAGTACTTCTCTACTGACCCATTTATTGGTTGAGCTATTGGAGTGATTAATTGAGAGGCCAATCTAACGTACCTCAAATAGGTATCGAAGGGGTCCAACCAATGCGACGTCTCTATTCGACGATATTCGTCTAATTAACGAAGTTACACTAATGGGGTTACTGCTCTGAACTGTGACCCTAATCATCTAAAGTATGATTAATTACTTCTTTAATTGCTGTAGTTTTCGTAACTGAGAGATATCATTCGATTATACAATCTCTTGCTTAATAAAATTTCTATATTAAAAATGTAGCGTGTATTTTCACTTCTGTATTCAGTGACTTATTTCTCCGTCAGTTCATTTTGCTATGTCACACTTCCAGTCACTACAACTGTCATGTTTTCCCTTCTACAATTTTCATACTATTCTTTTGTTTGTGTTAAAGATGCCATCTAACTCGTGATGTTCTTTCATTCTCTTCTTATAAATAGAGATAACACTGTATTTTTGTAAAGTAAACTCAAATAATCACGTGAAATAAAGAGAAAATCATGTTAGTTCATTGAATGCATTATTGAAGCGGGAAAAGTAAATTGGCAGTTAAGTATACGCTCGATTAATTCAGACATAATTTAAAGCGCATTCGGACAATACTCGTTTGTAGAGCCCCAATTTATTCTAGTTTCAACTAAATTATGTGACATTTTACATTGCGTAAGTCAATTAAGGAATTTCATGCACTCGATTTCTAACTTGTCTTATAACATAACTAGTTTTCGCCCGCGATTCCGTTCGAAAAACAAAAGCAAGTAGCCTATGTGTTCTTCCAGACTATCCTCTACATCTAAGTCTAATTTCATCGAGATCCGTTCAGCAGTTCAGACTACAAATTATCGCATTTATCATATTAGTAAGATAATTACTCACGCTATTAACTTTTTTACAAATTTCGTATGTTGAATCGTAAAATTAAATATGTAAAAGACCTGAAAGACGCGACAAAAAAATCTAGTAAGTTTCTCATTACCTCAAATTTGTCGCTTTACTCCACATCGCTTTAGTATTCGTGAGCTCTCCCCTTTTCCGTCTATCCCTAAATAATGTTTCCTGACATTTACGTTGCTGTTAGTAAATGCGCATTACTTTACAAAATGTATCCTTTACGTTTCAACTCGACATTTCCATTTGTTAACGTTTACGAGGATTTAAAACTGGAAGAATACGTACCTCTGCTCGCAAACAAACTTGTATTTTACAACAACAACAACTAGACAAACTAACAGTTGACTGTTGAAAATTGTATTTTAAACACCACTATTTTGTTATAAACTGTAAACACTGCTGACTGATCTGCTATCACATGGAAGCCATAGGAGTGGAAAGATATTTCATTCGTCGAAATCAGTTCAGTGGATTAGGTTCCTGGAAGTGACAATAGAAAAGCCTCTAAGTAAAATGGTAAATATAGTAGATAGAAGATAGAAGTGCTACATGTCAAAGTCGATATTCAAGGCTGATTTGAATTATAATTATAACGTTCCGTTTTTGTTTGATAAGAAGTTCAAAATTTGTAGAACGTCTCGGAATAATGGAACAACATTAAAAATAATGTCCCTGATCGTATTTCGCTTTCGTTAAGCTGCTTTCTGTTGAATAATAAAACCACTGAAACTGAAGGAAATTCTCGTAAAGTCGTTATTTTTAATGTCTTTTATAAGAAATTGATCTAAATGAAAGATGAAATAGAAATGGAACGGTTGCAAATCTGATTATTTTGATTTGAATATTATAATCTCATAAATCTTTTAAGTTCCTGTCAAAGATAAAGTTAATTTATAAAATCTTTTCTCAATAAAAATTGGCAAACACAACATTAATTTTGATTTTAAGTCAGATACCTCTAATAAAATAGAAATTATTTTATGTAACGTTTAAAAACATGAACATAAGCTTTACACGTGTGGTTCAAAACAGTTCCCTCTACCTCAACACAATATTGATCGGTGAAGTAAACTTACGTGCTATTTCTTGTTATAGCTTAAGTTAAATAAAATTCATTGAACCGTAAGTTAACTTAAAATGATAATCTGGTACACTTCAAAGTGATACATATCGACAAACATACAAAGTGAACATAGTTCAAAGGACGTGTAGTCACTACTACTTAAGGTATTTGGGACGGATTCCATTCGGAACGCTAAGTTACGCGCCACAAAGTGCTCGCGGCAAATTTAAGCCATTCTCCCTTTATGTCGTTTAAAAGTCTCTCTACGCTACACGTGCTCGTTTTACTAAATTTTTTGGACGACAGCGGTGTACCAGTGAATTTAAATAGTTAGACATAAATTTGTGCTTAGTAAAGAATTTTACTAAAAATTCAAACATGAATGGAACTCAAAGAAGTCTTGGCAAATTTTTATAAAACAAAACTAAAATCCCTATAAATTTATATTCGTGTCATACTAAGAATGTACTCTAGTCTTCGTGATTCCGATGTAATATTGATCCTTCTTAGTTTAATGCGGGACACTTTTAAATCGTGTGCAGTGACGTCATACAGCCGGGATATCGGTGCCCGGGGCTCCGGGGTCAAGAAGTCGTTACTTTTCATAAATGTCTGATCAGCGCCGCTACGCCGACCGACGACCCATCTCTTACCAGATATCTACATTATACGCTAACACATTTAAAAATCAGGGAATAATTTAACTATTTATACAAATCTATACTAATATAATAAAGCGTAAACACACACTTCTTTGTTGCCTAAGATGTCAGCAATTACAGCATGTTTTTGAATATTTTTTTTTTTATAAAAAGCCCTACACTTACGTCACGCTTTATATTTTCACGCCATTAAACTTAGGTGGTAAATATTTTGATCAAAAACCCTAATGTGGGAAAGAGACCATAAGTTGCTGCCAACATCTAGGAAGCAAGATTGCCAAGTTTTGTCATGTCATGTCATTTTTACTTTTGAATTTACAATTTGAAACATGTAAACAATAAAATAATTTTATGCTGATGAAATCGCACTGGAACAGCTAGTATTTAATAAAAACTGAACACATAATATACGCAGATTTATAAACTGTCGAGGAATACTTAAAATTGTCATAGATTTCTTCGAATGACAACATTTTTAAACTTAACTAGAGTCATCAAAAACTTACGAAGTTCACAATGTGACGGTGACATACAGATCATTGTTATTGGAACAATCCATTAGTGGAATGTTCCACAGTGGCGCTGCGAGCGGGAACATTCAGCACTTAAGTCACATACTTTGTCTTCGCGGCCGTACTTTACAACTAGTCACGTCTCCAACGTTTATTACTGCACCTACTTTGTCCCACTTACCCGCCAACTGTGAACGCAATAAGCGATCTGCCACTATTTTATACAAGGACTACTTTTAATTATTGCCTTTGTTTTCTCCCAACTACGTAACTTGTATCAATATAAAATTAACGAATACACACTAAACTCCGACTAAGTCGTGAGTGACGGTTAGTTCATTAAACATAGCTACTGGTGTATCAACATCAAAGTGTTCAGATTTTGCGCCGACATAACAGCACCCACCTTTAAAGCGGGCGCACACATTTGACTAAACTATCGCACAACTATTGTGCGATTGTTGATTGTTACGCATCCAATTCAACTGTTTAGTTGCACAATTAAAAATCGAGTAGTTTGCGCACCTTCATATAACTCATAAGAATCAAAGCGAGACTAAACAGTTGTTCGATAGTTTAGTTTCAGGTGTGAGCACGCTCTTACAAGACTATTTACGGCAAACAAACCAGCACGTCCTCCAGTGCTAAGAGACCGTTGGCGCTGTCGACAAACGTCTGTTATCCCAAGCTGCTTCTACCTTTAGAGTGATGAGGCTCGACTTTTTATACTAAAGAAGCAACCGTGAGCTGCAAGTTTAATTACAACTCGTTTGTCGTACAATAAATATTATCAACACGTCTACCGCCCGCTGCCGCGGCGTGTTGGAGTTACGCCAGTGCCATGTTTGTTGGCGGCTACTATTAATCCTGTCAGTGTTGTCGTGGCCACAGTTTAAGGTAGGCTAATAGTACATTACCTCAAACCTATAACTGGCCATACAAAAATTAGAACCAATAATCTCTGAACATCTGATCAACCTAAGGAGGTCAAATCTTGCATTCCGATATTTTCCTGAACTGTAACTATCAGGCGTTATTCTAGAAATTTCGATTAGGAAGTAAGATTGATTTCACATTCCAATGGATATTCAAAACACTATTACTCCAAACAATTCCTATAAAGATCTGGTAACAAATGTACCGTAATTCATTTAAAGAAGTCTTAAATTAATTTCAAGTTATTTAAGTGGCAACTTCACTGTACTTTTCACTTCAGTATTATATTCCAGTATTCCTTTAATTGATGGCTTCTTACAACTCTCTTAATTTGCTCCTATTTCAATTTTAACTGCTCAAATTACTCCGTGCGTATTAATCATTTCTAAATTAAATTAACTTCTTACATGAAAACAATAGTACTGTTATAAAGTTGGAGTGAAACGTTAAAGAAAGAGCAATTTGGTAACCATTTTTTTTTCAAACGAATTAATTACAATCAAACACAACATTAACTTTAAACATCTAGATCAATCCTTTTATACCCGGGTAGGACTTTTGACTATTTAAAACACGTATTTAACTAAACAGTGCCTAACTATACTTTTTGTGGTAATACAGCTGGTGTCATATTTCATCGAATATAGTAAAGTAGATTAACAAAACATAAAGTATCAACAATTCGAAACAGCGTTAGTTTAGGTAGATTTGCTCAACTTCACGTGTGTGTAGGTAAAGTTTAGTCATCGTGCGGAGACAAAGAGGCCGCAGTAAACAGCGAGGCCAATTGCGCCTAATTTATTGCGTAAACTTTGTTCGCTACAGCTTTGACTTCGCTTTTATTCTACAATTTGATAAAGTAACGTTTGTTTAGATAACTTAACTGTTATTTCCGAGTTATAAGTTATTTTATGGAATACATCAATAGCTATAAAAGGGTAGACAGATATTGTGCATATTCATTTGGCGTAGTTCTGATAGTTTACATAACATTTTTAGTTTTAAACACTATACTAATGAATAGAGGTTTAGTCAAAACAATAGTATTTGGTTCGTAATCTCGTTAAGAAGTAGTTTGTACACTAATCTTGAATAAGGGCTTACAAGCTAAGGAACATTTTGTCTGACCTCAACTACAAATGGCATCATTTAAGGGATTGGTGAGGTCTATTTATTTTGCTAAATTGTATTGAAATAGTTCTGAGAATCACCTATGGGTTTTGTATTCACGTTGTAAGAGAAACTAAACATTCGTATTTTATAATAATTATCCCGTAGTAATCCTTCAATGGCAAAACCATTTGTAATATTACGTAAAGTATTTAGTTTCAATACTTGGTAATTTTTTTGAGCTTGTTATTAAAATTTTATACATTATTCAGAATCTTTCCCCGGAGCGATATCTGACCTTTTTAGTCTTAAAACTTTGTCCCTGATACTTTATCACGGACTTTGATATTAAAATATAAAACAATCAAAGAGGAGTAATAAAGCTTTAACAACGTAACGCTTTTATCTTTTTTTATGTAAACAAAATTATTCATGATTACTTTCTTTCGAAAAGAAACTTGATCTTAAGAAAAACGCCTTTTCAGATCGGGTTAATTTTTGGTACAATCAACAACAACGTACAATTATTTTTTTATTACCTAATACAAAATTTATGTAGTTTAGTTTATTAACATCTAAATATCATGAAACTATCGTCTATAGTATTTTATGATATTCCCATAAATTTTACAAACAAAAAAGATTAGACATCATAGAAATTAAATTCTTAAAGAGTGTTATTCAGAAACTTTTTCAATTAAATTTTGATGTCGACTGTATTGTCTTAAAACTTTGTTCAAAGACCTTTGAAAATATTTAATTGAATAAAATTCTATTCTAAAAAGACATTTATACGCAAGATTAAATTCGGACGAATTTTAGATACGTAATATTTTTACTTAAGTACTACTAAGTAATTCTATTTACTTAGCACAAAAGTACACCAAATATAAAGACCTTTTGTATAAAAAGGCGGGAGACTAACATAAAACTGAATCTTTATTTCAATAATGTGGACCTTCGGGACCTCACCTTTCTACAGATTAGTTTAGCAAATGTAAATATTGTATTAAACAGAAGTACTCCAAATAACCTTTCTCTTTGTAAAGTATAAAAAGGGTTTGCTTATTCAACTCAAATAACAAGAAATGTTACATTTTAATTTAAAATCTCCAATAAAATAGAATCTTCAATAACTAACTTTTTAATTAATGTTTTCTAAAATTGTTTAAAACCAAAAATAGCGCTCCTATTAACCCAAGGAAAACCAAATTGTTTTTTTAGTAAATGATTTCACTCAGAAATCTTGAAACTTAGAATATTTAATGCATTACTTGTTCAGGTTCGTTTTAAGTAACAGCGACGTGTCTTCAGCGCTACAACATGGATATACTTTCAGGAGCCAGCTTTCAGTAATTACAGCCGAGTGCACAGTAAGATGCTTTTATAAATATAAAAATACATATAAATAAAAACAAACTTTAAACATTTATATGAAGAAGTATAAATGGTTACATTATTTAAAATTGTAACTTTGGTAAAACCTCTGCTTTTGGAAAAACTTGAAATCACAAGACATAATTAAATAATGTTTAGTTATTTAAATGACCCATTGCATAATCTTATCAATTGAATCGGAACATTTCCCGCTGGAATCGTTTGATTCGCGGAAAATAGATTAAAGCCCCTGTGACTTCTCAAATATCAATATTTCTCTTTCAAGTCTCGATAACATCAATCTTAATACAAAATGTATTTACATGCAATTATTTAGAAACGAATAACAAACCAAACATTTCATCAACACTCAATTAACTGACTTATATTTATTTTGTTAATTGTTCTTAAATATTTAGACATCTAGCTGAAATAGATATCTATAGGCAGATTTCTATTCGCAAAAATTAAACAATAAAACTACAAAATAAAGTTTACATAAGGAAAGTTTTGCAGTATAATAATTATTGTGCACGGGGACGCCGCGCGGAGACCTAAAAGCGTATTCATGTTCCCACTATAATGTACGTAGCATTGTTTTGCGCGCGCGAATGGACACCTAGGGCAATTAGTTTACTTCCGTGGTTTAATGTATAAGGCTTAGGTAACAATACTAGTAACTGTGGGAAGTAGAATTAATAAAGATGTGAATTAACTACATATGAATGTATCTATATATCGTCATGATTATTTTGAATAACTTGTGACCCAAAAAAATCTTAAGGACAGTGTTAAAATAAGGCATTGGTCTATGTAATACATCACGTCAATTTAATCCTTATCGCAAATGGTCCGTATTAAAGAGCCGAGGCTTAAATGGGCCGTAACGACAGACATTCGCCTCCGTCCCGATCTAATCTAAACTGTCCGGATTCCACGCGACTTATACACCTCAATATCGAACGATTTTCCAAAGAAAGAATTCTACAATCAAACTAATTTTGTTTGCTAAATTACATTTAAGCTCCGAAGAAATGGAAGAGGAGTTTTAAGGGAATTTATACTCGTATATTTGACTATGAATTATTTAACAAATGTCACCTTTACACGTATTTCAAGATAATATTTGACAATTAAGTGTTATCGATTTATTGTAATTTGCTTCGGGTGAGATAATTACACTAAATATCTAGGCAGTCAGAGCTTAAGACAATATCGTATTAAATGGACTATGAAGTATAAATTAAACAAACAATTTGAATAAATCACAATAACTTGTAACTTCATTGATGTATTGATTTTGATATTAGTTAGTATTATTTTTATCGATTGCAATTTACGGCCATTCAAATATTTCTTTGTACATATCCCACAGAAAAAGCATAATGTATCCAAAACGTACTGAAAACTTTTTTGCCCTCGGGTGAAATATTATTAGCAATATTGTCGGAAGCAAAAGCAATATTACAAGATATATTTATTACACTATCTTTCGTTCTTCGAGAAATATAGTAGTCCCTTGACTCCTTTGTGTGATTAATATTCGTTGGATAACACTGCTTAGAGAAATTACACTTGCTAATTATATTAAAATGCTGACATAATATAGTGATATTTCACACTAACCAATATTAATCTATTTTGTTATTTTCATGTAATTGTTATTATGAAATATGATTCATTTTAGTTTGCACAAAAGTATCAAAGCCTTATAAAATTCACTTCAAGTAATCTACTGTACAATCAAAGTCGCAATAACCAACTATTGCATAAATATGACGGACTGCATAGTTTTATCACAAACCGCAAAAAAAATCCCACTCGAGCACGTCGCTGTTAACCCATTTATTGATGAAGGCTGTAGCGCTGTGATTGATGGAGGGAAATCGAATTGACGCTCCCCTCCACTTGCTGCAGGGCGCGGGGGGGCGTAATTGATCATTAATCAGATTTGCAGATACCCTGCGATGTAGACGTCACCGCGGATAACTTTATTTTTTCATAATCGAATCCTTTTAAATGTTATTAAAACAGAGCTTAACACGTTCAATACTGCTAAGCCCAAATTATATACATAAAAGTGGAATCTAGCGTTTGAACAATTTTAAAGTAAGAATTTGCTTGAACCAAGTAAAATATCGTAAAACTAAATCTACATACACAGTGAATAGACGTCTGGAGCTAGTTTACATAAAAACATCTTTATTCTTCTTAACGTCGTTAACGAGCATGTTGCAGAGATAAAGACTTTTCAAAAAGATTTATGTAAAATTTAAATATATTTAGATTTCGATATATACCACAAGTAAATGCTTGCTTTATCACCAATAAAAAAATTAAATATAAAATTTAGCTGTTAAAATATTATAATAAACATATATGAAATTATCGTAAGTAATTGTGTTACCACATTTTCAATAATAATCTGAGAACAGTGTTCAAACACTAAGATATTAATTGTTCGCTGTTAAATAAACATAATTGAATATCGTCTTGTTTGTGGCAACTGTGAAGTATAACATAAAATCATATTGTCGAGACATAACAATAAAGTGACGACATTAAGTCGAGACAGATGGCTCGCAAACGACATCTTATGTTCAACATAACTTACATATAACATATTTCAAGTGGAATGTTATGTATCCCTGCAGAAACTCGTAAGGTAAATACAACATGTTCATACTGTATGTTGTATAGGAACGTATTTGAATACAATAGTTTCATATTATAATGAACAGATGCGCAAGACGTTTAACTAGTTGTGTTTCAGAGTAAATAGGTATGACATAAATGAGCGTTGATTTAGGAAGTAGAAGGAATCAAAATTTACTTACAAATACTCGAATGTCTCGAGTACTATTAAAAAAACCTTCAACAAGATCTATTATATTACAACAAAATTATAAATAATTTAACAGCAAACTGTTCACTAATATTTTGTTTTAGTATTATCGCGACGACTAATTCATATTGATGTGGTCAGGCGGACAGGACGGCTGCGGCAAAACGCCAAATGTGACGAACCGCATTGAAAATGATCACGTCTGCAACATTGATTTATAAATATTATTAAAGTTAGCCAAATTAAAAGCCTTAATTCCATAAAGGAGTAATTGAATCTACAAACACGAAGGTCGAAAACACGTTAGGAACTTCTCTGAAATCCGCTTATCAGAAACATGGCTACATGTCCGTAGCCTTAATAGCTACGCCGATGCTACGCGAGTGCTACGCCGGACCACATACAACTAGCGGTGTTAACATTTGTTAGTAGGTTAACTTGACTAAATAAATCTTATTAACCCTTTTGTATACAACAAAATGTGTAGTGAAATAGTTTGTAACAAGCTACCTTACTTATTGAATAGAAAACACCCCTTGACCTACTAAAGTTCTACGCTCAGAGCTCCAAAACATATGTAACAAAATTACTCCTATTGAAATTTATTTCTATACAAACGATTACTCTATTTCCATGTATAGGGTGTTGTTTTAAAGATTTGTTAAATATTTTAAACATTTGGCAACCCAATTAAATCATTAGGATAAAAATATTTCAAGGGAAAGAAATAAATTAAAGCTCACGAACAATTTTTGTCGTAAGCAAAGGTAATCGAGGGGTACAGCTACTTTATTACATAATTAAGCATTCTGATCTATTTTATCAACAAAAAACGCTCACTCATTCAAATCTTGTATAAAAAGTTAGAATATCAGAAAATGTGGGCTATGACTTAGCCACTATCTGTTCACATAATCATATTTTTCTGCGGCGAAGTATGAATAAACCCTTCGATTTTTCTCCGTCAGGAATATCCTTGATTTATTATGGTGAGACCTCGCAGCTATTTGATAACCGCTTTGGGAGTTTATTTATGCATGTCTTATTTAAACATTTAAAAATAGTTTACATAGGTATTTGATTTTTTTTATCCATCTATATGTTTTGTTAGGTCATATTTAAATTCGATTTGTAGAACCTTCAAACGGAAGCTTTTCTCAGCTTGACCGCGTTTTGGACAAGTACTTTATACATTTGGATTTTGTACATTTGGCATGTCACCAAAACATTCCAATCTGACATTCTCTAATAGATTTACTTCTCAACATTATAGTTAAAATACTAACACAAATTTCTATTTGTTAATATTAAATCTTGCAAAGTATTCGTTAACGTTAGTTAAACAAAAATCATTAGCCTCTAGTCAACTGTGCTGTAATTACTAACACAGTTATAAAAGCACTAACCTAGAAACTGAAATTAGATCTTCCATTTGGCTTCCAAACTGTAGTTATCTAGTAAGTTCTTACTTATATAGCACTCTATTACCTATATTGCTTAACTTAAATGTTACTTCCTTGCCTAGTATGTAATTTAATAAACTGTCAAAGTTTAAGGCTAAAATAAATTAATACGCGGCTGAAAAAAATCATTTGTCTTTGCTTACACAATAGTTCCCAACATTGAAAAGAGTATCGAATAATCCCTTAAAGAAAACAAAATAAAAGCAAAACTATTCTCCCGTATTTACGCATTGAAACTTCAACAAACTTTTACTATTCATCCTTTCATTTTTGTTACATAAAACAAAGTTATTTAACAAATACATACATAAATAGAATCAATACAATACAAGAAACTTGAGCTGTAATTTATTACGCAAACTTTGAACTGCGAATAAAATAAAACTATGTTTCAAATAATTCTTCCTCTCAAAAATCCAAAGCAGTTTTTTATTAAACATTATGTTGTAAAATATTACGAAAGATCTGAACTGCATAAACTGAATGCAAAGAGATACAAAAAATATATGGAGTAAGCTTAATTGACACTTCACTTGAAAGATTTTTCACATAATCTCACTAATTGATATTCGATAGTCAAAATCTCAAACAAACAAATAATTCAAACATTGAAAATTATTATTTCTCAATTAGCTATTATCACAAACATCGCCCGTCACTTTTTTAACTCTTGTAATTTGGTTTACAAGTGACACGTATTACAGTTAAAATTTATCGTCAATGTGTTCTTCGTTTCGTTACTAAATTCGCTAAGAGTGTTATATTTTTACAGCAAAAAGTAAGTCGGGCTTTTAACTAAATTGCTTCACGAATAGAATACATGCGGATTGTGGGAGATTTATTTTTTGGATATAATATAAGAGCATTTAGGTAAAGCACTTTTAGAGGTACGTGTTCATATGATTTAAAGCACGTAATGGGCTTTGAAATATTCATCTTGCTTTAAATTAAGTTCTAACTATTCTTTAGATCACGTTTTCTCAAACTATGGGCTTCAGTATTACGAAAAGGTATTATTATAAGAGGACTTTAAACACTTATTAATTTTAACCAGATGTTAATATTTGACGTGGAAAAGGAAACACTCCAGGGAAATATTGAGATGGAATATTTTTGTTCGTATAAAAAATTACAGAAATGTATTTTCCAAAGTATCGTCATAATGGACTGATAAATCGATATTTTCAAATTTGTTTAATGTACTTTCAAAAGTTATAAATTTTATGATTTAAACATTTTATCACTCAAATTTATGTTTTAAAACCTTACAATGAACGAAAATAACCATTACACTCAATCCCAAAAAATATGTACCGAAACTAGGACCAGTATTTAGTCAAAAATATATAAAATCGTTCATGATTTTAACATGAAAAGAAACAATGGAGGCTTAAAACGTAAAATCTTTGAAAAAAATTCAAATTTCTCTGCATCTGCTTACCGAATCGTTTCCCGGAGTTAT
Source organism: Papilio protenor (assembly GCA_029286645.1). NCBI lineage: Eukaryota > Metazoa > Arthropoda > Insecta > Lepidoptera > Papilionidae > Papilio > Papilio protenor. The sequence goes on along the minus strand of JAGSMZ010000061.1, from coordinate 277,099 downwards.
TTGTCTCCCGCCTTACATTTTTATTCAACCGGAAAACTGATAAAAAACGGCTACATCATAAACGGACCACCGCAATTTGTTTTCGTACAATTCTTTTAGACATTTAAAATAAATTTGTTTTTTCACAAAAGAACAGTTTCAACTGATAACACTTTGTAGACAAAAAGCTTTTATGTACTTTGTAAATTTATTTGGCAGCAACCGAAATGGAAATTAAAATGAAAATGCTCTCCAATACAATTTAGGACAACCAAATTTTTCTCTACATTATTTTAATAATCTTTTTTTGTTATTTAAAGAACGCATAAAACAAGATACAAAACATACAGAGCGATCAAAACATGTAAATAAATAAATCTTTAAGTTGCAATTAAAACATTTTTTTATGTTTAGGTACTACTAAATTATGTCTTGGTATTCCTAATAAATAGGAAATTCTACATTTATTTGCGACGCAAGAGATATAGGTAAAGCAACAATGGCGATATCTCAAGGATTTAGAGGAGCGATATAAAAATATCAAATGATATCGTTCTTTTATATACTTTAATCCTCTCATTACGTGTAAGAGATACGACTCGCGTCCGGGGCTTAGTTATTTTGCTGCCAGGTGTATCTTCACAAACGTGACTTGTACTTACCTCACTCTTACTATTATAAATGCGTAACTTTAGATGGATGGATGTTTGTTAGAGTTTGTCACCTTAGTGGCTGAACGTATCTCAATGAAATTTGCCATAGATGTAGAGCATACTCTGGAAGAACCCATGGGTTACCTTCTTTTGTTTTTTTTTTCCACGCAGACGGAGTGAAGGATGAAAGCTAGTTTTACTAAGCTACTGAAAAAACTGTCCAAAACAATCCCAATAAATGATATTGTCAACACGTGACATGTGTAAATATAATTCCTCATTACCATTTAATTCGTCACGTCAATTGTAAAGTAACGCAGTTGATATTACGTGCCAAATATACTTTGTTAAGGATATTTTGCTTAAACAAAGTATACTCTATCTAGAAAGAAATGAATCTAGTTCCATAGATTGTGATAACAGTGGATCTTTGACATGAGGATATATTGGCGTGTTGCCAGCGACAGGGGCAGCGGCAGCGGCAGCGGGGCGCGGTCGATACTAACTGTTTGCATACAGATCGGTTACGGTGCCGACGCTAAATCACTTGGAAAACTGTACTCTCTAAACTTATCGTGTCTCTGAGTATAAACTATCTACATGAAATAAATTAACAACCGATATCACTTCAACTAGGATTATAACTAGAGGGTATTTCGCCTTTAAATACTTATAGTAAGATAGTTTCAAATGAGATGTAATAAAAGAGAGCAATTACTTATTTTAATGGATCTACTAAAGTTTTTAATATGTATTTAATATTGGTGATATTTAACTATAAGGATTTATTTGGATTTGAATCACTTAAATTGTTACCTAATTGGGAAAACCATTTGCATCAAAACACTGAGCTGATTTATGACTGCTTATAACTCCGTAGACATCAATATCCCTTGATCCGAAGGTAAATTCCAATTATATTTATGTAGGTCGTTATTTTCTATAGAGAAATCTTATTTTGTCATATAGATAATATATGCCTAATCTCAATCATCTACGTTTCAGCATCATTTCTCTCCAAGTATGACAAGAACGACAAATGTATTTAATAAAACTGCTTCAGTAGAGATAGGAGAATAATCGCTAATGCCACTTTACCATTCGAGTTAATTGAACAGCCTTTGTACAAAATGTTTATTCATTCGGAACTCCGGAGGAATATAAACCATTATTTCTTTTACTTTTTGTACGTGTCCGGAGTTATACAGTACTCAATTAAACCCCTCTAAAACACATTAAAGTATTAACTTTATGAAGTTAATTGAAGAACATTTTTAGCGTCTGTTTTTTGTGTGTTTTGTGTGTTTATGTTTTAATTTATATTAATAAAGATAACAAACACATTGTAACATTCATAGATGGACAATAGTCACTGTTTTTAATTAAAAAAGTATTGTAACTTAATTAACACTTAAAGCTAGAATTTCTAGAATCATGATAATTTCCATACACATTCAAATGTCGAAATTAACATACAAATTACTTGAAACCGACATGGAATCAAAACATAGGTCACCAGGACGCCGCTGACCTTGAAGTAACTCATTAAATAAGCATTTAGATGCTGCTACGTACGAGTATGTACGAAATTGGCAATTTGCATGACAAATACATTCACTGTATCTCAACTGTGCGCCGGATTGCTTGTCGACAGAATAAACAACCTTCACAAATCCCTTTTTACTGATTCTCAGTACTACGATCGTTTATACGACATGGATAATTCTTTTTTTTTTGTACAAAAAAGTCTCGTGTAATTAGTTGAGAAAAAATGATAATCAACCACATAAATGTGTATTTATACATCGATTTCTGTTACATAGATTTGGGTTATCTGGGTGTGTACCCAGGTAACCCAAATCTATGTATCCCATTATCCCACATAGAGTTAACAGATTCCTATTTGGCTTGGTTATATCTCACTTTTGACTAAAACCATTGAAATAATTTCAAGCTTAGGAATATTTATCAAAGTAAATACAAAAGTGATTAGTTAATTTCTTTAAAATTCTTATAAAGTTCGCATAACAGCATCATCAGTCAACCACGCTGCCCCAGTGCGGGTTGGTTAACTTCACACATATGTGCAGATTGCATCACGATATTTTGTTTCATAGTAAGCAAATCGAAAACACATTAGTACAAGACAGAATTCGAATCCAGGACTTGCAGATTTCAAATCAAGAGCTTTACTCTTGAGCCACAGATGCTACGTAACTAAATACACCTCTGAGTACATATAATATTCATTATTTAATAGCGAAATAGCTTCCATGTTATAACATTAACGTCTCAGCAGACAAGGCGTTAAGTGCTGTTCGAGGAAGATATTTTTATGAGCGTAATAACAGCGCTAAGAGTTCATTCCGCGAACGACCGCCTCGGATTTGAAGTTTACACTTAAATGGCTTTACGTTATATTAGCTCTTTAATATATTAAGCTATGATGAAAAAATTCTTTCTTAAACATCTCTAAGCACAGTTCTTAAAGAAACCAATGTTAATGATATTAAAAAAGGAACACCCTCTAAATGCACAACTCGTAGTAATAAAGCAATAAGCATTTGTAATATACCTTAGTTATTTATAGTAAAAATATTTTGTAACACAGTTAAAAATGTAACTAAGTTGAACTGACGGCAACAAATAGCAGCCGAACTGTCACTTGCTCTGTTCAATTCAAACAATTTCATTTCTCAAAGGAAATTCGGTATTGCAGTCGAACTCAGCATTGTTCGCTTGAATATTCCCACTTCAGGTTGTGAATTACTGTAAGATCACTTCATATGAAATGTGCTTAAAGTTTGCTTTCAGCTCTAAGATTTTCCAATCGGTAACCTCGATGGATGTTTTGCAAATGGTAACGGATTGTAATAAGTAATTACCGATTTATTTTGAATTATGAGTATCGTAAACGTAAAGCTAGTAAAGATAACTTTTTAGAATAAAAGAGGCAAACATCTTTGTCTAATTATTATTAGTTCATTAAAATATTTTATGATTTAATATACATAGTCTCTTACTATTTGTATTGACTGTAGCGAGGGCTCCACAAAGTTAACTTAATAAAAATAATACCTAACCCCTTCACGAGAAATGAACTTGCCAATATTAATGGAGATATTGAAACCTTTTGATAAAAACAGTGAAATTAATGAAACTAAATACAACAAAGCGCTCTTGTTCTGAAGTCGTATCCAATTCCCGAAGACTACGTGAGCGGAGTGTAATACACCGGTCGGGCGTTTACTTAATCTGGTTTTCGTTGTCAAAGACGCGGTTTATTCAGAGCTTGTAAGCCTATACGAAATAAATGACGTTTACTTAAGGTTAAGCGCATTTACAGAGCGTAACAAAGCCATCTCGAGAAGTATCTAAAACCGTTGACCGGAGTTTCAAAACCGAAAATTCAATATATAAACTCACCATAAACTCTTGTTTCTATACCTATACCTATATATTCTATACCTTCTATACCTATGTATTCTTATATATAGGTATAGATTGTGTATTAAGTAATTAAGTTTCAGATTAAGTTTGACAGTTGGCAGCGCCTCATACAACTTGGATATTACTTAACTTATAACACGTGACGTCCTTATCGCTCTCCTACAACTTTAGCTGAAGTATCAAGAATTATTATTGTCTTTATTGGAACGTTATTCCGATAGCTTAAATATTAAACGGTTTACGTGAATCTAATAAAAGTAGAAAATAATGTATCAAGATTTATTTTTATAAACATTCCCGCTTTACGAGTTGTATTCTTCAACGTCTTAACAAATGTAAGTACAGCAAAGCTCGGCTTAAAGCTCAGGAAATTGTACTTACAGAGGTATGAGTGGAGATTACAATCTTCTTATATATGATCATTCTTCTTACTTTCGTTTCTTACTACGTATATCCAAAACAGCTTAGATCGCGATGAACCTGGAAGAACTCATAGGCTACTACTAAGTTTCTTTTGAATTCCACGCGGATGGGAAAAGCTAGTATTAAAATTGACGTCGGCTTCTTTACTGAACAGACACAGTTTTAAATCCATCGCGCGTAAAAGGACAATAAGACATTACATAAATAAATAATAAATTAGTTTTTAAGCGACGTATCTGATAAAATTAGTTCGCACCTGAAGGGAAAAGTTTTACGTTTAGTGAAATATGTCGGGCATTAGTCAGACGGGATTTTATGGTAACCCGATATTAGTAATGGTTGCCATTAATCAACGCTAGTGACGTGCCGCTTTCTTCGAGAGATTTATTTCAGCCTTTTACCTAGTATTTATAACCGATCTTGCGTAAAAAGTACAAAGTTTTAGGTACTAAGTTCAGCAGTTCGGCAGTTCTAAATTAACAGTCGAAATGTTCAGTTAAAACTTTTCAGATAAAATTTTAGCTGTCAGTTGAACTGTGAAGTTAAATTTGCCTACGCAAGCACAATTTTAATTGAACAGTTCGACAGTGCAGTTAATATTGTCAGAATTGAGCGTATGTCTACTGCTTAATATAGTCTAAACGTAGAAAATTCTTCAGAAAAATAAATACTGCTAACATAACCTAAATATTTGTTACAAATATATATTAGGCTAACATTTTCCTAAATAAACTGTTAGCCTGCGAAGTCGAGAAGTGGCGTAACTTGTGGAGTGGGTTATTCCCTCAACAAGGAACTCAGCGCAGGATTAAAATGGGGTGAATATGTTTGTGATGCAAATAAGCTGTTCTGTAAATACGTTCCCAGCTCAATGGGTATTTCATAAGGTATTTGAAAACCGATTCTACCGTTGACGTAACTATGTACATACATAGAAGCTTATATTATATTGATATCTTTACGTACAAATGTCAATAAATCAAATACCATTGAAACGTTCAATAATATCCAAACACTACAAAATATCAGCAAATAATGTAAAAAAAAGTTTCTCTTTTTAATAATAATTTACGTTCATTTACGTCATAAAGGCAGGGGAACGCTTACAAGGCGGTAAATTTTCAATATTAATTGGCAGTAAAATTGAACATTAAAACGATAAAGGTTACCAAAGTTTTAAATATCACCTGTGGCTGTGAAATCTCTGCTGTTAACGGTATCAAACGATCTGCTCAATGAAATAAATATATATGATTTTCGTTATTTACCGCAACTTTATTTCTTTAAATACGTTAAATTATTAAATGAACCGTTGAGTTCGTGAAATCAATTCAATACAAGAATAAACAGTTTACCAGTCGTCATTTGAGAAGATAAAACAAACTGCATTAAATTGGATCGTGTTCTACATATTTTCCTGTAATTTATTCACCAAACTCCTTCAACTAGAAAATCCTTAATGCGTTTAGCGTTGCGGATGTTCATGTTTATGAGGATGCTGTTTTAATACGCATAAAAGCGTGTTGGCGAGACGAACCCTTTTTGGGGAAATAATTTTTATAACGAAGTCAATAATAACATTACACCCACATCAAAAGAACAACGAGGCCCACACGTCGCACATTACGTTTTATATTAGGGACGATTTTGTGGAGCTGCGTGAAAGGCCTTCTCACCAACTCGGCAACGATACGTGACTTATATTGAAATCGTCAGCAGAAATAAGTTGATATTAGAAGTCTTTTTAGGAACATTATTTTAATAGCGTGATATGTTTTCGAATAAGGTTGCCTTGAGGATGATAGCCACGTCAATAATACAAAAATGTTTGTTGAAAATCAGTTAAATACTTCCTACTTAGTCCATAATCAGTTAAATAATTACTAGCTTTTGACCATGTCTATCATCGATGATTTTAAAATAAACTTGTAACTTTACAGACTGTGCTTTTCTTCGAAATTCATCCATCCGGTTTGCAGTTATGTGGCAACAAACATCCATCCATCCTTTTTGCATTTATAATGTTAGTAAGATTTGAGAAACGTTTATGTTGTTACTCAAGAAATTACAAAGGGGTGTCGGTTGGGTGAGAAAAATACTGAGACGTGAAATATTGTTTTCACGGCGCTCTAGCAAAGTAGAAGTTACACCAAATAGTTTAATAAGTAACCTAATATTTGGTTTCTACACAGTACAATAATAAGGGAACTATCAAAACTTTATCTACTCACAAACAATTGTTATTAATTACAAAGCGTGAAACTTATATTTAACTAACAAAGCGAACAATTTCTAAATTGAATAACTTGGTAACCATAATAAAGTTTCTGAGTGGCAGCCGCGATCTCGCGAACAAACCTTACACACGACTCTTTGTATTTTGCTGTTCGCTAATTTAATATTAATTAAACATAAACTGACAATTACAGTTGCGGCTAAATTACCTTGGAAAATGTTTATTGAAATACAACCTTGTGGTTTCGTAATTGGGAACATGTGTTCTTTGAAGCGTGTGTATTATTAAAGAGCAATTGTTATTTCAAAGACTAAAGATCTACAGAAAGTACGGAGTTAATTTTTTCAAATGAAGTTAATTTTTTTTTATATTTTTACCGTCTTAACATTTAATTCACTTGTACAACGCGCAATGAAATTTGCAATTGATTAGAGATTTTACTTAATTAACAATATTTAGGCAATGATCGACTATTCACTAATGCAAATGCAATTAATTCAACAAATCGCAAATAGATTATTTGTTGAAAACAAATTATTTGCTTTAATGTGTCAACAAAATGGCCGCCCGCGGACATACCTAATTCAAATGTTAAATAAATAATTAACATTAGCTTTTACACGTTACACAGTTACAAAGAGAAAATTGTTTTTGTGCAATTATTTCGTAAATTCAAAAATATGAAAAACAAATATTATTTGAATTTCATCGTAAAATGGTGAACAAAATAATGTTTTGTTATCAACATATTTTTGTAAGTTAATGTAACGTGTAATCGTTTAAAATAAAATTGTTTAAATAACAAAATGTGTAAAGAGCACCTGCTTGAATATTCCCAGTAATAACTTCCTGAACTTGTGTAATTACCGAAGTTTTGTAACAACTTTTATTGTCGTATTGCAGTTATCCCTGAGTGACGCAAAAACTTTATCTTTGAATATTCCTCCGGCGTTATTTTTGTCTGTAGTTCAAGAAAAAAATAAGAAAAAAAACACTACTACGACTGTCTTGCTTTTGCAAATTTTTATTTAAAGTAAATCTATACTATCTATACTATTATAATAAAGCGTAAACACTCAGTTTTTTGTTGCCTAAGATCTCAGCAATTACAGCATATTTTTTAATAATTCTTTTTTTAATAAAAAGCCCTACACTTACGTCACGCTTTAGGCTATATATTTTCACTCCATTAAAGTTAGGGGGTAAATATTTTGGATAAAAACCCTAATGTGGGTAAGAGACCATAAGTTGCTGCCAACATCAAGGAAGCAAGGTTGCCATGCTTTGTCATCATGTCATGTTATTTTGACATTTGCAATTGATAACTTGACACATGTAAACAATAAAATAAAATTTTCATAATTTTATGCGGATGAAGCCGCACGGGAACAGCTAGTCTTATTATATTTCTGCAGATGCGCACAGCATTTAGAAATTTTTTCTTGTGGATCTTCGCTCACCATTCATTTATTCTAACATAATTTACAAAGGTAAGGTCGGAAAGGTCAGTAGTTATTGAAATAAAGGTTCATTTAGGTGAGTTTGCCAGAAGTTTTCGTTTTTGCATATTCAATATTTTTGTATATTGGCTATCTTTACCGTAACCCATGGTTGTACTTTGATAGTTTATCTCCACATTATTTCGTCTAATGAAAGTACCTTAAGTCACAAAAAACATTCGGCAAATTATTTATTACATTTATATACTTGTAAGCCACATATCTTTCCCTTTTTTGCTTTTTTTACTATATAAATTAGGATTTATCAGAATTTTCTTCAGTAATCAGAATGTAATAAGGAAATATAAGAAATGTTAAAATATGTTTTCTTATCATAAAATAAATGAGAAAGTCATCGTACCTTTGATGTTGAATATGATATTTGATAAAGAATATAGAATCTTACTTCACAAGAATAATAAATGCCAGAAATTACGTTTACTTTGAGAACAAGTCAAAATAATCTCTCAATATCTTGGGGTATATGTAAAAATCTCATGTTAGAGCTAATATACACTTCTTATAAATATTTTATGCATTTATGTTACATAAAGAATCTACAAAGAAGTAATAAGGAAAACTGGTGTAGAAAATGGCGGCAAAATAAAAGCGGAGTGTTAGCAATAAAACGTCAATTGTCTTAAGCGAAGTGGAATTCTTTTATTTTATTCTGTTATCTGCATGAAATATTTTCATTTGCTCTTCGTCGACTTGTTTCCGTCTCGAAGTATTTATTACATTGATACCATTTTGTAAAATTAAAAAACAATGTAATGAAATTTTATCAAACCGATATTCGTAAAATATGTCACGTAAACCTACGCAGAAATTATAAATATGTACCTTATGTCTTTATTTTAAGTATTGGAAATTCCAAATTAAAAACCTTCAAATTATTTCGATGAGTCTAATATCTCACATAAATTAGTGTAAAAAAATCTCTTCACTTTATTTCCCTAGCGGCGCCGGCGGTGCGGCAGCGGCGGTACCGTAAAAATAATATTGTAACAACTTTGTAATCAATATTTGGAGAGGAAACAATTTTTTAATTAACGAAAAGAACAAAATTATTTGTCACCATGATATAACTTAAAATTATAAGTACACTTTTGTTATCTGAGCCAGTGCTACGACAGTGAGAACTCGTCTTTATTTATAACAAAAAGTAAAATTAAACGAAAAAATAACACGGTTAATATATAGTCGCTCATCAATTTTACGTAATGGGTCCGCAGCGAGACGATTAACATTGAAAAATGACGATTTACGTCACCCGGAACCGGACACCCAGGCTACAAGCTACAAGCTACGGCCGATATGCTACAGGTTAGCTAATGCATTTTATATACGGCTATCGACCGCAACCTCTCATTTATTTACTCCCCTCAGCCATCGACGTCAATAAACAACCCTTTAGATTTTTAATGATTCAGGGATCCACGTAACATCTTTATAATCCACATGAATTAAAAAGCATAAAAATATGAGTTTGGAGGCAGATTTTTGATATTGGATTTTCAGAGACTAAATCAATCATGTGCAATCAAAACTTGGTACCACGAGGTAAAACGAATAGAAAGATTACCATAAAAAAATAGTATAGTATTAGGTATTAAACACGCACGAACCAAAAATGCACAAGCGACGGGCCACTACGACAAATCTTTTTACGCAATCCGCACGTACACCATCCGCAGTGTAATTCAGTTAAAAGCTCCACTCCTACTTCACTGTCGACGCAGCGCACGAATAAAAACAAATCGAGTGATCTATACCAAATCTTTGTTACTACAAAAGCATTTAATAATTTAATTTTCTATCATTACCAACACCATTATAATGACAATATCAGCTATGATAAATGCTAAACACAGTTTTTAATTTGAATAAGAAAGCAAAAACAGATTGAGTCAAATCCTCGAAGATCTTATCCAAAGTTATAATTGATATCTAGTACGTCTACGAGTATGTTCGTTATTGATGTAACCTCGAAATATGAGTTTCGTAACTCCGAATTCAATTATTAACTCAAGTTCTGAATACACAAACAGTACTAGAGACTGAATGTCTCATGCCAATTTTACTCAAATTACAACTACAAGTTTTAAAGATACCACAATAAAGTTTCAAGTGTTAATTTAACTTATACGTATTACGTATAATACGAGTAGAATGAAATAGACTAAATCAATACTTTAATATAATCTTGTATACTTTTTGATGGTCAAAAATAGAGAAAATGTTTCGACTACAATTTAAAGACATAAGAATTCTAGAGTTCTAAAGGTATTGTTTGTACTTTACATTCCAACAATCTGATATTTTAATGAACCTAACAAAACTTTCTAAATGATAGAAAGTATTAAGTCCCATCTGCCAGATATACAGACGAAAGCTTCCGCGAACTTTCATAATTGCCAAAGTTTCTGACAAGCGGAGTGACTGATTCACTTTAATTTTTCTATATCTTATGCAGTTTTATTGAATTTTTCACATAATTTTTTCTCTATGCTTAATTCCTTTGAACACTAATAAAATAACTATCACTTAACTATTTAAATACGGAATTGAATTCTTCTATAATTTTAAACAGGCAAACATTAGTTACTTAATTCATTTAGTGTAAACGCTTTCTCTAAACCCGTGGGTCACAGTGGCAGCTAGACGTGATCGGGTGAATATCGTAGCCCGTTGCCCGCCTGTTGTCCCGTTGTCCCGTTGTCCCGCTGTCCCGCTGCCTCGTTGTCCCGCTGCCGGAATAATCATTGTGTCTTGTAAATTACTCCAGAACAACTGCGCCGCGTGCGCCAACTCCAGTTTAAACATGTTAATTTTGTGCATTACACCAGCCCGGTACGAAACAACACAAAATAACCGCTCACCACACATAATAGTGTGGTAAGAGAGCGTAGCGCGTTTGTAATTATGTTACTAGTGTTTAAAAATGCAAAAGGAAAACCTTTTTCGGTGCTTTTCTCACTTTATTTTTAAGCTAGTTTTATAACGAGATAAATGTACTTGTTGTCTTTCTATATTAAATCATAACACGCATTATAAGATTCCTTTTACTGTAAAAGCAGATAATAAATATTTTATTTTGTTATAAAAAAACTTAACGTAGCCAATGATAGGGAAAAATGTAGTCGTAATAATCTGCCGCAAATCCTGGGATTGATTCCATGTAAAAGTAAAGTAAAAACAGCAGTAAAATAATAATGTCTTGTTACTTTTACAATCTTATAAATGACAGGGTTTATCGAAATAAAAAATATATCTAGACGTTCTAATATATCTTGTAGACAATATAAAGTTAGTTGAGTTAGTTAAAGTCGGGCAATAAATGAATACTATCCCAATGTCCGCTCAGAGCGCGGCTAATCTACTGACAAACGCGACGATTCTCTTTATTGGACACCACTAAAAGATAACTTGAAGTATAAAGTCGGCTTACACGGCGACTTCAAGTTAGCTCAGTGTCGAACACGATCCTAAACGAGATGATGATTTCAATAAGTATAATATATGAATGAGACATTTCTCTAACCAACAATAGTAAGGCATCTTTAAGCATAAAATTAATTAACTAGAAGAATAACTAATCGTTTCTCCAATAGATTTAACTGTTAAATACTCCTATAACATCACGATAGTTTCAGTCCGAATATTTCTACTTGTTAATAGAAGAAAAAAGGTTTAATTGATGAAAATTTATTGAATTAATTTGTTCGCAATTTTGAGCAATTGTTAGGTCGTAAATAACAGTGCGCTAGAGGGCGCCATGTGCTCGTCTCGTAACTCGCAATATTAACGCCCAATGAATTATTAAGTAGAGAAATGTTTAAACAAACACGAGCACATGTGCTTGTGACAACTGTTTACAACTAATAATATGTTTTCTCTTTACATACATGTAGAAATTAGTGATACAAAATAATTTACATTAGTAAATACAAAATTAAATAATTTTGTTTAATGATTCTTATTTTAATTAAGCGAAAACCAGCAAAATACACAGCACTGAACATAGTCTGAACTAACCTCTACACCAACACTCGTTTGTAATTGATATCGCTTAACATCTTTAATATCCAAATGTAAATGTTGGTCCTTCGAGTCAGATATTTTTCTAATCTATACTAATATTATAAAGAGGAAAACTTTGTATTTTTGTATTTTTGTATTTTTGTATTTTTGTATTTTTGTATGTATTGAAATAACTCAAAAACCACTGGGCCGATTTTAAAAATTCTTTCACCATCAGAAAGGTAATTTATCTGTGAGTAACATAGGCTATATTTTATTATTACTAATGTTTATGAACTATTAATAAACAGCGTGTTTCTGGAGGCCGGCGTTAAAAAAATGCTAAACTTTAACTTTTCTCGGCTTACGCTGCCTAAACCGTTAGAGGTATATAAAAATGATGTATGAAAGAAATGTACATCTCAAAAAGTTCTACAGAAAAGTTCGCGATAGCATATATCTATCTTTAACGGTTTTCTTACAATAACCACTTTTTTGTTTACAAAATGAATTAAATATCGCATGCTATTTGCGTCGTTGTTTTATTGGTTTCAGTATTAATCCTTATCCAAATAAATGCCTTCGTTGCCAGGAGAATTTAATGTAGAACAAAATTGTCCTTTACAGTATTTAAATTGGACAAATAGTTTAGAAGATATCGCGAACACAAACAATAAGGGTAACCGAAAAATCAGCTCACAAACTACCGGGCTTAGAAATTTGGAATCTTTCAACAATAGATTTCTGTTATTACGTAGATTCATCATCATCATCGTCACCAGCTCACTATACGTCCCCACTGAGGGGCTCGGAGCCTACCCTAAATTAGGGTGACTAGGACATAGTCAACCACGCTGGACCACTGCGGCTTGGTTGACTTCACACATATGTATCTTTGAATTTCTTCTCCGATATGTGCAGGTTGCTTCACGATGTTTTCCTTCACCGTAGTAGTCCATTACGTAGATTACTACTAAGATAATACTTTAGGTAATAGGATGAAATAAAGGGCGAACGTAAGTTTTGAACTTTAAACTCCACGCGGACGAAGTCGTGGGCAATCATAATTCATACTTAAACACTATGAATTTTAAACTTTTTTTAAAAGTTTAGATCTATGGATGGATGTTTGTTAGAGTTTGTAGCCTAAACGGCTGAACGGATCACCAGGAAATTTGGCACAGATGTAGAGCATAGTCTGGAAGAACACATAGGCTACTTTTTATCCTGGAAATAGTTACGGTTCCCGTGGGATACATTAATTTTGTTTTTAATGTTTACTCGATAATTCTGCAACGGTTCAACTTATGTTATTGAAATTTGGCACATTTATTTAACAAAGTCTGGACCACAGTGGGATAAGGTTCATCCCCGAAAAATGACACGTTCCCGAGGGATATGTAGTTTTTTTTGTTATTTACATATTTACACGATTAGTCCGTAGTGGCTAAACTACTTATTGTGATTTTGTATAGATACAGACCATAGTATGGTATTATATAACACGTGGAATCCTTTTCTACCCCGAAAATGTTAGGTTTCCGAGGATATGTGTTGTTTTCTTATTTACATGTTAACGCGTTAACCCGGCAGCGGATAAAAATATTTTACTGAAATTTAGTACAGATATAGAAAATAGTCTGTAATAACATGTGTGATACTTTTCATCGGCGAAAAATGTCGGGTTCCGGAGGGATGTGTAGTTATTTGTTATTTACGTATTTACTCGATAATTCCGCAATGCCTTGACTTATCTAATTGAGATTTTGAATAGTAATAAAATATAGTTTGGAGTAACACATGGACTATGTGGTTGCGAGGGGTTGCAGAAAAAAAAGGTTACATGTCACTACAAGAGAATGCAGATGGTGTCAGGCCTTTGCAGTTAGATTCTGGTGGATTAAGGGAGTTGCAAATGTTAGTAGGTGCTTGAAGGTAGTAACAGGTGGTTCACCTCAGGTTCAGGAAGTTGTAGGTTAAGTACAGGTGGATATAAAGGATGGCAAGGAGATCCTATTCAATTAAGGTGGTTTCTGGTAAATGTATCTGATTTGCAAATGAATGCAACTGGAAGCAGGTATAAACAGAATATTTCCCCTTCCTATGCATCTTCCACCGTCAAATACACTTTCCCTTCCATCCTTTTCTTATAAGAAAAAGGGTGAGAAGGAAAAGGGACTAAAGTTGGGCCTCCGGCACGACACTCATCTGACGAAACGTGGAATTGCTCCCACTTCACGCAAGTCTTTTGAGTGGTCGTGGTATTGCACCGGGCGAGCCGGCCCATTCGTACGAAGTTGTTAAAGCGGGCTCTACCGCTGTTGTTCGCTTAAGTTAGTTTTTGGTGGTTTTGGATGATTTACAGCTGAAGACTGTTGGCAACCGGTGAAGCAGGCGGTTATCTTTTTATTAAAATTTTGCCAATTTAATTATGTACTTCGTGTATTTTTTTATTTTAATGCTGCGCTGACGAAGTCGCGTGAAACAGCTATTATGCATATAGCACGAACCACGCCAAATGAAATTCTTTATGTACATATAATAAAATTGAGTGTCTGTTTGTAATATCAAAAGAAAAAATCTAGATTTCGGGAAGATGATGTATTTGCGTTGCTGATAACGAAAATCGCATTCAAAATTTTTTTGTCTGTCTGTCTGTCTATCTGTCTGTCTGCAAGACGCGTTTGTTCCGGGTAATCTCTGAAACGGCTGGGTCGCTTCGACCGGACTTTCCCTGAAGGGTAGCTGACATAGACGGGCTACTTTTTCATCTTAATATTGCGTGGACGAAGTCGCGGGCAACAGCTAGTAAGAAATATTGTGGAAATATTAAAATTGACACCCCAATGTTATATTTATGTACGTGATGCACTTAGGAAAGTAATTACTGCACACTTCGCTGCAAAGATATAATATAAAAAGGCAGCGAAGTCTCTAATGACACGAGACTCGTACTTTTCAAGTTTTCCTGCAACTGAATAGCGTACAGCCGTGATTTGTTAACCACATTATGACAGATATAATTTCAACTGAAAGCAAACATGAAAAACATGTTGACTTTATGATAGAGAAGGGAAACCTTCATTAAATTAATTACAAACACATTAATCAACATCATTAAGTAACGGTGAATATAAACAGGAAGACCGAAATGAAAATCTCTAAATTACGGCTACAACTCTAAACTAATATTATCACAAACAAACAAAAATTGCAAAATATCTTTATTTAGTTCAACATTAAGTATAAATCCGGTATAAATACAGAGAAAAATATGGAAAAACCTCTAAAATCATCTTAAATGACATTTCTAGATGGGAAAATATTAGTTGTATAGGATATTTTTACACTGTATTTGTATGAACAATTGCCTTCATGCCTGTGCCACCGTGCCCCTGTGCCCCCGTGCCCCCGTGCCCCCGTGCCCCCGGCACCCGTAGCACGGAGAACGAGCCCGTCATTGGCTTTGATTTATCACCGCCGATGCTAATATCGGCATACAATAAAACTCGCCCTGAGAAATGACCAACATATTTTACAGCGACAGTTACAGTTTGCGAATCGAAAAACATTTATGAAACATTTCCTATAATAAAAACAAAGCTAAAACGTTTGCATTATTCGTTAAGGAAAATACAGAATTATTCTGGTTTTGGTTTTTATAATCTAGACACTTAGAAACTTATCTCTTAATTGTTATCTAGACGTGATTAGAATATTTATTTTCACTTCAATCCTTTTTAAAATAAATATTTTACCGAGTAATAACTAAATTTTAAGTAGTTAATGAGCCGTGATGTTTTCTAAAGACATACCAAGATAATAATCTCAATATTAAACTTTACGATTTTAAGTATTTGTACGGCTTCCAATAAATTGTTTGTTCATTCGCAATTCTCGGAATATCAATTAGGTTTTTCTTTACTGAGTACATTCGTAGTGGGAGTGCTCGGATACAACTATTTGAAGCGCGTTCGGGAATCGATTAAGTCAATTTATATTCAGATTATTTTCAATTACTTTCTCTCGTACTGCAATGTATCGAATTTAACATAACCCTAATGATTTTTATCGGATATAAACTTGCCACAACAGTGGAAGACGTATGTTCGTCATCGTGAAGAGCACCAAATAAACGTGCATATACCGAAATTTAATGATTTACTACATCACTATCTTCAATACATGTATCATTTGCATCACTTTTGACAGACCATCATCAATCACTAAGAATTGATACAAGCATCTTCTAACAAATAAACCGTTACTAACAGCTAGGTTAATAAAAATAGTCTGGTGAACCTTTCAAGTGCAGTTCCTGTGTGAAATATTGCCTGGCATCAAATAAACCGTAGCAGTATTCGATGGCGATATCGATGGCGATGGGAATGCGGCCGCTCCGTACGTCACGCACAACCCGTGCAGTTATTAATGTTTCGCAATCGTTTAACGATTTATTCACAGTACAGGGAATAGCAACTTTCACTTTTTGTTTTCAATGACACATAATTTGCCAAGTTATTATATAGTCAAATGTTTTATATTCATTGTTTTTAATTAAATAAACACATGTTAACTTATTATATTCATAGATATTCACACATATATAACATATATTATATATTCTCATTTAAGTATTTAGTTTTATTGTTACATCTTATTTTATTTATTTTATATACCATTTATCATCATGCATATTTATTTTTCATTTAGTATATATATATAATTCATAAATTATACCGAAATGCCGTAAGCGAGGGTTTTTATGATTTTATGTATAATAGATTTTTCCTTCTATTTTCGATGCCCACGATACAGGCATTGCCTAGTGTGGGCATCACCAGATTAATCGTACACTAACCACAATTGTATTTATCTTTTAATTGGTATAACTGTTATAATTGTTAATCTGTTATTTTTCAATAAAATTATTTCTATTCTATTCTATTCTATTCTATGGGGAATGTGAATGAACGTCCAATAAAACGTCATATTATTAGCTAGTTCATTGCACTTGAAATAGAAGTATGAAGGGTCTTTCTCTTTTCATACATTATTTGTTATTGGCCCAGTTAGCTTCCTTTAGAAACAGACATTTATACAGAAGCTCACATAAAGAGTAGCTGCTCAGTGAAACATCAAACAAAATACTGAGAACGCTGAGGCAATATTTCCTATTTCTTTCAATATTTCAACGGGAATATCGAAATAGAACTTCCTTAGCGATGTTACATACAACCACTTCAACGCGATCCGGCACAATTTACTGTTTGATATTTCAGTGCTATATGAAATATCATTTCCTATTCATTCTTTACTTTTGAATATAACTATTTATTAAAATAAACTATGGATTTTATAGCTTAAACCATATTGTATTGAAGATGAACCTCAATAAGAACAAACAGTGATCCCGAAATAACAATAGTTTTACAACGATCAATTCGCTATTTACCATATTTTTTACAAGAGAAGCGGTAAACAACCAGCGGGAATACCGAGGACATTAACGACACTCAGACATCTGCAATACCAAAGGAACTACAGAGGCGTACGGCCTTTGAGGAAATGGTTCCCTAACTTCTTGAAGGATCCTTAGGTGGCCGCTAGCGTCATGTTTACTATGAAAAAAAAACTTTATTAAAAGATAAGCAACAAACAGTCTAGGGATATAACATTTTATTGACAATTTTAAAAAACTTAAATCATACTATCAATATATAACTAGAAACTTATCTACAGACAGACATACAAAATGTTGCAGGCGTCTGGAAACTTCGCCGTCGGCCGGCAGTGTGCCGTGACGTTTATTTTCATGTTACAAAACTACATGCAAACTATTATTTGTTTAGTTTTGTTAGGCTTGTACTATTTTGTACAACAATAAGTTTCTTTTCAATTGTTATAGTTAAGAAAGATTTGCTCTTTTAATAACTGTGACTTTTGTAGGTTATAGAAATTATCTAACAATGTATTTAATTCGTGTAACTAAATTACTTTATATTTTTTTCCGAAATGCCAGTACTTTAGTTCTTCCAAAAATCCTAATAATGCTCTCAACGGTTTGATAGAGGTTATTTTACTTAAAAATAAAGTAACTCCTAAATCTTGTACGTCCCGTAGACGAGTAGAGTCGTGTCGTGGGGTCAGTAACATATAAATTACACACTTGGGAAATGTTTTGCTCAGCTTAGCTCACAAGTTAGCTTACCCAAAATGTTTTATTATGCAAATCTAGTCGTCTATTCTAGACACCATTTTTTGTTTACATTCAAAATCTACATTATACACAAAATAACCACAAATATTCTGGAATAAACAAAATATTACATCGCCTAAAAAATATCACAAAGAAGAAAGTTTATATTCCCTTCGACTCACTGTTAATTCAACATTTAACTTCGATAATCATTCACTCAGTTACAATTTCCATTGTAATAATGAAGATTGCAAATCAAGTAATAAAAATGTTGGCCAAATGCTATGAAGGAATGATGAACGTGTGAATGAGAACATTATGCAGATCGCAGATCCACTGCATTTCCATTCACTCAGACTGGAGATTGGCGTTGATTGAATTCTCTGTGACAAGACGCGATAAAGGCCATCTCAAATGCTCTGATATTGCAATCTAACTCAATTAGCATTATATTGGATTGCATATCATTTGTTTATGAAGATAAATGTTATAATCCTTACTATATTATACATTTATAACTCAAACACGCAGTGTACAGCCCGCTTTAACATCTTTGCACGAATGGGTCGGCTCGCCCGATGCAATACCACGACAAACACAGAAGACAGACATGAAGTGGGAGAAATTCCGCATTTCGTCTGATGAGTGTGGTGCCAGAGGCCCAACTGTAGTCCCTTTTCCTTCCCATCCTTTTCTTATAAAAACGTAGATTTGACGGTGCAGGAGACGGATAGGAAGGGGAAATATCATCTTTATGTGCATGTCCTCTGTCGATTAAGGGTAGTCGACGCATCCGCTATTGCGGATGTCTATGGGCAGCGGTCGCTTCGCCAGTTTGACGGATTCAGGTGGCCGCTTGCTTGTTTGCCACCTTACAATACAAAAAAAACGCGATAGAACAAATATACATGCTCCACTAGACGAGTTTTACTTTTCGATTGGATTTAAATTTCGAATGAAAAATATGTAAGAGTCATGTGTCATACCAAGTCATAACTTTTTTAACCTGATTAACCTTGGGAATTGTTTTAAGTAAATACAATTTAACAAAAACCGGCGTAAGTATGAAACACTTTCACTGAAATGAAACCCAGAGCTCTGCAGTTAATAATGGCGCAAACGGCGCGAAGGCAAGATATTAAAATTTTAATATTAATTTCACGGACGATTTCGATCGATGTGCAGTTAATATATAAAATGAAAATCTTATACTGTAAGATGAAACGATTTCAAAGATATCGATTCAAGTTTTTCACTGTCACATTCAATATCTGGAGGGATGAATCGCCTGTAACAAGAACGTTAGTTATGAGTGTGGAGGTACACCAGTATAGGTAGACCTTGAAAGAGATGAATGGATTGCGGGAAAGGTGACATGATCAAGAAGGGAGTGATGACTGAGATGACGTATGATAGTTATGTGGAGGACAAAAATTCGTTGCGCCGACCCTACGGGAGTAGGATAAGCAGGAAGATGATGATGAATTAATTTGTAAAACACATACAACAATCTTGCATAGATTTATTTAATTAACATGATATTATCTAAAGATGGTTTATTAATATTACACAAGTTATGAGAAAGTTCCAAGGGTTGTTTATTAAGGAGATAGTTTGGGGCGCGGTGTCCCTGCAACTTTGATATTAGTTCATTATAACGACGATTACGAGGGCGAGTGGTTATTAATTATCAGTATGTGCCGTCCTCTTCATTATAAAACTTGTAACTGAGGTCCAAGAATATTGATGGCTCCCACGTAGACTACCATAAGCGAAAATTCTTCGATCTACACCGTGTCGTACGCTAACTTGAAAAATACTAATTTACAGTAAAGTCAGTAAGAAGAACTGTAAGACTTATCTTCTACATTTTTTTAATGTTTCAAACTTACAATACTTTACGTATGAGTCATCGGTATATTGACACGTTTAAAATTATGTTTTAGATTTTGTAAGTCACAAACATATGGAAAGGCCTAAGAATATTTTACTGATAATCCATCAAAATCAGTCCAGTAATGAACGTAAAGGAAATACAAAATCAAAATTTAAAACATGTGTTTACTCAGATAGTTATAAGTGAAACAATAGTATCAGTGTATTATCAAGTAGAGTACCAAAATGAATCTCATTTGCCTCACATTCCCTGAAATGAACACATTTATGAGGTAGTTTGAATTGTTCCGCGGTACGGCAGCAATACGTTAATTAGCTAACGATAATCTGTCGGAATCTG
The DNA here is from genome assembly GCA_029286645.1 of Papilio protenor. Lineage (NCBI taxonomy): Eukaryota > Metazoa > Arthropoda > Insecta > Lepidoptera > Papilionidae > Papilio > Papilio protenor. The sequence continues at coordinate 256,401 of JAGSMZ010000061.1, read as the reverse complement.
TCCGATTGTTCCATTAGCATTGCATTACATTATTTGAAATATCAATCAATTCATCATTCAAAACGGATCGCTGCTGCAAAATGGTATTTGTAAAATCTGAAAAGCTAAACCGTGACGTTAATAAAGATGACGTATACTTTTTCCATATTCGAAATACGAAATACTATCCAATGATCATTTGATAAAAGATAAGATTGACCTACATCATATTGCAATATTTTTATCTGCTTTCAATTTCTGTTATTCAGTGCGCACCGCGAAATTGGATGGCCTATCTCATTCCATGTTTCAATCTGACAACAAAATTGCCGATATATCTTTATATCTGTTTCGAAATATTTATTTTAACCATAACTTTCCTGCTTATTAACCCTGTGAAATATATTGTTAACCAGCTTTTGCCCGCGACTCCGACCGCGAGGAATTAAAGAAAAAAGAAAAGTGCCATCTATGCCAAATTTCATCCAGATCCGTTTAGCCGTTTAGGATACAAACTCTATCAAACATCCATCCATCCATCCATCTAGAGCTAGAATTTCACCTTTATGATATCAGTATGATTTATCGTTCCTTTGATTATAATCGTTCTTATTTGAGCGATACAATATTTTTACTTTACCTCTAGTCATTGTATTGTCATAACATTTTAGCAACTTCAATGTTATAGTAATTACTATTACTTTGAAAACTAATAGCCTTGAGGGATATTGCACATATTGAACAAATTAACTCGTTAGCAAAGTTGTTGCTGCAACAGATGCATCCATTATCCGCTTCCGCCGCACTAACAGCTCTAACCAATAGCGTTTCATAATTACTTTTCCTTTAACAAGTACTGCGGTTAACTTTAGCTTTGTTATAGTTTAAATACTTCCCGACATATAATATTGTAAAGTGGGACTTTAATTTTCATTGCAAAACTTGATACAACTGCAAACGTCTGGTAACGTTTTACACATACGAAGTAGTTATAGTGTAAACATCAAGTTATTATTACTATTGTGAACTCTTGACGATAGCTTTTTAATAATTTCTCGTATTTTTACAGATTCTTATTTTATATTGTGCACTTGGTTGATGTAATGAAAGAAAAATCTGTCAAACAAAATTTTGTGTAAATCTGTGTGCAACGCCATCTAGTTTTCTATTCCCAGAACTCATATTTTTCCGGAATGTTAGCAATTATTTCAAATAAAAAAGGAAATCACTTGGAAAGCTTAAATAAAAACGATTAATGAGAAAAAAAAGATGTTCATATTGTTTGCAATATACTCGTAAGTCTTTGAATCCCTTTTACATTGGGATATCTAATACGTAGCAGATATTATTGAACATGTCTCCGTCAATGTCATTTGCAGCCGCCCGCGGGCACGATTTGGGGACAAATACGGCCGCTTTGCTCCTCACTGCTGCGACTACGTATTATGTACGCAATCCTTTATTGTGTTTGAACTGTTTTCAAAGAAATTTTATTATGAAAAAGATCCGCATTCTTTATTAAAAGATGAATCATTTTAACATTTCTGGTATAACCCAAATTCCCATAATAACCGTCTATTTATCTTTAATCAAATATACTAACGGTAATTCCTATTAGACGTTGATGTTTAAATTGTATCTATACGGTTATGGACGCTTAATTTAAGATAGCGAACGCTATCGATTGCTATGCCCGCGGCTACAGGCGCCTGGCTGCAGATTTATTGAAGATTTTCTCAATTTTCAGACCGCGTCGCTCCAATGAACATAATGTATAAAATCGTTGATATCAACGTATTTTATTTATTTACTATCTATGATAAAAAAGTGCTATTCATAAGTTTCTATTACCATGATAAAATGTTAAAGTAAAAGCAACGGTGAAGGTTTGGTTCAATTAAATATTATAGTAGTTTAGTATAGCAATCTATTCGATTACCCATTAAAAACAAAATAAAAAACCTAGTACCAACAAATAAAATAAAAAATAGTACATTGAAAATATCAAATGAGAGTACATTGAAAAAATCAGTTCCGAGATTATAGTTGGGCTTCATCAATTTTTCCTAAAATCATAATTTCTCCTGTCAAACACAAACCATGGAACTAAATAAGCTTTTCAATCGAGTCGGGCACGTGGACACTTTCCAATAAATTGCTTTCCCACAGTATTTTACTCGCTGAAGCGATATTTGTAATGGGAACTTTTTTTATAATATAAATAAACTAAACATTGACTACGTAGATAAATGTGTAGTTTTTATACGCGTTTTGGTAACTTTTTAAATTCTAAAATTTAAACTAAAATCAAAACTTATTATCCCGAACCTTATAATTTCAAATTGTAAAATTATCTTGAAATATTTTACGCAAATGACAATGATATTCGCTTGATGTGTTTCTATCGAGACGCTTTGTTTTAGTTACATTTCGTAGGTACGTAATAAGGGTTCGTTAGTGAAGTTGTGGTACAAGTTACATACTACTGGCGTATTTCGATAATGGTAGATGCCAGCAACATCTGTTGCGAAAAGGTCGGCTGCTCCGCAACACCACGACCATATATACGACAGGCGAGTCATGGATGAATTAACGCGTTTCACCTGACCAGTGTACGTACCGGAGACCTCAATCTACTTAATTTTCCTTTTCTATACCTCTCTTATAACAATAGCCATAGTAATATTGTTTGAATTACAATAAAAAAGTATCGTTAGACTTTTGGTAGAATACATTAATAACAGATTCTTAAGTCTTGTAACATATTATTTTTTCAAATACTTAATAGATATGCAATGTCCCGTGGAATCAAAGTAGGCATTCTCTTATAGCTTGTGTCAAACGCTGAGTTCATTTGTGCACACCTTGCTCGTTAGCTGTCTCCTACTGTTTAAACACAAATCTAAATGATACTTTTCAACTATGAATTATGTCTGGATTTCATCTGCATTTGTTGACTGCAATGTCACTTATTTACACTGTAAATATCTGAAAAGAGTAGCTAAAAAACACAACGAGTAACAAAACACTCACGAAGGGCAGTATTTTGTGCATCCGGAACCGATGTCCAAGTGTACATGTAGAAGCGAAAGAGGTATAAGGACATAGTCAAATCCGTGGTCAATGCCTACCTCTCTGTGCTGCGGGCGTGATAACATGTTTTTGTTATAAAACACCTAGTTCAAACGTGGATATAAAGTTAGACTAGCAATTAACTGGCATAATAAAAACAGTAACAGGCGCCAGTTAGTCCTATTCCCCAACTGTACTGACCAAGAATGAACCTGGCATAAATACAATCACAACAGTGACGACAGAAAGAATAAAACTTCGTTACATACATCACTAAGATGAGATCGTGTTGTATGTGTAAAATACTTCTCATAAAATGTACAACGGTCATTTTTCAAAACTTGTTTGCTTTCCTTATAACTTGTTACAATATGTGGAGCACGTCTGCGGTTAATGTCCGCCGGGGCCAGACAAATAACATATAATATTCATTTCCCTGACCTCTCTCATCGTAAGAAGAAACACTTATCATATTTCAAACGACGTGCGTAATTTACGCTTACGTGGAACTGAAATGGAAGCTAAGTGAGTAATATGACTTGTCAAGTACCGATTTGTAGGATTAATTTTTATTTTTCCCATCTTAGATACAACTTAGTCAATTATAATTATTCCCCTGTAACTTATATTTACTTAAATGTATTTAATATTGTACTGCGAAAACAAATAACAAGATGTTATGGCGAGAACAACAAGCAACGAGCCGCTCGAATACGTCATTACCACCTCGTAATATTACACTATGTACGGTAGTCAGTAGTACACACCTTTAAAATGTCTGTATGGCTAACTCAGATTTGACAGCTGATAGAAGCGTAGTACACGAGTATACCGTGCCCAACGTACTCGTAGGTTAAAGAACATTTAAATACATCAAAGTATTAACATTTGAAACGAAATCGAATAGTATAGTTAAATTCGTTCAGTTAAATAACTTGTGCTCGGAATTTGGAAATAGTTAGGCAAATTGTAACAAGCTGGAATTAGTTTTATTTGAGTTTTGCGCTGGTGTAGGCACCGCTGCACTTGTTGGGTATTCACATTCAAATTGGACAAATCTAAAACTCGTACATTGACGGCTGTAAAAGGATAACCTTTAATAACATTTCAAAAGCTGGATTGAGCTGCAGAATATTTTTTTATTTTATTACACTATTGAAATGAAATAAAGTAACATCCATTTTATTTATGAAAAAATTTGTTATTTAAATATATAATGTAATCTTACTAATATTATAAATGCGAAAGTTTAGATGGATGGATGTTTGTTAGAGTTTGTAGCCTAAAGTGCTAAACGGATCTCGATGAAATGTGGCATAGATGTAGAGTATAGTCTGGAAGAACACATAGGTTACTCACTTTTGTTTTAATTCCACGTGGGCGAAAGCTAGTCCTATTATATTTTATAAATAAAAGCTTAACTAATTAACATCTGTTTACATTTGTTTCAATTCTAATTGAACCTCTAACTAAGATTTAGATGATAAGAACAAAATAACATAAAACATGGAATAAGTGCTGTATTTTATAGAGTTAGTCCATTCAGCTCGTGAGTCTTTACGACAGGTCTTATTGTACGGTCTAGTCTCATTCAGGTTCGGAGACCTCGTCTCAAAGTGGTGTTCAATACAAGAGCCATTAGACACGGACCCTAACTCCGCTATTGCCGTACTAACAATAAACTCGCCAACTTTTTACATCATTGTACTGTTGTTGAGAAAAAAATAACTGCATTTTACCTTATATTCTTATTAAGGAAAATTAATATTCGAAAATAGATAAATTTATATTACACATTCATTACTAATTGTCGTATCTTAATAGTTAATAGGTACAGTTAGCTTCATAAGCACAAAAAACAAAAACTTTTCTTGTTCAAAAATATACCTCCGCGTGTCTGTCCGTATGCCTCTGTCCACGATTACATTTATCGAGGTATAACTTCATACATATTTTTAAAATTAAAACCATATGCAAGTTTCTAAAGTATCGTAAAAGCATGCATTCTTTTTGCACCTGACTGTACAAAATGCTCAACTATCTACCTTGTTAAAACGGATTTTTTATTACTTGTTATTATATAAGATGGTGCAATCATGTATTAATTGACTAGATTATATAGTATCTTGGCTTAGTTTCAATAGTACTTGAGTATATACTAATATGGTAATGAACTGTAATTAATATTGTCTTAGCACGGACAGGTGTGAACGTAACTAGCACCAGGAAGGAGTTTATTTCCAAAAGCCCAGTTAAATAAATACAATTTTTTTTTTGTAGCAATATTCAAAAAATTTAATCCTTTATCTCTAGATTAAAACTATTTACACAATGTTTTATACAGAAAATCGATTTTAAATTTCTTATTCTTCTAATAATAAAAAGGTCGTGATATTTCGATACAATATTTCAAGCAAACACATTTTTATGTAAATGAAATTCATAAAACATCGAGTTAGGAGCTTTCTCTGTTTGATAAACTGCCAATTTGCATGATATCCCCCCCATCCCCCACCCCTCTCGTAACATCGCTCGATGCACGAACGCTGTGATTTAATTCTATACTCATCATATTAGATACGAAATTTATTCCAACTTTACCCCTATTTTGCATCATTTTTATTATGATACAAGATGTCTATAGAACAAGATAGTCCCCCTCGTATAACCCCTTATGGTTCTTTTAACGTAGTCTTGAAAAGCTGTTGCAATTTTTCTCTCAATCTAAGTATCACAATTTTTCTTAATACTTAAACTTAACCATGGTAGATGCGAGAAACATATTAAAGTTTAGTCTTCTATTATAATATCTGCTTACCACATTACGCGATAAAAGCAATTGGATATTTGTGACTTGTTTATAATCTTTTAATTGGATATTTTGTTGCGAACTCCTGATAATTAACGTCCTACATTTCCTAGTGTATTAAAAAAGTATTTCATGTTTTGAATTTTCACGTAAAAATTCGTGAGGCCCTCTCAAGAACGATTTCCATTTATCCCAATTTCAGGAAGGGCGGCTACATAAATACGCGCTCCGCGGACGTCGGCCCACCGAAATAACTTTTTACTCAGCCTCCTCCTCGATTTATTACGATTTATTTGAAATTATTTAACGCTGTTACAAGGTAACATTTTAAAATTTATAATAAGACTAGCTGTTGCCCGCGACTTCGTCCACGCAATATTAAGATAAAAAAGTAGTTTATAATATGCCCGTCTATGTCAGCTACCCTTCAGTAAAAGTCCGGTCGAAATCGGTCCAGCCGTAGGAAATCACCCGGAACAAACGCGGCTTGCGGACCGACAGACAGACAGACAGAGAGAAAAAATTTAAATGAGATTTTCGTTATCAGCAACGCATATACATCATCTTCCCGAATTCTGGATTTTCTTTTGATATTACAAAGAGACACTCCAATTTTATTATATGTATAGAACGAAAATATACTTACTTTTTCAATTTCGATTGTCAAAGGACAAATAATTAAAGAATAATAATTTTTAAAAAAGAAAAAATCACAAGATCAATACCAACCACAAAAAATCATTAAACAGAAATAATAATGCAAAGCTTAATTAATTGACAATTAAATTACAAAAGATATTGAATTACTTTCATAGTTTCAATTTACAACGCTTCAATATTTCTTATTTTCAAGCCAAAATGTTCCGTTTATTTTATAGGCGTCCGAAGGGTTAAAAAAACGTTGACAAATACACGGCTTGTCAGCTATCCATAAATTACATCTCGGATGGCTTCGGCGGAAATATAAATAGAGGGCGCCACTGTAAATATTGGAAAGGATTGCGGAGGATCAATACGTATCAAGTGATAAATATCACATTATATGACGGGTAAAAAAACTCAATATTTGAAGTTCACAATGTTTACACAATTAAGCTTAGTAGAATTGCTTATTTAGAAGACCATACCGTCTATATATAATTTAATTCTAGTTTCACAGATAAAAAAGATTACAATCCTGAGTATACAATTTTAAACAAACGGAAATTTCCTACAAACACATATAAAATGCATTCGTGCAGACATCATCATAAAATAACTTTGAGAAAATAGAACCTTGAATGCAATAGAGTTTCCAATTTCTGAGAATCGAAGGCGGAAATCGAAAATAGATAACACTTCAGCGCCGCGACTCCCGGCTCCGAACTCAATACCTACCTGCACATTATATTATATACATTTTAGAGCGCGCGCACACCTTTGACTAAACAATCGCACAACTGTTTAGTCTCGATCCCTATGAGCTTATATGGAGGTGCGCACATTACTCGACTTTTAGTTGTGCAACTAAACAGAATGGGCTTCGAAACAACCGACAATCGCACAACAGTTGCAATACTTTAGTCAATGGTGTGCGTCCTCTCTTTGTTTTATTATGTCACGAGAACACATCACTACGTAGGTAACACAAATAAATAATATGTATGTTATAAATTTTCTTAAATATTACGTAAAGTTTGTAATTTTTTTGCTGTTAGTTTTAACGTCCAAATATTTTGTACTGAATATTGACTTAATTAAAATGTTTATTGACTGAAATTGTTACAAGGTAAAGGTTATGATTTTTAAAAAATGAAACAAAAATAGTCGTTTTCTTTTTAAAAATTATTCATGGAATTTTTTATTGAGTTAGAATCGACAACGCGAAAGAATTTGTTGAGAAAGTGGAAATTAGCATTTAGCTCGTAAAAAATTTAAACGTTCTTAAGAGATTACAGTCCTCGAAGTGTTTTTCATTAGCAGTAAAACAAGTTTATTTCTTAATATTTTACTAAATTGTGTTTGTTTTAGGACTCTTGAATTATTATATTGAGGCTATCAAATATACTAAATATGAAAAGCTTAAACACTGTTTCAAATACATTTTAGCTTAAACTCACGTTAACCCTTTTATACCGAGTCTCTAGCTCTCGGCGCGGATGTTCCATAACATTTAATTCCTAATAGTAAAATTCATAGAGGTATGTTTACATATAAAATATATGTCTAAACAGTTGTTTATGCATTGTTTGCGCCAAGTTCAGACACTATCAGACAAGTTTAATAAGCTTAGAAAAGTAAAAATAAAGACAAGTAATGGGAACAAAACCTATCAAAATCAATGGAAACCACTTTTAGGTATAGAATTGAGTGCCATAGATGGAGCTGGTGTGCTCGCAATCCTGCATCAATGGAGGTAAACGACCGCGTTTGAAGGAACGACTTTCATGCGCCATTCTGTTAGAACGACTTGTGTACGTCGGTGCTTACGCGGGAGCCAACTTCGCCTTATAAATTTAAAATGCGAAATCTCGGAAGTGTTACTTGTGTGTTGAAAGCTAATGCAAACATTAAAGTGCCACTCGGAGCTCACAAAGTATAACTAAATATAAAACTCGACGTCCTTACCCTCACAGAATAACGGACTCTGTAGAAATGCAACTTTTCTTGAAGTTTATTAAAAAGAAGTTGCCTTAACATTTTGACAGGCGCAGGATTTTGTAAACAGGATTTATTAACACTCAGCAAAGAAATAAACAATTAAACAAACGTAACATAGCCCTTCTAACATCATCCAGAAGAGCGGGAATACAAATGCCAGGAAAATGGAGTAGTAGCTGAGATACCAGTTAAGCACGTGCCAGTTACCACCGTAATACGTGTCAGTGTCAAACTTGGTACCTCCTTCGCTCATTCAACTTGCACGGCCATAGCTATCACAAAATCAAATATCGTGGTATCCACTTACATGCTAGGTACTGGCGACATACTTAAAAGTGTTAGCAGTGTTAGAAAATGTAACAAACGGTCAGTAATATCCAGTAACTCAATTATCGCATTACTGTATCACATCAGGCGATAGATTTTAATTAGGTAAAGTTGGCTACATCGTTACATCGCTGCTCCTCAACAAAGGCCTTGTTATTTCCGCGCTCGAGCTCGCTCGCTACATGTATGCTGAACTGCCTTCACCTGCTTGTAAATAAAACGACATTCAGTTAATCAATAAACCCAATTATTACGCTTGTTTGTTACATTAATTAACAACATTTTAGATAGAAAACAAATGCTTAAATGTTTCAATTTAATAAGTAAACATGGATAATGAAAACGGAAAATCAATGTCGCAAAATCTTACTTGCCGTACCATTATAATTCTTTTAATTCTTTTACCAAAAGAAAAGTTCAGAATAAGTTTTTCGGATTTAAAGTAGCGACTTCTAAGAGGATCACGTTTTTAGAACTTTGCGCCCCGCGTCTCTAAATAAACAAATTTGAATAACAAATTCGACCTCAGTACAAACGCAATGTCAGTCGCAGAAACACGTCCGCTGCGAACTGACGATGAATATTTCAATCACGTTCCAATTTCAGCATTAAAACTGTTTAAGACAAGTTTATCTTTATATCAAAACGGATAAGGCTCCAATTAGTGTTTAACATTGATCATATAATCGTATCATCATCGTCATCATATCTAGCATAAATTTAATCTTACGATAATGTTAAAGCAGGCAGCAAAGCGAGGCCGTGCATATGTCAAGCTTGGCACAGCGTAGCGGTTGTGGCTGGCGCAGGTGTTAACAACCTTCAGCCGCATTATTTATTAATTAAACCTGCAGCACAAGACTTGTCAGCTACTCTTACGTATATAATATTTTCATGCTCATAAATTTAAAAAAAATGAATGCCACTTTCTAGTTTTACACAGCTTTTTTTTCGCTATACTCACAAACTAATGGACAATCACTACACCGTTCAGCCGTAAACCAATTTATTAAAAAAAATGTCCACATGTCCAATAACACTCCCTGAAAACTCGTTTAGTTCAAAACCTTGTGTGTGACAGCAGCAATTATGTCTTTAAACGCTGAAAAGTAAAACTAAAATACTGAAAACTAAATGTGGGAAAACAGTAAAGAAGTTAATTACTAGTTTATAGCATACATAAACATCGATGTTGCTTCAAGTTTTGCTAATTATTTTTCGTTACTCTGTATTTACTTTTACTATAAGTTTTAAATAAAAATTAGTTACTTTAAATACATTAAATCCTTTTATACATAATTTTCTTTTTATGCTTTATATGAGATATTGTCATGACATTTTATCAAAGACATTTATCATTCTCACGTCCTGTCGATTGTTTGAACCTACATCAAAGCTTTAACAGCAGGCAAACAGTCTTCGACGGCGCAGCGTATGGCAAGGATTTTGCCGACTTGCTTAATCTGAGCAGTGCGCACTTCCACTGCCGTACGTGACTAACCTCGCAAATTCTGCACAATAGAAGGACACACACTTCAATGATGTGAGGACACCTTTAACAATCGTTTTATAAAAACGTTTCCTCATTTTATTATATCGAAATTGTAACTTGATTCTATATACAAATATTTAAATATAATAAAATTCATTCTTAATATTATTGTAATGAAATGTTCCTATTGGCATTTCATGATATCTAATAAGAGAGGAAAATATTGGACCTCTGAGAATCATAAAACATTATCGCACGAAAAGGTCTTTTATGTAACATCGTTATGTATTTTATAAGGAAAGTATGTATTTAGTGTGCACGGTTGGTCACAATTGGGAGTTTGCCTTCATTGAATTTGTTACGATGTTTCTATTATATTAAGTAGTTGATGTTTACGGGATAATTTTCTTATTCAAGTTATCTTGTGGATATAGTCTAAACGCCTGTAGAAGTTGAGGAGCAAATTTATCTAAAAGTAAAACTTCATGTCACTCTCAAATATATTATTACTCCTAACATTTCAAGATAAATCCAAGACAAGTTTCTACATTTACTGACCAGTTGTCTTGTTAAATAACACGTCCACAGAACTAAATAGTATTAGTAAGGTTGAGCTTTATACATTTATGAGTTTCTGTAGACGTCTGTCGAGTCGCATTATGCTTTTGTTCCACTAATCTCGAATTCAGGCGATGTCTATAATTCTCTCTAAATATTTGAGTAAGTTGCTAAATCGATGTAGAGCTTTATTTCAATTTCAAACTCCTACAAAGTATGTATAGTTCCCTCAGTGTCCATGGGCGGCCTTCCTCAGAGTTCCCTTGGTCGTTTGCCTCCTTCTCTCTGTAGTCTGAATTTTAGTATGTAGAGTACTTATTAATTAATATTAATAAATTTAATTTATAGGTACTAATAGATACCAGATAACTTATCAATTATGTAATTAGATTATGGCTTTATTAATGTGTTATTCGATTATTTAAAAACAATACTATTAAGTAATATTAAGCTTTGTAATGAACAAACACGGGTACTCTATCGCCCGTGCTATTTATCTTAGCGCTCACAATCAGGTGGATTAGAGGGCGGGATGGGATGGGATGGGATGGGATCGGGCGTCTAAAATGCACTAGATTCAGACAAATTACCGGATCAACGTTTGCTCTCGGTAAATATATATGTCGTTAATGTTATTTTCATCCCTAATGCTTATTCACTTGACAGTATCTAAATTGGCCCATTTATTACCAAATGTACGCAAGCACGTTTATTCCCAAATTGGTCTTTTATTTCTGGTTTTATAACTAGTACCTTGTTATGAACATTGACTTTTTTACCCGAATATGATGTTAAAAAACAAAAGTATTTTAAGCAATTTCTGAGTATCTCTTGACAATAAATTGACACAAAATATCGGATGAAAAATAACGAATACCGTTCACTTCAGCTCTATTCACAGTAATTCTTAACTTGTATGATATTGTATTAGGCGGGGAAAGATAAGTATGACATAAATTCCACTTATTGTGTTCAATCCGTCTTATAGGGGCAGAGTCTTTAGGAGCTATATTTTACAAAGTTCTACTGTTGCTTAGCGACCGCTTCAATACGGATATTAAATGCCATACAATCGAAATTAAGATATTAGTTAGTATTTTTTCCTGTATATCAAAAGCTTATTGAAAAAAGAATGCATTAATAAGAAGTAAGTTAGCGGATCACATAATAATTTTATCTTTACAACTTTTTTTTTATATATGTATAGTTCAGGATATATTCAACAATGTTACGCATTTGTTTCCACAAACACTTAAAAACAATGCGGCTGCGATATGATAAAACAAATAAAAGTTGTTCAATATCGCACCAGCCCTCAGCCGTCCTCAGCCGTCCTCAGCCGGCAGCCGCCCACCTGAGCACAGCTCCCACTGCGAACAAACTCCAACTCCAAACTGATCTTATTCGAAGTCGCGATATCATTTCTTAACAAACAATATTTATTGATACAGAAAAGTTTTCATTTAACTGCAAGTACCTACAAAGAAAAGCCAATATATTAGGCAATATAAAAAAGTAATTATTGCTCTTAATTAGATCTCCGTGTATTCAACATAACTATTCTTTCTTTTTATTATACAACCATTCAAAATGTAACTAACAAACGATGTCAAAACAACAATTTATAAATTTCGTTCGTAACAATGGAGTAACAAACGTCATAGTTTGAATAGAGTTTGTTAGTTTAACAAAAGCGAGGTAGCGCCAGCGGCGTATTATAAACTAGCGACAACTCAAGTTCATTATTGACGATCAATTATTTACCTCTCTGTCGCACTGAACGAGAACTACACTTCGAATGAACGGAATAAATCATTCACCTCTTCAAGTAATTCTAGGTTAGTCAGAGTTAGTAAGTGTTCCTAGGTTTAATTTTGAGAACCAGGTTCTTATTTAATAAAACGATCTTGGTATTGAATTTGTTTTTTAATTAATATAGAAAGAAATTAGGCAAACAAGTGACTATCAAAGGAGACTTTGTTTTGACTCATAGTTCTGTGTGGGAGCAACAGCGAATGGAACGTAATTTTTCATTATCAAGATCATGTTGAATAGAAGAAACTACAATATATACTATTTCTTTAACAAATTCGATATCTCCCGAGTACGTAAGTTTACTGGAAAAAGTATAAAAAATATGTTTCGTTTCGTAATATAAAATAGAATGTATATCCCACAGTCTTTGTACGTTTGATATTTCATTGTAGACGGCCTTTGTGTTGTATAATAAAAATCATATTGGTATGAGAAGCCACTTAGAGCTCATGAGTATCGTCTGTTGAACGAATACATTGCGAGACACGAACAATTATTGTACATTTTTTCATGATATTATTAACCTACTTCAACGAAATTGAACATTAATCTTAACGTCTTTTTCTGTCTAAACAATTCATATGATATATGAAAGCCAAGCAAGTTTTATCCACCGTTTTTCATTGAACATTTAATAGTAAAAAAAAACAAAGTTAAAACAACAATTAACTAAACAGCGTTTTGTAAATAGGTGGTATTAAGTAGTTAAATAATAATTGCCTATCTAACATTTTATATCGTATAAATCTCTTTACGTATAAATTGACGTCAAGTGTTTGGTGTTTGGTTGAGAAATAAATATAAAGTAGTATATTAAAGAGCGCTGGGAAAAGCTAGAAAATAATAAAATAGGATTACTTTATCTTTCCCTACAGCAATATGACGCGTTTTTATTAGGATCCAGTTCACTAAGTAACACATAAATCCCACTTATTGAATTGCGAGCCTGCGCTCAGGCACTACACAACGAAGTATCTTTATATACTTAGCGGTGCGTGAACTCAAGTGGATGTTATATGTTCTCTCACATTCTTAAATAGATTATTACTTATTAACAAAATGGCTTAACTAACATAAATTTTAGGGCGTTTTGTTCGAATTACGAAAATTAATTAAGTTGACTATTTTTATCATAAATCACTTAACAGTTTAGTTTAGTTAGACATACATTAAGGTGAAGAAAATATAATTGTTCTCTAACATTGTCAAGAACAGAGTACTATACATTAAAAATAAGAAATTGACTAGGTGAAAGGAAAAGCAATAAAGTTGAACTACTTAACGGTATACATTTGACATAGTTTTATAATAGTTTCATTTCTGATTTCATCGTTGAAAGATTTTTAAATAATGCAGGAACAGTGATAAAAGCGCAATACCATTCCATCCTCCTGTCCGTCCGGAATCCATTCCCCTTCCTCCGGACTGACACTGATTGAATTGCTTCGACACTCGGTGACAACTGACAGCACACAGTTAGCAGGATTTCACTCGCCGGCCACACAAACTACACACGGAATTTTCTACGATCTGAACGCTTCTGTGCAACGTGTAACAATTAAAAGGTTAAGTATAAAAGCGAACAGAGCTTACGTCAACACCTAAATTTACTAATAGATCTCCTTTCTAATACTTGAAATGGTTAACCAAAATTAACATGAGCGTTGACACATATCTACCTTAACGTGAATGCGTACTTATGACAAGAAAGTAGATGATTTTATAAAAGAACTGAAGAAAATAAAACTAGAATTGTATTGTTTGTTTTATTTATAGTGACGAGAGTTTTCAATTAACGTTAAATTCGATGTACAACATTAAACAAAAACGAGTTATAAAATCGTGGAGCACCCGAACGTTGAATAATGAACCAATATTCCTTTGCGACGCAAACTTCTTCACCGGATACTCTCACTTTAACCTTAATTTACTTTGAATTGCTTAAGTTGCGCAATACGTCTTACATTACTGTAATTTGTGGCTCTTACATCTAAGTAATGTTCGCAGCGTGAATTAACAATTCTAACAATTCATTTTTATGTCTTTTGTTTAAAATATGGTTTTTATCCTTACCTTCATAGGCCTTTTTAGAGATAAAATGATGTCACGGCAGTATAGACTCGCCCTTACATTATGTACAATTTACTTAAGGAAATATTGTACGAAATATGAGTGAAGAACATTTTACATACAAACATACAAAATGATTTATTATCCCGCAATATTATAAAAAGGTACAACAAGCTGAAAAGTAACCAATCTGTAAATCCACATTTGGACAAACAAAACTCTGACCTCGTACAAGTTCGCAAATTAAGTTAATCGTTGAGCTTTTCAAGTTAATGAGATCTGAACTTTTATCTCTCTCGTAATGTCCGGGATGCATTAAGACATTAAGCTCGATGGAAAAAGTTGCCCTCCGTCGCTGCTAACTTACAACTTTTAATAAAAAAGTACCGTTAACCTGCGTTACCGCGCAGTACATATTAAATAACTGTCCTCTTGTTTTCTTATTTGAATGCAGCCTACATTAAATACTGCAAGACTCTCAGCACTAAATACTTAAATCCTTTGACCTCAAAATTCAATCTAATTCTAGTAACTTCAACGCGTATTAATTTCAAAACTGACGACGCAATCTATTAATCTATTTTGTAGAAGCAATCTCAGCGCAATGTCATTATTGATGACACCAGCTGTTATAGTTTGATAATCAACTCAAACTTAGCTTTAGATAAATAAGTTAAAATCTGTTGTTTACTGCGGCAATGTTTCTTTAAAATTAATAAAATGATAACTAATTAATGATCTGTAAATTACAAATAACCAATATACCTACACTAAAAATGCTAAGAGAAACTATAAATCTTTGTACACAATCCACACACGAATACGATTCGAAAAGCAATTCCGTTAAAAGCTCGACGGTTACTTTTTGCCGTAAAAATATAACACGCGTAGCGAATTTAGCAACGAAACGAAGTAACGCCGATTGATTGTAACTGCAGTGCGTGCTACGTGCCCACGAGAAGCTACAGACTCGCTCGGGAACACAAAAAAAGTTTTATTAAAAAATTCTACAGCTGTTTCACACATCACTATTATTTTGTGACAGTACAAAAAAGGCTATAAGAATGTGTAAACATTGTAACTGTTTTACATTCTTAACATATCATGTATATCATATCTTGAAATCTAATAATTATAGTCTCATCGTTCCCTTCAACGTATCAGTAAAGTAAGTTTAAGTTAAACCAGTTACTTAAGCGTGGGCGACGTGAGTCGCTTGCAGCCACTTCCATTCCCGCCGCTAATTAGAGGATTAAGTCGTGAAAATTCGAATAAACTTTTAGTAATTTCATATTTAACGAGTACATGCAAGCGTACCACTTATAGTTTAATATCTCATTTTAAACAAAAGAGTTTAAATACGAATATAATCGTAAATACGAAGGTTTCTAAACTTTCTTTATTTAACAATAGATAAAATCTCCCCCGAATTGTACTATATATTATTAAAGATAAATTTTCCGTTCCATTATCCCGCAGATCTCACGTATCGTGTTCAATCTCGAATTATCTGAACGCTTTTAGCGAATGATACAATCCACCGACAACAATCTCCTCCGCGAACCTACGATACGATTGTAATCGATCCATTTGTAACAACTAAATCACTTGTAATGCTTTAATTGAAACGTAATAAAGCCACGGCAAAGGTAAGGTTAACCTCGCTATAAGTGGTTCACTCTAAACTAATACAATCTATTTCAATGGGAATAGGATTCTGTTTTGATCTATTTGTAATGACTACATTACACTTGCAACTGTTTATTTTTATATGAGAAGGGATCAGCAAACAAGTAGAGAAATCCTCGATGTTAGATGATCAGACTTCCATGGAAATACGCAACACCAAATGTACATAGATGCGTTAAAAAGAAATACGCTCGCTACTTCATTGACCTTAGTTGAGTCTATCTTAGTCATCTATGTAAAGTTTCCCAATTTCAGTATATTCAATCATGAAGATACATTATCTATAGTACATATTAATCCTAATATGACATTTCCAGTATCCCAAAGTTAGCAGTGTACATGCAGGTCAGCGTTTCCTCGCGACGCCAGCGACACCTCGCGTAATAAAGGACCCGTCCTATCCTATCCTCCAATGAATCAATTTCGTTACGCACAGCTGCATGAAATTGAATCTCATAACATTATTATTATAATTTTTACGTTTATAAGACTAAAATTACATTTTACTTGTACTTATGCTTTCTAAGATTCCGTTTCTTTATCAATTTTCTGTGTCATTTACAGAATGTTTTTTTGTTTTTTTAATTTAAAAACCAGTTATATTTATAAGCAATAAAAATATATGATAACATTGTTAAAATTCAATTCTTTTACTTAATACTTTAATGTCTTTCGGAATGAAAAACTTAGTCCAACAAAAATGTACCATTAAATTAAATTACTCCCGCTTAGAAAGTTCTTCAATAATATTAATTTAGTACAGATGGTCGCCGCGGCCAAGTTTCGTTGGGAAACTTAGGTTTCGAGAAACGGAATTAAGGTTTTAATGTAGACAGTTTTATTTTACACTAGCTTTCGCCCGCGACTCCGTCTGCGCGGAATTAAAAAAAACAAATGCAAGTAGCCTACGTTTTCTTCCAGACTATCCTCTACATCTATGCCAAATTTCATC
This sequence comes from Papilio protenor, assembly GCA_029286645.1. Classification (NCBI taxonomy): domain Eukaryota; kingdom Metazoa; phylum Arthropoda; class Insecta; order Lepidoptera; family Papilionidae; genus Papilio; species Papilio protenor. The sequence continues at coordinate 238,998 of JAGSMZ010000061.1, read as the reverse complement.
GAAATCCGTTCAGCCGTTTAGGCTACAAACTCTAACAAACATCCATCCATCTAACCTTTCGCATTTATAATATTAGTATGATTTCAATATCTGAAAAAAAAATCATACTACATACATTCATACTTGGTCTAATTTAGTTTTACATTTGTCGATATCCCTCACATCATGATATTTTGTAAAATTTCTTCGGTTCGGATTATTTACAACGTATATCTCTTATTCGTGTAATTGTAAAGAAATCTAATTAAAACACAGAAGTAGCTTGCATGCGGATAGTGAACAAGTAACAATGCGTCTGTGTAAACCCTCCGAGATAACCTATTATGTTTCCCTCCAGGTAAATACTTAAGAGAAACTCTGCGGTTTCTTGTCATACATACACTATAGTTACATTATAGGATTAATTTAGGGGAATTCTAAGAGGTTCAAATGAATTAATCTTATTTATTTTATTTTATTTAGTTTATTACATCGCTAGTCTCGAACACGACTGCTGGCTTATATTAAATCTTAATGAAAACTTATGCTCAATCTAAGTATATTGCGTCTACTGTTTGAAATAAAATGTTATTTATAGTTCTGAAACTCGGAGTAAAGAAATTTTTATTGATACATAAATCTTAATTTACATGTTGGAAATTCCTCGAACTTAGTAGGGTATAATCGTTTTATTATTTCTCATTGATTTATAAATGGCTATGGGAGTTGTCTACTGCCAAACACTCTTACAAAATAATATATTGTGGTCTCTTTCATTCTTTCGGAATAAGAAGTGGAAACGTTACATTTTAATAGCTCACAGTAACATAATCTCAGCACATAAAAATCATATATCACGCTATAATAATAGTATTCAACACGCGTTTGTATTCAAATTATATTTACCAACCAATATTTCCACTTGGATTCGATGTTGCCAATCGAAGGAAGCACATAAAATACACATCGTCGACATACTCGTAGTTAGCAAAAGAGGCGTGAGTTGACAGTTGTCAGGCCGAACAAACATACGGTAAGAGTGCGAGCGAGCGAGGGCAAACACACCTTTTCACACGAAGGTAGAACAATGAGGCAGTGTAGCGGTACAGTGCAGTACTACAAGAGCAGAAGGATTTTCTCAGTAAATGTACGTTTTAACAATACTGAACTGTCTTACTGTTTACTTTCTGCCCACGTGTAAAAATGTCATAAGCGTAGTGCGGGCTGACAAATTGACGCAAGCACGCTCCGCACACACGCTCCTCAATTCAGGAATTCCGGTAAACTTTTACTCATATTTTTTATGATAATGCGAAAAATAAATGTATTGCTATAGTTATGATAGATAAGCTATGAAATCCTCCAACATTCCATCGAAAATCGTAATCGAAATCGATCCTTTACATCTACGACAAATTTAATCGAGATCCGTTCAGCAGTTTAAGCTACAAACATCCATCCGTCTAAACTATCGCATTTGTAATTACTAAGACCAGTAAGATTTATCTATTATAATAATGTTTTTATTTTTATGTTAGTTATTCTTACCATCGTATTTCTCAAGGATATTAATCTCAGATTAAGAGAAAAACTGCAGCAAAGAATGCAAAAGTCATCAAGAAAAGTTAAATAAGAAATGGACCTGATAACAGAGCGTCGCAAAAATAAAGCAGTGACAAGATGAAATGCGAGCCAGCGCGGATAGTTTGTGATAAACGAGCCGCGCCAGCGCTGTCAGCGCCCCCTGACAACGCGCGACAACAACTAACTACGAACTCGCATTGTTTAATTGTTTTTAATTTAGTTTTCTTCTAGTTATTCTTAATTGAATTATTGAGACTAGCTTTAAAAGATCTCATTTTAAAATTGTTTTACAAATACAATATCCTTTTGTTAATCGGACGAAGTATGAAAGCAGAAACAATTTTCTCTATTTCACATCTCGTTATAGTGAAAAATAAACCAATCTAAGCTTTCAGTTCCAACGCAACCGCTAAACTGATTTCTCGAAGGCAATCGAAATTACAAAATTAATTACATATAAAATACGTCGTAAACAGCCGGCACGGCGACGGGTGGCCGCTGGGGGCTCGCCCGGGGGACGCCGGAGGTCTGCCGGGGGTCGGGGGGCTCATTTAAACGTCATACGTTTGCTTGTTAATTGATTGAGAGCCGGCCTGAGCGCCGGCTTATAGCTTTTACATTTAAGTTTTACGCTGTTTTAATAGCTTTCAATTTACTAAGACCTTTTACATGTTCTTTTTCAAGGTATAAATAAAATTGCTTAAAAGCTGCACAGCTCAGCAGTAGAATTACTAAATAAATGCACGAAAACATGAAATATAACGCTTAGAATTACTAACCTAGACCAGTAAACATAATGCGAGTATTTACTATGATTTTACAATGTATGAATATTTTTTTTATTTAACAAATTACTGCTTGAAGACGAGAATTGATTTTTAGTATACAGTCGGTGAGCACGTCATTTACTATCTGAATATTTAAATAGCGATAATCCAGACCAGAGTTCTGTCTGGAACTTACCACTATAATAAACACACACGAATACCACGTCGCCTAAACATGGTAATTTTTCACGTAGACTAAAATGTTAGCAGTAAATTCTTCCTTAAATTTTAAGAAATTCTCTTTTGATATATTAATATTAAAATAATTATAAACAATCATCAAACACTCCGCACGAGGCTTTGATGTTAATTAAAGCTCTCATTATCACTTCAATGTTTTTAATAAACGCCAAAGTTTAGAAACATCAAAGCTGAGACATTGTAACCTTGTTACATACAACGTAAATGTTTCATTACTAAATTATGTGTTCATTTATTTAGCTAATGTCGCAGGATTTTGCTTTGTTTTATTTCTATTTTTTGCTTACCTTGTATTCGTCATTTACATCGTACGTTGTTTGGCTCTTAATTAATTTTGATAACAAGGGTCGAAAATATCACATCATTATTAGAAATAACATTTTTAATGTTTAGCTAAGTATTATAGCAATTACGAATTGTATCTATACGTACAATCTTCGCTATTTCTAAAGAAAGAAACATCAATTTCAATATAATTTCACTAAAAAAAAATCAGTTTATTTGTATATCACCACTCGAATGAAGTTCTATCAAAGTTTGTTCTGAAAAGTAGCGTTGAAACGCGAATACAAAACCTGAGAGCATAAAGTGGGCATTCACAGCGCGCCCGGTCTTCTGGACAGATGGTTTTATTTTGAGATTCGCCGGCGAATTTTGCACATAACTGGATTAAAATACGACCTACTGCTACCGTACTTAATATGAACATACGCGATATGTGAGATCTCAGAGGATGGGGAGAGAACTTTGCCTTGCATCCACTAGGAATTGACCAATAGCAAAGAAAAGAAAAAAGGATGCTTTTATGTTTATCCTTCTGTTTAGTAAAGGTAGACAACAACTGAAACTCGTTTACAGTTGCAGGTTTTATATCTCAATACAAATGGAAATATTAATATTGATTCATCAAAAATAATGTAATTTACATCCAGTTCAAAAACCTAATACTTCGAGTGTTGCCCTGCCACAATACTTCCATTAAACAAAATTGCTATAAAAGTAAATGTAGCATTTTGTAATAGTGAATTTATAAGTTGGCTCCAAATATTTGCAAGCTGAAGATACGATATCTGGTTCTGTGCTCGTTTGCAACGGGCGCGGACGGTTGACGTTGCAAATGCTTTATCTACTACCAATTCCCGTGGCTGGATTTGCATTGCAAAGTTGGCACTGTTCTTTATATCTTTTTGTCAGACATTTGCAAACTGTCACGGGCATTAGGCGAGACGGATTTTTCATTCATATTTGAAATGGCCAAAAGTTCGTTACCATAACAGGGTCTGTTTAAATTCACAATATTTGTTGTAAGTTCTGCGTTTTCCATTTATTCATGAAGCAAACAAAAAAATGATACACGACTAGAGTAAAAATAATAAAACTCCCTTAATTTCTTCATACATTTATTTAGTCAAATAATTTAAGTCGCGTTTAATTAAATGTAGGTATAAATAGTGTAATGTAGTTAAAGGTACACACACAATATACTATTGAAGAGAAAAGTTTGCAGATCCCCTGCGTAGACATAACAACTTAGGTATGCTGGAGCGGCGACGAGAGCCATTCACACCGGAATTCCCCGCGCAAACTATTCACGGAAAATTTAATCTATTTCATTGGAGCGGTCGATCAATGCCTTTTGACACGGTCCTCGGCTCTTTTCCTTAACACACGCCTGTTTATAGAGGAGGCAAGTTTTCAATAACAAACCTTAAAGTTTTACCATATCAAAAGACACGAAGAACATTTACAGAGTTAGTAGTTTGTTCGCACGAAACGGTAGCCCTATTTCTATAATTTACTACAAGCAACGACAGGTAAGTGTGAATAATACAGGCTTGTTTCATGTATTTCAGTGTAACCTCTTCGGAATCATAAGATACGTTATTAAAATAGATTTGTATTGGGACGTCTGTAGCTGCAGGCGGCCGCCGCACGCTTCGCTGTACAATGTACCCCCGAGGCGGAGGTCACTGACTGGCCCTCACCGTCACTCTTTTGGCAAATGCACGAAGATTAATATTTAACCAATACAAGCTGCTGTAAAATTAAAATATTTAACGTCAAAAAAAACCAGCGTATATTGTGAGAACTTTTAAATCCACTTATTTCTTTAATATTTAATCTCTAAAGATTAATCAAATTATAACCCTGAAATAATTAAAAAAAAAATTAGATTAATTTTGATACTGGCATTTAGAAATTATAACATGAAACAAAGCGCCATCTATTGGGCTCACGTCCACATTATTTAGATAAGCAATTGTTAACTTTGTCTAATAAGGCTCGGGAATGGTTGTCATTACTGTGAACCCTTCTTTTGTTTGACATTTGATACTTTTTATCTATGTAACGTACGCATTGTAGCGTAGATATAAAGGAAATTCCAAATCCTCACCTCTCGGGTCGCGGCGGGCGGTCAGGCGGTCGGGCGGTCGGGCGGTCGGGCGCGGGTGAATCCATTTTAATGAATGCCCGACTCTCTATTTGCGAGTTACCTGCCTTGAATTAATAAGGGTCGCGTCCGGCATTGTCACTTAGAGGTATTTGCATTGCAAATGACCGCGCGATCAAAGCCACGCCGCCGTCTGTTAATACAACTGCTGTAAATTTTCTTTGAATTTCCATTTACAAACTTACACTTGCTCGCTTCCGCTTTTTTTGACAATATCTCTAATCGCTCCTGATGTTTTATTCATAGCATACTTTTTGGTGGTTCTTAATTAAATATCTCCTGAAACAAAAAGAGTATAAATCACAAATTTAATAATATAGCATAATGGTATTTTGAGTTATTTCTAGTTTGTGTTTATATTCTTAGAATTAATTTTGATGATATGCGTTTTTTGGTATGTCGTGTAAATGGCAAGTTCATTTAACTGACATGTAAGCTTACACTTAAGCCATAAAACACCGTAAACACGTCGGACGCATTCCCGGCGCCATTCCAGCGATACTGCACGCACTAACCTAGTTGTGAGGCGGGACAGGCTGCGTTATGTTCCCCGCATTACTTAATTAAAGGATTTTTGTGTTGGCCCTAACTTGTGCACACTATGTGACATAGAGTATATGTTTATAAGAGAATGAGTGCTTTGTATCGTATATAATAATAAATAAAGTTCATCACGAAAAGGCATCAGTTGTATTTTTAAATGACTTTAGCAGCTTTAAGATATATCGGTGAAGTGGGTTAATAGTTCTATATAATAGTTTACAAGACAAAATACACAAGCGTGATCCTACTTTCATTAATCAGGCTTTACATAATCCAGTGTGAGGCAGACTCGACTTAGGATTATTAAGGGCTTGAGCTTGCAATTAAAGATGAATTAGGAACAACGCATACATTAGTTTTCGTATTGTATAAAAAGCATATGAGTTAGTTGAGCAAATGTCACCATATACGAAATTTGTAATGAATTATGATGTACCAAACAATTCTCGAACCTGATCAGCAATCTAAAATTACTTCGTTAACATATCTTGATTGTTTAAATATAAAATGAAATCGAAGAATCAAACAGATTCCCACAAACTGCGGTCAATAGCAAATGATTCAAAAACAATTTTGCGGTATTCTCTCAAATTAATTAACTCATATTGCGTTAAATACACATTAATGATTGTTTAAATAGAAATTATATTAACTTTGAATGTTATTGTCGGACAATAAGTTTGTAAATACTTTAAATGGAGGTAACCGCGTGTTGTAATTGTTTTTTAATAACATTCATTTGATATTGTTTCTGTTGTCGATTTTCCAGTTCGTATAAATTGTTACAATTAATATACGATTTTCGCTCACTGATATTGTATAATGTTTGAGTAGAAAATAATAATTCACTGAAACTAAAAAGGTCCGCTACAGGCGCTCTAACTCTCACTAACTGACTGATTTGTTATGTAATTGTTCATTTAAAGTAGCGAACTTATTATGTTGTAAATTGTTAACTTTAAAATTGAACTATATGTTTTATTAATCAGTAAAAATTATTATTATTACTTAAATTACCATAAATTGTTAATGAATTTTTAAATACATTTTATTCTGTTTCGGAATGCTTAAGTATTGTAATGTTACAATGAAAACCAGCTTATTATCATCGTGTGCCATTACTTGGTGTCATAAAGTGAAGTTAATGTGTCGCGCGGTGACCGCAGATTCAGCAAATTTAACTTTACGCGTATTTTTATCGTTTTATTAAAAACCGATACTGCCTGTAAAGGCCATATTTATGGTAATATTAATAAGCAGTTTTGTACAACAGCTTCACGTGATAAATTATTTATGTCTTCAACTAATAAAATTATTGACCTTTAAAGCAGAAAGAAATGGCTCTTTGAAAATAAAGATTTAAAAATCTCAATCGACTAATCTGTATCGTTTTAATTAATAACAAAATTAAATGAAAACTCTCAAAATTAAACAGAATAAAACTAAAACTTAAAGAAGACTGAATAAGAAAAATAAAGATAATTACACAATGTTCAACAGAAAGTGCAGTAAAACATTTAGAAAACTTAAATAAAAGTCCCTCCGCAGAGCTTTGGTCATTACTAAAGTTGGGGTCGCTCTGCTGCCACCGCGGTGGGACAGGGGGGGACAGGGGGGACATTTTTTATTTTTCAAGTTTAAATTTTTTATAAATGTTATTCTTAATCTATTGGTTTCCCTCATTATAAAAAATCAAAAGATGTCTGCAAAATAAAGGTTTGGGAAATGTCTCAAAAATATCGCCTAATATGTAATTGGAAGTCTGCATTTAATCTTAGTTTCGAATGACTAATTAGAGACCTAAATATTTTGTGTTTATTTTACAAATTGAACACAACTTCAATAGAAAACAAAACAAAACGTTCGTCATTATCTAGGTCGAATTAATGATTAACAAAACACTCGCTATCTGTGTCGGTCTGTTTGTCCAGCCTAATAGAGTTGTCTGTTTGTTTAATAGTTTATTGACAATGACGATGTTTGAATAATTTACTAATCCTGACACAACTGAACACGCTGTTGTTATGCGCCTGAATACTGAGTGGGATTTTTTACCTACTATCGCTGATCTCATAACTACAGTAGGCTTTTAGATAAAATAAGTATAATATGTTTATTAGTGTTTAACCCCTTTTAGATTGAAAGCGCGCACACCTTTGACTAAACTATCACTAACTTTCCCAACTGTTTAGTCTCGCTTTTCTTCCTATGAGCTTATATGGAGGTGGGCACACTACTCGATTTTTAGTTCTGCAACTAAACAGTTGAATTGGGTGCGAAACAATCAACAATCGCACAACAGTTATGCGATTGTTTGGTCAAAAGTGTGTGCCCGCTCTTATTGTGTTTTTATAATGAATGTAATAGTAGTAAAATGAGTATTAACACATTGTCTAGCATTAACTGGCTATTTGTTGAACACAACTCCATTTTTAAATGTAAGGTTTTTTATGCCTTTGTTCTCGTAATCGATGAGGGTCGATGTTAGGTTGGGTGTGTGTGAGAGTGCAGCGATCCCTAAAAGCTTTCACATAATTTGAGGTCGAACACATCGCACGAGCTTTTAGATAATGGAACAATTCGACTGAGATAAATGTTGCTTCAAATTTCATACCACCTCTAGTATTACAATAGAAGCATCAAAAACTTTGATTAGAAAATGTTTCATTTAAAACACAATAATTTTTCCATTATATTAAACTATCAAGAATAGCAACAAACAAAAACATTTTTATCAATGTAATTCTAACACATATTATAAAAACTTTGTAAGAGCGTACGCACACCTGAGACTAAACTATCGCACAACTGTTTAGTCTCCCTTTGATTCTTATAAGTTTATATGGAGGTGCGACACTCGATTTTTAGTTGTGCAACTAAACAGTTAAATTAGCTACGAAACAATCGACAATCACCCAACAGATAGTTTAGTCATAGTTGTGCGCCCGCTCTAAACATCTAATACTGCGTATTACTCGATGATTTTCAATTGTTTACAAACTTGCTTGGGGAACTACTTTATGTATTTTTTTCTATGGGAATGTTTCTACTTTTTCCTCATCTGCGGCCATTAACATGACTCCGCATTTCATATTAACGGCTATTTTTTTGTCGTCTGTTGAATTATATCGTTTCCCTTGTTTTTTTAACTATTCGTACTTCTAGTTTTTATAATTTTTACGTGAGCATTTTGTGTATTACTTTTCTTTATATTCAGTTGTTTTTTCTTACTTTAAATTCATTTATAATTCAGTGTCTAAAAGTTTGATATGCTACATGCATTTCTAAAATGGCAACACGAACTATATTGAACACCGGAAATAACCAAATGCATCAAAATCGCAGCCGGAGTGTACCGATTCCGTTAAAATACGTGAGCTCGCGTGTATCGCTTTTCTCTTACTATTCACGGATCAATTTCATTCCAGTTTTGGCCAGTCTAGTCTAAATATAGTGTCTAGTTTCATCCACCATACGAGTAAATGACAGTATGACAATGCCGGTTTCCTTATAAACTAGTTTTTGCACAAAAATCTCGATTCTTCTATTTAGATAATAAATAAAATAATAAGATCTACCAACAATATCGATAAATTACTTGTAATTTTAAAGTAGACAAGGGATTTTATGTATTCCTTTCTAAAAGTCTCATAAAAGATGAAGATGTGTGAGTGAGTTTTATAATCTGGTTTTTATTTTTTTTAAACACTATTGCTTCACATGAACACACTGCACGTGTTTTATTTTTCACAGTGAATGTAACCGTAGCTTTTAAGGGAATTACTTTGCGAATGTAATTCACGTAGAATGCGTAGAAATATTTATTGTGGGCGGCCGCTAGATGTGTGCGTTATTTAGATCTCTGTTTTACGTTGCGTTGTTTAAATTTCGTTTCGTTTACGCGACTAACAAACCGGCAAGCGATTTGTTTTAGAATAAAAGTTTTGTAATACACTTTCATTTTATTTTTGTAATCCCATATTTTGGTAGAAGATATATTGTGAATTTAATTAAACATGTAACAAATACTTTAAAGATATTAATTTGTATGTCGAATGGAAGATAAAACTGCATGATTATTATCGGTAAAGCTCTACATTTTAACGCTGTTCTAAAAAATACGTCTTGTTTTTAAGTGTGCACAAAATGGGTTTTCCCAATTATAAAATGAATCTCAGAATCATTAACCTTAATCTTAACAAACTATAAATCCGTCTGGAATTTCCAGTAACATTAGCTACAGTGCACTTTAAAATTCGAATAACCGCAATTGAATCATCATAAATGATTATTCATCCAAATGTCAGTTTATCTAGTAAGAATTAAAACTGCCTATTTAGTTCACGGTGACATTGGCCATGATACATGTTAGCGCGTGCATCCGCAATGATAACTGTAGTTACATAATTGCTGGACCACGCCATAGTCATCTACTATTAGATAATTGTCTCAATCTCCGCGAATAAAGTGAGTGGCATGTGCGGGCGTTGTGGGAGGCGCACGTCATTTGTCATCCTTAAACGTACCGACTCTTGTCTTACCGATCAGTTCATCAACAATATCCTATGACGCATAAATCACATCTTTGTACAATTATCAAAAAAATATGTCACTATATTGTAAAATAGATATAGGTAACCAACTTAAAGGTTTCTACAAAAAAAAACTAACAATAAATATTACCCAGCCACAAATCCATATCTACTCGTATAGTACAAGCCTCGCGGACTCCTGGGAAATAAACCGATGACGCCATTACCACAAATTTTAAATGGAATTTATTTATAAAATGTGAATTACCTCGGCGTAAAATTCAGTAGGAAAGAATAATTGATGTAATTTCAAAGGCATGACCTATAAAACCACGGATTTGCTTCCCGTAAGATTTACAAACAAGATAATTCATTGCATATTTAATGTCGTGTTGCAACACTGAATCGTTTCACTTGAAAGTTGACACGTCACAGACCACGCTGATAATTTGTGGGGAATACCAATTCCACCAAAAATACTGATTTGTAATGCGGATATTTTTAATTTGCTTCACCAGCTGCTATATGCAAAGATTACTTTCCGACTTTTCCTCTTTCTGTTTATTTCAATAAACAATCAGAACATCTGAAACTCATACATGCAAGCACATCGTTTTATATTATATAAAACTCACGCAAAGTTAATTCCTGCTTACAAAGAACGCAATAAACTTTTTTTAAAAAAGTAAAAGCAATGTAAAAAGAATTCCTTAGTCATGATAAAGGAATAAAATATAGAGCAGCTCAGTGCTTAAGAAAATCGACGTTTTATTGCAAACACTTAGCTTTTATTTTTACACCATTCTCTTCGCCTGTTTTCCTCATTATTTCCTACGAAACTTGCTGGTGTAGGATTGAAAGCATTAAATCTTTTCCAATTTAACTTAAACACTGCTTCTTGTATACTAACAACGTCTACCAAGGCCAGTGTTACGGTAGGTTGCGGTTGACGACCGCCCAGGGCGCTTCACGGAAAGACGCTCTACAGACCTGCGAATTACAGTCTCTCGTAACCATGTTTACACTCCCACTAAAACGGCTAAAAAGGGGGCATAGTAATCTCGCTCAGGACGCTCGTAGCACTAAAACCGTTGATGTCTCTAACAGATACGAACACAGACTTATAGAGGAAATACGAGCAGCAACTTGTAAACAAGCAATAACTCATACCCATACATTTTAGCAATTTGAATTTTCATTAATAAGTTAATAGAAATGCAAATTATCTCAGCGCGTGCTACATATTTCGGTGCATGTTTTGTATATTAACTAATGTGAATTTTTATTTTTGTCGCAGCAATTTATCAGGAACAGGAGAGTCGCAAAACATAATTGCCGAAGCTGCAATATCCACGAAACTAATTGACAGCGGCCAGCAATTTGTTAACAAGGCTTTTTTATAACGCCCGTCGACAGACGCACACAAACGGCACTCGCCGGCTTAGTGACGTATATACAGTTCCTACACGGCCTAAATATAGATATACATTTACTAATACAGATCATATAGATATTAAGGTTTTTTGTAGGTTAAAAACGTTTGACAACGTCTAAATCTGAACCATTTACATTTACCCAAACTCTAAACTATGTGAAAAAAAAGAAAGTTTATTAATTTCTCTGATACGGGCTTCTTTGTGCAGATTTAATTGAAAAGGGGAGAAATGCCTTAAAAGGAATAGCTTGATATATTTGAGAAGAGCGCATAAACCTATGTTCTGTCTAATTTTATCATAAAAATGTAACTTTGGTTCAATCTAGTGTTGCTTAGTATATGTTGCTATAAAACAACTTAAAAGTAAGTATATCGTAGTGTGTGAACTTAAACATCCCAAGCGGGAGTGTTTTGATCTCATTAAGTGATAGCTCATCGATTAACTTGAGTTAACTTGCAATTAGTGCTCAGTGTGGAGTGGCGCCGGCCATTTTACTGTTTGCACGGACCACGCACTGCAACTACAAACTGAGCTTAAAATCATACCTATGGCAATTACGTTTAATTTGCTCAAAAAAAAGAAGAGATAAAACAATAAAACAAGATTTGTGATACTATATAACACTTAATTACAACATAGTTTTAACTCTTAACACTTTCAACTTGTTTGCAAACTACATTTCAAATGGTGGTTCGTTTTTGGCAGTTCGTTTAGTTACGAGCCTCTTTCATAACGTATCGTTCTGCGGCTTCTGTGAAGGACGGATCCAATATTGGATGCTCCTATACTTCGTTGAGACAGGGGTTACGATGTGTCCCGCTGCGCCTGCTACTTTGTACAACGTTGACGTCAATTAACTAGTGGAAAATAAGTAAGAAATTAATTTAAAATGTAATTTATGAATACCAATTTTATTGCTCGTTTTAACGGTCATTTTAAGGACATTTAACGGTCATTGAAATTTTAATAAACAAGTATTATAACCATATGTTACGATGGTAGAATAACTACGTAGTGTTAAGAAGAAAATCAGTACTGCGCTGGAGGATTGGCGCAACACTAGATCATTGCCATATACGTCCCGTCTCTATCTGACAGCTGTCGATGTCATTCAAACATTAGAATAGCGCGTTATTCTAGCGGAAGTTAGTGGTCTGATTGTTGAAGTTAATTACGCTGTTACAATTGTATTAATGTCTAAAGTATAGATACGTCGCAGCACTTCGTAATGGCTGTCGCTATACATACGCGCACAGTCAATATGTATTTATGCACAAATTGTCTGCACAGGGAACAGGATTACTGGATCGTTAATACAGCTGGCACGTCGCGACACGCAGTTGTCGAGAGCGACCCTTGTGGCTCAGCGGTGCGTGCGGCATTGTGCGCGATGCACCGGGTTCAACAACCTACTGAGCATATTCCTGTTCAACTCAGACTTCACAAATTTTGAATTTACCTTTACTAATTAACCTTTAGTACATTTCTAATAATTATTACGTCTTTCGAAGTGCCCTTAAGGCCCTCTATTATGATCAACACATAAAACAAAGTGTTTAATATTGTTACAATAGACAAAATAACGAATATGATAAAACTAAGTTGATTTTGAACATGGGACAACATCTTGTAACACGAATTAAACAAAATTGTCGTATTTAAATGTATTTGAATATAGTATACTAAATAATTGTTTAGATTAAACCGTAACGTAGATATTAACTATATCAGAGTTATCTCGTATAACTAATATGTCAGACGGGAACGTTGCCCGAGGGAGCGCGGAGTAAACAAGGCACAAGTTAGTGAGGGGCGGAGTTCTGGCGGCCTGCCGCGGAGCCCCGGGCGCCGCGCAACTTGCACTCCGCTAATACTCATCATACACTTGTGATTTCAAATTTAAACTTCTACAGACATGTACAGGACTGTTTATTAGTCCAGTTATTGTTCTATACTACACCATAAATAATTGAGCTGGTATCTGTTATTCGTTGTTTTTATTATAATAATATCTTTGTTTTTAGAACTGCTGGAATACTACTAAATTAAGTTTTACTTAAAAGCTCCCAACAATAGAAAAACCTTGACTATTTAACTATTCAAATTGTCCATCAATTAAAAAGCTTCTTCCGTTCTAAATTTCTGAGCGAACATAAAACGATTGCAATGTTTTTTTATTTCGCTGAAACTTTACAAATGAACTTCCTTTCAGAAGCTACGAGACGAATAATCTTAGCTAGGACAAAAGTAGCGAAATGAGACTCGGAGTCTTAAGGTTGCGCCGGGGAGTGCGGGGGGCGCGGAGGGCCTCGTGCGAGAGAGACAGCAGAGGTAATTATGTCCGGGCATCAGGTCTCGCCGACGCCTGAAAAGGGTCCCAGGTTGACAAATCGTCCGAGCGTTTTGTTTCACGTGATCCGTCACGAAAAATTTATGAAGCGGACTCCGAAAAAAGGCCGGCCATTTTTAGACAAGTCGAATTCTTAGTTACGCTGCTATTTCGAAGAGGGTTCAGTGAGTTTCTCGTTAGTCTGTCAGCCCCGCACACATTGGCCGAGCAATGTCGCATAAGTGACTTTTCATAAACTAATGGTAGAGAATATTTAATGATAAGTCCTTTTAGTTAAATACATACATAACCTTGTCATTGCCGAACTTTCTATACTAGTAATAGGTATTGTTATTCCTGTTTTTTATAGAGTTTCTTAATTTATCAATACTAGGTTGTTAAAAAAGATAAATCACTATAGTAAATAAGATGTCTTATTCAACAGTGTAGACTTGATTTAAAAGTCGCTTTGACTTCAATAACAAAACATAACTTGTAGGTTTTCCTTTTCAGCGGAGGATTTTCTTTTGCAGAATAAATCCATTACGTTAGGTATGAAATGTGGCAAAGGACACGTCGCACCTTTATGAGGCTTGAGGTCAGGAAATAATCGCTAAAATATACCAGCCGACCCATTTACTTGAGCTCGGCCGTAGTTTCTTATAATACTCATATGAGATTTAACCTGTATGCTCTCAGCGATTGACCTACAATAGGCACTTTCTTAACAACACCTTTGATTTTCGACATTTTGTCTTTTATTTAAATGCCTGAATAAACATTAATAGCCCTCTTGTTACAAATGGTACTTTTTTTAGGCAGCCTCGCCAAAATTATAAAACGTTAACAGTTTTTGTTTTACTTATTTAAAAAATAAGATAACTGTGATTGCTTTGACCTTACATCGATATCAGAATATTTAAAATATATCTTAACTAAAACAAACGTTTGTTTTTGTTAATTATTTATTAAATATTGTATAGAAATAGCAAATATTAAATACTTATGTCAGCTTTAACCTTTAACTAAGCTTGTTATCCTTGTATTAGGGGACTTGAGGGATTCGGACCCAAGACTTCATATATCTATAGAGTAGCCTAATGGGTGGTAAACTTTTCATCAAGGATATATCCCGCTTCTTATGCCTATTGTACGTTTCCACTAGCGAAATTAGTTTTTATCTCTATTTTTACAAGGTAAATAAGGGTTGACAATACATTTTTAAAGATTGTTCCAGTAGAAACCAACGGTTACAATTGTTATGAAACAGTTGTGAAATTATCGTAAATTTAAAATTGCATAATTATGCATAAAGGTCAATTACAATCAGTGGGCAAAAACTTGGATTTTCAGTATTTTATCATACTTGATAAATCCATTTATAGTGTCAACATTTTAATAAGAAATTTTCGCTTCAACATTAGCGCTTTGCGTTCTTGTATTGTGTTAATATTATAATTTTTATGTTATTTATGTTAAAACTCACTGGATTCTAAAATTCCTGACTATTTAAACTAACCATGCCAAATTCAACAATTCACGCAACGCTAGTCTATAGAATTTTGTCGGAATTGTTAAATATCAGACGCCTATTGTTTTATTCGCGGCAATAAATCTCCGGTGTCGATACTAAAGCGTCTAAATAATAACACCATTTTGCGTTTAAATAGCGAACTGCACAAAGCCCCGAGGCAACGAGAGCAAAGCCGTAAAATTTTACGAGTCGCAAAGTGGCCGTCCCTCGCTACAGCGCAACGAACACTTCACAGACATAGCTCGCTTTATTTAAAGTAAATCATGGATGACTACTGACTGGCATTAATCTATTCTTTATTGGTTTACTGGCTTTCACCCGCGTATCCGTCCGCGTGGAATTAAAAAAAAACGAAAGTGAGTAGCCTGTGTTCTTCCAGACTTCTCTCTACATCTACTTTCATCGAAATCCGTTCAGCCTGAAGGGCTACAAACTCTAACAAACATCAATCCATCCATCTAAACTTTCACATTTATAATATTAGTATGATTTTAATATAGTAGTTAGATATAAATACTCATGAAAATTGAGAAAGAGTTAAGCTACTGATGCCATTAATGCAGATGTCTTTTGATAACAGATTAGTTAGGAAGAGTTTGTGCATTGGGAAGAGACATGAATGGCGCCAACCTTAACTCTAAAACGTATTAGTGTAAAAAATAGATAATATGAACTGCAGCGCTTCATTTCATTATAATTTGATTGCAATGGCTATCTGTAACCGGCCGGTTTTCCTCATACAAATAACAACTGATTCCTAGTAATCTATAGGATGGTGTTAACGTTGCGACTATTTACTGCTAGATAAACTGGGACATTCCGGAATTGTTAGGAACACCCTACGCTGGGTATTTATTTTAATTAAACTTAATTCTGAAGAAAATAAAATTAAATAACTGCTATAATATTTCTAATGATGGATAAATTTTATTATCTTTTATGTAAAGTACGTCTTCAGTTTAGTTTTAAAAAATAAAGCCGGCTATAGACGTTCAGTTCAAAACTACCAGAACTGAGTGTGATTATTAATGAACTTTATGCTTAAATTAAAAACCTACACTATGAATAATATAAAGTCTTAAAATTAAATTAAATTAAATTAACTGAGCCTTTATTGGTCTTCTTAAAGTAAACCCTTCATCATCATCATCATTGTCAGCCATAGGTCGTCCACTGCTGAACGTAGGCCTCCCTCATTGATTGCCACAATGCCCGGTCCTGTGCCGCCCGCATCCAGTAAACCCTTAATGATACACAAATAATTTAACTAAAATTAGAAACAAAACGTAGTAATATTTTTAGAGAGCTTACGTCTACCTGTTTTCAAATTAAAGACTGTCATTTGATTTCTCTGAAGTTATCACGAAAGCGGAAAATAATCATAATCTGACAGGAATTAAACAACAGTTGCTGTTTTATTAAATAACTGTCATTATATTCTAATCATAGTCAAAACAGTCTCACAAAAACAATGCACTAACGTCACATATGACGTATTTTAATAATTTGTTTGTTTCATACTTTTATATTGCATATCTTAACGCATGTATGGTTGGCCAATGTTTTCCAAGCTATTTAATAGTCTCGTGTCTGTCGCTGATGAGTAATGGGGAAATTCGATTACTGTCACATTTCCAGTAAAGCAAGTTTACTCACTGAAGCCCATCTCCACATCAGATCGATATCAGCAATTTTCTCAAAGGCAGGCAACGCATCTGTAGTTGCCTTTGCTCTTTGGTATTGCGGATGTCAATGGGCGTCGTTGATCACCTCGATTCACCCGCTCGTTTGCCATATCTTATTTTTAAAAAAATAAACTGCAAATCTTTTTCATTTCAATGCTTTTTGGTAAAAGAAAGGATCACGAAAACTAACACGAGTGTTTAATTTTCGTGCAGTTTCTTTTTGAATGAATAGACTCGAAGAATGTACAGTAAAGATATGTGTAGAGTAAACAATGTAATACTAAAATTTGAAGCTCCTTAAGTATTATTTTTACTGTTTGTTTATATTAACCGCTGTGGGCGCCTCTTAAACTTGTAAAGCCAGAACAGATCACTGGGCGCATGTACGAGTCATTAATACCTACGAGGAAACATATTCTAAACTTCTGTAACGTAATTACTGCATATACTTGCATTATTTCTATTACATAATGACATTGAATCATAAACAGCTATGTTTTATTGACCGCAGCCTCTAGGCACTCTGCAGCTAGGCCGGTGCAGACGCCCTTACCTTACTCAAAGGTATTCCCGCTGTACTAAGTACTTTGTGATATAAAAATGCTTTTAAACAAAGAATTGTTTTTGCACAATCACCTTTACCGGCGTCTTCAGGACATCCTGCCGAAGATTGACCAATATCTGTCCAGTTTAGGAACGCAGTGGGACAAACAATGACAATATTCTATTTTAGTTACTTAAATATCGAATTATTCCATATATTTTTATTAGTCAGCACTAATTTTGCCAAGATATTTCAGACTAATGAAAGATTTTATACTAGTCTAAAAGTTAATTCTGCCAACATATTAACTTCCTAACTAATTTAAAATACTTTCAGCAAAAGGAAGCTTTTCCGTTAGTTTATTTTTATATGTAAATTCCCATCACAGCAAGATTCTGTAAGTATGCGACTGATGCGTCACTTCATCCGAAATTTATCCGCATTTTGTTGACAAATAAATCGAGCGTGAGAAATTTCCACGAAAATTTCATTGGTAAATACCAAAAGAATTGTAGGTGAAGATTGTGGTTCCCTGGGTATTTGTTTTGAAATATAAATCATACATGTTATTCATTGTCTCATTTATTCTTTTTGGCGCATCGTCCTCTTATGAGTCATACGTAAATATTATTAAATTCTTATAACTGTTAATGATTGTTTTGCTTTGGATTATCCGATGTTATTCACTAGTAAACATTCGCAACATTCCGCGTAGTATACCCGCAGGCGGGGGCGCGGCGCAGTACCGTCTCCGGGTTTTCCCTCACGTGATCCTCGCATACCGACATCCGACCTCGGCTCTATCTATTGCGAACTTATCACAAATAAGTGCAATCAAATCTCTATTATACATCACAATATTATACAATAATAACCAACAATAACATGCAATTAGATGCAACAACATGTTTGTAGACCTCAGCAGTATGGTCTGAATAATTATTACGTCGTCTACGTCGCTTCATCTGGTGACATTTTACAACTCTTACATCCATTTAAATCGATCTCAGAAATCACAAGGGTGATTTTTTTTTATAATTGAAGGGGCAAATGAGTAGCGGGAACCGAGATGTTCATCGACGCCCATGGACATCCGCAATACCAGAGGAACTGCAGATGCGTTGCCGGCCTTAGAAAAGGTAATATGCTCGCTTTTTGAAGGACCCTAAGTCGTAGCGGTTTGGAAATACTGTCGAGGACAGATCATTCCACATTCCAACAGGTGCGAGGCAGAAAGTTCCGCGAAAACCGCACTGTTGAGGATTGCCAGCCATCGAGATGATGTGGATGGTACCTGGCGGTCTGTCGAGTCGTCCGATGACGGAACTCGGTGACAGGAATTGTTCCAAACAATTCTTCATCTGCTCGCCTGTCAGCACATCAAAGATATTTTGACGTTGAAATTGAGGCAAATGAGTTTAAGGTTTCTTACCAATGTGTTATTATTGCGTACTGCTGGCCTCTTTCCTTAAAGAGATAATGCTTCTGCTTCATACTTACAATTACATTAGGACTAATTAGTTTATTTGTGGTTGAGATAAGCCTTCCAGTACACAAATGTAATACGTATACAAAAAGTACCTTTTGTATAAACCCTTTATAAGTTGAATTGTTAGAAAACGGGAAAAACCCGGGAGTCTGTTGGCCGAGATTCCCGGGTAAACGACCGTCCGTAACGTCCGGTATTTGATGCTGCTCGAATACATTCTCAAACTTGCGCATCGACGCTCATTATTTAGTTTATTTCTTTATATCCATTGTTAATATTAAACCACAGTTATGTAGATCTTAGCTGCAGCCTAACCATTGCGGTATAAAATATTTCATTTACGTTATAACAAAGAATGGAATATGTACATCAAAACTCAGTTACTCGATTTAAATCTCTAGGTAACAAAACACAAAGAATTGCCTATTTGCCAATAAGTGCAAAAATTAATATAATGTTTACAATTTCGAACTGTATGTTTGTATGGATACACTGATAGCAAAATTTTAACGGTATATTTTTATAATTTATAATAACATAGAAGCTTGTTGTACAAAATACTACTAACAATTTTATAAGTAGGGACTATTGAAATTAAATTTTTTAGGCAAAAAGTGTTTTTCTTAATTTCAAATAATAATTATTAATGTTATAATGTAGTAATTAAAATTACAATTTCCCACCACGTACTTTTTAAATTATCTATCTTCCTCATACAATTATAAGTTTTCCTTAATTTTAATGTTTCATAACTTGTATAATTATACGCTGTGACACAGAAGTGAGTGTTTTACTAAATTCAGTGAATTCCTGTCTGAATCACAAGTATCGAAAATGTTACATAGATTTGGACGGAAATAGACCAGTCGTTAGGGAAATACTATATGTAATCAATTCTTTTAAATACAAGGATTTTCCAATTTGCCCCAATTAATTTTATAAAATAAAGCAATAATTTATATCCTTCCTGTAATTATTTTATTTTCCATAAGAATATAAATTATACACATTTTACACGACAGAGTCAGGTAAGACATCATTAACCGCGTTCAATACCTTTTACTTTTCAGAAGTTCAGAAACATGAATATAATCTAGTTTATTACCTGAATTTACATCGATAATCTAGTCATAAAAGTGGAGTTTTCCACTCGGTCGCATTCCAGAATATTCGCAATAATTGCTTCTTTTATATTTCATACTTATCTACTCAAAATACAAGTAGATATATCATAGTTAAACAATTAATGATAACCTACTTGATATTTATCGTAAAAAAACATATTAGCACTTATCGTGGGAAATCCATAACACACGATGTACCGTATGAACCGGCTTTAATAGGACAATAATATAATCACTGGGTTTTTTTAGATTCATCAATTTTAAATCGTTGCTTAATATTGTGCTCTGTAATTAAGACGAAATCACAAAATAATGTTTTATACTTTATCCATGTTCTGAACAAATGGAGAACGAATTCTTTTAAAATTCAATAAAAACATCCTCTTTTTTATATAACACTAATTGTCGCCTGCAACGCCGTCTGCGTGGAATTAAAAAAAAACTATGCGTTTTACATCTGCGCTAAACAGCGAGATCAGTTGAAGCGTTCTGGAGGCACGTAGTATCCATCTTAATTTTTGCTAAATTAAAGCTTTTAAGCTTAATAGAATTTATGCTAGGAACAATTCTAAGTAATTTGTTTCAAAATTCCCTGACGTATCAGAGTCTGGCACTCCGACGTCGGCAGGAAGTGTCTGCTGTTCTTCTTCAACAGAATCACGTCTCCATCCTCCAACTCCAGCTTACCATAATCTGACAGACATAGGACTTCTATGTACAAGGACTTTGGAGGCCTGAGGTTCTCTGTGAGGTCGATCCCGCTATAGCCAATATCTTGTCCGAGCGACCTCATATACGCTGCGAGGTTCGTAGAGTACTTGGAGAACCAAGTATACTCACTATCGGAGAGCAATTCTCTCACATCAGATGGCAACACCGAACCAAACTCCCAGCGGAGTGTTCTTATTTTATTCATGCGGTTATAAAGGTAGGCTAGAAGGCATCGCTTATTACGTTCCAATGCAGAGTGTCTCACTTGCACGGTTGTCCAAAGAGATTTGTTCTCCGATGATGCATTTCTAGAATAAAACACAGATCTATAGTTTTGGGTAAAATAAACTTAAAATAAGTAATGTATGACTTTGTAAATTAATTACTGTTAAAGTTTGATTCAGACATATGTAATTAACTTCTATTGATTTACTTCACAAACTTTACTTTACTTACAGATAAGATATTCTTACCCATTTCAAGGAAATGCTATTTTCCATAGGAAACTAATTTTACCTTTTAGATGGTTTTCTGTCTATGTGAGGTGAAAACATCAGAGGAATAATCCATTTAATATCCCCTATACCCATTTACCCAATTTACATGTAATTAAATAGGGAACTTCCAATATTTCAGTGATTGTGGTTTTATTACTTATTTGTACTGTAGTGTATGGCAACAACTAAACCCTACGGGAGTAGGATAAGGAGATGATGATGATGATGATGATGATGTATGGCAACACTGTTTTCTATTATAGCAGCAGGCCAGCAAGTCAGTCCCATGCTTGTTGCCATATATATGTTGATGCTCCCATTGGTGGCACAAATAGGATTGACTTGCTAACATGCCGCCATGATAGTAGACGATAGTGTTGCCCTACAATACAATAATTTTACATACAATTCACTCTGTCACATTTCCTTTTAAAAAGATGCACAATAATGAGAGTGACAATGTCTTTACATTGAAGGCATTGTCACCCTCATTATAGTGCTTACGACTTTGAGCTTACCACTCTGTATATTTAGGTGTGCAATGAAAACTACTCACGCATCCGCCATGTTCATTTTAAACAGCACATGCATCTCCTCAATAATCTGACGCACTTTGTCATCCTACAAACAACATACATGTCATTAAAGCTTTTTTTATAAAGAAAAATTTCAAATAAAGTTTATTTTGAAACTTACATTATACTGCTCGATCGTATCACGATTCCTTTCAGCTTCCTTTAACAATTCTATGACTTTTTCTCCAAACATTCTATAAGTAAAAATGTGAATCTGAATCATATATATAATAAAACAGAAAGCTTCGACATATACAATTAAATCTGTTTATCTTATTATGGATTATTATAATATTTGTGAAAGTAGAACCTTACGTTCACCATTACTTACATCTATCAATTTTTTATTATTGGTCTGGTTACCATGAACTTAATCCAAAGTACTTCTTCATTACAATATTAATTTGCTAATATATGTTACTTGCAGTTTACTATTTAACCCAAAACAAAAAACACGTTATACAATACCTCCAATTTTTGTTTCAAAAAATTATAATTAACGAAATATTCCCGCCAAAACAATATTTACGATCCTTTTCTCTTAAACAGTTTTCTTAATCGTTTGTAAATTAAATCAACACCAGGATTTAAATTATTTTTGTAATAGGGGTTTCAATAACAAAATAAAACAATAACTTTATTTATAAAGCAAAATAAAAATAAAAACATAACCCATAATACCGATCTGCTGTCAGTTTGGCTTTAACATTTTTGACTCGAAGTATTTTATGTTCGGATACACGAAAATATTAAAATCGATTTTTAATAAAATTATTTACAAAATAATATAATTAATACTGAAACAGCTACTTAATAAATCTACTTCGCTAAGTACCTATTTTGATTTTGTGTTAAACTTCGACACGTAACTCTCATTAAAGAAATATAAAAATAAAACTTAAGAAAACCACTTGCATAGATGACAATTTTGCGCACAAAATTATTTACCAAACATTGTTTATTATTTGTTCATTTCTAAAAAATATTTTGATTTATTAAAAATAATCGAAAATTAAATTAACTTTCAGTGTGATTATTTGATAATGGGAATTTCCATTTATAATCTGTAACTCAACGCCGTCATGGAATGAGGGGGGAGTGGGGGGAGGCTGATCTTTTCTGACTTGTTATGACGTATGACGTTCATTTCTGTTTCTGTTGAATGTCCATTTTACTTCGCCAATTCGCATTCATTGCGCACGCGATTTTGAACCAACACGGTTGTTTGCAAGCAAAACATTACTTAGTTATTAACCATGCCTTCGTGCCATTGCCAAGTGTAAATTTACTATTATTTCAGTGTAAAGTAACGTTGTGATCAAATATCCAAAATGAGTGCCAAAAAAGAAACGAAAATCTTTGAAGACAAAAACACAGATTCAGGCTATCTGTCTGGAGTAATTAGTGAACAGCTGTCTGGAGAAATAGATGTCGAAGCCGTTTGTGATAGTGAAAAAGTGTGTCAGTTTTCAGAGGAACAATTAGACAGTGGTTTAGACTTATCAGAATGTCTTTCTAATGTTAAGATTAGTGATACGGACACGCAGGTGCCGAGAATTAATGTGGAACCTTCAAGGAGCCTGGACTACCCACCTTACCAAATACTTTTCGAGCAGGACGACGATGGGGATACGTAAGTCATATATTAAAGCTTTTAGAAGTACAATTACATTTTAGACCTTGAAATACAACACAAATTACTCTTCACATTCTATTTTTAACTTGTTTTGCTAGCTCTTTATTTAGTTTAAACTGTAGTAAATATAATATCTTATATGATTCTTATAGTTTACATAATATAATTTATAAAAGTCAATATTAAATCTGTTGTTATACAATATGATCGGTTTTCTTACAGAATTTAAAGTGTCACATTTCTAGTTTTGTATTCTTATACTAACAAGAAAGAAATTGTCTTATAAGAATCTTGTAGTACTTTTAGATTTCATAGATTTTTTTTATTTTGTTAACTTAATTAATTGGATGGTTTTCATGTCAACTCTTGATAGTACTAGTATTTGCTCATTACTAGATGTAACAATAACACTTTTTATGGTATTATCATTTGAATTAATTTTAATCCCTTTGAAGTTATAGAAAACCCATGACTATGTTTTAATTTTCATCACTTCATTGGAATTGCATGGAGTCATTTCTATTTAAATATGTGATTTAACTTTATAGCTTTATGATTTATTTAATAAATTGTTCTTATTAGGGAAGGGTTTTCTTTAATAAAATAGCAACTTCTGCTGTCTTTATATTTTTTAATACTTGTTTAATAGCAAAAAATAACAACAAGATCTTTTTGTACACAAATAATTTCAACATGTTAACATTTATGTAAAATCATATTATTGCTTGGCCATGGTTTTGTTGCTCTCATTAATGCAAAAGAACCTATAGAGGTTCAGGTAGAAATTGTATACTGGTTAAAGTTACTCTATAGTGACTAAAAATATGGCAAACTGTAATGTGATCAATCAATTAAATTTAGTTGTACCAACCAAACCAACTTCCTAATTACATTCCTTTCATGACAGGCAACTGCACATTGCATCAGTCCACGGCTGCGAGAAATCAGTCAGTACTCTCATCAGAGTCTGTCCTGAGAAATCTTGGCTGGATGTGGCCAATGATTATGGACACACAGCCTTACATTTAGCAGTTATGAGTGGGAATGCAGTGGTCACAAGAATGTTGGTGATTGCGGGAGCATCATTGGCAGTCAGAGACTTCAATGGAGACACACCACTGCACCTCGCGGTGGCCGCTAACAATAAAGACTGTATCCAAGCCCTGCTAGCGCCTGTGCAAGAACAGCCTCATCGGAAGTTGTCCACCGTTCTCAATCAGAAAAACTATAATGGTAAGTTTCACTTTCATGTTATAGCATACTGTGTCAGCTTTTATTAATAAGTTCATTGTATGTAGTAGTGAATGTGTGTAGATTGTCTATCAAGTTGGTTACAAAACAATTATCAAGATAATTACTCTGATTCACCCTGATACATAATGATTATCATAAATCACATTTAATACTTCACATCCATGTTTCCTCTCGTATTTAGTGAAGTAGAAAAACAGCAAACAAGATTTTTATTGTTGTTTTGAAAGAAATATAATTTCTTACTAAAATGCCGTCTGATGCATCGCTTCGTAAAAACCAGGGTTTTCCCGACAACAATCCGCTACGGAATAACCTCAATGGTGTTTTTATGTTTTCCTTTTGTTTTCCATTGTTTTGTGTTGCGGTCGTTGGCTGAGATGAATGGGCGAATGTGCTAGGGTGACGGACTGACGGACAGATGTACGGCAAACAGCCCACCCTGTTTGTGGCTACCATCTTATCACTCAAAAATTTTGAGCTTTATTGCCTTCAGATATGTCGTTAAACATAAAAATCTTTTATTTAATAAATTTCCAGTTAGTATTATGATAAACATATTAGTAAAATTTATTATCTAAATATTTTAGATAAAATGCTGCTTGTCTAATCACTTCGTAATATTCGGTCCCCATAGATAAGAAGTTTTTATGGCAATTTACCTTAAGTTGTAAATAGAAGACTATCCACATTGTCTACATTTTAAAATATTATCAAATGTTACTCTTACAAAGTAATTATTATTCAAAGTTATACTTAGATACACACATACATATATTCAAATTATCAAATAATAACTTTGGTAGTAAACTATTGTCGTTATGATACATTATATAAAGTATATAAAGTAATAAAACAAGTTCATTTAACTCCAACTATCTCTTAATTCGATTAAAAATGTACTTGTTAGCCTTAATTTCAGCGTTACATTTAGTTGGTTAAATGATGTTTTTGCGTAAAATGTTGACCTCTGATAAGGCGCAGGCGTCGGCGCCGCACCGCTCTGATATCGCGTTGTTTAAAGCCGCCACTTTAAATAGATTTTATATTTTATTGTTCAATTTAAATAACCGATTATATTGTCTTATTGATAAATTGACAACTGAAGATTGATCGAATCTTCAGATAGCGGTACCAAAAATAAGTTGAGTTGAAATGTACCGATTAGTGAAATACCGAAATGTTTAATCCGACAGCACTTGACAAACCAATTATGGCACTGAGTGAGTAATATTATAAGCCGTAAGCAAAAATGATAATAAATCTGCGTGCCCGTTAGTTGTTAGTCGTTTGTTTTGTGACGTAATACAATAATTTAACCGTATCAAAATGTCGTCATACAAGGTCCGATAACTATGGATATAAACGGCCAAAACACGTTAAATTGTTTTACAAAATACTTGTTTACAAGTGTTTTTGTAACTGGAAATCCACGATTACAAAAGGCAGGTTGGGGAAAATCGAGTTAAACAAATCGAACCGATGTTTTTCATATTCCAATCAAAATGCTAACAATATACTATGTGTATTTCAGACATTGTATTTTTTACCACGTTACGTCGACGTAAAAACATCTCGACTATACATTAGCAAGTGTATGCGAAAAACCATTTTTAACGTTTGAATTTTGTAAGAAAATAACCTGTTTCATGTGTTTTACATCCTGTTTAGATTGAGACATTAAATTTTAAAATATATAGTCATATAAAAAGCCGTCTTCTAAGGTTTTTTCTTGTTTTCTTAGCTTAAATAACTTAGGAACACGTCATAGATGGTATTGTATTTACTGCAAATACACCGATATAAATGAAATCTACAATAAAAATATTTACAAACGTGCAACGCACAAACAAGGAAGTTCTTCTAATGCCAGCACAAATATTGATGTAAAATATAACTAGTGGAAGTAACCGTTGCGGGCAGCGTAAAGGTCACGAGAAAAACCCTTAGCGGATTCCATATCTGGAGGCTCGCGAAACCCCCAAGGCCCTCGCCCGGTGCAATGACATCACTCACACCGCGAAAGCTTACTCACTGCACCTAATCCTTTATTTACATATGTGCGTCGCAATCACAATTATGATACGGCGCTCTGATCTCTGCATACATCAGGAAAACTGGTCACCGTACTACGTCTATGATGATACTCTATAACAAAATACATAGATCACTCACTTATATTGGATTAAGTATTTAATGCTAATACATATCAATGAAATAAACAATCTACAAGCAATAGAATAACTAATAAGTGAAGGGTATATAAAATAAATTCTGGTCGATAGTGTTGTCAGCGTTGACATTTAATACGACACAAAAAGCTAATCGATGTTGTTCCGCGGCATCGTTTGTTTGCGATCATAGGATCGACTTCCCGACCGCCACGACCTTGCTGTCACATCCCGGAAGTGCCGAGACAATTTCCATTCGCCTTTTGCACAGTGAGTTAAGTAACGGATGTGAGCAAACCCAGTTCACCTTCGTAAGCCATCGCAAGCCATTGACACGAGGAGAGTGGGACCACTACGTAGTGGATTGTAGAAAAAAATACGGATCTATATCATTTAATGAATTGAATCCTAGTATTCCGGAATCAAACCTGTTTGTAAATGCGACAGGCGTGTGACGCGCGTACGGATGTGCTGCTGCGAATCGCACAGATTTAATGACCCCTCACACAATACTCATTGAACAGCAGTTGCAATTATGTAACAAAAAACATTAATTGTTTATACATAATGTCGTGTGGTGAGATAAACATCCTTCATCTCAATCATGTAGTTAAACTCAGTGAATTATAAAATGTTCATGACGATGTATTCATTGAACATCGTCTTCTACTACTTATGAGGCTAAGGCTTATTCTGAATGTCATTATTAATCGATTCATCCCACATTTTTATACTCGTTATTTGAACGTCGTATATGAGCTTTTATTTTAAAAGATTTCCTTCACGCCGGAGCGCGACCTACTTATGTGCGAAGAGTGCCCTCGCGAAATGTATAACATTAAAATGTTATTAGCTTCCTCGCGCGCTACACAGTCTCGCGGGTTTTCCATCTGTTATACAAGCGGTGTATTTCAGCGGCAGCGCGGACTCTTTAACGCGTATTTGCATTCGGTTTTACCCACCAGCCTGACCTTGTCGAGAACCAGTCGCGCGCCAGCGCCAGCCTCCGCGCGGCTCCCTCCCGCCCTCTACCGGTTTCAATTACATCTGTCTTTTAAGGTCATCGTTAACACTATTTACTAAAATTATAATGCTGTCACTTATTTTCCAAAAAAAATGTATTACACATGACCGTTTTATTATTATTGACCGTTGTAATTTCATTTAATGTTGAGCGATAGCCATAACTATGTAATACACAAGTTTGTGTGTTTCAAAAGTCCACATCAGCTTGCCACAACATTTTTTAGATAGGAAGTAAAGAGTTCCCCTGCCATCTGCCGCCGCCAGCAACACCGGTGGGTATTCCCGTGTTGGCGGTGAGCAGAAGTGAAAGCGGCGCTGGGATACCCCAGTCCGGCCCAGCTCGGCACACCGACCGTTAATTGCGTTACGTCGTAACCAAATTTTGGCAGTCGCATATCTTAATTATGTAACTGTGATGCCGCTTGGATATTAATTATAAGATAAGATCAGGAACTTTTAATAGAAAAATGTAAAATACAGTGATATTTAAAATGTACCTACCATTTGGAAAGCACTTTAATATCTCTTTAGAAAAAAATAAAAGTTTCCAAACGTTGCAGCCTGAGCACAGTATATTTTGTTTCTCGATTATGGAATGGGACATAATTAATCCAATAATTGCTTCCTCCCATAATTTGTAACTATCCATATTGAGCGACATAGTTACTACGGCGAACGGCGAAGTCGTAACAGCGACCTTTCAACAATTTCCGGTTGACATCTTTCGAGGTAACATTGAGGGATTACCTTTACGGTGACGCTATAAGGCTACAAAATTCCAAATGACGATTGAAGGAAAACCGCAAACGGCGTCCACTGCTACAAACAGCCAGTGAACGCTGTTTTGTAAGATGATGACCACGCGAACCTTTTGGGTTATACCCACGTGAAAGTGCACTCAGCCGCCGCAGCCGCCGCGGCCCGCACGCCATTGTACCGCGCCGCTTACTTTCCAATGTAACATCTATCTTTTAATAATACTTAGAGATATTTGTTAGCTTGCAAATCACGACTCATGTCTCATTTAATTCTATTAATTTCGAATCTCCATCGTTTCAAGTACTTGTATCACGTTCGCATAGCTCGTCGCTTGACATTACAATGTCACAGTTTTTGTCCGATATTTTTTTTTAATATTGAATCGACGTCAACTAAATCTTTACGTACATAATAAACGAGTCCCTCTTTCCGTGTATGCAAATTATGTTTCCCTGCAACATTGTATTTATGTTTACTTCTTTGAGACATTAAGTTGAAACAATGTAAATTCAACAACTTTTAGGTCTGTCCCACCACTGGCTGATAGAGGTTCAGATAGCTTCAAAATGACGTAACTGTCAGATAAGGGAACAAAATCCGATATTTCCATCACATATTTTACACGTTGGATTGTTATCAGACAATTTACAATTTGGTGTATTGTACATTAAATTATAAGCTGGATTGTCAATATTTATAGTTTATTGACGCGGCACTGGCCTGTGCCAAATTACAAATAGGTATTTGTTCTTCGTGGCAGTAACATTCTGGTACGCAAAGACACTGATGACCGCACACTGGAAAGCCAAATTAAATCCGGTGTCAAACGTTATTTTAAATACATCCATTTAATATATCAATATCCAACAATCTAATAATTGATGCGAGATACACGGCTTTCATGTTAGTACATGTACACCAAAACTTAACCTATCTTAACTTTTTGCTACGTTACATCGAAATCGCAAAATATTGAATGACTAGCGTAGATAAGCGTGCTGATTTGATATATAAGATTTACCTTTCACCGTATTAGTTTTTATGTGTTTTTGTATGTTTTCTGTCGCCTTGGTTTAGTAATAAACATCACGGTTGAAGTATTGTTATACGAGTAACGTAAACGAATGTATAATCGTGTACAATATAGGAAACGTTTCAAGGTGGTGTATTTAGGAATTTCCACGTGCGATTAGCTCCGGCGACGTTGCGCCGACGTTTGCACTGCTAGCGCGCTGTAGCCGAGCCGTGTGCAAACGAATGCAACACATATCATATTATATCATTATCTCGTACACACGTTGAAATTATAAAAAAATTCTGATTTAAGATTTGGCTTTTGGGTGTTAACGAGGACTTTGCTCTAAGTCTAAAACGAAACATGACATAAACACTGTCTTTCATAGCGTATAGAATATTGTATTGTACTTTCTCCGTTATGTTTGTTATCGCTGGTCACAATGGCTTCATGTGAGGGTCGTGATTCGTCAGTAATTGTAGTGAGGTGCTTTCGTCTAGTTTTTGCCCACGAACAATAGTACAACGGTCCGATGACGTGCGCCGCGTTCACTTATTACCGGACTACTGCACTAATTATACAACTAGGTACCTCCTATATGTATAAAACTTTCTCTCTAAACTGCTACAATGAAACTGAAACTAGTACGTATTTTAAGCGGACAAAAACAAGTTGATTCTCTATACCTAATTATTTAGTTTTCGTTGCACAAATATGTATTAAATGAAACTAATAAAACTAGCTTTTTAATCCGTGACTTATCAAAGAAATGTTTGCGCGTGCGCAAGGTGGCGTTATCAGTAAACATTTATTGTCAAACAAACGGGGTTTTCCACCTGTCGAGTGGCGCTGTTGAGTGTCGACCTGCTTCCCCGATGTCCTCGCGCACACCACGTGACGAGGCGACGCCTCACCTCACACCAAACATTGTTACAATAGATGTGTTATTACTTGTTGATAAGACAGGTGACAGCAAAGTTCATTGCGCTTTATAAAAATTCGAACCGATTCTCATGTTTTATTTCATCAATGCATCCAATGATTTGCTCATTATTGAATATTTAAGCTTCTCTCCACTTTTTGTAATGCTACTTACTATTCTCCGCACTAAATCAAATTATGCAGTAATTCCATACACTGTAACCCATTGCCCGCGAGTGCCCCAAGCTACGTCATTTGCTTATATCTATATGTAAAATGGCATTGACATTTGTCGGTCGACGATTATCATTTTCGTGGCTAGGAGCACTTCTACCGATAAACAAAGTAGGTACAGATGTGCCGCACTCTTCTAAACATCAGTGTCTCTCTCGCGCAAATGATCGCAACATGTTTTGTACGGAAACAGTGAAAATACGATCGACATTAGCCTTATAAGGCGAGAGACGTCGACGCGCGCGCCGCATTGCTTGGAAAACCCCAGCGGGCGCGCCGAACCCGCGCCCCGCGCCGCACGCCCCGCGCCTCGTGCCCCTCGCCCCGCGCCCCGCGCCCCTCGCTACAGCCCCGTGCTCCGCTAATAAAATTCCACCGACATCACACAAGCACATAAACGATTCTTCACTATATATTGGTTTATAATAAAATAGCGTTTAATAACTATTTCTGTGAGACTATCTCGCAAACATTGTTTATTGCAGGCCAAAAGGTCTGCCAAGAAAATCCAAAATGTGAGATAACAGCCAACTAACCGTTCGCAATAAGATTATAACGAACAAAAACATTTCAAGATGAGTAAACTTCCAATTATTTTACGATGACATTTAATAATTATGCGTAGTTTTTAATCTTGTGAGGTGACCTCCACCATTCACAGTCCAGTCGATTAACTATTGTGTTTACAACCTGTCTTCGTAATATTAACTGCAATCCGGATCTATTGAATACCGATATCATTTGACTGAGGTTTTCTCGGAATTTTTATGATTATTTCAAGAAATAGTTCCACCAGTCTTTCCGGTCGCGGTGAGCGGCTCGCAGCGCTTCATTATCATACATCTCATTCATTGCTATCACTCGTTCACTTTACGCTTTTCAATTAAAACTTTTTACAGGATAACTTCCTGAATCTACAAATTGAAATAAATATAACGAGTTGTTGCGATGTATTACGGTTTATATTACGAGGCTTTACTATTCGTACTTTATTTCTAGGAAAATCAGATATTAACTCAATTAGATAAAATCTAGTCTAACATTGGAATTTTATAAATATGTCAGGCATGCGAACATGATTACCAGATGTATGCTAATTTTTAAGTAACATTGCGGTTGTAAGAATTCAGCCATTACGATACTCACAACTAAGACTAGTAAAAGAAAAGTGAGTTATTAGCGCCGGTATAATATTTACGTGTTATCAAGTTATACTTTTTGGCTTGTGGAACAATTTATACTCCTTCAACGCAAGATTAACCCTAGATAGATGAAGCCATTGCTCACTCTCACTCGGAATAAATCGTCGAGAAATAACTCTGGGGAGATTTAAAATCCTCCCCGGATATTTTGGAGCGCGCTGTGCGCCCATTTATTTCTGTCGGCTCGGAAATAGCTCGAGATCTAGGCCAATCGCGCGCCGCCGCGCCTCAGTAGGGGCCTCGCATACTACCAAAATGTGCTATAAAGATATGGTACGGAGGTATAGCATACACTGTCTTCTATAGGACATCATTCAATAAAACTTTTACATTTACATAGACAGCCGCCAAAGGGACCGTATACCCATACAAGCGTCTAACTACTATATAGTATAGATACATTGTAAATTATTTTTGAATGTTCTTCATCGTCGCTGGGGCAGCGGACGTTTCGCTAATTTGGGATTTCCATGTCGGTGAACCTCAACATTTCTCGAGCCCGGCCGGCAGCTTGTTCTCTCGCTTATGTGAAAATGACCCAAACTATGTTAAAATATTTAAATGACCAATTGCTCTCTGCATCATTTGGCCAGACGAAGTTCTGTGTCATAAAGATATCTCGCTGAATACATACCATACGATCTGTTAATAGCATCTTTGTTATATTTTGAGAGCAGAGTATGTTCTCAGTATTTTTGTATGTCATTCTTTTATGTCTTGACTCAGACTTTTGGCCGCGCAATATGCTTATTAAGTGTGAACAGATCTAACAAGTATACCATTTCAGGATAACAGTTTTTCATCCTGGTCCATGGTGTTAATTATGACTTGTACACTATGGTGACAGTAATAGTGTATGTCACTGCTACAACTCCCTCCCCTGCCCCCCCCCCCGTGCACGTGCTGTCCCCGTCACTAGCGGGAGGGGGGCGACGTCACAAGATCCGTCGATAACACGTCACGTACTTGACGACGCTCGCCGGCTCGCTCGGCCGCTGTTTTTGACCAACTATCAGCACGAGGGTTCAATTCCCACGGTGTGACGTCACTCATAATGCTTTGTTGAACTCGTTGTCGATATAAAACATTTTATATATTGATATATGTAAAACAAATTTGTTTAATTTCACTAAACAATTTCCTTTTGATTAAATTTTTCACGTTTATTGTATTCTGACTAAAAGTGTGTGTCTGTTGTTGCAGGTCAGATGTGTGTGCACCTAGCGGCCGCCGCCGGACACGTGGACACACTCAACACGCTCGCCTACTACGGCGCAGACCTCAATGCTGCGGTCAGTATCAACACATCGTGTTACACACATAAGTTCTTACCGCCCCATCTTAGAAGCCCAATAACTTCGAAAGCTGTCTGGTCTTAAACTGATAATACTGTTATCACAGTATTCACCAAAATCACAGCGATATTTATGATGATCTCTTGCACTAATGTCTCAGTTAACGATCATACTAGTTGAGACTGAAAGTATAATATATATTGAAATATGTAATTAAATTCCGCAAAACCAGTTGAGTGACAGTCGGGCTCCGAGGCGTGCATGCGTCCGATCACGTAGAGCTTGCTAATGGCGATCACCGACCTCTAGCTGTTAGGCCCTTAGGTTCTTAGTAAATCAACTATACTAATATTCATACGTCATTACTCAATGGCAACCGACAACCGGAGTAACAAGCAATGTCTTTTGAGTAAGGCTAGACAACTCTTAGTTATGTCTATCTCACATTATAAACAATCGGCATCATAAGTGAACACATCGCAGAATTATTACGTCACGTCACAATGTTTGTGTGTCAAACCAAAGAACGAATGTCATAATGTCAAACTTCCCCTTTTTATTTTGTATCAAATCATTATAAATGACAAGGTGCGACCGTACGTGACGCGGAGCGCACCTCGCCGACAAACAAAAGTCTCGCAGGGAAACCCGTCTCTCTAATCAGCTGATAATACCTCGTACTGATAGCTGGCGGGTTTTTTCTCTCCGTTTGTTCGTTAACAATCCGCTCCGACGACCCTCGCAATATATACTCTACTGTGATCGTTTTAAAGTCCTCTATGCACCAGCAACCGCACTAAACAAAAAGTGCTACGGTCATTGCTGACGTACAAAGATTTTAACAATGTGCAATAACTTAATTTGTGTAAATACCAAAGTAACAGAGAGCAAGATAAAAGATAAGATAGGTAAACAGTCGATTGTAAACGCTATTGGAGAATTTGCTTTGAAATTACGGGGAAACTAATGGTAGTTTCCACGGTATAACTGTTCTCGCCCCTTAACCTGGTAGTATGCGACGACGTAACTAAGTGTGCTTTGTACATCTACAGGAGGGTCTGGCGGGCTGGACGGCGCTGCACATAGCGGCGCGGCGCGGGGACGCGCGGCTGTGCGGCGCGCTGCTGCAGCGCGGCGCCTCGGCCCGCGCGCGCAGCATGGCCGGCCGCACGCCGCGCGCCATGGCCGCCCGCACCGCCGCGCGCGCCGCCTTCGCCGCGCTGCCGCCGCCCGGCGACCACTCCGACACCGACAGCGACATCAGCGACTCCGACGATGACGGAGACGATGTAAGTACACCATACACATGCACAAATATAAAGGACTCGTAGTTGCTCGAAACGTGTGTCTGCGCATGTGCCCCGCCCTTCATCACTTTTAATCCTGCCGATACTTAAAAAATGTATTCTGTGAAATTTCTCCTGCGAAAATGCTAGCCGCCGTTATGTATTAACGGCACGGTACAAGTCCTAAATACATAATTTAAAAGAAAATTACATCTCTCGAAAGGTAGTTGTGATATAGCTTAGATTAAAAGCTTGTGTCGATGACGACGTACAACTGATACATAAAAAATAACACAATTAACATTTTCTATGAATTAATATAAACTAAACATTTTATAAAAACATTCCGATAACGAAAGTGGATCAATACAAGATGAACAAAGATGTTTCTGGAATCGTAATAAGTAAACAAAGTGGCGAGTACACGGACACTGGCTGTGCACGCGACTGCCAGTTGTCATAGTTTTCCAGCGCCGCTGACCGCAACTCGTACATTCTGAGAACTGCGTTTTAGTTGGATTGCCTCCGCGGCAGGAAAACTTGCGACAGAGTGACGACGCGTCGCCCAACGTCATCGACACACATAACAAATGATTTAAATAATGAGACATACAGCCTGGGTAATTTGCGTGTTAATGTACTTTGTATACAACATAACTAATTAAAGTATTTCTTTTGTTCCAGATGTTTGACAGCGACACGGAGAGTTTGTTTGAAAAGCTGAAGGAAAGCGCGAACTTCATAAATGTCGCGTGAGCCCCCCCCCTCCCCTGGAGCCCCGCGCGATACAAGCAGATATAGAGATATATAGTTTATTATAACATTTATATAGATATATTACTCTTTGATTTATGTAATTGTCAGCCTACATTAATCTTTGTACCATTCGAAACAATCAGTGAATTGTTTAACAGTCGATGAAGTTATGTTTGACCCGCTGACAGCTCCGCCAGTGCGCGGTGCCGCAGCCGCACGATGGGAGAGGTCGCCAGATAGCAGCGCCCTATCAGAGGTTAAATGTACGCCGTATTTATATATCAAAACTATTTTCGTTGCTAGAATTATATATTATATACAGTTTTATATGATAAATATGTAACAAGTCTATTTGCGCGCGAATGTCAGTTCATGTCAACTGTCAGCTGTCAGCTGCCACAGATAGTATATTGTCAATGGTTTGCGAACGAAATTACGGAAAACGGGCTACGTCTTCCTCTGAACTATGGAATGTATATTTATAATTTAAATATATTTAACAGTAAATAACTTTTACCCGTTTCAATTTAACAAGATCTGCGCAGACTCGTGTAATATTTATCCCGGTGAAATAAAATGTTCATCGTTGGTATAAAGTTTGTCAGATAAATTGCGGCTTTGTCCTAACTTTCTAAGAAAGCAGTGATTAAGGCCCGATATTGTCGAAATCTTTTTCTCTTATGGAGTTGACTTGTTTCTCGTTATCTATGCAATTTCACCTGTACCGCCGAAGAGGAATGTTAGTCAGGTCCTCCCACTACCTAGCCTAGTATTTGTCTTAGGTTTTATAGTTATGTATTTTTTAAAACTGCCTCTATTTAATTAATGTTACGAAAAACAACGTGTAAATAAATCATTTAAAATTTATTACATTTGAAAAATTATTGTGCAGTTTTAGTTTAACTTATTAAGTATGTTTCGCATCTACCAATAAGTGAATATGTATTACTCTTATTTTATGAAATATTATTTGACATACAATATAAATAGATATTTACATTTTGTTGTTTGATTTGTCTTTAACTCGCCATTTTCCTGTCCACATCTAATTTAAGCAAATTCTTTAAAATACTTTAAAACATCCTTTAAATAACTACGAGTATTTAAGAATGGTAGAGGCCGCCTTAAGATTTTCGTAATGTAAATTTGTAAAGTAAAATTGTGTAGGACCGACTCGCCCAAAAAGTACTATAATATATATGGACTCGCCACACGCAATACCACGACCACACAGAAGACAGGCGTGAAGTGGGAGCAATTCCGCGTACAGTCCTATGAGTGTGCGTGCCGGAGGTCTAATTTTAGTCCCTTTATCTTCCCACCCTTTTCTTATAAGGAAAGGATGCGTGGAGATAATGGATTAAACGGTGAAGGAGACATACGAAGGGGAAATATCCTCTTTATATTCGTTTCCTCCGGTTATACGGTACATATAAAAGTGTTTTAAATAATGTTAATCATCATCAATGAAAACAAAAGTAAGTAGCCTATGCAAAATTTCGTTCAGATCCATTCAGCCGTTGAGGCTACAAACTCTAACATG
The DNA here is from genome assembly GCA_029286645.1 of Papilio protenor. Classification (NCBI taxonomy): domain Eukaryota; kingdom Metazoa; phylum Arthropoda; class Insecta; order Lepidoptera; family Papilionidae; genus Papilio; species Papilio protenor. The sequence continues at coordinate 201,861 of JAGSMZ010000061.1, read as the reverse complement.
AGTGGATGTGATGTCTAAACTTTCGCATTTATAATATTTTTATGAAGTATGATTTAAAAGCTAGTTTCGGTATCGTGTCACAGTAAGATATTTCATGAGGGAAATTCTACATAAATTAATGTATACATATAAGCTGTGTATTGACAACACAGCGTCGCCATCATAGATAGTCACTTGCTTCGACTAATAACGTTGCGTTTTATAACTTGGCGAGAGAATTTTAAAAAAGCCACTTTTCAATTATTAAATTTTCGGCCGATGTGGTGTCATGCTCATATTGCCTATTGGCGTGTTTAAAACCATTTTCACTTAGATCTCCACTTAAGTCAGACTCTGGGTGAAAATTAAATACGGTTCAATTTTTAATAAATTATTTTTTTTATTCGTTCACTGTTTTTAAATACAATTTTACATATTTTAAGGCCACGTGGTTTTTAAAGTGAACACAAAAAATGTATTATTCCTATAACGAAATAATTTATACATAAGCTAACACTATGATTAATACAGAATAAAATTTACAATATATTTGCAATTTTTTACACAAAGGACGTTAATATCTTTGAGCTCTAAGTGTACAACATACATTTGTAAATTGTGATGTATTGACATTACATTTCGATTGTATGTAAATAACATTGTTCAAACATCTACAAGAAATAGTTATTTTTGAGAATTAGATACAATTAATAATCGCAAAGCAACGATTCAATTTGTGCGACAAATTACATAATTGTGAGAACATGCATTTCTAATGAAACGACATGTAGTTGATTGCAACGGGTCAGTATAAGGACGTCTAAGGACGATATTTCTATATTTATTAACATGTAATAAAATTTGATTCTACTATGTTTACCTCGTAAATAAATAACAAAAAAGATGAGCTACGAGTGCAGTGGAATGTGTCGCATGGCGCGGGAGGGTGCATCACACCTCCGTGTAGTACGTGGGGCGGTTGATGCGCAGCAGGTAGAAGACGTTGGGGAAGACGTAGGTGGTGTTGAGGCCGATGACGGCGTAGGTGAAGTACTTGTAGCAGAGCTCGGCGAGGATCTTGTGCGCGTTGTGCAGGCTGTCCTCGGAGGCGCGCAGCGTGCGCAGATCTTGGCGCAGCAGCGCGCAGACGAGCGCGTAGGAGGCGGACTTGGCGAGCGCGCGCGTGGCCAGCAGGCCGCACAGGCCCAGCACGGTGCGCAGCGCGGCGCAGCCCAGCATGGCGGCGCCGGGCCACAGGATGCGGTAGGGCGGGCGCGCCGCGCTGCCCGACAGGTTGCCCAGCTGGTAGTTCACCCACGACCCTACGAGGATGCCGGCGCACACGCTCACTATCATCGTCGTGTCGCCTCTGGAAATGTTGACAATACTCCTATTATGTCCTCATTTCATGTAATTTTTCACTTACAGAAGATATGTCTAAACTTAAACTTCCGCCTCTTGTTATAAATAACCAATTAGGTAGCAGTAAGTTGCGCATTGTTTAATAATATAGGAAGGACATTTAATTGCCAATAAACAAATAGTTAATTGTCTGTGCAGAATTGGTCACCCAGTTTGTCCTTCATACCATCGTTAAAAGTAATACGTATTGGTTTTATTAAATTTTAGGACTGATATAAGTTTCACTAAATAATAGTTTTATATCAAGCTTTAGAAAAAATAGAATTTGGTTTTAAGTATCGCTTCATTAAACGATAACTGGTCACGATTTCAATATAAAGTGACGTGAGGCGACACAGCGCCGCCCGCGCCGCGACACGTGTATGTCATTAAAATACCAGTTTAACAAAAATGTACCTTCATTCAATATTAATAAGATTTACCAATATTCTTACAGACTAATTTGTCCCATCTTTGTGTTCATCTGTAGGTATGGGGTTGTATGACGCCGCGCCGCTCACCTGGTGGGTGTCCACTTGTCGGCGTGCGGGTGGTAGACGACGAGCAGCACGGAGACGGCGAGCACGAGCGCGGGCGCGTAGGGCGCCGTCAGCAGCACGCCGTCCAGCCAGTCCACCAGCGGGATCAGCGGCACCAGCAGCGCGCCCGCCAGCACCAGGCCGCCCACTATGTCCTGCACGGGAACATATACTACTCAAAATCCACTCATATCTCACCTCCAAAAAATAATCATAAGTCATTACTTGTCAATCTAAAGTAACACTGTAGCTACGCTATTTGTACCTCTTACTACTTTTAGACATTAATATAATTGTAACCGCGTACTTAACTTCAACTCCCGTCAGAATAGCGCGCTATTCTTAATTATCCTGAATGACATTACCAGCTGTCATAGGGATGGGACATCTATGTCGATGATCTAGTGTTGGGCCGATTTACTTCTTAACACTATTAAGGGTCAATGTATGTACTCACCAGCACACTATGCATGCCGAGGTAGACCCTGCTGACGCAGATGAGTGTGCACCAGGCGACGGCGATAAGGAGGCCCCAGTGCGCCGGGTAGCGGTACCTGTCCATCGTGTACAACAGTACCGAGAACGGGATAGAGACGCCGACCATGGCATGCGTGGAAGGCATCCCATACTCTACGGCCCACTTCTGTTGCAGCTTCTGCACGGGGTACCCGGGCCGCGGCCATCGGATTATATCCTTTGAACCTTGACCTGGAATTAAATTGACCTACTGGTTAGTTCATGTAACATCTCTTAGACGTAGTCGTGAGTTAAGGTAATACGCGTAACTCATGACGAGCTGTTTTTAAAATTTTCACTAAACAAATGAGAATTTTTAAAAGTAACATATTTGCAAGCATTGTGAGTGTGCGACACTCCTACGTCATCTAACCAAGCCATTATTGGCTTGCATGTCAAATAAAATAAATGATAAAATATGTAATCCATTTCAATGGTACAAAAAACCGATGTTATCTGACAGTAAAAAAATATAACGACAAGTGCAAATACATTAAAATGGAGAAACATACTATTTGATTAACATAAACTAAAAGATAGAGCGATAAGTACGTAATACTATTCAGGAAATTGTAACTTTAAAAAAACGTGGCACACAAAAATCACTGAACATACATATTGATATAACAAACATTTCCTCTACGTGCGTATAAGTTGATTTGAATTAAGCATGCACTCCGTATACAAACACAAGTGCATAAGCATTTTACTAAACATACCAGTATCTCAATGTTTATACAAAGTTTCTACTCTTGAAACATCTGATTTCAATCTATTTTCACCTTAACACAATAAACACATCTCATTTACTATGCTTTACATAATAAAAGTTCCTGAATAGTATTACATAAAAAAATCTAATCCATACTACAAATAACAATTGATTACTCTTAATTTCAGCTCTGTGTTTAATTTATTTATCTTTTAGAATAAAACATTGTTTTAGATGATATTACTGCTGTATCAAGACAGACAGACATTAAGCTGTGATATCAAATGTGAATGTACTGCTGTCCTCTCAACTTATCTCAATTCACATCTATACAGCATTATCAGCATTACAATCCCGTCTATAAGCACTGGGTAAATGCCCATGTGTACTAAAATAATTATAATTAATCTAATTTATATGTACAATACTAACTTAGACTAAGTCAAATTTACTAACAAAAGAATGGATGTATATCTGTGCAAATTATCTTACTAATATTATAAATGCGAAAGTATAGATGGATGTTTGTTAGAGTTTGTAGCCTAAACTGCTTAACGGATTTCGATGAAATTTGGTACAGATGTAGAGGATAGTCTGGAAGAACACATAGGCTACTTACTTTTGTTTTTTTTAATGCCACGCGGACGGAGTCGCGGGCAAAAGCTAGTAATAAATAAATTAAAAAAAAATTATCAAGCATTCTAACAAAAGTGACAGGCCCAAGAGAATAGCAGTAATATTATCGAGGTACATTATAATTTATTATGTCTTGTGTCATGCATAATTTAACAATGTGCTGTGCAAAAAATTTACAAATTGAGAACCTGTTTTTTTTTTTAATTTAGTTAATAAGTATTTCGTGAGCTGCAATCTCGGATGGTATCTAGCCATTTTAATTCCAAGGTAAAATCACTGAGCACCACAGAGATTTTCGTTAATGACGCCAATAAGTGTACAATTAATCTCTACTTAACTCATCCTCAGCTTCAACTAGTCACAAGATAAGCAAATACTAAATAAACATTTGCCAGCTTATTACTAAGTCTACAATCTCTTGTAATCTTAGTCATTTAAAATCCAAGTAATCGTCAATATTAAGATAAGCAGCAAAGACATAAATTATCAATATGGAATTTGTATTTTAGTTATCTTTTACAATTATGAAAAAAAATTACTGGCTAAGCATTAATAGTGATAAGTTTTATTTAATTTTATTAGAAGGTAAGTTAACATGCATAGTAAAGAATGAAGTAAAAAGAATTACTAAGTAAAAAGGGACAATGTAGGAGATGTAAGCCAAAAATATGAAATTAAGCATGATAATTATTTGTCAAGTATCCAGCACAGCGTTTGATTTGACACAATGAAAAAAGGGTATTCTTCTATAGCCCTGAAAGAGGATATTTCCCCTTCATCTCTGTCCCCTTCTTTCCTTATATGAAAAGGGTTAAAAGGTAGAAGGACATAACAGTTAATACTTTTAAGACTTATAGTTCTAAACAAAAAAATAAATATAAACATAAAAACATTGAATATGTACTAATCACATACAAGCTATAAACTTTTAAATGCTGGTCTTCATAAAAGATACCACATCGTAAACACCTGTCAAGGTTGATCTTAATTGTTACCTCTGTGTTTAAACAGTGATGGCCATCATAAAACTTTGTTGATTTTAATGTCTAAATTGTATATTGAGGTGATAATAGAACTACATTTATCATAGACCTGTCATTAGAACTATTTCTATCATCACTAAATCACTGAACTGCTCACAGCTTGCCTAACTTACCACAGTAAAATTATAAGGAAAATTGCAAACAAATTATTTCAAATTTATATTTTGTATTGGAACTGGTTTACTTCAACTTAGAATAGACTCAAGTCTTCCATTACTGACAATGATTTTTAACTCTTTTAAAATTTTTAATAAGCTTTGAAACTCATGTAATATAATTATTCCAATAAGCAATGCCTTTTAATTTATGGTAAAATACAAATTAATAATTTACCTATATACATGACAATAGTCCAGACCAGGATAACTCTCCTTCCTACAGCTCCATCTATGTTCCAAAACCAAAATGGTATGAAAGTTACATAGAATATTTCATCTCCAAGTGCTGTACCCACAACAAACAGCCAGTACCAAAACTTGTTGTTGATGTGACACACCACCTCCTCCCTGCCGGCACTCTCACCGGAGGTGTCCGTGTCATATGAGGACTGCGAACTACTTGATATATTGCTGGGAACTCTTTTATGCTGTTTTAATTCAAATCCTTCATTTTCTCTGTTTAACCTTTCAGAATGAGTTATTTCAGCAGAGCCCTCATGTGATATGTTTTTATAAATGACACCAAAAAAGTTCTGAACCTTAACCACTAATAATGGGTCATTTAAATATTCTATAAAGTCTGTCCACATCGCGGCGCCTTTCTAAATAGTTTAAGGATATTCACAGCACAACACTATCTCGCTACTAAGCTTATGACTTCATCATTGCTACCACGCAAATGAATGATAACTCAAGTATGAAAACATTAATAAATAAACTTGAGTAAAACTCGAAATTCTAAGCGAACTTGGTTAAGAAATGTCTGATCTGATGACAGATGACATTGATGGTTGAGATTTGACAGTTTATTGACAAGACCAACTCGTGATTCCATGACAGTAATTTCTGTTTAAAATATATTTTAGGTAGGTAATGGAAAATTAATATTACTATTTATTTACTTTATTAATATTTTCCTTCTATTTAACAAAATCATGAGAATCCACGACTTTCCCATAAGCGTCGAATGAATAGTGTAACATTTACTTGACGTATTGATGTGCACGAATAGTGGCAAGAAAAGCTGGTTATTGTCACTGCAGGCAACCCAGAACATTGAAAACAGAATACAGATAAAGTAAACCAAAGCAAAAAACTCAACTTTTCAACAAGATTGAAGATTGTATAAAAGTAAAACTAATTAGATTAGACAAAACAAATTCTTTATTGTATTTTCTTAGAACTTTACTGGACTAAACATAACTTCAATATTCGTTTAAGTAATACGTGAGCGATTTTTCAGAGGTCAAAGAAACTTTTGAATACCCTTGTGAAAGTTTCATGTAAGTATATGTTTTGATTTTTCAATAGAATAGCTACTGCTTACCGCTTTTACAAGTATTGAATTAGTTAATTTAAACACAAAAAATTCATTAATCGTACTATGACTTCATTAATTTGAGTTTATCTTAAAATCTAATGCTACACTTTGATATCAGCTGATTGTTGTGAAATAAAAATATAATTTAGATTTAATGTTATTGTCGACATAAGGATAGTAATTTAACAAAAAAATATTTTTAAACACACCACAAAATTCTAAATGTACATTGTACACTGAAACGGGGGCAGTGAAAGCATTTATTAAATCAAGATCTTGGATGGTGGATTCAACACCTGCACTAGAATAATAAACATAAAAGTAGCCGAGCATTAAATATATTACTTAAGATGAATATGTTTGTTTAATCCAAGACAATAGTGACGGGTAAAAAATAATAATTATGAATTTATTAAATTTTATGAGCAAATTTGGATAGATTTGTATAGTGCAGTTGAATTATATTTTTTTTAAAATCCAATAATATAGTGGAGTGAGTCGCACTCATTACACATAATTTTAATCAGTTATGTTTGTAGTTATATTATAGTGAATTTAATTTTAAAGAAGTTAGTTCATTTACAAAATTGGTTGAAAAAAGACAATGCTTTCCATGCATAATACAATGATTTCAATGCCATTGTCATCTCCAATAGATTAAATTATTGATATGATTGTAAAGAGAGATGTGACTAGATTCATATTTCCCTAGTGTGTCATAGCTAATAAGATGTCAATGATTATTATACAGTCAGTACAGTTTATGTTTTGTAAATTATATTATCCATTGTTCCAAGTGTTTGGTACATAGGTATATGTGGGTGGTGTTTGTCCACTTGTGGTCGAGAGCCGTCGCGAGCTGCCTAGTTTACGAACTGATAATGGGTTCAGTTTTGTTGTTGTTCATTGACAATTAACTGCGCGCGAGCATCATTTTATCTCGCGCCCGATAACAATGTTAAACATACCAAGCTATCAATCCTGCCCCCTTCCCCGCCGCCCTCTCCTCGCTCTCCGCCACAATTAACTCTCAATATACGCGAATTTTATCTTTTTGTCTCTATGTCTCACTTGACACTGATAAACAAAATACTGATTTAAAAAACTACGAAGCTGATAATTAACTAACATATTTTTGCAACTAAATTGCATGTATATTCATATAAGTTTTTGGAATCGGTAAATCAAATTATCCTTGTTTTTACCTTGTATTATCTACGGTAATCTGGCAGCGAGCATTGCTATAAACAAGGCTCGACTTGGCGTGCAAACAATGTTATCTAGCGTACACATTGCGTGCTGGTAGGAAGGAGTGGCGTGTACCGCGGGCAAGCGTGTTTGCAAAGAACTGACCTAAGTCACGTACGGCTTACGACAATGGCAAACTGCACTTTGTGTCTGCTCTATATAATCAGCTACCTTAAATCTAAAATCCATTGAAGGCCATTTTTTTAGTTTTTATTATCTGTTTTGTAGTTATATATTTGTTAGTGACTTCTCTTCGTTCTCTTGTTTGTTGATTTGATCTGTATTTATCATTATTTTGATTGTTAGAGGTAGGTAAATTCTGATGCGGATGAATCAAGTAGCGTAACTTAGTCCATCAGGACTTTCTTAAACAATGGCATAAAATATCTGGTGATTACAAATGTTTGGACGCATATTGCACGCATTATATGACTGATGTACTCCGGGACCTTTGAAATAAATCTCATATCGATATACGAGAGTAGTCGCAGCGCGAGCTATAAGTGTCACATAATGACCGCACAGATAAGGTTTCTCAGAGTAACATCGCACAGTACATCTCCGCCTCCACGACTGGAGCGCGCTTTTCTCTCGCTCTCGGGCCATTTATAAATTGTACCACTGTGCTATGTCATCGTCCAGCTCAATGGGCATCTGTTGCGACAGCGCATGAGGCGACAATAGAGCCCCTGTCTCCGACTTGCGGAACTTCCACCGAGACTCAAAGGTACATTGTGGTCCCTGCTTTCTTGAAGTTAATGATGTAATTAGGGACCCGGCAGATACAATCTTTATTGAGCGTAATGCGAAATATATGTGCTTAGACTGTTTATAGTGACGATGAGATGTGTGCTTTGTATGATATTGATGATAAATGGATGTGGTACATTCCTTATATTATAATATTCTACCTTTCAAGCGCAATATCTCTTCGTAATTATACTGAGATATTTGCATATATTGTCTTCAACGTTTGCAGAGACATCTCACAACAACCAAGACAAGAAAACCAGTTGTAAACTAAGTAATTTGTCAGATATATCTAGTTATTCTATTCATCTGTCAGTTTAACGATTGAGTTTAACGCAGAAGAGAAGAAGCTTTATGTTATTTTTCATCTTGCTCTCTCCCGTTGAATGGTCTAATGTAACCCTTTTAGCATACTCACAAGCTCTCTTATCTAACAATATCTGAGGAAGTATTTATTTGTAAAGACGAACTGCGAGTTCAAATAGTGTAGATAAGCTTAATATTACTGATACGATATTTGACGGAAGTGTTGGATGATTTTTTTTACAGTTGTTTTTATAAAAATATGTTGCGGAAACGAAATTAATCATAAGTTAAAAAAATCAACAATTTTAAAAGTAATATATCACGGGTGTGTTGAATTTTCGCGCGCAAACCATTGTGATTTTATCAGTAGGTACCGCGAAACATTTAATACAGTTAAGATAACCGGTTGCTCTCATAACGTATGTGGTTATGCTATTAATCATCTTTAACGAGCAACTTTGTGTTGTTTTTCAATAACCAGTTAATATTTATTTGTTCGTCATTCTTTACACATTATTTCTGAGGAAATTGAATTAAAAAACATAGTCAACAAATAAATTACTTAATGTTTATGTTGAGAATGTATGAAAATTTTTTAATTTGTATATCTTTGTGTGCAGGTTGAGACGCGGCGGGAATGGCTACGGAGGAGGAACCAGACTCCTTGAAAATATACTGGGACCACTTCTTCAAAGCAGAGACCGGCACTTATGAGGTCAGTGGCAAATCTAAAAAAAAATATCTATTGTTGCAAACGAAAACAGTTATATTTATTAAGTAGGTATAATGCAAGCATATCGTTTGTGGTTATGTTACAGAAGTCGACATGGCTGGAGCTGTTCCTGGCGGAGTTCCTGGTGCGGCTGCAAGAGGGCGTCGACCCCAACCAACTCATCAAATTCTGGTAATTAACATATTGCTTAAGCGAAAATTATATTTTTCTTATTGAAATGATTTTAAAAGGGCCTATCTTACTAATTCCAAAAGCGAAAGTTTAATTGGATGAATGGATGTTATTACTTATTTCCAGAACGTTTCAATGCATTTCGTTGAAATTTGGCGTAAAAAAGTTTTTTTTAATCCCGCGCGGACGGAGTAAAGGCGCCAGTTTGTCATAAATAACTCAATAGATCATTTGTCGAACGTCGTATTAATATTTACGTGAAAAGTATATTATGTGTTGTGTTTTTCGTCAGCCCCGTGAGCGGCGTGGTGACGCTGGTGGCGTGCGAGCTGCTGTGCGGCATACACCGCGTCACCTCCGCCGTCAACTTGCACCACGCCGCGCCTCTAGCGCCACTCGCACCATTAGCGCCACTAGCGCCGTTAGCCCCACTCGCACCACTTGCCCCACTTGCGCCATTAGCCCCACTTGCGCCACTCGCGCCGCCGCCGGCTGAGCCACACGCCAGCAACGGTGTCGCCAACGGACATGACGGTAAGCTATGTTACTCACTGATAACGTAGCTTTTTAAAAGTGAAAATTCTAGAAATCGGCCAAGTAATTTTTGAGTTATACAAAAATATAAATCTTTCCTCTTTATAGCATTAGTATAGAAGTATAATGATGCTTTTATATCTAAGGACATTAGCGGAATGGCTCTACTATGTTAAATTGATAGTCGACATATATTTTTGCCTTTTGGAAAATTCTAATTGCGTAATTAGTATAATATTCCTATTTTTAAACACCTATATTAAGATAAGAGAAATATTAGTTCGATATTAAAATCAAAGTCTGTTTGCATAATTAGAATGCGTTTTGCGTCATAGTCATAGGTTTTGATATTTTAAATGATATATACACGACATTGTTAAAGCAAATTCCCGTAAGCAATGTTGTTGCTGTTAGTATGTATGCGAGTGCGCACGCGCACGGATTATCAAGTGAGGGTGCTGCCATATCGCTGCCCTGTTGACCCGCGCCGTGCATTGCTTTCATTGATTTCAATTATTTCCATATACACTTTTACACAATTCAATACATTGTAAACATTATGAACTTGGTACAGTGGCATAGTTTGTATGTGGTGAAAAATGACACAATTCTGGTATTATTATTTTGTTTTAATTTTTTGTTTAATATGTGTACCCTAATTTGTAGTTATAATTAACGTGAAAGTATTTAATTCCACGATGGTTATTTAAAAAAAAAATGTTTTCTTGTGAACGCTATGTACGCCTTTCATCTGAATGTTCTTCTGCCATTGTATTTGTCTTGGTCTACAGTATATTTATATGGTTGTGTACTTTGAAAATGTACTTGGTGTACCTTTCCAATAAATAAATCATGTAGGGGGCGAGGGCGCGGGCGCGGGGGCGGGGGCGGGGGCGGGCAGCATGTTCAGCCGCGCGCAGGCGCGTGCGGGCGCGGGCGGCGGCGTGCTGCGCGCGTACGTGCTGCGCGGGCCCGCCTGGCGCTGCCTCGTGCTGCTGCGCACGCTCGGCGTCCAGGTAACACACACACAAACACAGCTATTAACTAAAATATAGTCGCACTAGTTTTTGCGCGCGACTCCGTCCGCGTTGAATTAAAAAAAAACAAAAGTGAATAGCCTATGTGTTCTTCCAGGCTATCCTCAACATCTATACCAAATTTCATCGAAAACCGTTCTGCCGTTTAGGCTACAAACTCTAACAAACATCCATTCATCTAAACTTTCGCATTTATAATATTAGTATGATTACCTGTTATTTTTAATTTTTTAATGTTAGCATTTACTAAGACTAGTAAACACCCCGTGTTAGATTGTTGTATAAGTTTAGCAATGTGCACAAACCTGTTGCAGAGGGCCGGTCGCTGACCCGCCGCTTGTGCAACTAATCAACGACCTTTCGTTGCACAGTTATCTTGAGGATACAATTAATCGCTTTACAACGGCACATACATTGTGATTTTAGTGCAATATTAATTTTTGATCACTTTACAAAGTAGCCGACATTTGGCATATCGGTTACAAGTGCACCCTTTTGATTCTCGTGCCAACTTAATCGCAAGATACTTGTTGACTTTCCAAACTTTATTTTTTTCACTCATAGTATATGTCAATGTAAAATGCAAAGGTGTCTTTTAATAGGTTATTTCATCATCATCAACTTGCCCTTATCTCTTATGGAGGGTCGGCACAGTATGTGCTGCTCTTCCAAACATCTCTATCAGCCGTCATATCTGAATCCACTCCTTTCTTAAGCATATCCTCTTTCACACAATCCATCCATACTTTCTTCGGTCTTCCTCTTCCTTTGTAGCCATCCACATTCATTCTTAACACTTTCTGGTTTATGTCCCATCGTCTCGTCGCATAACATGTCCATACCACGCTAACCTTTTGCTTCTCAATTTCTCCACCACAGGCGCTACTTTCAAACTTCCTCTAATATACACATTCTTAACTTTATCCATTCTTGTCACACCACACATCCATCTTAACATACGCATCTCAGCCACATGCAATCCCCTTTCATCCGCAACTTTGGTGGCCCAACATTCAGATCCATACAATACGACAGGTCTAATGATGGACTTGTAGATCTGTCCCTTAAGCTTAAGAGGCATTCTTGGATCACAAGTCACACCAGTAACCTGTCGCCATTTCATCCAACCTGCATTTATTCGGCTTTTCACGTCCCGGTCAACGCCACCGTCGGACTGGACTAGAGAACCGAGGTACTTAAAATCGGAGCAGGTTGGTAGAGGCACGCCATTTAAGGCGATTGGAGAGAAGCTGGTCGGACCGCCAAAATCGCAAAATAAATGTTCTGTTTTGGTCCTGCTGATTTTAAGACCAGCTCCCTCCAATTTAACTCGCCATTCTTCCAACCTGCTCTGTACCTCGCATTCATCCTCCCCGACAAGCACGATGTCATCGGCATAAAGCATACACCAGGGTGCCTCCTCCTGTATGTTTAATGTCAAAGCATCCATTACCAGGAGGAACAGATACGGGCTTAAAGCCGACCCCTGGTGTAAGCCCACCGAGACACCGAACCTGTCACTATCGCCAGCAGCGGACCGGACGTAGGTACTGGCTCGCCAGTACATAGCCTGAATAAGCTGCAGGTATTTCCCAGGCACTCCTTTCACTTTCAAAGCCCACCACAAAACATTCCTCGGAACCCTATCATACGCCTTTTCGAGGTCTACGAACACCATGTGCAGGTTCTTATGCACGCGCCTAAATTTCTCGCATAATTGGCGAATGGCAAAAATGGCGTCCGTAGTCCCCCGACCCGGCGTAAATCCGAATTGGTTCCGAGATACCTCACATTCTTCTCTGATTCTTGCATCTATCACTCTTTCTCAAGCTTTCATACTGTGTGACATGAGCTTTATTCCTCTATAGTTGTTACAGTCCTGCACATCCCCCTTGTTTTTATAAACTGGCACTAGTTCGCTACCGCACCACTCGTCTGGGATTATCTCTTCCTGTAACAACTTGTTGAAGAATAAAGTCAGCCACACCCATCCATCCGACTTTAGCAGCTTCCATACTTCCACTGGTATTCCATCCGGCCCAACGGCCTTACCATTCTTCATACCTTGCACTGCTTTCTTCACTTCATCCACACTAATCTCTTTCACCATACCAATATTAATTGGCATGTTATCCAACACTCCACTCCAAACATTCTCTTCGTTCATCAGTTTTTCAAAATATCCCTTCCATCGCCTTTTAATATCATCGTCATTCATCAATACCTTTCCTACATCGTCTTTTATGCATCTAATATTGTTTATGTCTCTTCCACTTCTTTCTCTCTCTCTTGCTATGCGGAACAAATGTTTTTGTCCTGGCGGGCTGCCCAGGGATTCATATAATTTGTTTTGCGCCTGTGCCCGAGCAATTGCAATTGTTTTTTTTGCACATCGCTTACACTCCTTATATACTTCTCTTTTACTCTCTTTCAAATCTTTATCATCCTCATCCACGGCTTGCCATTCCTTAAATGCTTTCTTCTTTTCTTTCAAAGCCTCTCTCACATTCGCACTCCACCACCAAGTTTCCCTTTCAATTTTCCCTTTACCTTTCGACTCTCCTAGCACACTTTTCGCCACCCCTCTAATACAACTGGCCATTTCATTCCAACTATCATCTACTGTCATTCCAGTCATATCTTTCATTTCTATCATTTTATCCACCACATGCTTACAAAACTCTTTTGCACATTCATCCTTCTCTAGCATACTCCATTTTATTTTGCTGGAAGATTTTTGTTTGTACTTTTTGAATTTCAATTTAATTTTGAATTCCGCTACTAGCAGTCGGTGTGTCTTTTAATAGGTTATTTAAGAGGCGAAAATCGAGAAAGCGGAGACCTTAATTGCTAAAATAGCAAAGTGTCCATAAACAGACTTGCATTGCCCTGTAGTCGATAGAAAAGGAGACGCACAACATGACGATATGTCTCTAAATCCATTGCTTCGCAATCCTTTCTATAAGAAAAGGGTAGAAAGTGCACTAGGATTTGAGCTTAGGCGTGTGTTGTGCGGTCAGGGCGTGTCGTGCTGCCGGCAGCTGAGCTCCGTGCTGGCTTGGCTGTGGGGCGAGCTGGCGAGCGGCGCGGCCAGCGCTGGCGCGCGCGCGCCGCTCGCCCCGCGCACCACGCACATACACACGCTCTTCTCGCACAGGTAACACAAACATCGCACAAATATATTTCTCGTATTCAAGTGAACACGCAGGACACACCTCTGTTAAATTCATAATTATAGAGATCTATTACTATTACATTACCTTATATTTCCTTATAAACAGAAAAAAATAAAGTGTAATGGAATTTAAAACGGTCAAAGTAGTAGAATGTAGGTAAAAAATCTTTGCAAAACAAACTGACCTTTAAATTAAAAAAATAATACGCATTTACATTTAAATTCCTTTAAAATTTGTTTATAGTTAAACTGCACCAATAAACATGATTTAAATGCAATCTGTCGCAATTTAAATTTATAAGTACACAGTTGCACCAATCGGTTGTATTGATATAAATAAATTAGAATATTTTAATAAAATTCTGTAAATATATTCAAAGATTATGACTTTATTGTGGGAACAGCGCCACCTGTCCGATGTATCATAAATTAATGGACAAAAATATTACATTATCATAAAAGTAGCTTTATTATGTGCATGTTTTGTATTCATTTATATTCTTGTAAACAACGTTACCATGACAACGAACACAAAATGGTTCGTCTTTCATTTGTAATACCGATTTTAACCGTTCATCTGATTGGTTGGGAAACATTGTATAAGCTACTTTTTTAATTTTGCGCTGACAAAGTCGCGGTCGACCGCTAGTAGCTTTTATTATTAGCAGTATGTATTACATAATGATCCACGCAGGCTAAGGATCAAACAGATTTTTAGCACTAAAATCAATAAATGTAAAATTTTATCTTTTTATTAAAGAAAATCTCCATTAAAATCGTGGATAGGTATAATTTCCCAAAGATAATTTAAAACATTAATTTCTCATTAGAGAACATTAAGATCGGTTAATGACGTAAAGATGAACTCCGTATTTACGTATTTTTACATTCAATTTTTGTATTTGCAATATTACATGCAAATTATTAAAATTAAAAAAATCTTTGTATTTGGTTTTGAATTCCCACAAGTTTTGAACATTTCAATAAATTATATTTCTTATTATAAATAGTGTGTAATGAGACGAGATACGTTTACAGAATCTGGGCCAAACAAACATTAAATCAAGCGCCGAAAACGAATTCCACCGCAGCCTCGGCGAGGAGCTGCACAGCTGCGAGGTGAGTTGCACTAATGTTGCACACTTCCAGAAATATTCTACGTGCAATATTTTTACGTATTTGCTAGTGCTATATTGAAACTTTTTTAAAACTTTACCGAAGGTTTCATTGTCATTAACGAATCAATTTATTTAAAACTCGTCCCTACTCAAGGATACGGACTTCGATATTAAAGCTCTGACATTAAATAATAATACATGTCCAATTAAATATTACACTCATCCAGTTTCCCCGCAGCAAGCGCCTCGGATAATGCCAGCGACTGGAAGCTTTATAGAACGAGATAATAATTTTTACAATTTACGTACTTGGACTATTACGGAAGACACTTCTCACATTTAATTGACAGGACGAAGCATAATGGCGTCGCCAAACTGGATTCCGACAGCAAGGGCCGGCGACACTCCCTCGCGCAGGCCGCGCCCTCCAGCGAGTCCGCGGACTCGGACGACGACCTGCACGTCCTGCACAAGTCCGTGGCCATCAAGCTGAGCGCGCCCGGAGACTTCCAGTACTTCAACTCGCCCCATCGCTCCTCCAATGACTACCCCAACGAGACGCTCTACACCGACCCCTTCTACACGCCGCGCAAGTCTAAGCCTAAAGCGGACGACTACATGAACGACAAACATAAGGAAATCATAAACACGGAAATAGGCAGCTTCGACTTCATGCTGCTCATCACCGAGCTGCTGCAGGAGCTGTGCAAGGCCGAGAGCGGCCTCACCGGCGCCGAGGGCTCGCAGATCTCCATGCAGTGCATTAGCTTCTCGTTGAAGAACCTTTGCTCGCTGCAGTTCGGCTCCCTGCCGGCCGACTCCAACTACAGCAGTGGACGGTTGTCGAGGATCAAGCTCGCCCTCACGGAGCTCCTGATCGTCGCCCTCGACGAGGTGTTGATCCACTCGGACTTGTGTGCCAAACTGATCAATAACGGCATTCTGCCGATGCTGCTTAGGATCCTGGAGGATGTCATATGTAAGTCTAGCGCCAAGTATAACACTAAGGACGACCGCCTCTCTCAACCCAAGGACGTAGAAAACTCGAACGAGAACGAAGCGGATAACTTGCTCAAATATGTGTTCGGTATAGCGTATTCTATCACGGCCTTCTTCCACTGTTTGTTGATGCAGTGCCGCACCGTCGACAAGCTCAGAGAGTTCACCGACCAGTTCAAACTGTACGGGGAATGTCTGAAAGGAGGCCTTCTCAAGGAGTGCATCGAGCTGATGATCAGAATTCCTCACGCGAACGAGGAAACGAGCGTGATATTAATTAAGAAGCTGATAGAATGTATAGGGAAGCTCGTGAGCGGCATGAAACGCGTCAGGAGCGAGGTGATCCACTCGGCGGCGTGCGCGCGCAGCCGGCACAAGGCGTGCCGCGCGCGCGTGGCCGCCGGCATGCACCACCACCACGACGTGCTGGGCGAGGCGGGCGCCGGCCTGCCGCTGCCCGCCGCCTGCTGCGTCTCCGTGCTCTACGGCACGCTCGCGGCCCTCGCCACCGACGAGCGCGTGGCGGCGCAGCCCGCGCTGCGCACCACCATCCTGCGAGTGATGCTCCGGTGCGGCGTGTGCTGCTGCTTCTCGCCCGGCTTCCTCATGGAGTGCATCGTCCGGCTCATGTTGACGCACAGCAGCGTGGCGCCGCGCTGTCTGCAGCTCCTCGAGCACACCGTCTACGGCGACCTCGGCTCCGGCATACTCATTCCGCGCGTGACGGACCAGCTGCCGTGCTCCATTTGCGAGCCGTGCGACGACACCGAGGACTTGGGGAGGAAGTACTGCCACCACGGCGTGAGCCCCATAGAGAGAAAGAGCGTGTGGTCGTTTCTCATCCATTACAATTCGTTGCTTCAATTGGACAACCACAACAATGTTTTGCACGCGGCCGTCAGCCATCTTTTGAAAGTGACGCCCAAGTGCCGCATGGAGATGAAGTACGAGCTGCTATTCAGCGTGATCTACCCTACCTTCATCGTATCCAAGCATCGCTACATCATAAAACGGGAGGAGTCCGCCTACTTTCTGACCGTGTCCTGTCTCAATATCTTCGCGAGTCTTCTCAACACGGTATCTTTCGCGGAACAGTTCATACAGAAAGGCGGCCTCAGTTATGTCCTCGAATTGGTATCTTTGCCTGAATTTTCCAACCAGTGCTGCGCGATTCTCGAAATTGCAATAATCGTCGAAATATACAAACTGATGAAAGAGAACGAGGAGCTCACTTACTACCGCGAAATAAGCTCGCTGGCTTCCGTGCAGATGTTGTTCAAATGTCTGTCGGAGGTGACCGACAAGTGCTACAATATATACAAACTGCAGCTGCCCGCCGACAAGTTCGAGGAGCTCTGTGATCTCACGAGGGAGAAGGAAATACTCGAAATGAACACGGAACCGGTGGAAAGGGTTTCGATGTCTAATAGCACTTTAGTATCGAGCGAGATCGTGGGCGAGGACTCCAGCGAGGGCTACATCGAGGCGCTGAAGACCATCGGCACGTTCTGGAAGTCGTGCGCGGGGCTGTGCCTGCTGTGCCCGCTGTTCCGCGAGCACGTGGCGCGCGCGCCGCTGCTGGCGCACAGCTACGCGCTGCTCAAGCTGGCGCTGCACCGCCTCTGCCACCCGCCCGCGCCCGCCGCGCCCGCGCCCGCAGACACCCGCCTGCTCGTCGCCCTCATGGAGGCCCTGCTCACCGTGCAGTTCGCTGTCTCTGGTAATTTGCTCACTACATCATTTTAATATTGCTTAAATATTTTTTGGAATAGTCCCTTGCTGTAATTTAAAATGTTAACAAAATACAAGTTTACTCGACCAGCACTAAATGTAATAGATCCGTAGCTAAATATGTAGCAGTTTACAGCAGATTGGGTTTCCAATGTCACTCGGTTACCGCGTGATAGCCGCGAGATCGTATAAAATACATATTATATGTGCAATTCCTCGCAGATAAAAGGACCAAGGGCGGAATCGTTTAAACTATTGTTCCTATTTTACGAACTTCTGTTTTAATTTAATAGGAGCATATTTCTATATTGTTTGTGTCGATATTAATTTGAGATTGAGTGGTGTTGTGTGTCAGACGCGACGAGCGGAAGGTCTCGCGCGGCCAGCTGCGGCGTGGTGCGCAGCGCGCTGCGGGCCGCCACTGCTGCAGGCAGTGCTGCTGCAGGCGCGGCTCCCGCCATGTGCAGCGGCGCGGGGCTGAGCGCGCTGTGCGACGCCCTCATCGGAGTGGCGGTGGCGCGGCCCAGCCGCAGACTGGCCATGCCGCGCCTCGCACCCGCCAAGGTATCTTTTATTATAAACATTGTTATCTAACTAACATTCTCCCGCGAATATAGTGAATACCGTCCGCGTGGAATTGAAACAAAAAAGTCGTGTTCTTCCAGACTATCCTCTACATAAATGCTAAATTTCATCGAGATCTGTCCAGCAGTTTAGGCTACAAACTCTAACAAAATCCCCTCCATATATCTCAATTTTCGCATTTATAATATTAGTAAGGTGGACATTATCTTTTAATAGCTAATTTTTAACTTAAAGTTATTGTAATAAATAGATAGTCAGGAACATAGGATAAGATGTTTTAAGGAGGAGGTGACACTGTAGCCCCAATGTATTAAAGCGTGTGTCGGAATGTCGGATTGAGGCTCGGCTCCGGCCGCACGCGCTCACCAACCCACACATATACATAAGTTTACATAATATACCTTATAATGAGACAAATTTTATTTTAGTCTATGGATAAGGTAGTAAAATATTGATAAATATTGAGACATGACTTCATCATGATACCTGCGTGAATTATACGTTAACAATATGTTATTACATTGGAAAGTTTTTAAATATCTTATACGCACAATATATGTTAGAATCATCTCATCATCTTACATTTTGGTATAGCCAGCCAGCTCTGAAATTTTTATAGAGTTCTTCATATATCTGAATTAGACCGATTCGCATATTTTTTTAAATCTCCAGTATATGCGTTTGTAAAGTATCCTTTCGTACACAATGAAACGGAAATCTTGCGAAACCAATATCGTACTTTCGTCGCAAGTGTCGCCTAGAGCGTCCGAAACACAACATCGAATCGTCGATACAAGTAGTGTATTCGGTCATTACAGGGATAGTGGGCAACAAACATGTATGTAGTGTGCGACTGGTGATGGCGACGGTAGAACAAAATGTCGTCGACGCGTACCTGTGTGCAAACCTCTATGACGTCGTATTACGTTAGTTGCTTAACGACTAAAATACGTTTCGAATATCTACATCGTCTTTTTAAGAAGGGCCTCACTAGTAAAAATTATATGGGACCATATTTTCAGAACAAATAAATGTATTATGAAAATTCATAACTTGTAAAACACTTTCTTCTATTCGATTTTATGTCAAAGTCCTTAGACATAGTCCTTCTTTGCGTTTGCCCTCAGAGGACATCAAATGTAATTTGTATAGTATAAAAGAAAATCGTAGACAGCCGGAAGAATGTAGCGAATGGAAACATTCGATCTAATCACAAGAGACCGGTTTCGTAGTTGCGTCCGCGCTGCCCGCCATAGTGACCATCAACATTATTAATGTAGGATAAGACAACTAAATACTGTTTACATGATTTACAATCTTTTTTACTCTTTGCATACATGCTCCTATTTCAACCAAGTAAATTGTCTGTTCGTTGGTGAATGAATGATCCAAACATAGGTAACAAAATAAATACGCACTAATAAATTACGGCGTTTTATTACAAGAATATCACAGATCTAATCACAGTTGTTTACTAAATTATCGTGTCCTGTTAAATTCCTTCCAACAATTAGTTAATTTGATTTGCTATTACAAGTGTTATCATTAGCTTGGTGTTGATGTCGCAGGTTAATTAGTATAGTTAATATTTGAAAAAAATCTCGCACATTAAATAAATATAACAACAGAAAAGACTAGCGGTGGATTGATTCCTACTAAGATGCTTACAATTAATGTAAAAACATATCCGATGAGTCGAGTGCCGCGTGGTGTCCGCGTGTGGCCGCAGCGCTCCGGCCGCGGCCGCGCTCACACCGCCGCTAGCCACCGAGTAGACCACTGCCTCTATTACAAATATATTTATATATCAAAACAATATAGCGATACCTATTAGGTACAGTATATGAAGCACCACACGTGGGTGAAAGGTGAAAGTGAGATTGTTGTAAAGTTGTGCTCCTAAAGTGTTGTGTTATTTCGTAATAAATTCGGAAGGCCCATGCCGGAGCCTGCTCGCCTTCGAGCTTAATTGGCAATTCCTCATGCCGGTGAGTTTCGTAACATTTGCCAATAATCGCCTACGGCCTTAATTATATATATTTATCGCCGTCATTATTGATGGAATAACAGCTCATTTGATTGGAAGCTTCACAAAAGGCGCGTAAATAAACGTAATAGTAGAAATAATAGAAATATTATTCGTTTTATCATCCCTTTTTGATGTCACCGATAGCTCGATAGTTAGTGCGCACGGTGTTGTGCCCACGAATACAGATTCATTATCTAATCATAGCCTAGTCTATTGCTAACCAAAACACTGCATTTTTTGTCTGAGCCCATAAATATATTCCCTTTCATACGTAAACAAATACAGTATGACTATGGACAGATATCATAATTGTATTTACTTGTCTACTTGAATGCGAAAACAAAAAATAAATAAATCAAAAGTACTTTAAATTCTAGCTATGACAATTTTAGATAGATCTGGATGCAACTTGTTAACAAGTTATGTCTCCGTGTTTGTAAAAAAAGATGTGTTTTGATTTTCCGACAAACTTGTTATTTAAGAATGGATGGGAATCTCAATGTATAAATTATGTATTTCTTACCTTTTTATAATGATATCAATTTCTAAGACAGGTTCACAATATTATGTTAACATTTTTTATTTTAATATATATTGAATAATTGTGTCCATTATCTAAATATATAATGTTCCATAGCTTTTAACTGATATTTGTTGAATTTTTCTTACAAAATCCATTTACTTGTCATGGAGAAGTGATTATATGAATTAAATATAATACATCGGTGTCATCGGCCGCCGCAGGCTTCTTTCTAGAATACGGAGAATTGCATCATCACGACAAATTCCCAACTTGCCGACATTCAAACTTCCAAAGATTTATTACCTTTCAATAACTGATGAAAAATAGATATACTTTACGTTTACGAAGCGTACGTGATTATAAAAAAACTTATCTTAATTAACTTTAAGTAATTCGATTAATAAATGTTTTATTAACTTAAATACAAGAACCCTAATAGCGGTACTGGCTCATATCAGTTACCACTTTTGAGGAGTTTAATGAGCTTATTCACAATATCTTCTAACAAAAATGAAACCGGTGTTTAATATATTTAGAATCTTGTCCACTTTCGTATCGATGACAAAATAATTATTCAGCAATTATGTAAAATCGGCGTCTCGCCTCCGACCACATTAAAACAAAACGCACTACAAAATGTCGAAGTCCGCTCCTTATCTCTATAAGTTTGATTATCATACGAAATAACAATGCTCTCCTTGTATGTAAAGTACGTCGCAGTAAAAGTCTATAAACTGGTATAACTGAATAACGGTTATAAAAGATGTTTACATCAAAAAGTTACCCGTTATATTTATTTGTGCGCCGGTTACCGCTATCGAGATACTGAATTAAATGTTTTGTTTTATAGATACTTATGTATTTGTCAATATTGGCATAGATACGTATTGTTTTACGACTTCGATTGTAGCTTAATGGCCGCTGGGTGAACTGTGCGAGCGGCGCTGCTCGCCATCCGGCATCTAATTGCTGCAAGACGATTGCTCGCTGATAACGAGCGTAACTTTGTACTTACATGTATTGACTATCAAGACGTCAGTTTTAATATATTTCACTGCTTGTAAAAATCAAACATACTCGCACCACGGTTCATCGTTTGTGTCCATTTTAAACAGACTTTATAAAGTATAGAATAGGCAGTTTAAAAATCACAAGGATAACAATAAATTTAAATGTAAATTTATTATTTTCCAGCAATTTAATATTTATAAATACCATAATATTTATTCAATTAAATCACGTCTCTACAGTAAAATTAATAATTTATGCACCAGTGCGGCCGACCTGTCCAAAACAACTTGGAGGACGTTCCGCATTTTACGTGTTTGTCGATTAATATTTTACTTTCCATGCTTATCTATAATATTACACAAAGTCTTTGTTTTTTTTATAAATTGTTTGTATAAATGTCAGTATAATTAAAATATTCAGAACCTTCCTATGTACAGTCGTCTTCGTTCGCAGTGTTACAGTTACAGAAAACATTTGCCTAGCTCCTCTCACCTAACTTAAACTTACATGTAACAAGGAGCGTATTATATTATTATCATATTATTATTTCGGGTGTTATAGATGTTTTAACAAAATGAGAAACATGACTCCGGAATATTGTACAACGCTCACCTTTATCGTTTCAAGCTACGCTTTGTACGCAAACGTTCTAATGATTGTCGGTACACACCGCGTACGACGCTGACTGTACTTATAATGACAAAGCCCATTAAAATTTAACGATCGTTGGGGCCAGTAGCATCAGTCACTACGAAAGGTCCACCGGTTTCCAAATAATACATGAACGACTGAATTATATACATAAGTGCAGGTCAGTTTCAAAGCATTTTTTTTGTTTTTATTCAATTAACATCACCGTTGGACTGCTTAACAGGAAACTAGGCTTATACCATATAAAGAATCAGCGCCGAAATCATTTAAAAACTTTTTTTTTTTTGAATCAGATAAAAGTATTTATACTTTTGCCCGACAGACAGCAAGATAAAACTTTTGGCGGGCATTTCCTTAACATTGTAACCTTTTACAGTCGAAACAACTTGACCGATTTTGAAAAGTGAAGTGTCAAAGATCAGTTGTTTTTTTTTAATTACCTGTTGGTTGTTTATTCCAAGAAACTACGGGTTGTCGTTTGAATGGTATGCTGTGAGGTAGTCAATGCAAGTGAGACAACTCATGTTATAATCCTGTGTGACAGCGGCACGGCGTCGCGGCGGAAGGCGACGCTCTATACATTTAAACTAATCTCATTATGTTAAGCTTTTACTGGAAAACTAATGATTGCAGTATAGAATCACAGTTACATGTGTACCTATGACAGCAGGTAGGTATCAAAGAAATTGGTTAGACGTAAAGTAAATTTTGTTAGCGCTTGTCGCAGTTGAATGGCTTCCGGCGGTAATATTTAGCGCGGAGGTGATTTGGAACCTTGCCGTACCTGTTCACACGTGTACAAAACTTGTTGGTATACTTAACATTCTCTTGGAAATAACAGAGACGACGATATGCTTTTATACATGTGTTTAACAGTGGAAACATACTACCACAGTCACCCGGCTGTAAGTCGAGACACGAGACACGTGACAGACGCAGCTCGAGTAAGCAGCGCTTTGTTTAGGATTATACAAAGCCGCATACGTTGGTATTAGCTTCGCGTTCGAACTAAAACAAAGGTTCATATATCTAGGGATAATAAATTACATAATTAGAATATAACACTAAACGATAAGTATGCCTACGAGGAAATGTTCGTATGTGGTGTCAGGTGCCACCGCTGCAGTGCGAGTCGAGCGGCAGCTCCGCGGAGGGCTCGTCGGGCGAGGAGGCAGGCCCGCTCGACGGCGCGCTCGCCGCCAGCCCGTACGCCAGCGAGCTCAGCGACCCCCATCCGCCCGACGACGACGGCTACGAGGTGCGCGCAACTATATGCACATTTTGCCTAACGATGTTGCAAAATGAATGTCGCATTAGCATTGACGTGTGACTGTTGCAGGCGGACGTGGAGGCGGGCAAGCTGGCGGCGGCGCGCGGCGCGCCCCGGGACCTCGCGCACACCGTGTCCGCGCTCGGCGGCCTCTCGGGTATGGACTGCGCCTCTGGTAATGTGCTTCATCCGTGAACAAAATGTTGTGTCTACAGTGACGCAAATTTTTCAGAATACCAGTCGCCGATGGAGGCGCTGTGCGGAGGGCGCGCCGCCGCGGGCCCCGGCTTGGCGCACCCCGAGCTCTGCCTCGTGGTTGTCGATATTCTCTCGCAGCTCGTACAGAGGTAGATACACACCGGCCGGAGGTCTAAAGGCACGGTGTACTTGTGGCCTTCGGATCGATGAGCGTGTCGTTTGCGTCAGGGTGGTGGAGGAGGAGAGCAGCAACGGCACGCAGGAGAGCCTGGAGCGCGTGTGCGGCGGGCTGGCGCGCGCGCTGGCCGCGCGGCTGGCGGCGGCGGCGCGCCGGCGGGCCTGCTGCGCCGCCTGCTGGCCCCGCCCGCCGCCGCGCTGTTGCGCCGCACCGACCCGCGCCTCGCAGGTAACGATAGCTTCGGACTCGTTATCGATCGCTAGTACGTCGGAAGTACGCGATTATACGAATTAACAAATCGGAAAGCTACTTACGAATGGTATATTTTTATCTTCCATCAGAACTGCAACACAGCATTTTGGAACTAATACACGTGGTGGCCTCCCAGAGCGTGGAGCCGCACGAGCTGGCGGCGCTGCTGCAGCTGGCGGCGGCGAACGGCCCGCCGCTGGGCGCGCTGCTGGCCACGCTGCAGCGCCTGCTGGCGCACGCCGACCCCTGCACGCCGGACTTCGCGCTCCACTTCCCCGCGCAGCCCGCCCCGCCCGCCGCCCGCCCACCGGTCCGTCTCTCTACGTATGCGAACTGTCGCAGCGACGTGTAGGCGGCGACCGTCATCTGAACGGTTCCTTCCTTGTGACAGAGCCGGGGTCTGCGGGCGGCGCGGGCGCAGCGCGCTGCGTTGTGGACGGCGCCAACTGGGGGCCCTGGCTGCAGGGCTTCGCCCTCGTTGTGTGGTTGCAGCCGTTACCAGGTCGACAAACTAACTCCCAACTTTACCATAATTACCTGTTATTATCTAATTTGCTGAGACGTAAACGTGGACATGTAAAAATGACATGGACGTCAACAGAAACCAAAAGCCAAGAATACGATGAGGTGGACCGAGCGGCGCCGATGACTCCAGAGAGGGATGGGGCGGGGGTGGGGGCGGGGGCGGCGGTGCACGTGCTGTCGCTGGGCCAGGACTCGCTCACCTTCGAGCTCTGGCTGAACGTCGCCACCGGTATCTAACCATCTGATCTCTATTTTAGTTTTAACTTATTTTAGAAGAAATGGTTGAAAACAACAACATCGAATGGTGTTTCAGGCGTGCCGTCGGTGCGGCTGTCGCGGGGCGGGGGCGGGGGCGGGGGCGGGGGCGGGGGCGGGGGCGGGGGCGGGGGCGGGGGCGCGGCGCGCGCGCTGTGCGAGGGCAGCGCGGCGTGCCGGCTGCGGCCCGCGCGCTGGTCGTGCCTGGCGCTGAACGTGCGCGAGGCCGTGCTGCGCCGCAGGATACACATACAGGTATCTATCGATCTAAATTCAATACCGTTTCAAACGTGTAATCGGAATAAAAATGTGATGTCGGTCGCAGGTCACATTCTACTTGAACGGGCGGGAGTGCGACACCGTGTCGTTGCCACTGCAAGGTGAATAAAGTTTTATGACTATTTTGCTGTACTATATAAAAAGAATGTAAATGTAAATGATATGGGTGTGCTTATGGTACTGCAGGTATCTTGGTGCGCAAGATGTCGGCGACGAGCGTGTCGCTGGGGCAGGCTGGGGGCGCGGCGTGGCGGCTGGGCCCGCTGGCGCTGTACCGCGCGCCCGTGCTGGCCGCGCCCGCCGCGCTGCACCTCGCCGCGCACGGCCCCGACCACGCCTGCCAGGTACACCTGCTCTACACCTGCTCTACACCTGCCCGCCCTCCGCTACACGCACATTACAAATATTTAACAACCTCCACTTCTGAAATCTTATAATGTCTATTTTGATGAATGAATACCATATAAAAATTGAGGGAGCGTGTCAGGTGCGGTGCGAGGAACCTAACTTCTCGGCCATATTGACGCCCGACGTGCTGGACATGAACGTGGACTGGGAACAGGTATGATTATCGATTTATAAATGTTGGACTCGTTCAAAACAGTTAAAACTAAAATAAGTATTAGTACTCGTGTTTGTGCGTGGGCAGGTGTTCGAGATGCCGGCGGCCGCGCTGCGCGAGCTGCACGACCAGCTGCTGGTCACGTACTCTGCGCACGCGCACGAACACTTCAACTTGTACCAGCAGGTTTCCGCGCCGCAAACAGGTCTTACAAGTATCCTGTAATCGCTTAACGCCATAGATTATCCAGATGTACATTGACTGTGATAGTGTAAACGCGTTGCACCAGTGTCGGGGCTGAGCGCGCGCGGCGGCGGCTGCGCGGGCGCCGGCGTGGCGGAGGCGCTGCGCGTGCAGTGGGCGGCGCCGGCGCGCGTGTGCCCGCACCGCGGCCTCGCGCCCGCGCTGCTGCTGCTCGGCGGCCCGGAAATACTCATCTACTTGTTTGCGAGGGTAAAGTGTCTTTCTCGCTTTACCAAACATTACCATTCTTCCGATCATAATGTTTTTACTAATTCCATAATAGTGCCCCTTGTTACTAATTTCATAAACACTATCCAGGTGGTGGAGGCGGGCGGCAGCGCGGAGCAGCAGGCGGCGGCGCTGGGCGTGGCGCTGCGTGCGGCGCGCGCCGACGCCCGCCTGCACGCGGCGCTGCACGCGCGCGACGCGCTGTCGCTGCTGCTGCCCGTGCTGGCCGCGCCCGCCTGCCGGGTCTCGCACCACATGCTTAAGGTACGCCCGGCGCGCTGCCTTCGTGACGCGGTGGTCGCGGCGGAGGTGGTGCACGTGGTGACGTGTCGTGTGTCGCAGGAAATCCTGGACGTGGCGTGCAGCGGGCCGCTGCTGAGCGTGAGCGGGCGCGCGGTGCGGCTGGCGGCGCGCGCCGAGTGCGCGCTGCGCGAGCCGCGGCTGCTGCTGCTGCTGCTGCGCGCCTGGCCACACCTCCACACCGTGCAGGTGTCGTGGGAGGTGGAGGGCGGCGAGGTGACGGAGAACGGCTCGCTGTGGGCGCTGGCGCTGGAGGCGATCTGCGCCCTGCTGCGCGACGGCCCGCACCGCGCCTTCAACCACCACCAGGCGGCGCGCGCGCACCTGCTGCGCCACCTGCTGCTCGCCTGCAAGGTCGATACTACTACTACATCTACTAATTATTAAGGCTACTTCTTATGTGAGTTATCTACGAGGTGTGTGTGTCTGTGCAGGAGCGCTTCCTGAACTCTGACAGCGGGCCGCTGAGCACATCGGCCAGCAACAGCCTGGTGGAGCTGGTGCGCGCGCTGGTCGGCACACCGCCGCTGCCCGCGCACCTCGCCCTGCTCTGCGACTTCCTGCTGCTCATGCACCAGGTCAGCCGGCTGCAGCACTCGCCGCATGGACGCTACACCACTCTTAAACTGTCCTGAAAATGTCTACGAGGAGTTGGATGCATGAATAGCGGAGACTGTTTCAGGCGAGTGATACCTTCGTGACGCATTCCCGCGCCAACTTCTACTTCCTACTGACGGCGGAGTCGCCGGAAACCAGCGAGTTCAACTTCCTCACCTTCATGAACAAACGCAAGAACAAGCAGCACAAGCTTAAGAAGAGTTTGGAGAGCCTCGTGCTCAACGACCCCCACGAAGACAATGCGGGCAGCGAGCCCGCGCCACAGGCGCCCGCCAACCAGCGGCCCGACCATACCAAGGAGATGAAGGGACTCATCAACGCACACCTCAGGGACGGCAGGTAGCCGATATTTGTTCGATTCATAAAACTTTTTAAACAGATTACTTTCAAAGTCTATCTGTTTGTTCTAAAATTGCCAATAATAAACGTTTTTATCTCCAAAACAGGAAGGAAAATGGCGTGGCTAATTCCAATGGAACCAACGGAACACCGATAGGTGAGTTATATATTTTTGTATCCTTTTTATAAAAGAAAATAATTGAAAAGAAGGGTAGTGTTTATGTTAGCATCTGTGTATGCAGGTGCGACTGGCGCGGCGGGCGAGGGCGAGGGCGGCGGCGCGGCGGACGCGCTGAGCGGCTACGTGCTGGTGGACGAGGACGAGCTGCGCCACACCACGGTGGAGCTCTACACGGGCGGCATCTACCACCAGGTGGGCCCCGACGGCGCACATTGCGCCCAGCGCGCCCAGTGCGCCTAGTGCGGTGCGCGTGCGTACTGTACGGAGTGGTTGTTGCGCAGAGACGCGTGCGCGCGGGCGCGGAGCCGGGCTGGACGGCGTGCGCGGGCCTACTGCTGCTGCTGCGCGACTCGCTGGCCGCGCTGCCTGACCACCTGCTAGCACAGGTAGCCGCTTCTTGCTCCTGCTCGCAAAATTTTTATATTTGCCACTGCTTACGTGGTACGTGTATTGTTACTTTGTGGTGTGTCGGTGGTGCCACAGCAGACGGTGTGCGGGCCGGTGCTGGCGGAGAGCCTGGTGGTGCTGGCCAACCACCGCACGGCGTGCGTGCGCGCGGCCGTGGTGCGCTGCGTGTGCGCGCTGCAGCGCCGCGCCCCGCGCGCGCTCGCCGCCTGCGCCGCCGCCGCGCACTACTACACACACCTCGCCGACCAGGTTCTACCTCCTCCCGCTGCCGGGGACTGATACATTCATCATAGTTGCACATTTGTCATTCACTGCTCACGCACATGTTGTAGATATCTCTGTACCCCGGGTCGTGGGAGCTGGCGACGGCTTGCGCCGCGCTGCTCACCAAGTGCGACGTGCCCTTGGAGGATCAGCTCGACGTAAGTGTTGCCACCTGTGTGCCTCGTTTCACTTCGTACTTGTGAACATGCACAACAATATTTCTCTTGTAGGACGACATCTGGGTGGAGCTGGGCGAGGAGGCGGCGCAGCGCGGTGCTCCGCTGCTGGCGCTGCTGCCGGTCTGCCTGCACTCGGTGCCGCTGGCGCACAACGTGGCGCTGCTGCTGCGCCGGCTCGTGCAGAAGGTGTGGCGCGGCGAGGGCCGGGGCGGGGGCGGGGGCGGGGCAGACGATGACGAGGCGCGTGTTGTGCTGCAGGTGTCGCTGAAGGCGCTGACGGAGGTGGCGCTGGCGGAGGTGGTGGTGCGTGCAGTGCGCGATGTGGGGCGCATGGAGGACCAGTTCGAGGGCCGCGACCTGCTGCTGGAGGACCTGTTCGACCTCCTCAACAAGCTCGCCGTCAAGGCGCTCGCCAACAACCACACCATGCAGGTAAACCCATTGCAAACAGACCTTAATAACAGTAATGTACGATGACATACGACAGTGTAGTACAAAATAGAAAACACGTTGGTTATGTTTGCTTCTCACTAGGTTATTGTTATAATTTATAATAATCAAAATAAAGATGATCTGCGATGTGTACCTCCTGCTGTGGCGCGCAGAGCGTGGTGGACATCCACCAGCAGCTGCGGTACGTGTGCGGCGCGGCGCGGGGGCGCGGCGCGGCGGGCGTGCGGCGGCTGGCGCGCGCTGCGGAGGCCGCGCTCTTCGCCGCGCAGCTCGACCACCTGGAGGCGCACCTCGACCACTGCTACGCCTCCCACAACAAGCACACCAACTACTTTGCCAACGGTGATACTCACATCGCACTCGCATCGCCACCGATGCCCTCGGCGACTGCAAGACAAATAGTGACGTGTGTGTCCGTGCAGTGCTGGGCGGCGCGGACAGCGGGCGCGCGCGCTCCGAGCTGTGTGCGCGCTACAGCGGCACGTTGGCGCGCGCGCTCTCCTTCCTGCTGGCCCGCTCGCCGCGCGCCGCGCTGCACGCCGAGGAGTCGCTCTTCCGCCGCCTGCTCGACACGCTGCTGCTCGGTACCTGCTAATGCTTGCCTTTTAAACATTTCTTGTTTTAATTTTAATCGACGTGTTATTAACATGTGATCCGTTTCGAGGAGCGAGCGGGTCGGGCGAGCAGCGCGCCAAGTGGTGGGCGGGGTGGGGCGCGGAGTGCGCGGCGCAGCTGCAGGAGCTGTTCTGGTGGGCGGGCGCACCGGGCGCGGGCGTGCGTGCGCTGCAGCCGGCGCTGCTGCGGGCGCTGTACCGCGCGCCGCGGCCTGCGCTCGCGCACCTCGCGCCCAAGGACCCCTCCGGCATGCACAAGGTGAGTCGTCGCCGCCTCCGACCTCGCCGCCACACTTGTGCTAGCACGCGTGCCTTACATCTGTTGCGTGTCAGCTGTCGGCGTACCTGCTGATCATGCTGCAGCACATCCACGCGGCGGGCGGCGCCGGCGTGGAGCTGGCCATCACGGACTGGGCGCGCGACTGGGCGGTGGCGACGCAGGCCGGGCTGCCGGAGCGGCTGCCGTGCGACGCGCTGCCGGCGGAGGCCGAGCGCTTCCTCGCCGAAGACGAGGAGCGCTGGACCAAGACCGGCACCGGACCTCGCCAGCGCGCCGCCGTTGGCAAGTCAGTACCTTCATACTTCATACATAAATCATATATCTAAGTGTAAGATTTTTTGCCTAATTAAATTATAGATTTGGTATCGTAAAAGTATCAATTTGAACAAAATAGTGTTACCTGTCCAGGGCGGTGTTCTCGCGCGAGGGTGTGGCGGCGCGCTGCACGGAGAGCGCGATGGCGGTGACGCGGCGCGTGGTGGAGGCTCAGAACGCCGAGCGCAAGCAGTTCCTGGAGCACCTGCGTCGAGCGCACGTCGCCGCCGCGCGCGCCGCCGCCGCCTGGCGCCGCCTCATCGACGCGCACACGCACGAGCACGGTCAGCACGCGACACGCGACACGCGACACGCGACACGCGATACGCTCCACGTGTAACACAATGTAACAACGCACATCTGGCAGGCGTGTGGCACAACCCGTGCGGCTGGCCGGCGGCGTGGCAGCTGGACAGCACGGAGGGGCCGGGCCGCGTGCGCGTGCGGCTGCGGCGCGCCCACCTGCGCATCCCCGCGCGCTGCTTTCAGCCGCACACGCGCCACAAGGCCGGTGAGCAATACCATTGCATAACAGATATATTCATGTGTCGCGACTCTTATAAGAATATACAAGCGTCGTCGAACCACAGAGGCGGCGACGCAGCCGGGCCCGCTGCGCAGCGTGCTGGGCCCGCTGCTGAGCGGCGCGCGGCACGGTGGGTTGGCGGCGCGGCTGCAGCCCACGGAGAGCGTGGCGTTCATGGCGCGCGTGCACCACGTCACCGTCGACCGCGAGACCAGCGGCGAGCTGCTGCTCAGCGACCGGTCGGTGTCACCCTGCAGCTGCTCCCCGAGTCACACAACGAAGCTGGATAGTGATCAACTGGGTATTGTGTCAGGTGCATCCACTTCGTGCCGGAGTGGTGCGGCGAGGAGGGCGCGGAGGGCGCGGCGGGCGCGGAGAGCGCGGGCGAGGGCGAGTCGTGCGCGGCGCAGAGCTGGGCGCTGGGCAGCGTGGCGCGCGTGTGCCCGCGCCGCTGGTGCCTGCAGGAGCGCGCGGCCGAGCTGTTCCTGCTGTCGGGGCACGCGCACCTGCTGGCCTTCGCCGCCACGCCGGAGCGCGACGCCTTCCTGCGCGCGCTCGACGCCGCTCACCTGCCCAACAGGTACTCATATCATACTATGTTAACTATATTCTCCGATATGTGCCTTCAGTCATTTAATGTTTTAAACAATCAATGTGATGCGGCAGGACCGAGCAAGAGAGTCTTACGGACGCGATGAACCAATGGCGCAACGGCACGATCACGAACTGGGAATACCTGATGACGCTGAACGGGCTGGCGGGGCGGTCCTACAACGACCTGATGCAGTACCCCGTGCTGCCGTTCATCATCGCCGACTACACCTCCAAGATCCTCGATCTGCACGACCCCGCCTCCTTCCGCGACCTCAGCAAGCCGATGGCCGTGCAAAATAAGAAGAGGGAGCAGCACTACATCAACACATACAACGTGAGTACAGACGCAGAGGTGCCGGGGGGAGTGGTGCGGCGAGGAGGGCGCGGAGGGCGCGGCGGGCGCGGAGAGCGCGGGCGAGGGCGAGTCGTGCGCGGCGCAGAGCTGGGCGCTGGGCAGCGTGGCGCGCGTGTGCCCGCGCCGCTGGTGCCTGCAGGAGCGCGCGGCCGAGCTGTTCCTGCTGTCGGGGCACGCGCACCTGCTGGCCTTCGCCGCCACGCCGGAGCGCGACGCCTTCCTGCGCGCGCTCGACGCCGCTCACCTGCCCAACAGGTACTCATATCATACTATGTTAACTATATTCTCCGATATGTGCCTTCAGTCATTTAATGTTTTAAACAATCAATGTGATGCGGCAGGACCGAGCAAGAGAGTCTTACGGACGCGATGAACCAATGGCGCAACGGCACGATCACGAACTGGGAATACCTGATGACGCTGAACGGGCTGGCGGGGCGGTCCTACAACGACCTGATGCAGTACCCCGTGCTGCCGTTCATCATCGCCGACTACACCTCCAAGATCCTCGATCTGCACGACCCCGCCTCCTTCCGCGACCTCAGCAAGCCGATGGCCGTGCAGAATAAGAAGAGGGAGCAGCACTACATCAACACATACAACGTGAGTACAGACGCAGAGGTGCGGGGAGTGCGGGCCGTGTGTAGAGCGTGGTGGAGCGCCTGTAGAGCGTGTGCTTGTGCGCAGGACCTGAAGGCGACGCCGCGCCCGCGCCCGTCGCGCGCCGCCAGCTGCCCACCGCCGCGCGCCTCGTGCCGCTGCCCGCGCCGCGTCTGCGCGCCGCCGCCGCCTGCGCGCTCCACTGCGCGCCGCTGCCCTACGGTCGGTGTACGCCACCGCGTCCTCATATTCATACTTCACACTTCACAACAAAAATTAACAATTTACATAATGAACTGAAGTGTCTGTGCAGAGGAGGGGGGCGCAGCGGGGGGCGGGCTGGCGCTGCTGACGTGGGGGCACGCGGACGGCGCGCTGCGGCTGCGCACGCGCCGCGACGCCGCGCCCGCGCCCGTCGCGCGCCGCCAGCTGCCCACCGCCGCGCGCCTCGTGCCGCTGCCCGCGCCGCGTCTGCGCGCCGCCGCCGCCTGCGCGCTCCACTGCGCGCCGCTGCCCTACGGTCGGTGTACGCCACCGCGTCCTCATATTCATACTTCACACTTCACAACAAAAATTAACAATTTACATAATGAACTGAAGTGTCTGTGCAGAGGAGGGGGGCGCAGCGGGGGGCGGGCTGGCGCTGCTGACGTGGGGGCACGCGGACGGCGCGCTGCGGCTGCGCACGCGCCGCGACGCCGCGCCCGCGCCCGTCGCGCGCCGCCAGCTGCCCACCGCCGCGCGCCTCGTGCCGCTGCCCGCGCCGCGTCTGCGCGCCGCCGCCGCCTGCGCGCTCCACTGCGCGCCGCTGCCCTACGGTCGGTGTACGCCACCGCGTCCTCATATTCATACTTCACACTTCACAACAAAAATTAACAATTTACATAATGAACTGAAGTGTCTGTGCAGAGGAGGGGGGCGCAGCGGGGGGCGGGCTGGCGCTGCTGACGTGGGGGCACGCGGACGGCGCGCTGCGGCTGCGCACGCGCCGCGACGCCGCGCCCGCGCCCGTCGCGCGCCGCCAGCTACCCGCCGCCGCGCGCCTCGTGCCGCTGCCCGCGCCGCGTCTGCGCGCCGCCGCCGCCTGCGCGCTCCACTGCGCGCCGCTGCCCTACGGTCGGTGTACGCCACCGCGTCCTCATATTCATACTTCACACTTCACAACAAAAATTAACAATTTACATAATGAACTGAAGTGTCTGTGCAGAGGAGGGGGGCGCAGCGGGGGGCGGGCTGGCGCTGCTGACGTGGGGGCACGCGGACGGCGCGCTGCGGCTGCGCACGCGCCGCGACGCCGCGCCCGCGCCGCTGCTACACCTGCCGCCCCTCGAACAGGCAAGTTTTATACCCAAGTAACTACGTCAAGTACGGACACACGCCTACGTTTCATTTTTAAATTAGAATAAAGAGGTCTTAGGCCCATTGTACATTACATACATATACATTGTAATATATTGTTGTGATGCAGGTGACGCAGGTGAGCACATCGTGCACGGTGGGGTCGTGGTCGTGGCCCGCCTTCGTGGGGCTGTCGTCGGGGCGCGTGCTGGCGCTGCGGGCGGGCGCGGCGGGCGCGGGCGGCGTGCGCTGCTCCGTGCGTCAGCTGCTGGCACACCGCGCGCCCATCGCCGCGCTGTGCGTGTGCGCGCGCGCCGCGCTGCTTGCCTCCGCCGACACCACCGGCCTGCTGCTGCTGTGGGACCTCAACCGGTGAGTGGACATGCCGCTGTCGCATGTTGCCGCGCGAGGCCTTGCCACACGATAGTAACCGACATTCGACGCGGCCAGGCTGTCCTACATCCGCACGCTGCCGAACCGCGAGCGGCTGCCGGTGACGCAGGTCGCCATCAGCGAGACGCTCGGCGACGTGGCCTCCGTGCACGAGCTGCGCGCCTCGCTGCACACCGCCGCGTGCGCGGGGGCCGCCGACCGCGCCGGTCACGCCGAGCCCGCTGAGCACACCGAGCCCGCGGGGGCCGCGCCCGAGGACTGCGAAGCCGAATGCGACGAATACGAGCAAGACGCGCCGCACAAGTACCAGTCGCTAATCCGCGTGCACACCGTCAACGGACGCTTTGTTGGTGAGCCACTCTTCCTGGGTGTATTATATTAAAATCTGATTAAATGATCTCCTGACATGTCCATAAATGTGTTCGCAGGCAGCGTGAAGGTGTCGGAGGTGGTGACGAGCATCTGCTACTCGAACGCGCCGGAGGGCGCCAGCGTGAACTGCATCGCGGCCGGACTGCGCTCCGGCGAGGTGCGCCTCTACAGCAGCTGGGACCTGCAGCCCGTGCGCAGCCTGCCCTGCCCCGCCGCCGCGCCCGCGCCGCTGCTCAGGTGCGTGCAGCGCCCCGCCCTCCGCCTCCGCCTCCACCTCCACCTCCCACACGGCGACGTCAAGTGCGCGTTGGTGTTGCAGCCTGTCGTACAGCGAGGACTCGCTGGTGCTGTTCGCGGCGCACGCGGGCGGGCTGCTGGTGGCGTGGGAGACGCCGCACGCGCGCGCGCCGCCGCCGCGCATCGTGCTCGCCGCCGCGCTGCTCTGACGGCTCCTACACACTGCTTCACATCGAATACATACATTTCTCGTCGATAACCGCCTCGCCCACTTTACTTATGGCATAAAGTAAATGTTTAATCTTTTAGACCAGCATACCAGTGCAGTGGAATGCTGTGTAAATCCAATTTATCATGGTAACTATTAATAAATTATACCCAATCTCTTACTATGCGCCAGTCTTCCCGAAAAGCAATATTTTATGAGTCTGTTGAAATATACAACATAGTAATATATATTTATGTCATTCTATTAATATTTAGATGTTGTATTTAAGGAAATGTGTAGTTTTGTCCAATAAGAGATTGTTTTATTATGTTCTGCATTGCACCCGCGTGCGCACATTGCTCCGTACGAGTTGTTGGAAACTACTTATTTCCGCAGAGACTTCAGCAATCGCTGTTCCAGTCTCTGCATCATTTACATAGAAGTGTACCTCCGGTTATAACCTTATAATTATTTATTTCGTTATCGTAAAGTTAAAGACGTAAATATTTTTAAATTCAGATATAAAACGAAATATTTTCATTACCTAGAATATTGACTATTTTTAGAAAAACTTTAATTATCACAGCTTGAAAAACATTAAATAGACGAAATTTAACTTAATCACATAATTTTAAATCATGTTTACTGATAAAACATTCCTCTTTGCATACTGCTTAATATTAATTATTGTGACTGCAAGTTTATGTCACATTGCCTTAGTATTTATTGGATATTGTAAATGTTGATGAAAGTGAAGTGAATCAACATGCTGTGGCAGATGCTCATCTACTCAATAATGTAACATATCATTTGAATATATAAATGATACATAATCAAGATAACGTTTGGAGATTTGTTAAAGCTTGGAAATAAATAAGTTTTATACAAAACGGCAGTTTTTTTATTCCATATTCTTTTTTTTTTCATAATAAGAAGTTGATTAGACAATGAATGTTAGGCCACCAAAGTTGCGGATGAAAGGAGATTGCATATGGCTGAGATGCGTATGTTAAGATGGATGTGTGGTGTGACAAGAATGGATAAAGTTAAGAATGTGTATATTAGAGGAAGTTTGAAAGTGGAGAAATTGAGAAACAAAAGGTTAGCGTGGTCTGGACATGTTATGCGACGAGACGATGGGGACATAAACCAAAATGTGTTAAGAATTAATGTGGATGGCTACAAAGGAAGAGAAATACGAAGAAAGTATAGATGGATTGCGTGAAAGAGGATATGATTAAGTAGGGTATGGATTCAGATATGACGGCTGGTAGAAATGTGAGGAAGAGCAGCACATATTATGCCGACCCTACATAAGGGATAACGGCAAGTTGATGATGAACATTAGACAATGGTTTAACCACAATTTTTTTAGGAAATAGCATTTTTAGTCCTTTTCTAATTACGTTCTTTGGAAAGCTAAATAAGTAAAGATAAAGTGAGATCACGTAGAAAAAGTAAAGTTTCTGTTTGACGCTTTTCTTATTTTTTTTTAAATTATGTTCGTAGGATTACTTACTATAAGACTATCTTACTCGTACTTAAAAACGCGTTTTATTTTCCTTTTAGTCTACAAGATGCTTTTACATTTAAGATGTAACAAACAATCTATTTAAGATTTTTGTCGATATTATTATTCCGGATATTTCATAACATAAATTACTTTTTACACTAAATAAACAGAAAACAATATGAAGTTTAGGTGGACCGAAACCCGAAACTGTACCTTGGCCTATGACCATAATTGTAAAGTGATATAGCCATAACTATATTTCCAATACTTTCATTTTTAATGCCGAGAAAAGGAAAATCGATTCGAAAATGTTCGATTCCGAAATTTCAAATATTTTTTACAGAAAAAGAAAGAACTCTCAAACGAAATTTCTTTCCTCTCAATCTCTCTAAAACGATACTCTAGCGATTTGCATTAAAAAAGTAAAAAAAAAATGAAGTGGGAGGCCAACTTCACGCTAAAAATTGAAATTGCTTTTTTATAGTGGTACAAGCCCCAGCAATGAGAAGTGACATTTAATGTCAGGGTAATAGTGACATAGCTTGTCAGTTCACTTCGCGTCATTACCTCTTTGGTCATTACTTTACGCATTTTGTGCACTTATATGCTCTTTGATTTTGTGGGGCTTTTTAATGTTATTCCATGAAATAAAGTGATGAAAGCGTTTAAAAATAGTGCAAGAGAGTTTTTTTAAGTGGGAGATATTTTTATCGCTGAGAAGAAGTAGGAGGGTCCAGTAATTACATTTGAAAATGTGAATCATCTTGTGTCTGTTGCAATCAGAATTTATTACCATTAGTTAATCAAGAAATTCCCTACCTCTCAAGGCGACGCATATTTTTAGATTTGTAATTTAAAAAAAAATGTTATATATTAATTGACTTAAAAATATTTTGCTGAAAGTTGTTTTATTTCCTATTTCAAATTGCAGTGACCGACCCTTCATTTTTAACGTGTTTTCTGCACCTGGAAGTATGGCCTTCTTGACATAAATTTCATATTTACTTACGTAATAAGGAAATTACTGTGTGTACTCAGTAATGTATCAAAAACTAATTATCTGATAATTTTAAAACGCACAGTTCAAACCATACCACATAGTCGTACTGTGCGTTGATTATAAACAACAATCATTAAGATTTCTATTATTCTGTAGACGAGCGCTAAGTAAGACTATTTCTATTATGTTAAGACTATTCCTTCCCTAACTGTCTCAAGAGAGTGCATTGCTAAAAGTTTGCTACAAAGATTCTTTAACTATAGAGCCTTCTAACCGACAAACGAAGTCTGGGGCATTTCCTAGTTACATTGTAAGGTACAATTACTTCCTTTACGATTTGCGTTATCGTTTTCAAAAGGAAAGAATTTCCCTTTAATGCGGACATTTTACCTTGCTGGTAGCCCTAAATGCTCAGAGGCGCCACACTGTCAATGTCAAAAAGGTGTCACAAGAGCCTTGTGGCACTATACTCTATGCAAATTACAAATGGCCGTAGGCAACGTGACGCAGTTAATTATACGTCAAAAATCAACTGAAAATGCAAGGATTTAAGGACGTGAAATAAAAAGAAACGTGTTTATTATTGTATAGAACGCTTTCCCTGGTGTGAATTTGGAAAACATTCACAAACCTGAAATCTTACTATACCAGCTATTTGTATTATAATACTTCAATAACTGGTATTTTTCTTAGATAAACAATGGGTTCTAAAAAACATAAGAAAGAGTCCAAAAAGAAGAAGCACAGGAGTCGTTC
Source organism: Papilio protenor (assembly GCA_029286645.1). Taxonomy (NCBI): domain Eukaryota; kingdom Metazoa; phylum Arthropoda; class Insecta; order Lepidoptera; family Papilionidae; genus Papilio; species Papilio protenor. The sequence goes on along the minus strand of JAGSMZ010000061.1, from coordinate 163,122 downwards.
TCGTTCCCCATTGGATGTCGAAGAACGTGAAAGAAAACGGCACCACAAGAAACACAAAGATCGCAAGAAGGATCGCTCTCCTGATGGTCAGTACAAACAAAAATATCTTACACATGTAAACGCTGCACGCGGGTGGTAGTTTTCTTTTCTTTCTCGTGATTCAAAGTTATTTAATTAAAGTATTAAATTATAAAAGTCGAATCTCTTATAAAATAGTAAAGAACAGGAACGTACCACTAGCGTCGGCGTCACATTATGTTGACGAGATAATGGCATATTCTGGTCATCATTTCAGACATGGTGGCATTCGAGACGGGTAACCGCATCCCGAGTGCTGGTCCGATGAGGTGGGTATTTTAAATGGGTACTCGCCAACTGACCAGTAAGGAGGAGATGACTACAACTATAGACTGGCAAATACACTAAATGGCCTTGTTCTCACACTTGTATAAAGATATATTAGAGTTACAATTTCTTATTTATAAATACAAGTGGTTGCCATTGGTCAAAATTCAATATTAATTCATAAGATTTTTTTATTATTAATAAGTAATCCTTTATTAGCAGAGATATTAGTTTTTTAAGTGTATTTGTAAGTGAAGATGTATATTATTGATTCCAGAGGCATTGATCAATGTAACTTGCTGTGGTCATCAACTCAATGACTGTGTGGTGTAAAATAAATATTGTAGCACAATAAAAAAAATTTAACTGCACACTTTTAAAGTCCCAGTTACAACGAGCTATAAATAAGTTTAAGAATTAAAAAGCTGTCCTATCATATTATATCTCTAAAACAAATACAAATTAAATGAGTCCCCTTTAAAATCAGTCAGTTAAAACTATTTACAATGAAGTATGTATACATAATGTGTACAATAGTAATTAACCACCATATTTTAAGTGGTAACTTGTTTTAATGCAAGCTTTTTACTTGTTTTATATGATGTCCTTGTCAAAACAATGACTGCAATTTGCATTTGTTGTTCAAAAATCAATAATTATCACGTCTTTTAGTGTTAATAAAATCAATATGGATATATGGACTGTAGTAAGTACTATTTGATGTACTATGTCAGCCAATGCATGGGAGACGCCGAGGGTGTTGCCAACCAATGAGCTTGGAAATCCAGGGGCTAGGGGCTGCTTCCATTATTATGATCTTATTTCAACTGGTTTTATATCTATTTTGCATTATTAGATTATTTTGGGGTGGCAGCTGACCCCTTGCCCCTCCAGTAACATGACACTGGTTTGATGTAATAGACAACTTTCATGTTTAATCTAAGTACTGTCTTATGTTTGGAAGACCGATAGAGATGATAAAAATCTGATTACAAGTGTGTAGCCAGTGATAGGGCACTCAGTGTTAGATGTGATATATCATGTGAGTGCAGCTGTAACATGTGTGTGGTTGTTGCAGTGGAGGAGGTGCCGGTGGACTCACACCTGCTGCCCGCTGAGGACGCTGCCTCCAGCCGCAGCCGCAGCCGCAGCTCCAGCGCGCAACGACACACCTCCAGGTACACAAGAACTTTTAGTTATTCGTAGACAACATGTTTTGGATAATGTAATATTGTAATATTATAGTGTTCAAAAAAAACATGCTTAAAATTAATTTTACTTGTGTCTATTTATTTTTTGGTGATTAAACACGCGCTAGTTTATATTAAAATGTTAATAAACCTGCAGAGAACATGAAAAAGAGCAGTCTCCGTCGAGGGGCGGCGCAGGGCAGGAGAGCCTCTCCATCGAGGAGAGCAACCGGCTGCGAGCTAAGCTCGGCCTCAAGCCTCTCGACCTCACAGAGAAGACGGCAGGTATGTCTAACATTGTCAACAACTACACATGAACACATTTATAGTATTTAAACAGAGATACATGAATTGTCTTTTTTCTTTTATATTGAGAGTAAATAAATTATAATTACATCTCTTCCTGTTTTTGTACCATGTATGATGAGTTGGAGTCACAAATGCTGTGTTGTGTGTCAGATGACGGCAAGATCAAGGACGACCTGGGCGAGTTCTACCACAAGCCGGCGGGCAACATCGCGCACCAGAAGAAGGCGGACAAGCTGCGGGAGAAGCTGGAGGTGCGCCGCGAGAAGAGGAAGCTGGAGCAGAGGTAAGTAGACGTTCCCACTGCACATATCTGGTTGTACGGTCGGAGAAACTCGCGGTGTTTGAGATTAAAGGCAGTCCTTTGTCGGATCAGTCGGAGAAAGTCGGTCAAGAGTACGCGGATAAATGCTTTTTATTATTATCTCGTTGGTTGGAAAACTCACTGGTACATAATTGGCAGGCTGCAGACGACGCTGCTGGCGGAGGAGTCGGAGGACGAGGACGCCATCGCCTGGGTCAAGAAGTCGCGCGAGATCGAGGAGCAGAAGAAAGCGGCAGAAAAGAGGGTGAGTGGCAATCTGGCTAATTTGATGACACCGTTTTGTAGTATGAGAGGGAAAGTTCGGGACTCACATGGTTTATCTCACTAATCCGGTGTGGTGCGCAGGCGGCGCTGCTGGACGAGCTGGACGCGGCGTTCGGCGTGGCGGCGCTGGTGCAGGAGCAGCAGGCGCAGGCGCAGCAGACGCGCTACTCCAACGCGCACCTCAAGGGGCTGCGCGTCGCGCACGACATACACGCGGTCGGTGCACTGCTCACTTGATGGACTGATTATTATGTTTTATTGTAATATATTATTAGCAGATATTTATCATTTACTCTTTTTTATAGCATGAAATGAAGCTTTTGTCGGACAGTGCTTTTGTTAAGTTAAGCCTAGTTGACGAACAATATCGCATTAGTGAGAATGTGTTGCGTTGTGCAGCTAGGCGAGGAGCGCGAGGTGGTGCTGACGCTGGCGGACGCGCCCGTGCTGGCGGAGGACGCGGAGGACGTGCTCGTCAACGTCAACATGCTGGACGACGAGCGGTACAACAAGGTCCGCGCGCAGCCTGCATACGTACAGCGCTGTGAACTACTCTGCTACTGTGCACGCGGCTCACGTTTGTGAATGTGGCAGAACGTATTGGAGCGCAAGAAGGCGGCGGCGGGCTACCAGGCGTACGACGAGGAGGCGGAGGTGGCGGCGGCGCTGGGGCTGGCGCGGCCGCTGCTCGCCAAGTACGACGACGAGATCGACAAGGACAAGCCCGACAAGAAGAAGGGCTTCCGCATCGGTGACGACGACTCCATCGAGGCCAACAAGTTCAGGGACCTCATGGTGGGGACACGCGAGCGATGGTGCTATTCTGTGGTATTCGATGGAGTATTAACGATGTGAACTGCAGCGGCAGGAGCGGCTGGCGAGCGCGCCGGGCCGCCGGCTGGAGTCGCTACAGCTGCCGGCGCTGCGCCCCGCCGCTGACTACCTCGACGAGCACGAGCTACAGGCCAAGTTCAAGAAGCCCAAGAAGAAGGTGCTTCTCACAACCTTGTTCGATAATAAATTTGCCGGGAGTGATAGTCGATTGAGTACGATGAGATACGATTATCACTCCCGACAAGTTTAATATTTGAAATATATTTACATGTCAATTTGAGTAATAAAATGTGTATGTAAGTAAGGTGTGTGCTATGTCGCAGGGCAAGATGCGGCAACGCGCGAAGGCGGAGCCCATCGACGTGGACGACTACGAGGCGGGCGCGCTGCCGCTGCACACCGACGACACCGGTACTGGCGCACGCGGCGCACGCCGGCTGCGGCGCGCGGCGGCACGTTGTCAGCGGTGTGGTTGTTGCAGAGGTGAGGCCGGAGCAGCTGACGCTGGCGGCGGCGCTGCAGCAGGAGGAGGAGGAGCCGGAGTGCGAGCTGCAGGCGGCGCTGGACCGCGCGCGCCGGCTGCGCCTTGCGCACCACCACCACACAGAGATCGTGCCCAAAGTATGCAAACACCGACGTAAACGTCTCACTTTTTTATTTAGGGCCTATCCCACAAGTCTTGTTAGTGTTTAATGATCATGATAGATTTAAATATATTCGGTATAATCAGGTGGAAAAGCTGCTGGAGCGGGTTAAGGAGGAGGAGGGGCAGGCGGAGGGCGGGGCCATAGTGCTGGACGCCACCGCGGAGTTCTGCCGCACGCTGGGCGACATCCCCACCTACGGCCAGGCCGGCAACCGCGACCACCACGCAGAGATCATGGTCTGTCGCGCTCCGTCTCCTCCCTTATATCTCGTATATCATCTCGTATAATAACATTCATTTTGCACAACATACTTTTTTTGTTCAAGAAAGGAACATTTGTGAATTGTGACTGTAGCACCCGCAGTTGACATGTTAGTGGTGTGTGCGCAGGAGATGGAGCAGGAGGAGGGCGAGGCGGGCGCGGCGCCGGGGCCGGGGGCGGAGGCCGGGGGCGCGTGGAGCCGCGTGGACGTGCACAACGAGCAGGCGCCCGACCTCGCCGCCGGTGAGCGCGCCGCTGCACGACACATTACACAAATATACCATTGCTTTCCCACCTCTCGTCTTTGCAGTATTTTGATAATACTCATTTATATATTGAATGCATTATGTCGCATCCGGCAGGGTCGTCGGTGGCGCTGGACGCGGAGCCGGCGCTGGGCGGCGGCGTGGCGGGCGCGCTGCAGCTGGCGCTCAGCAAGGGCTACCTGGAGAAGGCGGGCACCGCGCCCGCGCCGCGCACCGCGCCGCACCACCTCGCCGCGCGCCACTACTCCATAGAGGACAAGAGCCACGCGTCAGTGCACCACTCCCTCGCCACGCCCTCCGACTCACCACTCGATCTCATTGTTTAATCTGTTTACAATTTGCGTCTGTTTAGGGGCGAGGACGACAAGTACGGGCGGCGCGAGCGCGGCGGGCACTCGGGCCCGCTGCAGGAGTTCCGCGAGCGCAGCGGCTTCCGGCCGCACGTCAAGCTGGAGTACGTGGACGACGAGGGCCGCCCGCTCTGCCCCAAGGAGGCCTTCCGCTACCTCTCGCACAAGTTCCACGGCAAGGGGCCCGGCAAGAACAAGCAGGAGAAGCGCATCAAGAAGGCCGTGCAGGAGGGGGTGAGTGTCTGCCGTCTGCCGTGCCGGCCGCGTGCACGTCGCGCTACAACTGTTGTACGTTGCAGCTGATGAAGAAGATGAGCTCGACGGACACGCCGCTGGGCACGCTGCAGATGCTGCAGGAGAAGCAGCGCGAGACGCACTCGCCCTACGTCGTGCTCAGCGGCGCCAAGCGCGAACACAAGTAGCGCCAGCCCGCTACATCCACTTGTATTGCACTTATCATTTCAATTCGAAACCAATATATTTAAACAATAGTAGCCTTTTATTTATATAACTTCCATACGTGGCTGTAGTTTAATGCGTTTTTACTCGGATGTCTATATTTTATAAAATGTATGTACAAGCAATTCACATCATCTAAAGCAAATGTAACGTTACCTATGTATTTCCTGTTAACTTTGGATAAAAGCAAAATATAGATATAAATTTGTACTCAATAACAGGGTTTTATTTATTATCCCAAAAAGCTAGTTAAGAATATTTTTGAATGAGATGTTACTGACGACAGACGTCCAAGTGCACTTCTGTCTGCTCCTCAGCGAGCCCCGCCCCGCTGCCGCGCGCCTCTGCCTTGCAGCGAAGAGTAAGATAGTACGTTCACCTCATAGATAATACATATATATACTGAGATAGAGATATCACCTTTGACTAAAGCATCGCACAACTCTTTAGTCTCGCTTTGATTCCTATAAGCTTATATGGAGGTGCGCACTCTACTCGATGTTTAGTTGTGCAACTAAATAACAAAGAGCATATAAGTAAATAGTTGAATTAGCTGCAAAACAAATTGACAATCGCAAAAACAGTTCAAAGTTGTGCGCCAGATCTACATGTGTTATGTGGCCACGCCCCCGCGCCCGCCGACACTGCCACAGCACGATAAGAAAGGAAGGAAGAACCTCCATCTATGAAGGTCAATGCTGAGACCCGATAAGAGGTTTTGTTATGAATTTCAAGGACATACAGTTTATAAAAAATAAACATTGAAGTCTCCTGTCAATAATCGATCGTGCTGCCCACGAGTCACTTTATGAATATTTTAACCATAATTACGCTTCTATTACTGAATACAAAAAATGGAAGAGGAACAGGAAAGTGAACCTCCGAAGCCACTCGACTTGTTCTCCTTCCTGCCGTACGCGTGCGGGCAAATGCAGGCACCCTTCGAGCTGCAGGTCATACCCTACACTCAATGTCAGTATCAGCCCATCTAGCATTGATTCGGTGATTCTTCCGAGCGGCTCGTTTCCTTATGTATGCGCTAACAATATTTAGTTATAGCAGAAGCAATTATTGTTTCCTTAATAAGCTGATTTTTATGTTTTTTAAATCGTCATCATCATTAACTTTTGTCTGTTTTTGGATGCGGAAGTCTTCCACCTTCAAACTTCGCAGTGACCCGACTTTATTAAATGAAAAACTGAAATGTTTTTATGTGGTTAATGTTCGGTTCACACTTGGTCAGTGGCGCTCAATAACTGAACTGTCAAACGACTGGCACCAGCATGAGTCCATACAATCTACGACTGGCCGTCGCAACTGTCAAACCGTCTGGCCAAGTGTGACCCGGGCATAACTGATTGACGTCGGTCCAGTTAAAACTATACTTCATCAATTTTGTTTGGCGCACAGTCCAGCCCTCGTTGCGGAGAAGGCGCTCGCGTCGCAGCTCGAGCCTAGCGCGCAGCTCCGTCGCCTCGGCGGCCTCGTTCGGCTGGCGGCGCGGACCCATCAACATCATCGTCGTCGCGGACCTGCTGGGTCATGTCCTCGAACTGATATTTTGGCGCTGCAAAATGATTCCTTCTTTGCTTCTCAAGATTGTTTCTCTGTGCATCCCCTTTCATCCGAACTTGAACAAAATATCGGTACGATGGGGACCCTCGCGAGGATTCGGCCTAAAGGAGATCGTAAAATTTCTTCCAACATCCTACCTGACCGAAATCTGCCTGGACGACTCGCCGATACCTCAGCGCGACGCCCACACGCTGCTGGAAGCAAGCACGTCGCTGCGGTGGCTGTCCCTAGCGCGCTGCAGCCTCGACGATGATGCGTGCTCCCTCCTCGCCGGCCGGCTGCACTACCCGCAGCCCGCCGCGAGCACGCTGCTGGCGCTCACTCTCAGTTCAAACTTTATATCGGAGGTGGGCGCTGCTGCTCTGGCCGCCGCGCTGCGCACCAACCGCGCGCTGCTGCACCTCGACTTATCCGACAACGCGCTCTCAGCTGCCGGCGCCGACCACATATTCCGCACCCTCATCGAATTTCCGCTGTCGAAAGATGAGGTGTTGGGGAGAAATCGGCGCCGCTTCGAGTATTTGAAATTACGTAATGAGCTCTTTTTATCGCGTGACAAGGAACCTTTGAAAACTATGTCGAAATTAAACGAGAGACGAAGCACGTCGTTAAGAGCCAGGCGTTCCACCAGATTACTGTCCCCGGATGCGGACAAGGAGAACGTGATGCCCATAAAAAGTAGGCAGAAGATGGGGAGCAAATCGACGAGCAAGGCGGCGAGCAAGGCGTTGCTGGCGCCTTCATCCTTGTTGTCACTCAGCGCGTCGGAAACGCTGTCGTCTCTCACGGTGCCTTCGAGCCGTCAGGGCGCGCCGAGTACGCCAAGCGTGCCGGACGCTGCTACGGTGGCGCGCCGGGCCGGCCTGCTGCAACTTAAGCGAGATCCGCTGAGCAAGCACAAGACGTTTGTACGGAATGGGTAAGTACATTTAGTCCACTATCTCATTATTCTCTATTTTCGACCACTATTCATTGTGAACAATAACACGAGGAACTGCATTATCAACATTTGTCTCCGTCAACGGGAAGTACTCCTCCAGACACAATTTTAGGAAATATATGAACAAATCAACATTTGTTACAGGATAGTGTTTTCGTTGGGAAATATGAAGCTGGCTTCGCTCAACCTCGCCTACAACAGGCTGGACCGCTTCAGTGTCGCGATGCTTTGCCACGTGCTGACGTACCAGGCTGCCAGGCGCGACGCGCTTGCTCAAACACATTCACACGCGCACACGCTTGAGCGTGAACAATCGCGCTCGCGTGTACAAGGACACGGGCAACCGCGTGCGCGCGAGCAGTCTCACGTGCATGTAGACGCGCATGGTCACGGGCAAGGCCACGTTCATGATCACGATGATGTTGGGCTGATGCGCGTGCAGGTAGACGGCAACCCCGTGGCCGAGGACAGCGCGGAGCTGCGGGAGCTGCAGGCGCTGCTGGAGAACATGCTCAGCGTCAAGGAAGAGCGACAAGGGCGCCGCAAGCCCGTGCCCAAGCGCCGCCCTCAAAAGAATTAAACAATTTGACAGTTGCCGATTACCACCCACCCGCCTTCTCCAGAGGATTCGTCAAAGAGGACAACTGAAAACCTAGAGAATCGAAAAATGTAGATCTAGCCTAGATTATCGGCTGGCGACGCCTATAGCTATAGTTATTCAATATCCGTTTACATCCTCTTATGTAGCATTGTTTTACTTTTAAGCTCATTAAATAAATTAAATTTAGTCATTCGTTTTTCATTGCACACTTTTGAGGTAAAAATATATGTTGTACTACAAACTAGTCATACGTGTATGATGGAAACACATTTTTTATTCGATAAATTCAATATTTATTAAATCGTAAAATAATTATAAACAAAAATAGAAAGTATTTTCGCATACAGTAGTGACTTGTACCGCACAGACGTTGTAGCTGGAGCGTGCTAACGCACACTGGACACATTTCAACTAAACCGGCAAGAGTCGAAGACAACGAACTTATTACAAAAATAAAATAATGTAGGGCGGTGTCAGTGTGCGGCGCGGTCGCGGTGTTGGTCGTGCTGCGGGTCGCGGCGCGGCGGCACGCCGAAGCGCGTGCGGCGCGCGGCGCCCCGCCGCAGCCGCGTGGCGCGCACCAGCTCCGGCGTGGGCGGCCGCCGCACCGCCTGCGTGCCGCTCACGCGCAGGTGCGTGTACAGCGGGATCTGAACACAAAGCCACCCTTCGCTCTCTCGTAACTACTAACACCACTATTACTAACTAACATGTTTTCTCATATAAAGAGTAGGTGGTATTAGTGATGTTAGTATAGCTGGCAGCTAACGGTGGGCAGCGAATCGTCGAGATGCGGCGCGGCCTGGGGTTCGGGGCGCGGCGGCAGCGTGGTGTGGCGGCCCAGCAGCGGCGGCGCGGGCGCGGCGCCGAACGTGCGCGTGCGCAGCTCCGCCGCCGTCACGTCGGACACGTCCGGAGCCACGCGGCCGGGCACGTAGCGCGACACGTAGCCCCCGCGCCACACCTGCACGTCTTTCATTTTATCTCGTCGAAATCAATAGAATCGTACAGTCGCTCGGGCCCGGTCGTTATAAATCAATCGTAACCGAAACCGACCCACCGACCTTGAAAGTGGTGAAACTGGCCACTTTCTGGACGTCGGGCGGGAAGCGCGTGTTCTCCAGGGACCAGGGCACGAAGCTGCCGAGCGTGCCCACGTACTGGCCGCTCAGCCGCCACACGCGCACGCTGTAGTCCGAGCTGCCGCTGCGGACACGCGCACACGCCACTGCATTCCACGCCATGACACACAACAACTTTCTCGACGGGTAATAATATCAAATCAAAGTACAAAATTTGCTCCGGTTACCACTTTACCGGGATTGGTAAGTTTGGTCAAGTATTCCTGACCGTATATGACTCTCCGACTTGGAGTCGGCAAATCTTTAAAACCTCAACACAAATCATAATGGTCGTCGAGCTAACGACAGCAGCAGCTTCTGGTCGTCGATGTAGGCGAGCGAGGTGACGCAGCGCAGGTGCGCGCGGTAGCTGTTGAGCAGCAGCGGCCGCGGCTGGTCGCGCACGCAGCGCTTGGCGCGGCCCTCGATGCGGTCGCGCCACAGGAACGGGAACTCCGCGCGCAGCCGCGGCATGTTCACGTGCACCTGGCGCAGGCCACGAGCGATGAGTCGCCTTGCTCCTAGTGCACACCGCACTGCACCGCACTGCGCTGTCCGGATACAGTGCTCATACAGAACGAACGGAAGTGAAATGTGTCGTCTACAACTTTACCTTCTCAGCGGTGAGGTAGTTCGTCATGAGCCAGACTTTGATGTAACCGACGGTGGTCCCGGTGAATAGGAACTCGTTGCCCAAGTCGGTGGCGAAGGCCGACACGTAGTCCCCGGCCGTGTGGATGCCCTGGAACGAGCCCTTGTACCCTCCCGCCGGATGATCCGACCAGCACTGCACCTGCCCGTTCTCCAGTGATAGCATCAAAGACGCTGCAAAATTTTTACATACATAATGAGATTAAATCTAAGAGAGACTAGACTTGATTCTGATTGTAGACGCTTATTAACAAGGTGTTTATAAAGACGGGCATCCTCGGGGGCAGTATAGCGGTAGCGGGCGGCTCACCGACGAGCATGCTCATGGGGCGCGTCTCGAGGAAGATCATGGCGTGCACGGCGAGCTGGCGCAGCACCTGCGCCTGCGCCGGCAGCGCCACCGTCGACACGCGCCGCGCGCGCCCCGACCGGATGCCGCACACGCTGACAACCATCACTAATATTTTCTATAACAATCTCCGGCTGATCACCACTGATTTAATTTCATTTTGAATATTAAAGAATCATTATATAACTAAATAAGCTTATAAAAGTTTTCAGCACTCCTCAGTCTTTGATGTGTTTGTTGACTAACACTAGTACTAGTTTTTACACAGGTAAATATATTATGAAAATGAGTCATCTTTGAAAAGCGCATCGTTATTCAAAGTTCGAAGATTGATTCGACGGTCACACAAATTTTCACTAAACGGAACTTAAAATTGATGTTTTTAGCTCTTGAAAAGAATAAAAAAATATAATTGACCTCGGACGGAATATTGCGGAGGGTCTGTGGGCGTGGGGCGCGGCGGCGGCGGGCTGCTGCGGCGAGGCGGTGCGCTTGCTGTACTGCATCTTGATGCGCAGCGTCGGCTCCGTGCACGAAAACCTCCTAAGTACGACGAATGGCAGTGTTTACGGCGAAATTTGATGACAAAGAGAAGCCGTCGGTGCCGAGCCGGGCTCACCTGTAAGGCTGGCCGGTCTCGAGCTTCCAGAGCAGCAGCTCGGAGGCGTAGGAGGCGGTGGCGATGGTCAGCGGGATGCGCACGGCGGCCGCCAGCACGTCGTCGCGGTGCCGCGTCTCCCAGCTCTTGCCCTGCGTCGCCAGCCCCTGGTCTTCGAACTCCGTCACGTGCCGATTCCACCCCACCGCTAGAATTCTAATGCGATTCTCGATAACCATAATCTAATCTAAGAGCGTCAGTAAGCACTTGACTTGTAATATACAGCTCTTGGATTCGAATCCCGCCATGTACCAATGTGATTTTCGATTTTAAAATTTCATATGTACATAATTTACCCGACGTTCTTACGGTGAAGGAAAACATCGTGATGCAATCTGAACATATCGGAGAAGAAATTTAAAGAACTGTGTGAAGTCAACCAACCCGCACTGGGCCAGCGTGGTTGACTATGGACTAGTCACCCCTTACTTAGGGTAGACTCCGAGCCCCTCAGTGGGGATGTATAGATGTGTAGCTGGTGATGAATAATCTATCTAGATATATATTATAAGTTGTTCGATATGTAAGTTATCTCCTATCTCCAACCAACAGGACCTGGACTAGACCAGACCAGAACAGGAAAAATAATTTTTCAACCCATACAAAGTTCAGACAAGTAAGCAGCCCAATATCTAACGGTGGCGTTGCGCTCTAATTAGTTATAAAAATTGATTCTTAACGGACGGATCCAGTAAGAATTAAGTCCATTAAGAATCAACCTGTATATCAGGATGAGTTTGGTTATCAGGTATAAGTAGTCTCATTAAAATCACTTATTCATTACTTAACTTACTTAAATGAATCTTCCATCTCTACTCCGTGAAATCTAAATTAGAACTTCACTTTATGTACCTTCCTTCGATCCAAAAGCAGCTGGTGACCTCGCACATGTGTTCGATCTCCAAATACCGCAGGCTCACGCCGGTGTTGAAGTTCCACGTCTGCCATGCAAACCACAATCTTATAAAATGTCTAATTATTGCGAACAGCGGTACAGTTGCTTTTATGTGCGAGTGGGTGGGGGTACCTTGAGGGTGCCGTCCCGGGCGCCGGTAAGCAGCAGCTGGTACGCGGGGTCGAAGCAGGCGGCCGTGATCTCCACCGGCACCAGCTCGCCGTGCAGCAGCCGCGTGTGCGCAGACCGCATCACCACGTTGCGTTTGCCTGACGTAACGGGTACACCATGTAAGCAAACTTTCAAGCTAAATTGTGAGCTTTCCAAAATTACGCTAATATTCCATTGAGACTGTTTGTTTTAACGTTAAACATTTACTTAGAAAAACGAAAATATTTTCCTTTGTTAATAAGTACAGTAAGGTCACCGATGAGTGGATCCCAGTTGATAATGATACTGTCCATTCCGCACGTTATGATGACTTTGAAGAGTGGGTTGTAGAGGAGTTTGGAGACGGCGCGGGAGTGCGTAAAGCCGTCCGTGTGCAGCGGGTTGAGCTGCTCGTCCAGTACCAGCACGGCCAGCTTCACCGCCGCCAGCAGCAGCTCGCGCGTCGCCGAGTTGTACACCGCCGAGATCGGCGTGCGCTCGCCGATTTGCGGCGGCACGTCGATGTAAGTCTACCGAGCGATAACTGTTTAGCTGTTTATTTGATAATGGTGGAAAAAAATAGCTATCTTACTTTCACAAGGATCACAACATAAACGTTGACAAGTTTGTCTGGCCTCCACATCCAGTTGTATCCTGTAAGCTCTACCACTATGTGAGCCCTGCGTCTTCCATTATCAAAATAGAATTTGTCAAAAATTATAGTAGTGTAAGTTTATCAGTTTTAGACAGAAAGACCTGCAGACAAGCCTGCGCCTGCAGGTCCCAGACTTTGATGGTGCGGTCCCTGGCCAAGGAGTAGGCGCGACGCGCGCGGTCCTGCAGCACTAGCGCGATGATGCCGGCGCGGTGGCCCTGCAGCAGCGCGCTCGGCGCCGTCGACACAAACGAATTCCACACGCGCACGCAGCAGTCGGGCCCGCCCGTCACTAACACGTGCGCCTCCTCCTCGAACGCGAAGCACTGGATACCCTGGCCGCACACATTCATTCACTGACACGAGATCAATATCGCCTATCCCGTACCCGCCACATTGTATATCAAGTATTAAGTATCAAATTATTCATCGATCACAGTATTGGCTGCTAAACAAACCTTTTCAGTGTGGAAGGTGTTGTGAGTACGGGAGGCTGCGAGGTCGCACATGAGCAGCGCATCGGGACACGTGGCGCACGACACGACGCAGTGCAGCGATGCGTAGTACGACACCTGGCGCACCCAGTCCGTGTGCGCGCGCGGGAACTCCACCAGCTGCAGCTCCGCCAGCAGGTCCGGCTGCAAGACAACCCGCTACAGCGTCCGCTCACCTTCCACTACCATGTGGTGCGTGTGCATGTGCAGCGAACCCGCTTCTGCAGGTCCACGTGGCGCAGCTGCTGCAGCGCTCGGCCGGGCTGGTTGCGGAAGGGACCGCGCATGACGGGCGAAAAGCGGAGCACGCGCACATACCCTCCCACGTCGCCGCACACCAGAAGGCAGTCCTCGCGCTCGTCCTTGTCGAAGTGGTAGTACATTGTACTTATCTGGCACATATAAAAAATGCAGTCATTTACTTATTCAGCGTATGTCTCGTCTCGTCATAGCATGTAACGTAACGAGACAATGAGATGTGCATATATTTTATTAAATTATTTTTTCCTACTTATAAGTTTTTCTCATTTCGTCACAACCAAAAGATTTTGCTAATAGTCGCATTAGATTTAATTCATTTATAGGAACTAGTTAGTCGATATTTACATAACAATGTCCACGTTTACTGCGTCGTGATACGGTGATCGAATCGAATCAATCGATCGATTGAATATTATATTCACAAGTCTCATTACCTGTTTACAAGTTCGTCAGTGATGAAAGGTTTCATTAGTGAATCTTTATTTTACGTCACCATGTACTCCCAGCTGGAGATGATGATTTTGAGCGTAAAGGTGCCGGCGCTGCAGTCGTAGAAGCGCAAGTCGCGCTCCGTCGAGCTGGTCACCACGATGTTGACGTCCGGCATGCACGCCAGGTCTGTCACCCACGTGGAGCGCACCTTCAGTGCAGCTGCGTCCAACACTCACTATCTCACATAGACATCATCCCTTCGTGTATAATAAATTTACGTTTGAACTATAATATATTACAGATAATAATGTAACAATCATGGTCAGTATCGGAAATCTGATTCTTTTTTAAGCTACCAGTTGCATTTTTAAATACTGGAGTACTAGAACAATAACTAGCGGCAGATAGTTACGGCATGTAGATTGCGCGCTGCGCAGGCGCACCATGTCCAGCGACCACCAGCTGAGCATTCCATCGCGGCTGGCCGTCACATAGCAGCCCTGCATGGGGTCCGTACTGCGATCCTGGCATGGTATAATGCTACGTTTTACCATCATTAGCCATATACTTAAGTATTGATGTTTTAATCCATTTCAGATTAAGGAAACTGAAGATTCGCGCTGAAGATTCGCGGTGGTGTCTTAGTAATTGTCTTGGTCTAATCTTGTCTATTTTTAAATTCGAATATTGTCTTGCAGTTCTTAGTTTCGTTCTTAATACTGGAAAATTAAATTTACTTTAGCAACATCTGGACAAAAGCATATTCTAGAGATGGGATGGCGGTGTTGCGAGCGCATGATCTTCGGCAGGCCCATGATAGGCAGCTGAAGTGACTCGCCCTGATCTTCCTGGTCGCTGGCGAAGTGGCCCAGCAACAGGTGAGACACCAGCTGGTCCCAATTGATTTCACCGTCGCGGCTCGTATTGATCTTAAAGAATATTAAGCTCTTGTGTAATCCAATAATATCGTCGTCAGTTGCCTTAAGTATGTTTTGTCTACGCTATGTTAGGGGTGCAGAGTCCTTGAATAAGGCCTAATCACCCATATTAATCATCAGTATCTAATCAGGTACGTTGCCAAGTGAGTTTGATTGGTTGATTAGAGGATCGACTGAAAGCACAATTTGACTTGTTACCTTCATAAAAAGTATTTTAAACTCTTCATCATCATATTCTACGTTAAGTAGAGTTTTTAAGAGATTTCTGAATTCGTTTTGAAGTAGCTTATTCCCGTGCGTGGTCTCGAAGACTTCTTTTATCTTGACCATGTCGCTCATGGAGCACCGCTCGTGCAGCGGGATGTTCCTCCACTTGCGGACCTGCGGGGACGTGCTGCCTTCGATGCTCGACGACATCGTCAGCAGCGATCTCATGTCGCTATCGTTTGCCATTTTTGCTACTTAATAGGACTATAGTTATTACAAACTCATAAAAAAACGATTTTTATGATTATTGTTGTCAATTTAATGATGTCAAAGCGGTTGAGTGTAAAGAAATAGTTTGTATACTGATTATTTCAGTGGATTATTAAAATTCAAAGATCTTATATTAAATGCACACATTTTAAATGAATTATATGATGTGCATGTGCAGTATAAAGACAAGCAATTGTAAAGCTCCGCCAGCATTCAAATAACACATTAAAATAAATATGGCTTAAAAACGATCAATGAGATGCCGAGGTCTAATATTATTAATTTTTGGATTTTACCTTATAATTACAATACAAAATAATTTAATATAAGAAGAAAACTTTCAATTGATTTTATTAGGTTTTTCAATGTTTAATGTTCTTATTAATTCACTTACTTGACTGCATGAAACTGCATAAAATCCTACATGTCACTGTCACATAGGACAGCTGTCTTGTCGTTTTGACATTTTATTTTGATGTTTATGATTATCGCTCTTACCTCCTATAACCCTTCTTTAAATTATTAAATTAATACATATATCACAATAATGTTCCTAACACTTAAACTTCTTGCTAACAGACATCCGTCGTTTGTTGCTCGAACAGTATTTGTAAAGAACAACAACGTAGACGACGCCTGTAGACTCGTGAACAGAATTCTTGGCAAGGAAGGCATCTTGGAGCAGTTTCGTCTCACGAGATATTATGAGAAACCTTTCCAAGTAAGATTGTTTTGATAAATATAAAATTCTTGGTAATTGACGCCCAAAATTGAGTTGTAAAACCTTAAGCGAATATTTAATTATTAATGTTGCTAAACTAGTTACTTATTAGCCAATTCAGTTACTTAATATGTACTTAGTGCAAACTTTATAATATATAAAATAAAAAACCCTTTTATTGCCATCCAAAAATATATAGTGTTATACAAAATAAGAAACATTTACAGAAATTTGTAACAAATGGCAAAAGGGGGAGGCTCAGCTTAACCAATACTGGTTGAGATCCAGTGTTGAGTTGGTTTTCGGCCACCCCAATTTTTAATTATATTTATTTACAGACAAGGCGACGGGTGAACCATGAGAAATGCAAGGCAATTTATAATGAAGACATGGAGAGGAAAATTCACTTTGTACTTAGAAAAAACCGTCATGAGCCATTCCCTGGATGTCATTAATTTTAAAAATGATGATTGATACTTTAGATCTAGTAAAAAGTTAAGAAATTAGAATTACAAAGATTACTTTTTACTTTCAACAAATGTTATGTTGTTATATAATATAAACATCTAATTACTTTTAAGACTTTTTTACTGCCCTCAATGTAGTTATTGTTATTATAAGTTAGTACAACATTATGAAAACAAAGAAGGGTGAGTCTTCATGTCAGTGATTTGATTTTTATCATGTTTATGAATTATAAGAGTTGATGTAAACAGATAATACAATACTATAGTAGCATAAATAATAACTAATGGTGTTTTAAATAAAAGAAAATATTTAGAAATCAATAAACATCATACAAAAAGTTTTATTCTTAACTTATAGCATTACAATTCCACAGCATTTTATATACAAGAACAAGAACATCATCACACCAATATCATAGTAAAGATAAATTTAGCACTCATCATTCTCAATGAACATCTCTACATCATATGAATTGTAAGAAAATTATATCAAAAGTTAATGTAATATTCTTTGGCAATAAACTCAATAAAATGGTAGTAGTCTGTAAAAAGCAATTGTATACCTCGCAAGCAGTAATTAAAGATGTAAACCACATCATCCAACAATCACAGAAGGTACTACACTGAGGTAGTAATTCCACTGGAAATAATTTGCCATAGATTCACAATTTTGCCAATTAATACAGTGAACTAACAGGACAAATCTGAGGCACAACACAATAAAAAAATCTTGCGATTTTCTTGTATTAAAGTCAGGAGTCTGCACTGAGACTGAATCGGCGGCCCATTTGACACAGAGAGGTTGGCGGCCAGCGGGCGCACTGTCACGTGTAGGTGAGGCAGACGTCCCGCCGCAGTACATAGTAGTGGTAGCGGTAGCAGCGGTGGCATGTCTTAATGCCACAACGGTAGCTCATGCCCCCCTGCGGCTTGCCCTTGCAGTACTTCAGACCACAGGGATACCAGTTCACACACACCTGAATATTATTATTGTTAATATAAACTTTAAATTTAAAATAAATAAGCAACTCAAACCCCTGACCTAGGGATGCAAAGATTACAGATTTGTTTGTTTATGCAATGTATTGCTTAAGGCATGCCTGTACAAGATCACTTAACATTTCTTATGTATCCCTTATATAAGTATAACCATCAATTTGCATACCTCTATGTGACAAATACATTCTTTTGAAGTATCATTCTCTGCTACACACGGGCCAACAGCCGGCTTGCCATCAGATGTGTCAGGTGACAGAGCATTAGCCGGAAACGGGGTTACTTCTGCTGAATATGATAACTGCGACATACCTGGAAGGAAATTGCAAACATAGATCAATGGGAGAAATGTATTTTATTTAATCTGTGTGGATAATATGGACCTGGAATGAATAGTACCTGGCCTGGGAGCCCATCTGGAGAGATCAGCAGTCCTTAAGTAGATGTGGTCCCTGGCGGGGGCGCAGTGGCGCGCGGCCGCGGGCGACAGCAGCCGCGCGGCGCGCCCTGCCCATGCCGTCGCCGTCGTCTGCCGCCAGCCCTTGTCCTCCTCTGCTACACGGACTGTTCCTGGGTTTTTCTATAAAATTAAATCTCAATAATAAGTCAATAATCCTTCAGTACATTTTCATTGCGAGATAATAACGAGTATGGTTATAAAGTTAGACAGGTTTCCTATAATATAAAAAGAGAAATAAAAATGTTATCAAGTAGTTGAACAAACCTGTCGCAGTTTAGCCATAGCATCTGGTGCAATAAAATCAGCCTGTGCAGCATGGGTCAGGAAGCAGAGAGTCTGGTATCCACTTTGGCCCAGTTCCTCCTCTGCTGGTATCACCACTTTCATAGCTTCCACCTCCTTAAACAGTTATTAACATGACTGTGATATTTTCAGTTGATAGAATTAAAATGTATATACAATGGAATGTAAGCAGATGATGCTTGCAGAAAATGTTTGCACTTTTGCGATTTCTTCACATCAAAGTGTCACTTACATTGGTGAAGTCAACAAGTTGTGAGACATAAACTCCATCCAATCGCAAAAAATCAAGTATAACAGTATCTTCCGACACATTCGCTGTTATGTTCTCCTGCATAACATCGCCACCCTGCATAACTCAACAGTTTAGTAAATGTGTTTAGTTGCAAAAGTTATTAAAGTATATAAAGTTCCAGACCTGATTTTTAACATTGATTAGCAGCTGTAAATTAATAGGCTGAAATAGGGTGTAAAGAAAAATAACACTTGTATATAACTGCATTTTCCTCTTATTGAATCATTCATAACAAATACTTTTTCACCTTTGGGTCCAAACCAAAACAGTAAATCTTGTTATCACTGATCTATGTTTTGTATTATATATTTTTCATAAGTACATATATACTACGCATTTTTGTTTTAAAACATATATCGTATTTATTTAATTACAATAAGTAACGTAACTAATTACAATAAGTAAAATATAAAATGAGCAAAAACAAGATTTTTATATGTCTTTCCCTGTTTTTTTTTTACGTCAAATGTCATTGTCAAATTCTGTGCCAGTGTCAGTTATTTCTAGCAACGTTCCGTTTTACTTATAAAGTTACAACGCTTACCATTTGGCCCTTCCTACGTTTAAGTTAATATTCAATCTTTTTAACGTATTTGTTTTATCTTAACGGCTCTCAACTTGATTTTAAAAGTTTTTATATTATAATACGAAATAAAAAATTGAAAAAACGTTAATAAAGTTGCGTTTTCACGATTTTTCTATTTTGAGGTCATCATATTGCATACGAATACGATTCCTCCCGATGTGCGACGGAATAACAAACGATGAAACGAACGTCATCTAAATCGGAAAGGAAGGGCGATGTTGCACATAGACAGCTGTCGTTTCATTTTCAGCTGATTTTTGTATACGCTAGAGATCATTGTGAACCAAAGTACATATCGTAGGAGTGTTGAATTACTGCATCGTCTTCAGAGTAATCTTTGCCGATTAGATAATCTCCTTAAGCAGCAAACACGAACAATCGAGAAGCATAGTTTTGTAGGCACGAACAAAGGGAGATGGTCCATTGAGTGCGGGTGGTGCGTAGCGGGCGGCCGTGACGTCACAAGAGCAAGGTGTCGAGGCCGATGCGGCGGATGCGGAGAGCGCGCTCGTGATCTCGGCGCTACGGGGAGCGCGGCGAGCACGCGCAGCCGAGAGGGCCAGCCTGGCCTCCAGTGAGTCGGGCGACGAGGGCGCAGGCCAGCGGCCGCCGCGCAAGCGCACCCGCAGGCTGTCGCCGGAGCCCGCGGCCATGCACCAGCCGTGCGCCAACGGCGCGGTGGGCGCTCAGCACCACGTCAATGGTGATGCGGTGGCCACCAACGGCGACTTCCAGCCGCCGGGGCGACGCATGAGCCAGACGGACCAGGAGATCGTGCGTCTCATCGGCCAACACTTGCTCTCCATAGGATTGGAGTGAGTATTTATGTTTTGTTTTATTAGTTAACAGTCTGTAGCTCTGTTCCAACTGTTGGTGGTAGAGACCGGATCACCAACATGCTGTATGCATTGACCGACTAACTCGGCTGATGCAATCCTAGAAACTCACAGAATACAAGCAAGAAGTAGTATAATTTCGTATTTTGTCCGATTGTTGAAGTCATGGTTGTTCAATTCTAGATCTCTTTCCTATGCCATATCATTCTAATAAGATAAAGATTGGAATGCTTCAAATATTTTGTTAGTTGTTTCTGTTTGTCTTCTCTTTAACTTGTTAATGGTGACTAGGTGAGGCAACACATGTACTTAATAGCTTGTAGGAGCTCTGCCTTTGCTTTTGCTACCTTCTTACATAAAAGTGACAAAAGAAATACTTAAGGTACAGGGAGTCTTACTCGTACATTCAATTACTTGTTATGGATACCGGAGGTTTTGGAACAAAGATAAACAAAGGCTATTGTTAGTAACAATCTTAGTACTATTGTTTTATTTTGTCATGTCATGTGCACATTTTATTTAACACTAGCTGTTCGCGCGCGGATTCATCCGCGTGAAATTATAAAAACTTTATTTTACTGTTTACATTTGTCAAATTATCAATAGCAAATGTCAAAATGACATGACAAACCTTAGCAATCTTTCTTGATGTTGGCAGCAACTTATGGTCTCTTTCCCACATTAGGGTTTTTATCCAAAATATTTACCACCTAAGTTTAATGGTGTGAAAATATATAGCCTAAAGTGTGACGTAAGTGTACAGCTTTTTATTAAAGAAAGAATTATTCAAAAATATGCTGTAATTGCTGACATCTTAGGCAACAAAGAAGTGTGTGTTTACACTTTATTATAATATATATAGTAAATAAAGTAAATATAGTAATATAGTATAGATGGCGGAATAGGAAAACTTACAATTTATAATTAATCACATATTATAATAGTTTAACAAAAACTTGACACTTATTTGTTCTCTATTTTAATTCTAAATAAAACAGGCAGCACTTCTTTTATTTATAAAAAATTAAAATGTAGCCTAATTATGCATTTCTTCATTAACATGAGATAAGAACAAGGGTGATTTAAATGATGTTGTATTCTCCAAATAATATTTGAATGACCCATTTAATACTTTATATCACACTAAAAGTTAAGAAAAAAAAGAATTATTATGTGTATTACAATCAATAAAGTAGAAGATGGACATGTATCAAGGTCTCTCTAAAACCTTACCTTATGTTGAGGGTGTGAAAAAATTTAAACTAGTCATTGAATGAAATGAAAATATACACAACTGCTTTGTATGGTCTGTGCGCAATTTGCAGCTAACTTACAAGGTTGCATTGCTACTGACTTCATTACTCTATGACATTGAAATATGTGTACATATATTATTCAATATATTATATGTAATATATTAGGTCTGTTGGTTAATTACTGATAATGTATTAAGTAAACATTGAATATTATCATCATTGGTATAAGGCCAGTTCACACTAGCTATCTCTGTGCCTCGCGAAAGACCGCACGGAAAAAGAAAAACAGATTTTCATGCGAATGATAGATTTTTTTTATTGAAAATTATACAAAAAAACACAATTTAAATATATAAACAAATATAACCCTGCAAAAACATATAATTGGTTTGTTCGCCGGACTTCTAATGTAATAATAACGACTTCTAATGTAAATACATCTTATATTCTATCTTACTTCTTACTAATATTATAAACGCGAAAGTTTAGATGGATAGATGGATGTATGGATGGATGGATGTTTGTTAGAGTTTGTTGCCTAAATGGTTGAACGGATCTCGATGAAATTTGGCACAGACGTAGAGGATAGTCTGGAAGAACACATGGGCTGCTCACTTTGTGTTTTTTTAATTCCACGCGGACGGAGTCGCGGGCGAAAGCTAGTCTTAATATAATACATCTTAATGTATATTTTATAAGATCTTATAGAAGACGATAATTTGGACATAAAAAACAAAATACAAAATTTTGATCGACAAATAAGCTTTTTTGTAGATATTAATTTTCTCAAGCATTTTAGTTTACAGGCTATTCTTTACACGTGAACTTGAACAAAGAAATGTCTCTGAGAGAGAGTGCGATGACTCCCCAATTGAATAGGTTTCGAACTTCGTGAGGCCCGCCCTTTGCCCGTCTGCCCGTCTGGCGACGCAATCGATACCTCTGCCTTTATCCACTAGTTACGTATTTTAATTACATCTAATACTAGATATTGTTCAATGATAGAATCGCTCTTCGCATTATCTCTATCGATTAGTTTAAAGTTTTTAACAATTATAAATTAGATCATGGTGAGCTAATAATATAGTATCAGCGATTCCTTAGATATTCCTGTGTTTTTTCCCTCGTCCTTACATACGCCAGAACAATTAAACTTTGTATTAATATTTAGGCCTGTACAGAAAATTATTTTACGTACGAGTATTTTGTGATGATTCATAAATGAGATGGCATTAACAGAAAGCAAGCGCAAGTGTCCGTGTTGTAAACAATGCTCGCCCGCGCCCCGCGGCCCGCGGGCCGCGCGGTGCGTTGTGGAGTCCGGAGTCATCGGCCGCAGCTATTCCCGTCGGGCCGCGGGAGCCCTGGATCGATCCATCCCACCTCACCTGTCACACCTGTATTCATTATAAAATTGAAGCTATCCGTGTTGCGAGCTAGCAACTTGTTTTAGGATCTTTTTAAATTGTAATGTGACTATATTATTATAAAATTGCCAACTTTGTGATGTGGCGCGATATCAAGTATCGAGATAAAGTTCGGTTATTCCACCTTTGCAATTCGACCATTGTTTTATTTCATACTATGCTCTCGTAAGAACTTGCTCAGAATGGTTATTAAAAACACTTAAAACGGTATAACTACGTTATTAATGTGTTTATTTAGTATTTGTATTTTTAGACGTAAGGCATTTATGTTTGCGTGGTGTGCGCGGTCGCAGGCGGAGCGCGGCGCTGCTGATGGAGGAGTCTGGGCTGCACCTGGAGCATCCGGCGGCCGCCACCTTCCGCCAGCACGTGCTGGCCGGCGACTGGCTCAAGGCGGACCACGACCTGCGCGCGCTGCACGACCTGCTGCAGGACTCGCCGCACGTCGACCCCCACAACCTCGCCGTAACGCAATTCTGTACAACGTGCTCGAATGGAATAATCGCAGACATCATATTAAATAAATAAATTTACGCGACCGCAGGAGATGAAGTTCGTGGTGTTGGAGCAGAAATACCTGGAGCACCTGGAGGGCGGGCGCGTGCTGGACGCGCTGCACGTGCTGCGCAACGAGCTGACCCCTCTGCAGCACGACACGGCGCGCGTGCACCGCCTCTCCGCCCTCATGATGTGCGCCGACGCCGCCGAGCTGCAGACGCGCGCGCGCTGGCCCGGCGCCGGGCCGCTGTCGCGCTCCGCCGTGCTGGCGCGCGTGCAGGCCGTGCTGCCTCCGGCGCTCATGATGGCGCCCGGCCGCCTGCGCGCGCTGCTGGCGCAGGCCGCGGCCCAGCAGGCGGCGCGCTGCCGCTTCCACGCCGCGCCGCGCCCCGCGCCCCACGCCTCGCAGATACCCTTCACGCTGCTGGCCGACCACCACTGCTCGCCCGACCACTTCCCCATCCACCAGCTGCAGGTAGCCCGCGCCGCCGCTTCCGCCTCCTCCTCCTCCACCTCACGAGTCACAATGCACCCCGTGCGCAGGTGCTGAACGAGCACTGCGACGAGGTGTGGTACTGCAAGTGGTCCCCCGACGGCTCCAAGCTGGCCTCGGGCTCCAAAGACAACACCGTCATGATATGGGACTTCGACCCCGTCGCCAAGCGCCTCACCTTCAGGTATCGTAATAGTCCCCACGACCTCACTTTGCCTTAGACACTCGTAACTTTAAAATACCCTCTTGTTGTTTATGAACGTTTCGCGACCGCGCGGCGCGGGGGCGGCGCCGCAGGAAGTCGTTCGAGGGGCACTCGTTCGGCGTGTCGTTCCTGGCGTGGAGCCCCGACGGCCGCTACCTGCTGTCCGCCGGGCACGAGGACTGCCCCGACATCTGGATATGGAACATGGAGGTACCGCCGGATCTCAGGCGCACGCCTGGCGCTCGCGCATTACTCTTCGCCGACTTATTTAACCGGTTAAAACATTAAACCGTCCTTCTTTACAATGGCAATTATAATGTGGATGCGAGGTCCGCAGACGGAGCGCCTGCACGTGAAGATGTCGCACTCGACGGAGGACTCGCTGACGGCGGCGGCCTGGCACGCCTCCTCCGACAAGTTCGTGTGCGGCGGCGCGCGCGGCCAGTTCTACCACTGCTCGGCCGACGGCGTGCTGCTCAACAGCTGGGACGGCGTGCGCGTCAACGCGCTCGCCTGCCGCAGCGACGGCCGCGCCGTGCTCGCCGCCGACACGCACCACCGCGTGCGCCAGTACGACTTCGCCGACCTCGCCGACCGCAACGTGTCAGTAGCCGCCTCGCCACACCCGCCACACCACACCACACCCGCCACACCACACCACACCCGCCACACTCGCCACACCACACCTGCCACACTCGCCACACCACACCACACCCGCCACACCACACCACACCCGCCACACTCGCCACACCACACCTGCCACACTCGCCACACCACACCCGCCACACCACACCTGCCACACTCGCCACACCACACCTGCCACACTCGCCACACCACACCACACCCGCCACACTCGCCACACCACACCACACCCGCCACACTCGCCACACCACACCACACCCGCCACACCACACCACACCCGCCACACTCGCCACACCACACCACACCCGCCACACTCGCCACACCACACCTGCCACACCCGCCACACCCCCTAACTCGCAAAGTGCTGTGCGCAGGATCCAAGAGGAGCACGCGGTGATGGCGATGACGCTGAACGCGGCCGACACGCTGCTGCTGCTCAACGTCGCCAACCAGGGCGTGCACCTCTGGGACATACGTGAGTAGTGCGCACCCCCCGCACGCCTCTCGACCGGTTACACTTCCGAAGCTATGATGTGAGCGCGTGTGCGTGTGGCAGGTGCGCGCGCGCTGGTGCGGCGCTTCCGCGGCCTCAGCCAGGGACACTTCACCATCCACGCGTGCTTCGGCGGCGCGCAGCAGGACTTCATCGCCTCGGGCAGCGAGGACAACAAGGTGACCGCTATCTCCGCCTCCCTTCGGTCTCGTAAGACCCGTCCCGTGCGAGCGCCCAGTGTACGAGCGAGTGTGTCGCAGGTGTACATCTGGCACATCAACGGCGAGGAGCCCATCGCGGTGGTGTCGGGCCACACGCGCTGCGTCAACGCCGTCTCCTGGAACCCCGTGCACCACGACGTCATCGTGTCCGCCTCCGACGACTTCAGCCTGCGTCTGTGGGGGCCGCGCGACCCCCGCTCCTAGCTGGCGCGCCGCGTGCCCCGCGCACGCAGCCCCGCGCCCCCGCCCCCGGCCCCGGCCCCGCCGCGCGCGCCCCCGCCCCGCACGCCGCTGCCGCTGCGCGCGCTCATCATGCGCCGCATGTGATGGCACGCCCCCGCGCGCCGCGCACGCGCCCACCAACCATATTAGTGCACGAGTGTCGGCTCTGCGCAGCGGACTGCGCGGCATACTGCGCGGCGTACTGCGCGGCAGACTGCGCGGCGAGCGCGGTATCTTATACGAAGAGTAGAGGCGCGCCGGACGCCTCCGTGCTGCCCGACTCGGGTTTACTCGTTTGTAAATAGTTACGTTTACGAGCGTCTCGCGTACTCTTGCGTAGTGAAATACCTTTACAATACTAATTCACAGATCGGACAAACAACCGGAGTTTTATTTCTTAACGAATTTCGACGACGATCATTTGTAGTCTTCTGTGTGGCAGGTTTTTTTATTTTGTGAAATTATCAATCCGTAAACATAATAAGTCCTCGATAAGGTGACAATGTAGATTGAATATTTTGTACGAATACGACATACGACTGTCTTATCAGGGATAGTACGCGTAGCATTTTAAGAAAGTCTTAGTGTCGCAAACTAAAAAATGTTCGACTTGAATCTATATGTTATGGTTGTACAGGACTCGATTCTGTCCACTTGTACAATTGTTCTACACGGTGTATAAACTGAATACTAAACATAAGTATAGTACATCGTAATGTTCGGCAGCGTGCAGTAACTGTGCCATTAATTGTGCAATATCGAAGTAAAGTTGTCCGCAGACAGTGTGTCGTCGTGCAGTGGACATCGCAGTCATCGGAGCGGCCACTCTCTTTCCCCGCCGCGGCTTTTTTATTCTGTGCCCGCTTTTACTGAATGCAAATATAAGCAGAGTTTGTGCATGTACAATAGCAAGCGGCTACCGTGACGTCACCGGGCGGGGCGGGGCGGGGCGCGCGGGGGCGTGTAGTTTAGTTAGGCTTAGATTAGAGTAGCGATGACGGTTGTTTAGGATATATTTTAACACGGGAACTTTAAGAGATTAAATAAAGTGTTAATCAATTATGTACTGGGCAGTTAATAACCGACTTAACTTCGCTGTGCAATGTATGTCGCGTGCGGCCGGGTGCCCCGCCCCCGTCGCTCGGCGCAAGCGACGCGCTAGGTATAGATTTGGATTAAAATTAATTAAGTTTAGTGATCGGAAATAAGTTAGTCGACGAGATAGGCTCTATTTTTGTACCGGCCATCGAATCTCGCACGGGCTTAAATTATTTTATCGCTAAGACAGAACCGAACTGGCAGCCGCCACGCGGTTTGGTCTTTGAATACTTGAGGGTAGTGCGGTGAGGGTAGATCCCTGAGGTAGCAAACAGCCGACAGCAACATCCGTCGCACTGTTAAACAACGTCAAGTCTGAATATAACATGAAAATTAATTCTTTACGTAGAACCGTTTCCTCTGAAAATCACGAAAAACTATCATTAAAATCTGTCCAGCGGTGTAGGACACATGTAAGCTTGCATAAGAAACAAACATTGATTTTTATTAATAAGAGAAGATTACTGATTCGGTTTCTACTTAGAAAACAAACCATTTTAAAATTTAAAATGTGGCCTGTTGTTTGGTGTGCGATGTGGGTGTGGGCGGGGGAGGGGGCGGGGCGGGGCGCGGAGGTTCGTCGAATCGATTGTTATAAATATAATATCAATAAATTTTCTATTGTAAATTAATATTATTTCTTATTTGACATCCTTTCTGCATCGACATTGTGGTTGTGGGCTAATTGTAAGTTTTTAACATTTGTAGTTTGATCATAAAAATAACAAGATAGGTATGGAAAATAATTTTAATATATCAAATGAACCAAAAACATTTATTTCACATGGGATAAATTGTAACAAGTATAAATATATCTTAAATAACTACATTTTAGGTGACATTCATTGTCTGCAGGTTGCCATTGTAGTTAATGACTACTTCTTGTCAATGATCTCTAGTCTGTGAGTTGTGAAGAATTGTTACGACTGACAACACACACAATTGTGCAACAAGCCTTGTATAGACCAACACCTCGTACTCAAATATATTTTGATTTCAATTAATTATTTTAATTTCTATTCTAATCTCAGAACATCAACATCTCATAGCCAATTTTTTTCAACTTTGTTCAACAGGTAACACTCAGAGAAAGGGTTACAATACTATTACATTTTATTATCATACAAAAATTGAGATCTCTCCCTACATGTATCACACCAGACATACTCCTCTATAAAGTGAATGTGAAACCTGACGCCAATCCTGGCATATTCAGAGTGGATGATTCCATCTATCCAGGTCATCGAGACTATAAGTTAGCAGTGCCCGACTTCTCCACCAGCTCCAGCAGGGTATGCAGGGAGGTGTCGAACAGCTCGCAGCGGATGGGCATCTCCAGAGAGTAAAAGGGGTTCTTTAGCGCATAGTCCGAGTACAGCTCGTAGATGCGCTTCAGGACCGCCTCCGCGCCGGCCATGCTGGGCTCTGTCACCACAATGAACTTCACACCTAACAATATACAGACATAATAAACTTAATAACCCTGCAAAAGCAAATACTTATATATTGCATCCTCTAGAAGAATTTAACCTGTCAATGTCTGGAAGCAGGCCAGCTTGAATGTATCTGCAGTGAGGAGCTCGATGCCCGAGGACTTTGGCACTGGGCTGAGCTGGCTGGCCAGTGCAAACAGCGGGTAGAACATGCTCGCCAGCACTATCTTCTCATTTGTTGTGGCTCTAGCGCGACCAAACTTCAAACTTAGAGGGTAATTTTCCTGGAATTCGTGACATGTACTATATTAGAAGAAATTCAGTAATTTTGTTTAATAGATGGTAATCTAACATTGTAATTATCTTAGAGAAAGAATAGATTAGATTTTAAGAGTTTTAACTGTAGTTAAGTCAGGCTTAACTGTTAGTCCTATTAGTAATTAATAGTTTAGCAATGAATATAAATTTACCTTAGCTTCAATAAGATCAAAGACATCTCTTCCGTCCTCAGTTGTGCGGCCTGCCACCGGCGACCCATTCACAGACAGCAGCATATGCCCAACTGAAATATGTACATTCAAAAACATTGGAAAGTCAGTTATATTATTGTTATAAAAAATTCAAAACTGATTTACACTCGTAGTACCCATCTTTGTACCTTCATCTTTTCGAGCTATTGATAAATAGGAAAAGTGAATGTAGTACTCAACATAAGATCATAACTTGTAAAAGTTGACACAGAAGGTGTAACTCATAATTTACCATTAATTCCATCTCTTTGGCCGAAAACAACGACGACTTTCTTATTTTCATACTGCAGCTTTATATCCAGCGGATAGCCAAAGGTTTTTTCCGTTTCAACTTTTGGTATGCTGTGATCATAGTTATAAATCAATCCGCCAGATTTGCTCACTATATAAACTCCGTATATAACCATTTTTAGTTACTTTCTATGTCCTATTTGAATACATTTATGATTATTAAAACAAATTGTAAACACCTCTAAAGAAATGTCAACTTTGACAGGCGTATTTTGATTTTGAAACTTGACATTGACAGTTACAACAGATGATAGACGTTAAGACAAAGGTAGGCGCAGTAAAAAAATAAAAGATAGTTTTTATGTCGTGGATGAATCCACACGGGAACGGCTAGTTTGTAATTGTCGGGCTGTATACAGGATTATAGGCGTTCCCTTCGTTACAGTTGCAGTGCGATTCGGCATATTCAATAACGAGCTATATGTTATAGAATTTCGCGGTTCAACTCAATATACATACGTCCCCACTGAGCAGCTCGGAGCCTACCCTAATCTAGGGTGACTAAGCCTTAGTCAATCACGCCTGCCCAGTACGTGTTGGTTGACTTTACACATAACTTTGAAACATCGCCGACATGTGCAGGTCGTATCACGATGTTTTCCTTCACTCTAAGAACGACGGGTAAATTATGTACAAATTAAACTCGAAAATCACATTGGTACCACTCAGTGCCACTTATTTACAGTATTACACCGCAAGGTGCAGGCGTAGTCTAAGGTAGGCTGTGCCATGGGACCGGAACCCGTGTGCTCGGTACAGTCGTATTTAAATAACGCTTATCTAACTAAATATGAAATAAGCGCCAATAGCCTAATGGTTTGGGATACGGACTACCGATCTTGCGGTCGAGGGTTTGAAAATCGCCATTCGACTATTGTCGTTAACTACGAGTATATCCTAGCACATGCCTAGAGCTTATTTGGAATGGTTAAAGGAAATATTAGTAAATTAACAACATCTGCAAATATTAAACAAGAAACAATTTTAATTAGAACAAACTTGACTTCATTAACGAAGCTAGCACACGGCATTTTTCAATCGTGTAAACTTTTCCTGTATCTATTGTTACATCTGATTATAGAAACTGTGTCTAAACACCAGAATTATAAAGCAATTATTTATAGATGAAAGTTCCACGCATATTTACGTCTAATTTGAAACTGGTGGGTGTGCGTTTGATTCATGAGCTGTAAAATGTTTAACGTTTGTTATTGTGAGGGAATATTGTTACGAGTGGTGACGGAGCAGGAGCACTGGAGGCCTGCACTACGACACTGCGCCGGCGTTGGGAGCACGTCATCGACGACGTCAGCTGTTGGGGCGACGCTGCGTGTCCCGTGCCCCGCTATGTCGGCTGCAGTGGGCGGATGCTAAATGCAGACGTGCTAGTTAATTTAACCAACGTATTAATACCGTCCGTTATAAACAAAGTACAGTTTACGGCGGGGCGGTTAAAAGCAGATATGACATAACAACATGTGGGTTTTAATTGAGTTTTTAAGAATGGTTACTCACTTGTGCTTCTATCATCAGATATTTCAAAGATAGATCCGTCAAGAAATCTCAATCCTTTCCAAGCTGCATTGGAGAGTGTACTGTACGTACGTGTACTGTAGTATGAATTGCTGATGAATGTAACATTTATTATAATAATAGGTGGCAAACTATGGAGCATAACATAGGACAATAAACAACTGCAACAATCTAACTAAAAAAATCTAACTGTTGTCGTTTCTATTTACGATATTACGATATTCTACACAATTGATTCCAAGGTGTTTTCCTTAAATTTTATAATTGATCACTTACTACCTAAGTAATAAGTAATATTACGAAAAACAAAAGAATAACAATCTTAGTTAAAATGTTCGAATACAATATGAATATTTACAGCAGTTCATTTATAAACATAAGTACAACCAGTTAACCACTAGGTTACAATAAATAAAAAAAAAACAGTGAATGCGGTTGCGCTGCGACATGCGCCTTCGTTGCGTGCTTAAATCCTATTTCCACTGAGCAGTTAGCCGCACGCGACCACGATTTGTACGGAGTCACGTGTTCTATTTCATCAACGACGACTATTTGGAACAAGTGTAATGCAAGGTCGCAGTCGCACGGATGACCGCTAAGTGCAAATAGGAAGTAAGGCTGCAGCACTGGATTTCCCCGTGACGAATTCACGTATGAGGTGTGCCATGAGCGCTGAGTGGGACTTTGTGCGTATTGCACAAGTCTATCCTGTTTATTATATTATACGTGTGCAGTTTATACCTTTAGCTTTTAGCGTAATATACAACATCTTTTTAGTGTCGAGCGAGCCGCCTGATTGACGCTTACAAAGTAAAGTGAACACTGCTTATTCACATCTGCAACAAATTGTAAGGTTGTCTATGCGCTTCCTATCATTTCCGACGAGACGAAAGACGAGAAATTAGCTTCCGACATGAAGACTCAATAGAGGAACCGCGGATACTTTCTCTTGACGCGTGCTGTATAGGATCGTCGTCAAACGAACAGGACATTTACAGATTCTGCTGTTTAGTTGTATTATTATTTGTTTATCGATTCAGTTATGTTTGAATTGGCCTATTCGTGAGATGGTTGTATTTAATTTCTGAGAAATGGCTGCGGCCGGCCAGATTGAGATAAACTTAAAAGTGGAAAATAAAGTCAAATAATATTTCTCTTCGTTGTAGCTACTTTTTGAAGTTTATTTTAGATAATTTATTATGTACAAATAAATATACTTAGGTATAAAAGATAGGTAAGTTTATATTCTGCTGATAAAACTGAGTCATGTTTTTGCAAAATTTGTAAACAAAAACATAATATTTGAATATTTATCTGTAACGTATAGATTATAATGCCACTAATTAATAATATCAATATAATATCAGGATTTGGGTTGATTTCTTTTATTCATATTTCTAAACAATCTAAGTAAAAATTAATTTAAATCAGTAGTGAATTTGATTCTGAAATCATTTGCTTATTTCACACTAATGTATTAATAGTCTCATAACGCATTCCTCGCTCTTTGAGTCTATCTGATGCAGATCCAAAGCGGAAGGATCCACATGAGTGGTGTACTCTCTGAGACTACTCTCGTATTCGCACATTCTACTTTCCGAGTATGGTTTGTTAGTTGAATCTGCGAGCACTGAGGGATTTGCACCCGGTTCGGGGTGCGCTGCTCATTAGCGGTTTTGAGTGCGACTCGCACGATAACACAATCAGTCGGCGAGGAGTGGTGCGAGGCGAGTGAGCCGAGGACGCAGCGAGCGCGCGACGCGGACAGCTACTCGCATATACTTAGACTCAGCCGGCGTAGCCGAGCGCGCAGCTTCTCGGAAAGCGTTTTCCTCGTCAGAGCGCCGCGCGGTGACGAATCCCGACGTCATCTGTGACGCGGCGACCGCGATAAAAAGCAGGTGGGGGCGCCGTCGCCGGCCCTAGTGGAGACGCAGCCGCGAGAGCCGCACAGCGCCTCGGCGCCGCACCCGCAGCAACCGTAGCACCCGGCTCCACACTGGCCCCCAGCCATGCCTGCATGGAGCCCGCGCCCCGCGCCTCCTCCTCCTCCTCCTCCGAGGCAGACTCCGACTCGGGGGATGACACCGTGCCCGCCGGTAACCTCCTGTGCTTTCTAAATTATAACAAGTGATACGTCGTGAAACCAGTGCTTTTATTCAGGATCAGTGTGTTGTGAGATTACAAGGTTTTAAATAGGAGATTATTGTGAAATTCACTGTAAGAATGTGCAACTTGCTCTGTTTTGTTGATGTTGAGCAGTTGAGAGCGGTGCTGTGTGTTTGCTGTGTAAGGCACGTGTGTCGTGTGGTGAGGATGCGCGTAGAGCACAGCCTCCACTCGTCGGATGACGGCACAAACATATCCACATATCCACAACATAATTGTAAAGTTCAGGCCTGTACTTAGCAAATACCAACAGGTTATTGACAATTTTTTCAAGGATTTTTCTAATTAACTTTATATTTGAGAATATTAATATATTGAAATACAAAGTAAAGTATTATTCGTCATTATTTTAAAGGTTGAGGTTGAAAACGACACTTAAACTTTTATGAAATTTCTTAAGTGATCAAGTAACAAGCAAAACCAAGTGAAGAAACCCAGGAGTCAGAGTCATTTGGCTGTTTAAAAATATTTATATTTATAATTGTTTTATGTGCACTTTAAGTATACTCGTATGTTATACAATTTAGTTGTTCAAGAAATACAAAAGCACTAACACAGCGTCCCTGTGCTTCAGTATACAAAGTGCTCAGGTTATACATTCTTTAGGCAACAAAACTACTGCAATATTCTAATTATTCAAAATATTAGGTGCGTACTAGTTAGTCATAAAACCAAAGTATGTTTTATACTTTTATACTATATGTGCATTGTTTTATCATATTTTTATGCAAACTTTGTGCGACGGAGCTCGCAGGAACGCCGCCAATTTAGGCCTACTTGTGAAAAAACCAAACGCTTAAAATGTGACAAACTTCCCATTTCCAAAAAAATTTTTCGTCCACATTTATAAAAAATATCGAGCATTAAGAATATTTTCTTTCTTAGATATTCTTTGTAAATAAATATAACTATTAAAAGATAATTACTTAGCCAGAGCCATAATTACCATTATTTGTTTAAAACTAAAAACCGAAATACCTATGATGTACTGATACTTATTACGAGAGACAGATTGAATTGTGATCTTTTTAAAATTCTATTGTCAAATGCTAAAACTGACTAGATCTTTAACAAAGTTAAAAGTGAATAGAAAATATATAACTAGTGCAGTAAGGTCCATTAAGGACCGCTCCGGTTTAAGACGTAAAGAATGAACGAGGATGAAAGGGTGACAAAAAAATTTGCGAGTGTGATATGCAGCGTTGATAGAACTCATTGGAAATGGTCATATTCTGCAAGCCCCGAGGAAACCTGCCGATGTTTACTGCGAGGAAACTTGAAATTGGCGAGGTTGGCGATTGGCAATCAGATATGTATAACATTAGTTTATATTTACGAAAAGATCCCTAAAACTGAAATGTGTTTGATCAAAGTATTATGCAACAACAATAAGAGTGTTTGTGAAATGTTAGTTCGCATTCCTGTCAACCCAAGCCCTAGTTGCTACTAAAATTTAGGTTTCCAACAAACATTTTCGTATGTGTACTCATAGTCTAAGTCTTTGTACCCCTCCGGTAGTTGTAGTTTTGTTCAATGACCAAATGTGAGCAATGCACACAGACCCGGCCACGTGGCAGCGGCGCGACGTGGTGCGCTGCGTGCGCTGGGCGGCGCGCACGTTCAAGGTGCGGGCGCCGCGCCGCCGCCTGCTGCCGCGAACTGGCCGCCAGCTGCTCGACCTCGACGACGCCGCCTGGCTGCAGGTACTTACCCTCACCACATATTTTAACAATGGTAGACGCCAGCATCAACACCATCTGTCCCACGAGACAAGCGGCTCGCCCGGTTCATTATCACGACCGCACCGGAGACAGGCATCAAGTGGGAACAATTTCGCGTTTCCTCTGTTGAATGTACGTGTCGCAAGCTTAATTTTAGTTCAATTTACTTTTCCACACTTTTTATAAGAAGGGGAAGGAGCAGTGGATTCGACGGATGAAGGGGAAATAATACCTGTATATACAACGCAACTGCAATTGCAGATTTTGGCCAATTCAGGTGGCCGCCTGCACATTAGCCACCTTTTGATCGAACTATTGATGAATGTCACTGTAAATTGTCCCAATGCAACCTGCCTGTAAATTATCATGCTTCATGCACCAAACATACAGTTACTCGAACTTGGATGCCAAAAAAATTGTTTTAAATCGTCACGAGTGAATCACAGAAGTTTTTTGGTGAAAATATGACTACACCACGACGTGGAGGCAATTATTTTCTGATTCACTGACAAATATGTGACACTACTGTTTTTTGTACAATTTTTATTTCATCTCTTGAATGTAGAATACAAACGTAAATCTCAAGCTATGTTAGTATGAATTAAATGCTTTATTTTATTATGAAAAATTTAGCTTAGTGTGGGTCTGAGTAAGTATCATTGCGTAGTGTGTATTGCCCCGCACGCGAACATTACGAGGAAAGCTCACCGTCGCGTCGAGTGTGGCGGATTCGCCAACGGACGGATTGTGCTATTACTTTAGTTAGTCTGATTGTAAGTTATAAGTAGTTTGTGTGAAGTAGTATGCTATGTGTAGGTGTGCGAGGGATGTTCGGCGTCGGCGCGCATCTTCAGCGCATACGTGGCGCACGCGCACGCCGGCGCCACGGGCCGCCCGCCGCCCGCGCCGCTGCCCGAGCACCAGGCCGCCGCCGCGCCGCCCGCGCCCGCTCCACCTGCACCGCTCTCGCAGCCCCCCAGCGACGGCTCTCTACCAGGTTAGAACGAAACGAACCTTATTGTCTCTGTCATCGTCATGGACATGATATAATGGAATGGTAAAAGAAATATTAGTAAATTGGCTTTCCCCTGCGACTTCGTCCGCGTGGAATTTAAGAAAAACAAAAGAAGGTAGCCTATGTGTTCTTCTAGACTTATACTGTATGATATTTCATAGAGATCCGTTCAGCCGTTAAGGCTGCAAACTCTAACAAACATACATTTTCGTATTTATAATAACACTTTAATAAAAATATATAAAACTTTCGTATTTATATTATTAGTAAGAAGTATGATTAACAAAAATCTACTATTTTATATAAAAAAAAGTACTGCTAGCTTTTACTCGCGATGTCCGCGCGAAATTAAAGAAAAATCATTCCAGTAATGAATATAGCCAGCCATACTCAATGATAACGTAGCTTTCTAATGGCAAATGAAGTTTTGAAATCGTTTTTAAGTTTATTCGTTAAATATAAATCTTTCCTTTTTATATCATTAGCATAGATTAAAATGACTGCGCCTCTTGGCGACTCTCTACAGCGGACGATAAACCTTTTGCGCGCCAAAATCCTGTGAATGAAGCTTGTAGACGCTGAGTCACCCCGTGCTAGCCCCCCCCCCGCCCCCTGCTCCCCGCGACCCTCACACCATTCATCTCGCGCTATCGAGTTGATTCAACGCTTTTCTCGGAACACAAAGCGGCCGCCGGCTGATGATCGGCTGCTGTACACTTTACTATCTGATCACATTCACTGTTCCCTAATGTAGCGTTACAGCAGACAGCAGCCATACTCTGCCTTACCGTGCGTTCCGACTGCACTGATACTTGTATTGACACATGTTGCATTCGTTTATGTCTAATGTTACTGCAGGCGAAACATGCAACTTCAACTGTAATTGAGAATTTGCTGACACCAAGGGGACGACAATAAAAATAGCATTTAGTAATTATGACACAACAAAAATATATTTTTTGTCACCATTAAATTTCATTTTTATCAAAAAAGAAACAATGAACACAAACTGATTATCACTGACCTTTATCGGGAGAATTATCAAAGGAAGGGCGAATCAGGGAAATTGACCGGGAAATGGTTTCAATTCACATAACGTCGAGATTATTCTGCCGACGTAGGGCGACCAATAATGATTCAAACTAAACCGGGACATTATGTTGGTAAAATTATCTAATACTAACTTTCGCCCGTGAGTCGTGAGCCTCTGTGTTCCTCCTCTACATCTATGCTAATTTTCATTGAGATCCGTTCCGCAGTTGTGGCGACTAATTCTAACAAACATCCATCCACCCATCTCAACATTCGCATTGATAATATTAATAGTAAGATTTAATATAGTTAAAATTTGGCTTACTTACGAGTACTTTTCAAATCAAACATTTGTTATACGAGATTAGTGTAACAGTGTATCCTAGAACAGAATTTCTTATAATACTGTGCATTTCGTAATTAAAATGAATGTAATGATAGAATTATCAATGTATGAAGAGTCCAGCAACAGCCATGGCCACTTTGCCGCTTTCACTGTCTCCGGGGAGAGCGGGCCGGGCCGGGCGATGGTCGCGATAGCAGGGTGCCACTCGTTACAGACCATCACGCCCTTGACACACAAGGGTAGGCTGAGATTACGGATATCCAATGGGCGATCTCCGCACTCGCACGTATCTTCCACATTTTTGCATCTATGCATACATAGTTTAAAATTGTTAAAATACATAAATAAGGCAATGGTGAGTGTGAGCAATGTCCCGCGCGGTGTGACACGACGCGACTCGGCGCCGGCGCCGTCGCCAGGCGTTGGGCGCCGCACTCCGGTTGTTGATCGAGGAATTTCGTTACTCACAATTTTTGAGTCATCTCGTAGTGATCAGAGCGCACCCGCTGCGGCATTCCACCTGCTCCCAGAGCTTGCCGCTGACTCATTGCAACAAAAACACCACATGTCTAATTTGCCGTTCATAATAACTAAAAAAAATTGCGAATTCTCTGACACATCCAGTGCAGATTCAATCTTGGTCACAACATGAATACGTTGTGGGGGACTTAAAGCAAACATTTCCTTTATGAAATTCTGATAATTTTAGTTGCATTAGCTACTTTATCACGTGAGACATGCAGGCCTCCCAATGGTATTTGAACTTCGAGAAAATGTAGTTATTGGGGGTGGAAGATATTTTTGTTGTACGAAGTATTTAAACAACGTTGAACGTTAAAACTTCAGTAAACTGAAGCACAAGCCGGGCTGTTCTGTGTCAACACCAAAGGCTATTTGATGTACTTATATCTATGCGAAATAAGTAATAATAATTGGAATAAGACGGATAAACAAATAAAGATATCCTCCCCGTGCGCTAGCGACACGCAGTCTGACGTCAAACGGCCTTATCATAGAGAATAGATGTTTTTTTTAAATTTTGCGACGATGTTTGCATAGATTTAGAAATAAGGAGAATTTGTATGTAATCAGGGCCAACTGGCGGAACGTGTCGCTCATATAAATAAAGATAAAAATTCATAGAATCGATAACTGATAGACATCAGTTATCAATTTAACACGAGGGTGTTACGATCGTGCCCGTGGGCCAGGACGGCGGGCGACGGCCGCTCCAATCCCGCTCGGCTCGGGGCTCGGGGTACACACGAGGCCCCCCAAAATAGGTTCCAGTTGTAACATTTGTGGTTGGTTACTTAATCTTGCATTACCTTGAGCACTCCAATATAGTCTTTTACTAATGAATCGCGTGGCGTCATTTGGCAGCATAGTGTTGCAGGCGAGCTGCACCGCCGCGGGACTGAACACGATGAAGTTGAATTTGGCGCGCAAACAACTTGGTTGCTAAGGTTCGCTAATCATAAATTTCGAGATAAAGTTTTCACCAGAAATTAGATAGGAGTACTCGGTCCCGGAGCGGAAGGGCCGCGCGCAGCTGATATCAATGATAGATAATACGACATCTATCTTTATTATAATGAATGACATGATAACATATTAACTACATGTGAATTCATTCAATGTGAGATAAAATACTATCTTACGCGATTAAATTAGATTAGATACAGAGTAACGGGATCAGTACACAATCAAAACCGTGAAAATGTAAAACGATTACTAAAACTATAAAAGTTAAAATAATACGGTTCAAAGAGGCTTGCACAGGATTCAGTTACAAGATAAGTTGTACAACGATGTGAATTATTAGTTCTACTCATATCCCAAGGTGACGTCTGCGCCAACACAACTGCTCTGCAATGACGTACGACAAACATTCACACAGGGGATCCTTTTTGATGTGTGGAAAAAATCCTTATGTTACGAAGTATACAAATAACTTAACGTTAATATTTATGATTTTGTTAACTTTAGGATTTTCAATACTGAAACTAAAGTGAGACAAAAATAATAATTATGAATATGGATTTAGGCTTACAGATTTAAAGTAGAGCACTGCGGCGGATGTGTTTAGGTTGTAGGTTCTGTCGGATCCGGGCCGAGCCAGCGAGAGAGATCATGAATCGTGACTAAGATCGTCTTGCAATATGTTACCGCTCACCGGACGGAAGTGAGTCACTACATCTACACTACAGTAGGAAGCTTGACTCATAGTTCCGTATTGATGCGGATTTGTAATTATCATGGCTTCAGCCTTCAGCTTGCGAATCTGCAACAAGAGGCCGCGAGAGCGCCTCTGCCACGTGCCGTGACTCAGCCCCCGCGGGGTGAGGGAGTTGGCGCAATAGCTGGTCGCATCATTATGTAAAGGTTATACTTTGCTATTTCACACAGTTCAGTTTTAATTTCTATATAGTTAGTTCTTTAATAACACAATAAGGTCATACTATATTTTATAGATCAATATTTAAGAATGTAACTATTTTTTTTTTACATTCCCTCTTATTTTTAAGTATATTGCGTTGCCTTGACTTTTCGTAGCGATTAATAACAAAAAATACGTAATAGCTATTTCGAGGAAATGTTTATTTGATTTAAAAAGGTAGACATGTCGGCAACTTTTTCTACAAAACCACAAAATGACTTCGGAGTTTCCTGTTACTCAAGTTGTTAATCACAATATTGTGGTCGGGCGGCGTCGGCGTCTTCAACGTAAGTGATGGCGGGTCGCGATTGGCCGCCGCACGCCACTCCCTCGCCCCGGGGCGGCGGTACATTATGGCCTAAGTTCTACTTGTCCTCTACACCACATCATCAGGTGCAGCAAAGATAACATGGCATTTAATTCACCCGTTCTCTTGAAGTCTTCGGCGGTCGGCTGCCTCCTCGACCCGACGTCCCCTGTCCACTGTCCACTGTTATGGGACAGTCGGTCGGCGTCAGTCAGAGTCAGCCGGGGGTCAGCCGGGCTCCGTCTGACCGGCGCCCCGCTGTTCAATTGACCCTTCTGGTCTGCGTCTTCAATTAGCATAGTACTAATACGATCGTAGAAAAATGAGTTACCACATCATATAATGCCACACTACGCACGCGGGGTCAGTTCTTAGTTTCGAGATAAACTTGGCTATGATTAGAACATTATAACGCAATGTATGTACAACGTAATTTCAAACATAATTGATGTCACTTCATAACAAAATTCCAACAAAGATCGGCGTGAAACATTTTCAATTGTTTCCGACCGCACGCGCCCCGCCGCCCCGCCGCCCTGCCGCCCCGCCGCCCCGCCGCCCTGCCGCCCCGCCGCCCTGCCGCCCCGCCGCCCCGCCGCCCTGCCGCCGAGAGCCACGGGGTTGAGGATGTGGTGGACATAAAGAATGATTGCCCCGTGACACCTCACCCCGCTCGGAACCTTGCGACCCCACCACCCTGCCGCCCCATCGCCCAGCGACCTCTCGCGAGGTATTGCTACCTCGACCCCTATCACTGGAACTCATGTCGCGATTTTGTTAATTAAATTATATTGTTTTTACAATAATTTGTATTGGCAATTGGCAGTCTAACTATTTCAGAGTAGTTACTCACCTCTATACATGTACAAGAGATAAGCCATGGTATTTTGTGCCTATTTGATTTTAGCGATTGGTAACGATTTTGCTTGGAAACTTAACCAAATAATAAAGATAGAATTAGCTAATAATACTAGAACGAAGCAAAAGCTGTCATTTGTTAAATAAAATAATATAAATTCCCAAGCAGCGACCTGTTCTCATTAATAGAGGTCAGAGTGAGCTAGATGGTTAATGATGTGTCTGAATCAGGTCCGACAGGGATATTTATTTATTTATTTAAAACCACTCAGCACATGTGCTGGTCTTCCGTGGTATGGATTTTCCAAGCAAGTTTTGAATAGTGAAAAGCCACGTGCGTTTTGTTTATTACGACGACGTTCAGTGGTAGGGAGATCGCAGCGGGGCGCGGGGGTGCATTAGCAAGTCAATGTGGACTTCCCGCCGCGCCCGACTTACCGGGGAGTCAATGCGGGCTCCGAGCCGTGCCCCGGCTTACCGGCGAAAAGCTCACAAAATACAATTAAACCTCACTCAGGCCTCTTCATAAGAAATGGCCATGCATCATGTGCGCGCGTGCGGCCACGTGCACCTGGCTTGAGCCCCCACTCATAGCACAACTCACACTATTAGGAGTCTAATATAAAGCAAAACAAATATTGACTATAGCGAAAGTTTGTTATAACAACGTGGATTTCGGTTATTTTGCTCGGGTCAGTCTACTCCGTAGCAGCAGCCCTTGGCGGTGCAGCCCGGCCACTTCTACCTGCCCCCGCAGGGCGATATCGTGCAATCAATACAAGCGCCCGCGGGAATAGATCTTCCACTCAAGTGTCCATTCCAATTCGTCATTGTTAACATTTTTTTTGAAAGAGCAAACATGTGATATAATAGGTATTAAAAGCATGTTTATATATTCTTTAACAAGGAAATGCTCGAAAACTTGTCTTAAGGTATTTACCAATAAACATATCTTCCTTCCAAACAACGACAGGTTAAAGCTTATAGGCCCTAAATGGCACTTATTAGTCGCGGAGCGGTCCCTGGCCACGCGCAGAGCGGGTGTGCACGAGGCTCGCGGGCAGCGACAACAGCCTGGGAACCGCCGCGCTTTCACATTCCGCGATGAGTCACGCGGAATGCGGTCCGAGGAAAACATATTATTTTTTTTTAATAAGTTTTTTTTTCTGTGCGTAATTAGTTGCAAAAGATGTATTAGTTACAATAACTAGGAATGAATTCATCCTTCTCGCGGATACCATCTATAATCTCTTAATAATTTATTAAAACTGAGGTCGGCGTACGGTTTTAACAGGCCCATGATTCAATCGCAGCTGGCAGCGGACAACACATTTGTAAATATATCTTGTTACTATTTCAACTAGGCTCTAAATTAGGTCACAACAATACTCAAATAGCTGTATTTGGAGCATGGACAATGATGACGATGTGATCGTATGACGTGACTGCTAGTGACACTAACGAATACACTGCGACTCCCTCGGCTGCGGGTATACTAATCAGGGTCATCTCATTTACTTAAATATTCCTGTTTGATGTCTGATACTATGCCCTATATACGCTCGAGACTTACTTCATTTTTAATTCAACGTCTTTTGGAAACTCTTGTATCAGGAGATATTTTTAGTCGTCGCGTAGCCAGCACTGACGAGAAGTGGTGGAGCCCCACGGCCAGACGGGGCGGGGCCTGCGCTGCTGCCGCCCCTGCCCCCCCCCCCCCCACCCACAAACCACTTTAAGCTACGCGATAAACTTAAAATACAGGAGATAGCAAAAGATAGCATCACGACAATATCATGTTCGCACGCTTGACTGCTTTATCTGAAAACTCCATCAGTGTGTACTGAATACACTTACGAAAAAACCTCCGTGTCCTTCGATTTTTAACCGACTGACAGAAAGGCAATGCTATATGTATGCATATAGCACGCATACAAAGCCACACATTGTCGCCTTGTAGCGATAGTGGCCTGACCGATCATCGAGTGAGGTTTAGTCCAATTAAAACACTGTCATTTCAAGATTATTATTTTTTTCTAGATAGTTGTTACAAGTAGGTATCTAGTTACTTACATTTGTGATAAAATAATCCGTGATGTTTGCGTGACTGTGATAGCGGAAGCGATCTATAATTAATAATATTTGATATCGCGATCGTAAATATCGGATGCATGACTCAACACTCAACAGAGATAGGATATAGGCTAGGTATTGCGCGAACGCGATTGTGTAAGATTGTGCAGTCGCTAAGCGGCCGGTGCCGGTGCGCCACGCTTTTAATTACGAATGCGTCGTCTTGGGGAATAGTTAACCCAATTACATTACCGATAAAAGTAATATCAACGTGTCATGCAGTCATGTCAATACAAAAGACACAT
This sequence comes from Papilio protenor, assembly GCA_029286645.1. Lineage (NCBI taxonomy): Eukaryota > Metazoa > Arthropoda > Insecta > Lepidoptera > Papilionidae > Papilio > Papilio protenor. The sequence goes on along the minus strand of JAGSMZ010000061.1, from coordinate 120,409 downwards.
GCACTGCGGCCGCCGCTCGGCGCACGCCGGCCCAGGCAGGGCTGTGCACGCGTCTGGCGCCATGCGATGTACAGTTAGGGAATCTGGCGGTGTTTCACATTTAAATCTACAGTCCTTAGTACGCATTGAGTCCATAGAACAATAACCACAATAGGACGCACCTTTTAAATGTACGAAATATGGTCTGTCAGTGGTACGCGACTGAATGCTTTTTAATATTATCCTATTGTTCGGGAAAGTCACTACTATCAAATTGCTTATTTGTAAGAAAAGGCGGAGTTTGTCTCATTGCAAGGAACAAGGCAATTTTTCTGTAAGAGGAACACTGCTGGTTTCGACAACTGTACCTACCTAGGCCTACAAGTGGGCGCCGCGCGATGTGCCTAGCCCCACGCTTATTTTAAAACTTTAATTTCATTTCCAAGAGCCACGCCGCTTATTCAATATAGTTGTTATTGAAGGTCATTTAGCGATATACATAATTTAGGTACAACAATCAAAACTTAGGAAGTACCTAAAAAGTTTACAAATCTATTTTTGTTTTTACACTATCATTCTTCACCTTGGATAAGAAGATAGATAATGTGTAGATTACAACTGACATGAAATAAAATACAAAATTACTAATAAATAATATTGTATGTACATAGATATTTAATACAATCACTTCTGGTAGATACGATCATTCATATATCATAAACATTGACTTTTATAATTTGAATACTGGAGCAAATATTTTCAACTTGTAATATAAATTAATCGACATGTTGCGTCGCGTCGCTGGCCACGAACACGTATTGTGTTGTCTGTCAATCAATTCATTATCGGATGCTAAAAAAATAGATAATGCACACGATGCGATTGCTGCACAACCCTAAGGGCAAGGGGAAGAGAGCTAGAGTGCACTGTTCCAGCCCGTGTGCATTCAAACAATCGCAGTACTGCATTACCTCACTGACCTCACCGAGTGCAGTGAAAACAGATGTAATGACAGACAGAAATGTTCTGCCGAATATGCATTATCTTATGAACATGTTAAATGTTTCTTAGATTTAGCTATCTCCGCATATCCACTTTAACATAACTAGCAACACAATTAAAGTCGCCCCCTGTTACCATGCAATCACATAACAAATAAAATCACCGAATAAAGACTTATCAGCGATATAAATGCACCCCGTGTGATGCGAGCGCGGCAGGGCGGCATGCATTATGCAACACTCGCCAACACACAAATGTAATTTTTCTCATACGGTTTTTGCAATTGATCAACTGACGCAACACAACGTTACTTAAAATTAAGATGATTTACTTAAATAGATGATTATATTGGAACTGCTAATGCTATTTTCGTAATAACCGGAATTCCAAGTAATCAAATGATACTGTTCCCCCGCGGCTCCCCGCCGGCAGCTAAGCTAAGATAAGCTCTGTGTGGTCCCTACAGCTTCTCAACTTAAATTGATTAACTTGTCTGATTGGGCGATGTGGTGCGCGTCTTCTGACTTGGTACTTTACAGCAATTGTTTCTACCTGCACTGGCAACGGCACACAAGTCAGAATAATGGCTTAAATGTGAAGATATCTAATCTCGAGAACTAGATACTTTTATATTTTTTTTTAAATAAAATCACAATAATAATAAAGAAAGAGGATACTTTTGTACTAAAAACACATAAATAGATTTCCTTAAGAAAACAAAATAGAAGTACTGTTGTAATATTGTAAGATTTGGATTCCTTTATCATTTGAGATAATCAAAAGGAGCGAGCGCGGAGTGGTGAGTGTGCGAGGGCGGGCCGGGGCGGCGCCCTGCCCCCGGCCGCTCACTACGCTGGCACTTGCTCGCTTCCGGTCCTACGTCCGGACGCTTCGAGCTCTCGTTCAAGTTTGTCATACACACAGTTTGACGATTTGTATAACTATAAAATAATAATAATAATAGTGACAAAAGTGTCGTGAGGCAAATTAAATGTGTGTGGTGTAAAGAATGCGACGTGACGAGCGAACGGCGCACGGCGCGGTGGTGTGCGCAGGGCCATGCTGTGGCTGAGCGCGGACCGCCGGCTGCAGCTGGTGCCCCGCCTCTATCCGGGTGTGTGGCTCTACCGCCTTGCACCAGCAAACCTAGCCTATTACCCGTCATTTTGAATACAAAACTGGAGTTGCCAACGCCACTAAACACAAACGCCTAAAATATTTTATCAGCAATATTTATGTCGTACACAATGCGAATGTGTGCCGCCGTCATCGACGTGCCGGCGACGGTCTGGTGGTACAGCTGGTGCAAGTAATAGTTTCCGCATCTTTTCTTCAACTCTTATCTGTCATCGTAATCTTCCGTAGAACCGTACGCTTCGCTGAGCGGGTGCTCGCGGGGCGGTGCGGGCGGTGCGGGCGCGGGGGGCGGTCAGGTGCAGCTATGGCAGTTTCTGCTGGAGGAACTGGCGGCCGGCGCGCCCGGCATCTGCTGGGAGGTAACTTGCTCTATTGTTTCGGTTCTGTCGTCTTTTTATTGTAATATTAAATACGATCGGATTATTGTTTCTTCATTTTTCGGCTAACCTAGTAACGTTATCTATACAACTTAGTTTGAGCAGTTTTGTTTTTCCCAACGCGGCAATTCTATCTTACCTACCAAACACAATTTGACAAGTTGTTTTCGCTATTGTTAATTCAATATTAGTAAGTAAGTACTGTGTGTGGTGTGCGAGGGCGCGCCGGCCGAAGGCGAGTTCCGGCTGGCCGACCCGGACGAGGTGGCGCGCCGCTGGGGACGGCGCAAGCAGAAGCCCAACATGAACTATGACAAGCTGTCGCGCGCGCTGCGCTACTACTACGACAAGAACATCATGACCAAGGTAACTGACTGACTCAGAGCGCGCGGTACAGCCTCCACCACAAATGTCATATACTATTTTTAATGGAATGTTTTTTCACTCATCCAGGTCCATGGCAAGAGATACGCGTACCGTTTCTGCTGGGCAGGGCTGGCGGCGGCGTGCCAGGCGCAGACCAGCGACGCGCCGCCCTATTGGCGCTGCCCTCCCCCGCACCAGCCCGACTGGCCTCCGCCTGCGCCCCCGTCCGTGCCCCCGTCTGCGCCTGACACCACACAACACCCGAGTTACCAAAGGCCTTAAAGCCGTCACAGAAAATAACACTTGCGCCTCTAAGCAAAGACCAGCTGCGCTTCAGTACTAGTCAGTTTAGAACGGTACAGACTCGGTGACTACCGAGAGGGATAAAAATGGAAATAGTTACACAATATATAAGCTAGATTTGTCATCGCCATAACGCCTGCCAGTCGGGTAAGCCGCGGCGAGCGGCACTAACGAGAATATGGGTGATAGCATGTACTAGTTAAAGAAAGAGTAGAAAAAACCAGTGGCGGAGTGTACTGCAGGCGGAGGGCCCTCGCTGCTGGTGCATTTCTCCTTACTGATGCTCATCAGATTATTTGAAGTGTAGAATGTAATTAATGGAACTTTGAAATGTGCTTCGGCTATTTAGTATTAAGACTGTTCATAGTTATTGTTAACTTGAGATGGAATACAAACTATGTTGTTGACGAATTTCCTATTAATTTTATAATGATTATAAATACGGCAGATATTGAGTTGACATTCGACATTGTTATATTAATTAATACTTGAAATGTTGTTGCACACGATTAAGATCATAAACTACTCATTGTAAGCCATCTTTTAAATAATTGTAATAATAAAAAACGGGTTAGTTATTTGTCGATCTGTTTGTTAAGTTCTTATTGTTTATTTTTGTTTTATTGTATTGATTGTTACTTGTATAACGGCCGGCGGAACAGATCGGCGCTGACGCTCACAAGGTTCACTTCCGTTTCTTCTCAGAGCTACTATTTAACTAACGAATGTGAAGAGCAACTTTCTTTATAAATGTATTATATATAAATAACTTCACAGGGGTTTGCGTTCTTCTCGTATATCACTATTTAGTTATAGTACAGTAAACCCGAGCGTCAAGGAAGCGCCCAACGTCCGGTGCGCCGCCGCTGCGCTTAGATAAGTAAATACATTTATTTTCTCACTTATGTATTTGATTCGGTTGTTTTGAATTGTAGTTATAAGTATACATGTTTGTTTTATTAATGTATTGTTTTGCCAAGTGGTTGTTTGACAGTGCTTGCAGGCGGGGACTGTGTCCGATGCCCGTGCTAATGAGAGCCATACACGGACTATCTGCTGTTGTGTACAACATTAACGTATACAACATACGCGAACTTAACTTTTCAATCACTTCTACAATAGCCGGCCGCGCCACTTCAGCAATAAATGCAGTCCGTGTATGGCCGCTCTTTGCATAACTGTCTAGTACAAGTTGTCAATAACAATAAAGTTCCTCTTCGATGTCTACTGATTTTTATTTGTAAAAAAAGTGTCGCTTTGAGCGCGCCCAGTGGCGGGTAGTAGCCCTCTGTCGGTAGATCATGTCACCGCCGCACCTGTCTTTAAACAAAAACATGTCTTTAAACCTTACCATTTATTAAAGACATTTGGTGACAACACCCCAAAAATAGGTGTTTTCTCGTCTCCTAAGAATACCCTTCCAAATATTTATTGAAATTTGTCCAGCGATTTAGAAACGCCCAGGGGACAAACGTACGAACGTCGAGCAATCTCAATCCAATGGAAATGGATTTCTTATTGGCGAGCTATAGCGACGGAGACTCGCCCGAACACATCTGCGTATTCTGAAGCTGTATTTTTATAAACAACTATTTAAGAACTACATGAGCAGAATATTTGTAGTTAGATACGGTCTATGTCTAAACATTGACTGTCTGCTATCTGCTATGTATTTGAGTGAAACAATGCTAAAGGCACCACAGCGTGTAACATTGCGATTCCGTGAATGTATAATACTTACGTCATGACGTACGTATGCACAGTAATGTTCCACGTTAAACGTCGTGACGTGCGATGGGGAGGGGACAAGCTCTACCCTTGAAGCGGCGGCTGCCGCTGCCTGCGATACCGCGATACTGCGCCCACGCATCGCCCGCCCCGCGCGCCCCGCAACCCCGCATCAGCACCGCAGCCAGTGGTGCGACACCTTTTGCACTTTTAACTAATTATTATACTTGTTTTAAGAAAAGACTGCTACTTCTGTCCGTCTACGTGCAGCCGCGGTCATGCCGATGCAAATAGTACATTGCTTAGGTACATTGCTCATTAAAATTATACTAGGCCAGGGCATCTTATTCATAGTAATCTCACTTCCATGACATATAGCTTCATTCAGTTAAAAATAATCTGCGAGAATGTAGACGTTTTTCGTTGCATTCTCGCGATTGAGTAAAAATGTTCAAATAACTATGATATGGGGCGCATCATTTCATCTCCCTGGCCTTATTTTTTTCACGTAGGGTCGGCGTGCAAGATTTTATAAACTTTAATGTTTTGGTTTAATTTTAAGAACCAGGCGGCCAGCCTATCGCAATTCCTATGCAACCCTATTATGAGTTGCATAAAAATATTAACTTAACTGCGTGGACTGAGAGTGGCCTTTAGCGGTAGCGAGCACTGTTGCCGGCCCCTGGCAGTGGCGCAGCGCAGGGCGCGAGGCGCGAGGCGCGACCATTGCTTCGCGAGATGGCGACCAGCGCGGTCGTGCTGCCCGCTCTGCTGCTGTCGCTGACTTTCCTACTCCTACGTAAGCAGCTGCTTCTTTGCTTTGCCTCACTTGTTTACTTATGGCTACTTATACTCTTCATCGTTGCATAATAATTATCTAGATTTGCATCCCTCAATGGTATCGTATCAAAGTATAGTGAAACCAACACTCAAGCCAAATCTGCTGGTTACGCTAGCGTAACTGGTGCTAGCACCTACCATGGCCTAGCTAGCACCTGAATAATTATTAACATGGTAGTCTTATAGAGGCCTGATTCCATTCCACTTTCCGTTTCTTACTATCATAGAGCGGTCACTTCATACCGCACTTAGTGCCGCCTTATCCAATGCGGCCGGAGGATCAAACAGCAATGCAAGCATCTGCAACGCTACGATCAATAAATATTAAGTTTTGTTCATCGAGCTCTCGATTGAAATGGTGAAAAATGAACAGATGTTTTGTTAGTGAAACGCTGAATCAGATGTAGATGTGTCGAGCGCGGTGTGCGGCAACGCCAGCGCGCTCTCGGAGCAGCTGGACGTGCTGCTGGCGGAGTACGACCGCGGCGCTGCGCCCGCGCCGCGCCTGCCCGTGCGCCTCGCGCTCTCCGTGCGCCACGCCGCCCTCGACGAGCGCCGCTCCGCCGTGCGCATGCTGGCCGACTTGCAAATGGTACGCGCACCACCACATCTAGGACGCGTAAAGAAATATTTTGTGTTAACTTAAAGGCGCCGGAAGTATTGTGTGGTGGCCTTTTCCTCGATTACAAAGTGAAGTTTTTTTGCCGAACTGGTCCCTGAAACATTCAGATTTATGTTAAATTACTATAAAAGACTAGGCTCTAAGACTAGGTAAAAATAATGTTTATTAATCGAACAGAGCTGGGAAGACGCGCGGCTTAAATGGAACTCATCGGCGTGGGGTTGCGGCGGCGCGGGCGTGCCGGCCGAGCGGCTGTGGCTGCCCGACGTGGCGCTGGTGAGCGCGGCCTCGCGCGGCCCCGACCCCGCCGCGCTCGCCGGTCAGCGCGCGCGCCTCGCCAGCGATGGCCGCGTCACGTGGACCTCGCGTCTCGACCTCTCCGCGCCGCTGGCGCTGCGCCTCGAGGACTGGCCGCGGGACCTGCACACGGCCGTCTTCAAGTTCGCCTCCCGGGACCACGACACCGATCAGCTCGACCTCACCGTCGCGCACGCCATTGTCCGTATCATACATTTATCACGCATGCCATGTTTAATCGTGGCATACTTAAGATATATTTTTTATATTTCAATTACATATGTATTTGAAATATGACAGAGCATATTCTATTAGTATTTTAATAAATGATTCACTTACCAATATACGAACACACTATATCATTGAAAACTAATAACTAACCCTAACCGTTTAGGTTACAGGGCTAGACAGAGGTTGGATGCGGACCATTTGCACTTTAACCTAGTGAATTGTTCGCAGGGACAGACAGTGTTCGAGGCGGGCGCGTGGGAGCTGGCCGGCGTAGCGCAATCGACGGAGACATGGCGGCGCGGCGACGGCGAGCGACGCGTGGCTGCCTGGACGCTGCGCTTGGGGCGGCGCGCGCCCGCGCACCAGCTGGTCACCGCCGCCGCCCTTGCCGCGGCCGCGCTGCTCCTGCTGACGGCGCTGTTGCTGCCGCCCGCCGCGCGCCCCCCGCTCTGCGCCTGCGCCTCCTTCACTGCCGCCATCTGGTTACTCATTCATTTAAACAAATGACATAGTTTTATCTATACTATTATAATAAAGCGTAAACCCACACTTTGTTGCCGAAGATGTCAGCAATTATAGCATATTTTTGAATAATCCATTTTGTAATAAAAAGCCCTACACTTACGTCATACTTTATACTATATATTTTCACGCCATTAAACATAGGGGGTTCATATTTTGGATAAAAACCCTAATGTGGGAAAGAGACCATAAGTTGCTGCCAACATCAAGAAAGCAAAATTGCCATAGTAAGGTAATTGGTATTTTAACATTTGCAATTGATTATTTGACACATGTAAACAATAAAATAAAATTTTCATAATTTTATGCGGATGAAGTCGCAGGGGAACAGCTAGTATTACAATACAAATAAATAAAATATGCGAAAGGTATCTCCGACGGAACATGCCACATCGAGACGTAATCACCTGAAGAGTCGACAGAGTTTAATTGACCAATTCGTCAGGTTGATATCGGCGCTGGTGCGGCTGCCGGGGTCTGCGACGACGCCACGCGCAGTGGAATTGGCGGGCGCGCTGTGCGTGTGCGGCGCGCTGGGGGCGCTGTGCGCGGCGCTGACGCGGCGGTTGGCGGGCGTCACCGCCGCGCCGCCGCGCCGCCTGCACGCCGCGCTCGTCGCCGCCTCCGCGCTTGCAGCCTCGCGCCGGAGGTACACCCTGACTCGATTACACCATATGCTTTCTAATAAGAAAGTAATCCGAAGCGCGCTCCGGACAGGAATACAGATACGTCTCCAACGAAATTAATTAAGAATTTGAACATACTGAGTTTCCTCTTATTTTTTAAAGATGTTTTCTTACAGTGATGACTTATCTATATTATTTCTTTTTTAAAACCTGTCAATATTCGAGATATTTTTTTGTGAATCTTTGATGAAGTATGTCGTGGTGTGAGGGCAGGGCGCGGCGGGCGGCGGGAGCACGTGGGCTGCGGCGGCACTGTTGCTGGACCGCGTGTTACGAGCGCGCTCGGACAGGAATACAGATACGTCTCCAACGAAATTAATTAAGAATTTGAACATACTGAGTTTCCTCTTATTTTTTAAACATGTTTTCTTACAGTGATGACTTATCTATATTATTTCTTTTTTAAAACCCTTCAATATTCGAGATATTTTTTTGTGAATCTCTGATGAAGTATGTCGTGGTGTGAGGGCAGGGCGCGGCGGGCGGCGGGAGCACGTGGGCTGCGGCGGCACTGTTGCTGGACCGCGTGTTACGAGCCGCGCTCGGACTCGCGCTCTTCCTCCTCATCCTCTGCCTCTACCTGTAGCGCCTGCAGCCTTCTGCGGCCAATTCCAACTCCGCAATAGTTGCGCCCACCGCGGAATCAAAGTTACAATGTTTAGTCAACATTAACATGATTCTTAATTGTGTATGTTCGATATTGTTGACAAGAACTTTAGATATAACTATTATAATAAAGCGTAAACCCACACTTTGTTGCCGAAGATGTCAGCAATTATAGCATATTTTTGAATAATCCATTTTGTAATAAAAAGCCCTACACTTACGTCATGCTTTATACTATATATTTTCACGCCATTAAACATAGGGGGTTCATATTTTGGATAAAAACCCTAATGTGGGAAAGAGACCATAAGTTGCTGCCAACATCAAGAAAGCAAAATTGCCATAGTAACGTAATTGGTATTTTGACATTTGCACTTGATTATTTGACACATGTAAACAATAAAATAAAATTTTCATAATTTTATGCGGATGAAGTCGCAGGGGAACAGCTAGTATTACAATACAAATAAACAAAATATGCGAAAGGTATCTCCGACGGAACATGCCACATCGAGACGTAATCACCTGAAGAGTCGACAGAGTTTAATTGACCAATTCGTCAGGTTGATATCGGCGCTGGTGCGGCTGCCGGGGTCTGCGACGACGCCACGCGCAGTGGAATTGGCGGGCGCACTGTGCGTGTGCGGCGCGCTGGGGGCGCTGTGCGCGGCGCTGACGCGGCGGTTGGCGGGCGTCACCGCCGCGCCGCCGCGCCGCCGCGCCGCCGCGCCGCCGCGCCGCCGCGCCGCCGCGCCGCCGCGCCGCCGCGCCGCCGCGCCGCCGCGCCGCCGCGCCGCCGCGCCGCCGCGCCGCCGCGCCGCCGCGCCGCCGCGCCGCCGCGCCGCCGCGCCGCCGCGCCGCCGCGCCGCCGCGCCGCCGCCGCCGCCGCCGCCGCCGCCGCCGCCGCCGCCGCCGCCGCCGCCGCCGCCGCCGCCGCCGCCGCCGCCGCCGCCGCCGCCGCCGCCGCCGCCGCCGCCGCCGCCGCCGCCGCCGCCGCCGCCGCCGCCGCCGCCGCCGCCGCCGCCGCCGCCGCCGCCGCCGCCGCCGCCGCCGCCGCCGCCGCCGCCGCCGCCGCCGCCGCCGCCGCCGCCGCCGCCGCCGCCGCCGCCGCCGCCGCCGCCGCCGCCGCCGCCGCCGCCGCCGCCGCCGCCGCCGCCGCCGCCGCCGCCGCCGCCGCCGCCGCCGCCGCCGCCGCCGCCGCCGCCGCCGCCGCCGCCGCCGCCGCCGCCGCCGCCGCCGCCGCCGCCGCCGCCGCCGCCGCCGCCGCCGCCGCCGCCGCCGCCGCCGCCGCCGCCGCCGCCGCCGCCGCCGCCGCCGCCGCCGCCGCCGCCGCCGCCGCCGCCGCCGCCGCCGCCGCCGCCGCCGCCGCCGCCGCCGCCGCCGCCGCCGCCGCCGCCGCCGCCGCCGCCGCCGCCGCCGCCGCCGCCGCCGCCGCCGCCGCCGCCGCCGCCGCCGCCGCCGCCGCCGCCGCCGCCGCCGCCGCCGCCGCCGCCGCCGCCGCCGCCGCCGCCGCCGCCGCCGCCGCCGCCGCCGCCGCCGCCGCCGCCGCCGCCGCCGCCGCCGCCGCCGCCGCCGCCGCCGCCGCCGCCGCCGCCGCCGCCGCCGCCGCCGCCGCCGCCGCCGCCGCCGCCGCCGCCGCCGCCGCCGCCGCCGCCGCCGCCGCCGCCGCCGCCGCCGCCGCCGCCGCCGCCGCCGCCGCCGCCGCCGCCGCCGCACGCACCGACACCGACACAACCAACCGCACGCTCTACAAGCTGCTACTACAAGTTGCACGCTCGGCACCGGCTGCAGCCGTGTCGGGCTGCGCGACAACTGAGCCTATGGCTTAAATATGTAGTTACTTTACGTGCGGCGGTCACCTGGAGGCCAGCAGGTCCCGGTAGCCGGAGTGGCGGCGGATGGGCACGGCCACCATGGGCAGCTTAAAGGCCTGGATCTCCTTGAGGCCGCATTTCTCGCGCTCCGTGAACGTTCTGCTGATGACGTCATACGCCGACCCTTGCTCCACCTCTCCGGCAAAACGACCAAACAAATAAAAACCAAAGTACCTAGTTTGCCTGTAATATGAATGTGAATGTTAATTTATTGAGTCATAAAGAAACAAAAGGTTTCTTTATAAGCAACCTTTCCTTTACCTTCACTTTACCAACCATGCAATCAACAAAGTTTTGTATAAAATAAGAGTAACAGAAGCCATGTGGCGCTTTTACCTGGAAAGCGAAAAGGCCGGAGCGCACGCGCGCCACGCCCTCCGCCACGCTGAGGTAGGCGCGCTCGCCCAGCGGCGCCAGCCTGCGCCGGAACAGCCGCTGCGTCGCCGGCTCCGCGCTCTCCTGCACCCACAGCGCACGCTGCCTCACACCCCGGCCACAACAACAACTGCAGAGCTCGGACAAACTGAACGTACCGCAAAGTAAACCTTCCTGTATGTGGTGTCCTGCACGCCGAGCGCCATCGGGGAGTCGGTGAGGTCGTCGATCGTCTGCAACGCGTCGCTGGGCGCCTGCAGGATGGCCACCACTTTGGCCGCGTACGAGGTGAAGGTGAAGAGCGACGACAGCAGCGCGCAAAACATCACCAGCCGCAGCGACCACAGCCGCGGCGCCAGCTCCGACCCTGCGCACCGCAATGTTGCATACTGCACGATGCACTGGCCGCGCTCGCCGCAACTCATCACACCTCACGTATAAGACAGTCCGACAGATCGAACACTGACCGGCGATAGCGTAAATCCTGGCAGCATATATTTTACTAAAGTTTTGAATTTCTACCTGCATTTTTTAAATCTGTAAGTTGCGACACTTGTTGTTATCTTTGTTCTTCAAAGAAGACGTGAAAAATATCAATATGTGTGAATACAAGTTTTGCTGCAGACTGCAGGCGAAACACACGGCGACAAAAGTTCAACATTTATATGTTTACTAGCTGTTGCCCGCGATTTCGTCCACGAAATATTAAGATAAAAAAGTAGTCTATAATATGCCCGTCTATGTCAGCTACTCTTCAGTGAAAGTCCGGTCGAAATCGGCCCAGCCGTTTCGGAGATTACCTAGAACAAACGCGGCTTGTGGACAGACAGACACAAGATTTTTAAATGCGATTTTCGTTATCAGCAACGCAAATACATCATCTTCCCGAAATCTGGAATTTTTCTTTTGATATTACAAACAAACACTCCAATTTTATTAACATTACAAGTAGCAACAAAATGAAAGTCATTTATTGTAATAGGTAATACATGTTACATGTTACATGTTACATTAAATAAGATTAAAATTGATTGTATATCAATAGTTAGCTATCAAGAATAGACTTCATAACAGAGACAGATAAATAATAATTTGGAAAAATTGCGATAAGTCTCGGTGGTATTAGTGAAACAGTAATCGTAATAACAGTAATTGAATAAGACTAAAAGATATAAATCTTATAATATTACAATGTATTTATATTATCGATATATTTTGTGAAATAGTAAGAGATAACTATGCTAATATAAATAAAAACCCGCTGACTGTGATATGTGTAATACCAAAAAGAACAAAATATATATAAGCCTGCATAGTACGTTGAAACGCTCGGATAATAAAAAGAAATAAGGTTATTGCGTGATTGAGGCTGAGAGGGCGGCGCACCGACCTTGCTGGCAGATGGCGCCGACGACAAAGGTAAAGCAGTCGGAGGGCGCGAGGCGGGCGAGTGCGGGGTCGGGCGCGGCGGCGGCGCGGGCCAGCGCGGCCAGCGCGGCCAGCAGCGCGCCCGCCGCGCACGCTGCGCCCGCCGCCGCGGCCCACACGCCGCGGCTAAACGGCAGCGCGAACACGTTGTCCACCGCCGCCTGCGCCGGCTGACGGAATATGAACGCGCCCCTACGCGGTCGAGACAATCACCGTTTATACACATATACATATTTATATTTATGATTTATATAAGTTTTTCCCATCGACTTTTATGTTTAATTCGTTTTCAAAAATTTTGAATAATGACTTCAGTTCGACGGTCTCGGCGGCGTAGTGGAGTGCGCGCAAGCGGTCCGCGCGCATGAACATGGAAGCGATGCCGAGATCCAGGCCGCGCTGCAGCTGGCCCGCCAGCCCGTCGAAGGTGCCGTTGCGCTCCTCGCCGTACGCGTCCACCTGCCGCAGGTCGTACCTGCACCGCAACACATCACGTCTGACAACATTTTAATTATAAACCATAACAATAACGGAGTCCAAAGATATAAATAACATTCGCTAACCGAAAATTCAGGTCTTCGGCAAGAAGCATCATGAGGGGATAAGTGAGCTTGGGGTAGGTGTCGAGCGCGCGGCTGCCCAAGTCCGACCAGCCGGAGAACTGCTGCGGCCGGCTGACCTGCGCGTGCCGTAGTTTACAAATTAACTACGCTTGTTAGAAATAAACAATACCATGTACATATAATTAGCAGATTTTTGTTCATTTACTAACATATGTTTTATACCACTCTAATTAAGTTCTACGATAGTGCTACAATATGGTGATATGGTTTATTGTAAACCATTAAATTTTCTGCTAAAACCTAAGATAAATTTAGTGCAAATCCGAAAATTTTTTTAGTATTCACTAAGACTTGGTTAATTATAAAAGAACTGACGACGGTGGCCGCGCTGAGACGCACGCCGGCGAGGTCGCGGCGGCGCGCGGCCGCGGCGGGCAGCGCGCTCCGCCCCGCCTGCGCCACGCCAGCAGCACCAAGTGGAGACAGAGCGGTGACCACGAGCGGCCGGCCCTCCGCCACGCGGTACACGTCTAGCACCACCGACCGCGTCGCCCACACCACGTCGCCATCGGGTAACACGGTGGCGCCCCGCAACGTGGCGCCTGCACGCGCTCGCGCAGACCCATTGCTCCACGCCGTGTCCAGCAACACCCACGAATACCGGTGATTGAACGCGCGCGCCACTGACGCCTAACGGAAAAATATACGACCCACTAGTTGACCGATAATAGATGTTTTGAGTTTTTTTTATTACATTATTTTCTCCTTATTTCTTTGAGTACCTCGTCGAGCAACATTATAGCGTGAGGACAGTGGACATCGAGCAGCACACCCTCGCGACGCGCGCCTGCGGCTGGCAGCAACGTCGGCCCCCAATCCGCCGGCGCGCGCACTCGCACGCCACGGGCCCCGCACGCTCGCCACGCGCCTACCACATCCTCTGTGAACGTTTTCACTACAATATGTAACTATATATTTATTGAGCTAAGACTATCTAAACATTTCAAACAACCTGAACTCCAACATAGAAAGGCCGTGAGCAAGTAGACGTTCTTGGCCGCGAAGTAGGCGCACACAAAGCTCGGCATGTCCATACTGCTCACACCCTCCTGTGGACGGCTCAGGTGCCCAGTTGTGAACGCAGACCTATTAGAGGCCGCTCCTGTTACATAGTGGCTCTATTTTCGATCTAACTCTAATATATATTTTATTTAAGGTGTGTTTATGTAAACTTTTGTACATCATTCATCATCATCATCAACTTGCCCTTATCCCTTATGGAGGGTCGGCACAGTATGTGCTTCTCTTCCATACATCTCTATCAGCCGTCATATCTGATTCCACTCCCTTCTTAAGCATATCCTCTTTCTCACAATCCATCCATTCTTCCTTTGTCCATATTCATTCTTAACACTTTCTGGTTAATGTCCCCATCGTCTCGTCGCCTAACATTTTGTACATAATTCATATGTACATCAAATTTTAAGTTCGTCAATCTTGGCAAAAAAAAACACAAACTTGTGCGTAACTCCAAGAGGCAAAGCTAGAAGCTCTCGCTACAGTCTGAGAAACGCAGTAGTCTACGCGCCCTTTAACAGGCATCGCCTTTTTAAAGTCGGCAGTAAAGCAGTTAAAACGAGGAAAAGTGGATAATAGTTGTTTGTGGAGTGATTAGAGTCAGCCATTAGAGACCGCTGATTGCGGTCACATTAGACATGATGGTAATATCTACTGCATATTGACTTTAGAAATAAAAAATCTTGAAGCAGCGAAACATTAATTACATTGTCTTTGTAATTTTAAAAACTAAAAAGACATATAGAAATTACAATTATGCATTGATCTTTACAAAAGTAATAGATTGTGTTAATAAAATAACGTAAATTAATTATAACTACGCAATTTTATGATTTACCTGATATACTCGTATTGTCTGATATATTTAGCCGCGATAGCAGCGCCAGCGCCACTCTCAGCGGCTGAATAAGCTTGTAGAAGTCAGAATCAGGGCAGGACTATACTTATATCGCTAAACTGTCCAATATAATTACGACGTCATGCTTTCAGTGGTGATATAAATGTATTAAAACGCTGTTATCGCGTTTAATACGCGATTAGCTAACATAAGTTCACCAGCTTTAGTAGATATCACGCCGCGGTCGCCCGAGACACGTCCTCTGAACGGAGACTATGTGCTCGTGCTCGCTGTTCTCACATTCACACGGCTCTGCAATGTTAAGTTACACACTGGAACTCATACACTGAACAGGGGTGCTAAAATAATTTAATGTGAAAAAGTGTCATATCACCTAAAAATATCGCTATAAGAAAATATGATAAAACTCCAGCGACGCATTTCGCTGGACCTGGTGGTGGCAGCGTTCGGACTGGGGTCGTGGCTAGGCGTCAACGGCACATTCCTGCAAATGCCACTGTTGCTGCGCCGGCTGCCCGAGGGCTGGGCGTTGCCCGCCTGGCTGACGCTTGCCGTACAGCTCGGCAATCTCGGCCTCGCAGTCTATGCGCTTGTGCGCCGCCTGCTGCCGCGGGCCTCCGACGCCGCACATATCTACTTCCTGCTGGCGATGGGCACCGCTGCGCTCTTCCTCAATGCCTTCCTGCACGCCGAGACCGTGTCCTGGGCTGGCGCGGACCGCTCCCTCGCATTCCTCGTCTTAGCATTCTGTTCAGCGCTGGTTGGATGTACCAGCTCCGTGCTTTTCTATCCCTATATGAGACATTTCCGTGAGGAGTACCTTGTCTCGTACCTGGTGGGGGAAGGACTGAGCGGTCTCTTGCCAAGCGTCCTGGCCTTGATCCAGGGAGTCGGGGGAGAACCCGAGTGTGTCCTGTCTCCCGACGGCACGACTTGGACCACGGTCCAGCCTCCGCCGCTTTTCGACACCGACGTCTTTCTGTCGATGCTCGGAGGTTTCTCTATCGTGAGTCTCCTGAGTTTCATGTACATCCACAATACGTCCGCATTCAATTCCGAGCGAAAGTCACCGACTGAGAGTAAGGAACAGCAGGAGGTGGCCCCCCCGCGTCTGCTCGACCGGTCCTGGGTGTGTCTGTTCGCGACCTCGGCAGTGCTCAACTGCGTCAACAACGGCGTGCTGAACGCGGTGCAATCTTACTCGTGCATGCCGTACGGTGCGCTCACGTACCACCTAGCGGCGACGCTGAAAGTAGTCGCGGATCCAGCAGTGTGCCTGGCGGCGGTGTGGCTGGCACCGCTACCGAAGCGCGCACTCGCCGCGCTGCTGGCCGCCGCCGCGGCGCCGCTGGCGTACGTGCTAGCGACGGCGCTGCTCAGCCCCGCGCCGCCGCTGCAGGACCGCGTCGCCGGACGGGCACTGGTGGTACGCAACGTTGTCGCTATCTACGTACTCGTTACCTATACTACTGTGCGATTATTCGTATGCCTTCGTCATTTAATCCTTGACGTATCAAACGAAAACACTAATTTAACTAAAGTGTCAAACTATATTTTTTGTGGTAATTCTTTCAGTACAAACCTTCTCTGACGCCCTGAGAGTAGTCTCACGTAGCTCTCACGCTCTGAGAGTATTATCTGTGGTATACAATACTTTACTATATCAGTACTACATTTCATCAGAATCTGCGTAGTGATTTAGGAAGCAGCGTAAGGGCCAAATTGTACCATACAAACATAGATTAATATTTTTAGTTAATTCAATTTATTTGTGGTATGAAGGTGTCGTCGTGGCTGGCGGCCGCGGCGGCGGTGGCGTACGGGCGGCTGTGGGTGGCGGTGCGCGCAAGGCGCGGCGGCGCGCGGGCCATGCGCGCCTGCGGGGCGCTCGGCCAGCTCGGCTCCATCCTCGGCACACTCACTATGTTCCTGCTGGTCAACTTCACGGGCCTGTTCACGCAGGCGCCGCCGGCGGCCTGTCCCGGCTCGCCCGCCAGTTAGCGCGATGCAACACACAAGTACACAAGTTTACTTGTTAAAGTGTGATGATGTAAAGGTATTGAATTGCGTCTAGCCGTGTCGGCAGTGTAAATACACCGCGACCATACGTTTCACAACTCCCAATCTCTAATATAATAAAATGAAACACATGACATCTTTAAAGGTATTTTATTATTGAGTGTAACAGCACTGTTAGACAGTTCATTTAAATAAAGTAGTTATTATTATCTAAATTCATAAGACCTCATCATAAATTAGATAAGTACTTCACTCATACAATGTATAAATAAGTCAACATTACAACATTACAAGATGGCCGTTTGAACAGCGGCGGCGCGCCTTCCGCCTCACAATATCTATTATTATCTAAACATCACAATAACCTACGCAGCAACAGCTATGTCGCCCCTCGCGTTGCACACGCGTTGCACACACATTGCGCACGCGTTGCACACACGTTGCACACACGTTGCACACGCGTTGCACACACATTGCACACACGTTGCACACGCGTTGCACACACGTTGCACACGCGTTGCACACACATTGCACACACGTTGCACACGTGTTGCTCAAGACCTGTAGCTGCCTTCAAGGTAAGTCTTTGTATCAACATTTTGTCTCAGTATCACAGCAGAGATGCGACGCACGAATCTACCTACATATGTACATCTAAGTAAAAAAAAATTTAATAAATTTTCGAGTATAAGCATAAATATTAATTTAAACGAAGTCATCTTTAATAAATCTTTTATTTACACAAAACAAAACTACGATTCGTCATTTCTGATATTCCGCGTGGCGCCGGCGCCGGCGCCGCCCTGCCCTTACATTAGATACTTCGTCGAAAATAATGACTTTTACATTTTTTTCTAAAATAAAATGTTGCACATAAAAAACGTAAAACGTTGAGTTTGCACAAATTAAACTTTTAAGTACTCTGATAAGCGTCGACGTCGTCTTGAACTGGGCTTCAGTTATCTTCAGTACATTGTAGAACGCCGGCGGCGCGCTAGGCGGGGCGCTAGGCGGGGCGCGGCGCGGGGCAGCGCGGGGCCTGCGTGAAGAGCGCGGTGCGGGTGACGAGCAGGAACAGCAGCAGCGAGCCCAGCGCGGAGCCGAGCTGCGTGGCGGCGCCGCACAGCCGCATGCCGCGCGCGCCGCCGCGCCGCGCCCACGCGCACACCCACAGCCGCGCGTACGACACGCTGGCCGCCGCCCACACCCACGACACCACCTCCGCACCGACACACTCTTACAATACCGACCAGCCAATACATGGGCGCAGCCGTTTTTACAAGACTTTAAAAGAATTACTACATATCCTCTTTGTACGTCTTCGGGGGACGATGAGTGGAGCAATGCGCATTACCACTTAGGTCTAATATGTATTCTACCTTGTTTGGATTGATTTTTCTAGTAATCAAAAATAGCGGTGTATATCATAATCAGCATCAGTGGACGGCGAGTGACTCGAATTTATGAAAGAGAAAAAGGTAAAACTTACGATCAAGACCTCGCCCGCCGCATGGCGTTGCAGCGGCGGCGCGGGGCTGAGCAGCGCCGCGGCCAGCAGGTAGGACAGCGGCACCGCGGCGGCCGCCAGCAGCGCCGCCAGCAGCCGCGCGCTCGCCGGCCGCAGCCACGCGCCCGCCAGGCACGCCGCCGGGCTGGCCATCGCGGCCAGTGACGTCGCCAGGTGGTAGGCGCGCACTCCGTACGGCATGCACGAGTACGACTGCACCGAGGGCAGCACGCCGTTCGAGAGCGCGTTCAGCAGCAGCGTGAGCGACATGACGCCGGCCCATAGCGCCCGCGAGCCGCGCGGTGCCTCCGCCTCCTCCTCCTTAGCGACCGCCGCCCGCGGCACGCGCTCCGAGTCGAACGCCGTCAGGTTGTGCAGGCCGACGAAGCTGATAAGACTCAGCGCCGACAGCGCGGCCAGCATCAGCAGGAAGGCCGAGGTGTCGAAGCGCGGCGGCGGGTGCACGGCCTCCAGTGTCGCGCCGTCCGCGCTCGGCACGCACTGCGGCTCGCCGCCCACGCCCTGCACCAGCGCGAGGATGCTCGGGATGAAGCCGCTCAGCCCCTCGCCCGCCAGATACGTCGCGAGGTACACCTCGCGAAAGTGCCGCAGGTACGGGTAGAAGAGGACGGAGCTGGTGCAGCCGACCAGCGCCGCGAAGAACGTGAGTGTGAGGAAGGCGACGGATCTGTCCGCGCCGGCGACGGGGGTCGTAGCGGTGTACAAGAAGGAGTTAAGGAGGAGTGCGAGCGTGCCGACGGTGAGGAGGCCATAGATATAAGCCGAATCGGACGCGCGCGGCAGCAGGCGGCGCAATGCTGCGTACGCCAGCAGGCCCACGTTGGCCAGCTGCACCGCGAGCGCCATGGCCGAGGGCAGCCACCATCCCTCCGGCAACGCCTGCACGAGCAGCGGCAGCTGCACGTAGAGCCCGTTGACGCCGAGCCAAGCGCCCAGCCCCCAGCACGCCAGCAGCGCGTCGAGCGCCAAGCAGCGCCGCCGCGACACCATCGCGCCGCCCCCGCCCCCGACCTCGCCTTCGCCCAGACACGGAACACGCTCCTTCTCTTCCTTTATCCTGAAATAGGGCGAATATATGATGCCGTAAGACTTTGTACCCCGCACTCTACTTTAATAGACGTTAAGTGTTTATTAATCAAAGTAAAGTGGAGTCCACAGATGTCCAATTGATTAAATCGCTCTAGAATAGGTCCGCGGCCTTGAGTCCGAACGTAAATCGATGTAGGAACTTAATACTAGCTGTTGTTTTCACAACATTTCGTCGAAACTCATCGCGACTGTTCCAATGAGGAAAACCCGTCATATCCTGTTTGTAGTATCTTGTGTCATTATAGTCTAGTACAGAAATGCATTTGCAATTCATGCAATTGTCTTTAATTGTAAAAAATATTGACATGCATTCACCAGTCAGTTGGAAAAGCATTTACAAGGTAGAACATAGTTACAGAAAAGAGCAAGTTAGGGTTAGTAGGGCAATAGTGGTGTTGAGAGTGTAACCTGTCGAGTGCCAGGCACATGGCGCGCCGGACCGCTTCCGCCTCAGCCTCCGCCTCGTTCCTAACTCTGTCACTACCACGCCAAACATCATCATTGAACCTCACTTTATTACTTTTAGATGATGAATTATAATTATAATACCGGATAAAAAGTGAGGTTCAAGGTAAAATTGTCCACACTGCTAGGAGACTAGGTATACACAGTGAATGCTGGAGACACTGCAGCGACCACAGCCGACACAGGGACAGATAACAATGTTTGTCAGATACTTACTACAATTTGAACTAAACATTTGTAATCTACTCAATTTACTTACAATGAAGCAATTACTATTTACTGTCCCACTTTAACTAAAACAAGTGAAAATATTTATCAAGGTTACTTTTAATTCTATCTTTAATTTTAATTAGATACAAGAATTGAGAACATGGTTTCACTTACATAAATAACAAAGAACCAGCTTGTAGTCTCAATATCACTGTGTGTGTGTGTGCGTGTGTGTGTGTGCGTGTGTGTGTGTGCGTGTGTGTGTGTGCATATGTGTGCATGTCACGGTACCCACAACTGATTACTAGCACAATACTTGTTATTATCTACATTTATTTTCTTTCAAACCAGTATATTTTAAGGTCAATCAACATGAACATTAACATTGATACTGCAGGTGTGCATAATATTTACACAAAAAATGATTTGCCTTAATCTGCTTCAGTGTTTGAAACATGACTGATGGTGACATCCGAGATGAAACATTTGCCTGATCTCATTACTTTACAATGTCTGTTTGCTACAGCTAAACTATATTTATATATTTGTCCCTGTATTTGCTTATAGTATTCATTCTGAACAGATTGTGATGAAAATAGCAATTTATGTGAAGATCTGTTCTAAGTTTATATGAAATGATCCCACAAAGGTATCTGGCCAATGAAAGACATGTTATTGCAGTTAGTTCTATCGCAGGTATATTTAGGCGTAGAAAATGAGACAAAATGTCAATTTGAGTTAGGACTACAATAAGTATGTTGTACTATAAATGTGCTTAAAGATGTGTTAGTTATGGAAAAACTGTGAATCACACATCCTAGGATTAATACAACACTATTGGGCATTTTATATATATTTTTACCAAGAATAATCATATGTGCGAGATATTAAATATGAATAAAAAATGTTAGTAAATTAGTAGTAAAATTTCAAACAAATATCTACCTAGCAGTGTTTGGTGCATAGACTCCACAAAAACTGGCAGTCAATTGAGTGAGAGATATCTGAAAAAATGTTATCATGATGTATACCCCAAAGTGCAATTTCAAATATCTGCATTTTAAATAAATGTGTAAACTACAACAGAACATATTGCACCGTTAAATGAGTTGGAATTCTTAAAGAGCATCCCACAAAGCGCCATGATACATAAATAAAGGAAGAGTAACATCTACGAGAGGATCAAAAAGCTACCAATGCCCCGGGAGATAGGGATAGGGGCGGGACTGCATATCTGAGATATGGATTTGGTGCAACATTAAAATTAAAAAAAAAACACAAGTGTACATTGTCGTGGCGGAAGTTTAACATTACATTCGATACAAGCAAAATATAACTGACCTTGCAATTTCAACCATATCGGGATCTGGAAAAAGAAAACTAAATGACGAAATAAATTAAAAGTTTGCGCATCGCTCATAAACTACTTATTAAAATATTGTCAATATTTCATTGAATGTTTATAACTTTCACACCTGATTTGGAAACTCTATACGAATTAATTTGAAAACTCAAGTATGGAATGAACTTTGTTCACTGTACTAAGAACAAGTCGATAAAGTACATTACATTATGTATTAAATCTCTAAAGAACATTACAACTTCATTTCGTAAAATGTACACTTAACAAACTAATTATTGTTTTATTGTTTATAATTGAATTACATAATTAAACATTCGTCCAACACGTAAGATAATTAACTAAACTCCCTATTTATCACATGTCTCGCCAATTGGCCAATGACAAATGACAATGGCTGTCAGAACAGATGTCAGTGTGATGTGACGTGACATGAGTAATGTCATATTTATGTCATCCTGACACTAGACTCACAAGGATCATATGGCAGTTGGCAATTTTGTAAACTATATAATTGTTATACGTAGTAATTATAGTGGTACATGCTTATTTTGGGTCCCGGTATGAAATAAAAAATGACATTTAATGTCATCATCACATCACATCAGGCGGCGCAAAGTCACTCAAAGGGCAATGGAGAGGGCAATGCTCGGAGTTTCTCTGCGAGATCGCGTTAGGAACGATGCGATCCGCAGCAGAACCAAAGTGACCGACATTGCCCGAAGAATTGCAAACCTTAAGTGGCGATGGGCCGGCCATATTGCCCGCAGAACGGACGGCCGATGGGGCCGAAAAGTCATGGGGTGGCGGCCACGGATAGGTCGTCGCAGCGTAGGTAGGCCTCCCGCAAGATGGACCGATGACCTGGTCAAAGTTGCGGGAGTGCACTGGATGCGGGCGGCACAGGACCGGGCATCGTGGCAATCGATGGGGGAGGCCTACGTTCAGCAGTGGACGACCTAAGGCTGTTAATGATGAGTGATGATGATGATTTAATGTCAGGGTAATAGTGACAAAGCTTGTCAGTTCACTTCGCGTCTTTACTTTACGCATTTTTCGTGGTTTGTTAATGTTATTCCATGAAATAAAGTGTTGATAGTATTTAAAAGTAGTGTAAGAGAGTTTTTTTGAAAGTGGGAGGAAAATTTCAATTGCTGAGAAGAAGTAGGGTGTCCAGTAATTACATGTGAAAATATGAATCATCTTGTGTCTGTTGTAACGAAAATGTGTTACCATTTGTTATTTCAAGAAATTCCCTAACTCCCAAGGGGACGCATGTCTTTCGTAATTTGTAATTTCAAAAATATTTTATATGGTAATTGACTTATAAATATTTTTTTGATATTGCAGTGACCGAACCCTTAATTGGAACGTGTTTTGTGCAACTGGTAGTATCACCTTCGTGACATACAATCGACAAGGATTTTAGTTTTTAATGTACATATTTACTTACGTAATAAGGAAATTGCTATGTGTACTCAGAAATATAGCAAGAAACTAGCTGTCTGATGATTTTATAACGCGCCGTACAAACTGGAGATACTACGCAGTTTGACCACTCCGGTAATAATAACGAAGTACCGACCCGAGCCGAGGCTCCTGAGGGAGCCCTCGAGCTTAGTTACTCATAAACGAGGTTTAGGCTGAGCGCCATCCGCGTTCGGCCACCTCAAGTCCGGTGGAGCTGTAAATGCCTCTTCAAGGCAAACAGTGACAAATCAGTCTCAAAAAAAAAACGCAGTTTGCACTGTACAGATTTCAATTATTCTTTAGGTAAGCACTAAGTAAGACAGTTTCCATTACGTTAAGGCTATTCCTTCCCCCTTACTGTCTAAAGAGAGTGCTTTGCTAAAAGTTTGCTACAAAAGTTCTTTAACTATAGAATATTCTCCCCGACAAACGAAGTAAAGATCATTTCCTAGATACATTGTAAGGTACAAGTACTTCCTTTACAATTTGCGTTTTTGTTTACAAAAGGAAAGAATTTCCCTTTAATGTGGATATATTACCTTGCTGGTAACCCTCCATGGTCAGAGGCGCCCTCCTGTCAATGTCAAAAAGGTGCCACAATATCCCTGCGGTACTATAAATGTTCTATCAACACGTTAAATGTTTTCTGGAATTTCGAAATATGAAAATTGCAACATTCACCTATGCAGTTGTCAAGATCCCTCTAAGAAGGAGCGGTAGCTGCAACGGTCGCTATTTCAACATTCTTAAAATTCCAGAAAATTAACATGTGTGATGATAAAACAAGGTCTTATTTGTTAATATTAGGACCGAGGACGCTAACTTGCGACATAATTTAATCTTATTATAATTATTTATCTATTTCTGTGGATGTTCAGCTTGGTACATCTACTAACGCTCACTAATCAGTGACGCGAGGGCCATTGATCCTCTGTCTCAATTGAATCATATACGCAATGTTTCTAGCATATATTGGGCATGTTGCCTAATTTTTGGAATTGCTTTTATTTTGTAGATAATCCATATCTAAACACGAAAAAAAATGTAACAAAATCATATACGCATCATTTCATTACAAAAACACTTAACTAAAAACAACTTCTCGAAAGACCGCGAATACGCCTCATGACGTCACTTTTTCTGCTAACAAACCTCGCGTCGCGTTCTGTCAAAGTCATGCTAAAACAGACATCTTGAATTTTAATAGTTATTAAAAAATCTTTACATGTTTCACAACTCCGGTACAAGTAAATACTTGTTTCTAGTAAAATAACTTGTCACCAACAAAAAATCTATTTTCGTTAAGTTTCTTTGATGAATCCAGTTTCCATTATGTTAAATCTTTCATCAATAACACGAAATGTTGAAGAGAAGGTTATACTTTCAACATATTATATTTTTTTGTTGCTTATTTATGGCAAAGAACATTTAAAGTATAAATTATGAATACAAAAATATCAATTTAAAAAATGTAACTGTAATTATGATTTTAAAATTGTGACAAATACTTACGACAGCTGATTCAATATGACCAGATGCAAATTGAATTAGCTACTCAAATAGGTTTTACTATTTTTTTCTCGTCATATTGATCGAAACATTTGCTCGTAAAATATGTCATAAAGATAAAAACACTTAATAATGGAGTCCTCATAATATAACACACGAAAACTCAATTATTATAATCATTTAGACAAAAATTATAACTACAAAATGCACTGACATTCACTGAAGCAGGCCACACTGCCATGTTGTTTGAGAAGAAGCGACGTCACCGAGCTCTGATTGGTGTTTGAGATCGAGTAATGGAGGGTAAAAAATAATGCAGCGTTTTTAATTTATATTTCAATTGAGACAAACATTCAAGGTCGCCAAATGTTATTATAGGTTTTAAAATACTGTCTTTAAAATATTAAACATAACTTTATTTGAATTTGTAACATTAGGAAACATCCCCATTGTCGGAAACAAATAATACACCCGTTATCGGTTCGATAGTCATTTTAATTTAAAATTTCAAAAAGCAAATACAATAATCTCCGCATGACTCATCTCATAAAGCTTTACACGTAAGGTATCTTTAATAGTACATAATAAATATAACAAACAGGGAAAGTACTCGAGCGCCGCGGCCGCGTGCCGAGCGCGCGGGCGGCTTGCCTGCCCGCCCCGCTTCGCTCCGCTCGGCTCCGCTCGGCACCGCTCGGCCGCTGCGCACCGCGCCGGCTCGCGCGCGCCGCTTACTTGTCCTTGTCCGTGTCCGCCTTCCTGCCCAGCGGCACGGCCGCGCGCACTCTGCACCACACACAAACCACCGCCTTTTTAATGCGCTCAAACCAACATTTTATTGTTAAAATTTTCGACGCAATTAAATTAAACCAAATATAATTACATCTTCACCTAAGACCGTCTTTCTACCAGCACGACTGCTCCTACAAATGTATGAAGAATTTCCACAAACGACGTTACCAAAGATGATGTTAAACGATACTGATGTTTTAGTGGAAATACGGTCTTGTGGTTAGATGATGCGGAGCCTGTCTGGGGACCCCGTGGCGACGCTGGATAGCGCCGTCACTCGTTTAGGGTGATTTAATTTATATTTAAATAAGTCAAATTAACTAAGAAAGCAATGAGGAATGGCAAATGTCCGAGTAGAGTGGTAGGAGGAGTAGGAGGAGCACTCACTTGGCAGAGATCTCGTTGATCTTGGCGCGCGCCAGCTCGAGGTTGGCGTCCACCTGCGCCTTGTTCATCTCGTACGCCTTCGGCAGCGTGAACAGCGCCACCCAGCCTGCAGCACAGCGCACAAACAGTATTGCATTGCATTCAATCGTAATACATGAATGTTAAATTATGATGTAACGACTCTTGCGACGCGAACCTTCTTCAAAGTCAATATGTAAATGATGTTATTACCTTAATCTAGTCCAAACAGAACAGTGTTTAAATTCCAAAATATTTCATAACTCTCTGACATTAGCTAGCCTTATTTTGCAATATTACTTATATTTGTCGGTTAATTTAAACTAAACAAATGCAGAAGTGAAATATCGTAATAGTCATCATGGGAATAATTTGGGCCTGCTGTTTAATTAGATGTTGCATCGAAACAAGGCCTACATTTTATTTTGCACATACACAACTAATGCTGCGGATACAATCCGTGTTCTGCACTCGGCCTCATTAGCCCTCCCTAGCCTAATAAGAAAACCCGATGAAGAGGCAGGGCATGGGGAAGGGCACGAGGGAGCGGTGTGCACTCACCGAGTATGATGAGCGTGATGCCGTTGAAGCAGGCGCCGACGTAGGTGAGGCACCACAGCAGCACGCCGAACTTCAGCGAGTCCACCAGGTCCTCAACCAGGAACAACCTGCAATGCGCAACGCATCACCACTACAGCGACCTTGTACCCATGTTAGGGCTAATGATAACATTTCTGGTCGGGTCTCCGAGTATAATGGGTGTAGAGTGTTGTGTGGGGCTGTGTGTGCGCACCTGCGAAGCTCGTGCGCGGCCGCGTTGAGGTGCGCGGTGCCGGCGGCGGCCAGCGCCTGCGCGCGCTCCGCCGGCACGCTGATGTCCTTCTCCAGCAGCCATCTGCAACCGACATTCAAACAACGTTAATAACAGTTTTTGCAGTTTTTACAATATATACAAAAATAAGAATTCTTTAGCTAATATTCCAAGAATTCTTTAAAATCTAAATCTAAATTTAAAGGTAAATTTGCATCTATGTCCGAGACTCGTTAAGTTTATGGTCTGCGTAGCGTCGAAGGCTTCGCTAGCAGAAGCTCGGGGCGGGGGCGGGGGCGGGGGCGGGGGTAGAGGCGGCGGCGGGTCGACGACCTGCGGCGCGCTGCTCGCCTGCGCCCTGCGCCGCGGTCACATCCTACACCTCCACATTCTAATGCCCCCGTCCGAGCCTCGATAACAGGTGTTATAAAAATAATGTATAAGAGCCACGATTTCATTGAGCTCGATTACCAACTGTGGTAAATCGTAGCTATCGAGTCCCGTGCAATAATATTACAACACAATAGTTATGTTAAAAGCCTTACAAATCCACCGAAAAAGTGTTCCGGTTACACGTACCGCCGCGTCGTCACTAAATCTAACTCAGAGACGTACCAATTTTCATAATTTCGAGTCTTCACGACGCGCACTTTTTTTAAAACAAATTCACATCTTTTATATAGGTCTCGAGTCTTTTATCAGCTAAAGTTTGTGTAGTATTCGGCAGACGTGATCGAGATAACGGGCCAAATAAGTTTGTGAGATTATAACATTGAAACGACAAAAAACAAAGTGTGGCTGTCCAAGCTCGGCTTACTTGAAGGGGTGCCCGTCGTTGGTCTTCTGCACGGCTTGTAGCACGTTGCGGTAGATGCGCAGGGCGAGGGCGGCGGCGAGCGCCAGCAGCGCGGCGTACGCCAACACCGACACCACGGAGCAGCTGGCCAGCGCCACCAGCAGCACCAGCCCGCCTCCCAGAGCGGCGCCCGACCGCGCCGCGCACCGCCAGTAGATCAACGCCTCCACTGCGGACACCCGCATACCGATCACCGCGTGCACTCTGATATTGCCCTCACCTCACTACTTATATGTTATACAATACAATATACAGTTATTTCTTCATATTATCGAAAACACCTATTAAAACGTAGTAGATCCTCCGATCTGGTAGATGTCATGTGTTCACAGGTCGAAAATCGCAACCGGGTACAAATGCGAACATAATTGTCACTTAGAGTAGACGGCAGGCGACAGGCGCGGCGCACACCCCATATGTATTGGATGGATTAACTTAATTTGTTTTTGGTCTCGAGCAGATTGTAACACTAACCACCGCCCCCCCTCCGTCGCGCCCGCGCTGTTAGCGGACATGGTGTATGCAGCCGCTGTCCACATAAACTGATTTAATGTTATACAAAACAAAAATATATCTGCCAACCCGACTTCGTTTTGTGCCTTGTCTACATTTTAAATAACGCAAAACGAAATTTTGTAGTAGTTAAAGTAGCTCGAAATACCATAATTTATATTAAACCAGCAGAGCCTTCGAGCGTACTTTGATGACGTCATCCATTAAAATACTGAACACACATGTCGGGCGCGCAGTTCGAATCTGATACGTGTTCCGTTAACTTTAACCTGTTTCAATATTCGTTAAGATCCGACAGCTGCGACTGTTACACGATGAAACATTTTTCCGTTAGAGTAAACCTTACTTTAGATACAAATGAAAGAAACGGGCGTCGAATCTTTGGGTGCTGCACTAACAGCTACAAGCACACGAGATGGTGCAAACACGTGAGCTACACGGCTCCGGGCTCCTATCCTCGCTACACTGAACGTGCGCCAGCTGGCCAGGCACCGTCTCCACTTGCCCATAGGCAACGGGCGTCAGGTAGCGCGTTGATCACTCTCACTACATAACACGTCAACAACTGTCAATCATTAATGTTGCGCTAAAGGTACACTTTGCTAAATTAAGTTTCGGCATGAATACGAACCAACCAAGTGCAGGGGCTGTAACCGTGAACGGTAAAATAATAGGTTTTAGTGAAACTTTTGTTTGTGTACCTGGTCCGCGAGGAGGCAAATCGGTGTACTGCGCAGCGTGGCGCGGCGACTGCCTGGGGCGCGCCATGGCAGCGGAGTGAGCGGTAGAACGCCGCCACCGCTCCCCGCCCCGCGCAGTCGCCGCGCACGCGGTGGCCACGCGGCCGGCTTTCGCTCGGACTGGCCGCGTGCCGCTCTACGTGGAACCCCAGCGTCATATCAATAGGCCAACGTCAGCGTAGGGCTGCCAACTTTCAACAAATCTAACCCCAACCACTTGTGGCCAAAAGAATAAAAGACGACCAGGAACTTGTCAGACCTCGACTCTTTGACAAACAAACAAACAGTCCACACACAATCAAAGAAAAAACAAAACAAAAACAATATTTAGCGCCTTTCTAAACACCCGAACACATCGAAACCTGCATCCCGGGCAAGCGAACCGGAGAAGCGGCAACCCTATGACAACGTAACCACACTTTTTGTACAAGTTAACCAAATGTTATTGTGACAAGTTTGTTATGGTGTAAGACATGCATATAAGAGTTGTGAAACAGTAAATAAAATTATTACTTCACGAAGAAAAGTATTACTATGTCTGCAAATCACTGATTTTTTTTATAATTATACCGATTTATACTTCAATCAACAACCTCTCTAAACGTCTAATAGTTCGTTTCAAACAAGGCTGAATAGAGGACAATAATACTATAGACATGCATATTGCTAGGGTTGTCGAAACACAATTATATTTATGCAGTTTGTAACAGAATTTCGCAACGAAAAGTGCGACAAACGTGTTGTAAAAGCGAGCGCGCGCACAAGAGCGCCTGCCGAGAGCCGACGCTCACTACTACTCACGCGCTTCTGCCAAAATAGTTTGGCAGGAGTTATTTTCGTTAGCTATAGGCTGCGCCGACGCAGACATTAGTATGCTTTTTTTAAATTATATTTTCCTTTTTGCCTTGAAGACGATGCATTTGCAGTCACTTTTGTGAATCTCTTAGCCGTTGCCCGCCACTTCCTCCGCGAGGAATTAAAAAAAAAATATTTAGTAGTTTGTGTTCTTCCAGACTATGTTTTACATCAATGCCAAATTTCATGCAGATCCGTTCAGCCGTTTAGGAGTCGCCTTCTAACAAACATCCATCCAATCATACTAACTTTTGCATTTATGATATTAGTAAGAAGCAAGATTAATGGGATTCAGTTTTTGTAGAGTGGAAGAGAGAGCGCTTTCTCCATAACTGGGCGCGAGGCCAGCCTCTTCGCAGTCCGCGTGGTCTCCGCCTGCTGTTCCCGCCACACGGGCCGTGCCGCACACCACACGCACCGCGGTCGCGACTGTCGCCCGACCCACTGATCTTCATCAACATCTTTTAAATCGGTCAACGAATTTGAGAGAGAGTCAAAGATTTTTAAAGATTTTCGGTACCAACTAGGTTTAGTGAAGCAACGCCAAAGTATACCCATGTTACCATCTTTAAAACACATAAATACGCGACATTTTTTTACCCAGGATTTTGTTACCGATAAAATTTCTGATATTGGTGGTCCTTATATTGATTTTTCAGGACAATATCATGAAAAAATGTGCTGAGTAATGTGTATTACGAAAAATTTAAAAAAGCACAGAGGCGGAAGTGCGACGCGACTTACCCGCCGCAGCACTTCCTGCTAGCGGCGGTCTCCTTGATGACCGACCTAACGACGATGCAAGTGTCAACGATTTTCATTGTCGCTGTCCACGACATCTCCAAACTTTTTATAACACATACTGCCAATGACACTGGACTTAGACTCGGTCGACTCCTCGAGGATCTACTGCCGTTGTAAATGTTTGTGAATGCGACCTGCCACCACAAAATAAACATGAATTATAATAAATGCCCTCGTAATCGTAATACTCGCGTATTGTCGTCGCCTCACGATTATAAAATGACTAACAAAAAAAACTATCTGTCGCAAAAATCGTTGAAGTATTAATTTACGACTTGCCAACGGCCTATTTCTCAATGAACATCTTATTTGTTTAGATGTGTTACCGCCAAATAACGAAATGTGGTCAATGATAATATTTGCCAAATAGATATAATAGGTAACCGAAATGTACGTTATACGTTAAATTATACGTTCTTTTTGAGCCACAAATATTTGGATAAATTTCAAGATTTCAGTACTTCAAACATTTTTGGTCGTTATATTTTCTAATTTTAATATCTTCTAGATACATTTAATCTTTCAATAAGACATAATGTTAAGTTATTAACCCTTAAAAGCCTGTCTTTTTAAATCAAATTAAAAAAAGTAAGTCTATACTGTTTGTGTATACTAATGGATGGAAAAAATAGTAAAAGAAATCAAAACCATATTTTTATATATTGTCCTTACAACTTGTTGCCGAGAAACCCATACCTTCAAAGGTAGCAAAACATTTTCGTTATAAGTTCCTTTTTGTTTTCTAACTTGAAGATTATCAGTCAAAGGTTATTTATAACCCCGGTTTAAAATTTGAAACTTCAGGTATTTAATAAGGGTTAACTAGTTGGCAAATCTTAGGTTTTTATCGGTAAATCTTTACCACATGTATTTTATGTATGTTTAGTGCCGCTGTTACTACTGTCCGTCGGCTGTCGGCTATCGGCTATCGGCCAGTCCGGCTCTAATGACACTGAACAGACTGTACACTGTACACTGTACACTACCTCACCGCGAGTGTGTTCTCATACACTGATTGCCTCAGACATTTATGACAATGACAAGTATCACATTCTGTTGCACCATTTTCTATATTTGCAATGACATAGTCATGTATAGATAATTTATGTTGCATGTATTACTGACAGCGTTAGTGACAGTATAAGGCACCACGAAAAACCGATAAGACAGATAACCACACGACGTCGATGGTTGTAATGATGACTACCTAAACATTTTTCCACTTCTCTGAGCCGGGCCAGTCGAAATAGGATACGGAAATGACATCTGTCGTTGCGTATTTTCTCGTTCCTGGCCGTGGCTAAGCACGGCTGGAACTGAGTGACGTAAGCGACACAATGCCGTCGAGGCCGGTGTGCCGTCAAGTGAAAAGTGTCGGCTCCGATTTCTTGTGAGGCGGCAAAACAAAGCGCGCCAACCTTCCGGAGCAATTAGTGGTCCGTTCATGAGCGCACCGCGGCCGCGCCCCACCGAGGATCTAATCGCGAGCAAGGACACGATGTTAATTTGTGTACTAATCGGGGTATCTTTGTATAGAATACGTCAAAATCAAGGGCACGTGTCGTCGAAATGTATTCTAAAGCAATATTACACACTGATTATATTTTTTATACATTTTGGTATGGTTTATAAGAGTATTTGTGAGGTGCAGTGGCAAGGTGAGGCGGTGGCAGTCTGCGGACGCCACGGTGGTGCGAGCGCGCCACGATCTAAATCCAGCCTGGCAGCGCCGCTGCCCGCGCGCGGCGTCGCTTGGGCACACGCCGTGCCCGAGCTGCGGCTGCATACCGCCATCACCGACAGGTGTCACCGGGCTAACCTCCAGGGGCGAGGGGGGAGGGGCGTGTGCGTACCGTCAGACGTCGGTGGAATACTAGCTATCGTTTGTTTGCATACCTGTCGCGATTAGCGCCAACCGACGACACCCCCGCAACAGCCAGTGTCGCCGCTGCCTTACTTACGAGTAATTCAACTTACGATTGCGTTATCGCGCGACCGCAGGCCGCAGGCCGTGCGGCGGAACGTACGCGAACGAATAAGCTGGGTTAGTGGTACAAGAAGCGGCGAGTCAGTCAAGGCCGTCGCGGGGGCGGGGGCAGGTGCAGGGCGTGTGCGTCGACCCTGCCCGCTGCCACCGCCACCACCGCCGCCACCACCACCACTCACCTTCTGGGTGCAGTCTCTGCGGGTCGAACCAAGCATCTGCAATAGAAGGCTGCGGGTTAGCTTGTTAGTCGCGATACGAAGCAAAGCGGCCGAGCGCACTCGATGAGACA
This sequence comes from Papilio protenor, assembly GCA_029286645.1. Classification (NCBI taxonomy): domain Eukaryota; kingdom Metazoa; phylum Arthropoda; class Insecta; order Lepidoptera; family Papilionidae; genus Papilio; species Papilio protenor. The sequence continues at coordinate 87,835 of JAGSMZ010000061.1, read as the reverse complement.
CTCACGAGGGTCGAGAACGCTGCACAGGGAGGGCCCGGACTCCGGCATTGTGACACTTTACGTAATGATACACGGCCGAAGGCGGCGAACGTGCGAGCACCGCGCCCGACTGTCGCGTCGATACTGGGCCTAGACGCAGCCCCGCGCCTCGCCCCCAGCCCCCGCAACGCGCATGCGTCTTGCTCCTCTGCCCTCCGGCCCCCTCCCGTGACATCCCGACCTCCCCCTTCCCCACCGCGGGCTGAACTAGAGTGCCGCATTCGAAGCAGTCATATATTTTTAATTCTAGGGTTAGTTTGAAAAACAAAATAGCATAGTATATAGGAAAGCTTTAAATGTTCCAGACACCGAAATGAGATCAGATTCCCCGACAATATAACAGACTTACGGTAATGATGCGTGCGTGAGTTTGTAGTTATTGGTGGCGCCGGCCGGTGCGCACATTGTATGGTATGCTTTATGTAATGCTGCGGAGTGACGGTCGCGTGAGTCAGCCGGGCGCCGGCGAAGGCTCGCATCGCATTAGCTAGTAGGCAGGGGCAGGTGGGCGCGAGCGCGCTGCAGCCTGCTGGTGAGTCACCGCGGCGCCGGCGGCGGGCCCGTGACCTTGCCGTGACTCATGTGTCGCAATCACGTCGTACCTCTCGGACTAGCGAAAAGTACTATACTGCCGTGTTTATTAACCAACTTGCCCAACTGCCCAGCGCTGTTCACCAGTCAATCTCAGCGTAGAAAACCATTACTTAAAATTTATTTGTATCTTCTCTAGTCACTTGCAGAATTACATTATTAATTTCTACAATCTTTAAATTATGATACGTACATCCTATCAATTTCAGAACAAAACCGATTGAGATCGTTATAGCAGACTTGCCCAATTAAACTTAAGGTGAGGAGGTGAGGAACAGACCTGTTAGTACGTATTAATATGTTAAAGCATGCAGCAGTTGTTTGTCAGGATCATCAGACGAATAATACGTGACAGTGACAAGCAAAGACAGCGATGTCCGGGTTGCAGTTGCATGAAACGCAACAGTTTTCCATATATGAACCTACTCGTACAATACTTAAGCCGCGATACCAAACTACACTACATACAAAAATGCATAATGCAGCGTGCTGCGCGGTTTACATTGCACTTTGTGTGCAGCTAGCGCATGTGCGGGTAGCGGCAAACGTGACGACAGACGGAAATAGCGCGCGCCGCGGTGTGCGGCAACATCACGTAAACAGAGTTTTTAACCGACTTCAAAAAAGAGTATTATCTCAATTTGCCCATATGTTTTTTTAAAAGTCAGAATCAGGAACATCACCAGCGAAACCATCGAATGTCATAGCCGCGAGGCGGCGGGGTTCCCCATGACTCAGCCGCGCTCCCTCGCCTTTTAATGGGTACATTGTAATAAAACGCCGCGCATTGCTGCTTGCTGTTAGGCAGGCGGCCGGCGTAGGCGGGGGTGGGAGGGGGTCACGTGACGTCACGCAGACAGCACCGCTGCCCCTTCCCTGCTCGCTGCATGTCACTTATTTTATTATTGTTCTTTACGAATACGTAATAACTTAATAGATCATTCAAATTCTATATAAGGATAATTTATAATTTGTCCCAATTCGTTATGGTATCAAAAATCCGCCGTAAAGTAAATGTCGAATACTATGAAATGTATAACCTTTGGAAATATTCATGTTATTTATCTTTTTATCGCGCAATTCACTAAAAAAACGTTGATTTTTCATGGTCAAGTATGTGATGTTTTCTAATCGATGGAGGAGGCCTACATTCAGCAGTGGACGACCTCAGCTGACAATAATGATGATGAATCGCTCCCGAATATAAATGCCATATCTTCATGAGAACTTGGACCCCCCCACATTATACTCATATGTAAATATGCGAGGACCTTGGCCACATTTTTACGCCGAAAAAAACCCTACATATACAACATTATTAATAATTTGTTACGAAAAGTGTTTACATCAACAAAATTTCAAGTCAAGTCTAGTATTTTTGGCTGTGCCTTGAATAATCAGTCAATGAGTTAATTATAATATTTTAGATTCATACTAGATTTCGCCGGCGACTCTGTCCGTGAGGAATTTAAAAAAACCTTGTACACCATAAAATTTTGCATATATATGCTAAATTTCATCGAGATCCGTTCAGCAGTTTAGGCTATATACTCTAACAAACAAACAAACATCCATCCACCCAAGTAAAATTTCGCATTTATAATATTAGGAAGAATTAAGATAAGTATATTACCGAATAATAAATAATGATAAACCTGTAGTTATTCGTTACAAGACTTTGACGTCGAATTATTATTTAAACGTACTTTGTTGGGCAAAGCTCAAGTACAGATCAGCTTTCATGAAATAATTGAGTTCATGAAGAGCTTTCCCCGACCGCGTGCGAGCATGTTGCAGTACCATACAAGGCGGTCACTTACATTTGACAACTGCACTGGGCGGCTGTGCCTAGCGGCTTACGGCCCGCCGGAGGGGGTGTAGGGGAGAGCGACTGCGATCGATGCCACCCCGCACCTCGTCCCGAATAAATTTTCCGGAAAATCCGCGAACGATCCGTAATCGAAGCGAGAGTTGGGTCGATCGACGTCGACGCGTGCGTTACAGTGGACAGCGCGGGTATGCCCGTCGCGTCGGCGTCGGCCAGACCTTACGATATGTGAACAGTCTACATATTGCCCTGTCAACTACTCAAGGTCGCGCCACGTTCGATAAAGTAACATTTTAAGACGTATTAATTATTGTCGTCCTCACAAACACTCGTACCCACTCCAGTGAAATTAAGCCAAATAATGGTAGTGAAATTACGATATTTCTAACTCGCAGAGACTTTAAATTTGGTATGAATATTAGGACGATCATTGAAACCGTGAAACCTAAAAGGTCTACCGTTTCCGTATTTGGAGGTTTTTATTCTTATATATAGAAGTTATTCAAGATCACATAAGGCTTTTCAGGGCAAATGGGTTTTTTTTTGGGCCAGTGGGCCCAAGGGGACAACAGTCCATTTGATTCAATTGAATCCATAAAATCAATTATCCAAAAGGTAAAAAATGCCATAGACGACTCCAATGGAAAATACCTAATAAGGCATATTTGGCATGAATAAGTTGTAACCTGGCGGTATGCAGCCGACGTCGTCGTTTCGTAGCCTCGGATGTAACAAATGCAAGGAACAGTTCACATTCAGTTCACATTCTAGAATACCTTTATGTTTTGATACGTCGCCTAGTTTCTTATAACTTTGCATTAACAAATAGTTACAGGTACTTCAGAAATTTGACTTGTTTGGGTGTGTTCTATTCATTGCTAACCAGGGAATGGTATGGGTATGCTCCGTGCCCCTCGGTGAGGACATATGGCTGAGGAGGACGACGACGAGATCGGCAATTATTTTGCGATAGTTGACAAGTGAATCCGACCGCACTGATGTGATAAGATGATGATGATGATAACGAATGTGTTTTAAGCAGGCGGGTAGATATGTGACTACCACGCTTGTTACATATAGCCTTCAATACCAGTTATAATAGTGAGGGCCTGTCCCACCATTGGCTGATAGAGGCTCAGATAGCTTAAAAATGACATCACTGTCAGATAAGGGGACAAAATCCGATATTTTCATGACATATTTCACACGTTGGATTGTTATCAGACAATTTACAATTTGGTGGGACAGACCCTAAATCTTTTAACCGCTATAAATGCGACATGGTGACTGCAGCGCTGTGCTGCGGGGCGCACCCCGGCGATAATAAGATAAGTATAAGTCGACCGCTGCCGAAATATACTCTTATATTTGAATATGCAGAATGCAGATGCGATCACGTCATACACGGATAGACACCAAACCTTACGTCAGTAGACATACGGCGCATTATTAATAGGATTATGAAGTCATAGCTCATTACGGCCGGGTGTTGTTCGGCGAGCTTCTTTCTGTCACACGCAGAGCAGAGAATGGCGGACGGGGAACGGATGTGAATTGTGGCCTGGTATGGCACTCACTTGTGATTGCGTCGGGTTCCCCGGGGCGCATGGCGCGCGGCGACTCGCTCGCGCCTCAGCCGGTACGGGCGACGCGACGGGTGACGCTCAGCGGCCGGAGCGCGGCTCAGAGTCAGCTCGCGCGAGACGAGCCGGCACTAGTGTGATGCCCGCCGCGCACCGCACGCCGCGCGCCACTACACGCTAAAATTAGCCGCCGCCTCGTCCCGCGCCTCTCACTTTTCTCTAACGAATCCGAACTTTTACAACAAAGCGAACGCAAACGAACTGAATACTCGTGTACTGCGACGATAATCAAAGCGTTGCAAGTGTAGTAACGTCTTATACGACACCTCATGATCCTTGGAACAAACAGCGATAAGATAAGAGAGGAAAGCGGACGCATCTGCAAAATTGATAACATCGGCTGCGACTGACGGACCGTGGGGCTCTTGTTGAAACATTTACAGTTACTGAACTAATTATCTTTGTCGATCGATCTGACCTGCAAGCTTTTAGAAAAAATTGTATAGTGAAAAGTTTGCTGTAAGACATAAACGACAAAATTTAAGATGCGTGTCAAAATTGTATTCCGAAGTGCAGCGACCGCGCCAGCCGCCGGCGGTCATCGCTCTTGCCGCTCCGCCACCTCTGCAGCCCTGTCTGCGCCCCGCCGCGCCCGCGCCCGCGCCCTCGCCCCCGCCGCGCCAGCGCCACCAGCCGCGGATCAGCCGTGGCGAATGAAAACACGATTACGCCTAGACAGGCATACGACAGAATTTATTATTCTGTCGTATAAATTCCTTTCTTATTATGTATATGTGTTTTAATATATTTGTGTTCTCTTTTAGGTTTCTAACTGTTGGTAGCTAATGGTATAACAGAAATGGTAGCTATTGCATACTACCACAGTTACATGTCGCATAATTTTCAATCGAAAGGTCCACTCCGCATAGCGGGTGAGCGGGCTCGACCTGGCCGGTATGGGTTGCAAAGGAAGTAGCGCGCGCCACGTCACTCGATGCACCAAAAGCCGTACATTGTGCAGCAAACATCTAGAGGTCAGCTTGGCCAAGAATAGATTATGTCCACTTTGTATTTTATCCACTGTAGGCCGCCGATTGAAACAGTACAATACCTGTATGACCGCTCTTACCGTGGGCTTTCACTGACCACACATCTGTACAAAAAAAATTCTATTGTTATCTCTGTATTTTTCAACAATAATGAGAGGGATGTAATTGTTTTTGTACAGGTGAGTCGAAAGCGGTGGACACCGTTACCTATGGCTAGTTGCAAATTTTCCCAAAATATTTGTAAATCGCAATCGACGGATAATTGTCACTCATATACTCGTATAAAACTACACCGCGTAATATATTCGATGTAAAATTTAAATACATACAATTAAATTTGAGAAAAAAATATCGCTTACCCAATCCCATCTGGCAGAAGATGACCTCGGCCTCGATGACGTGTGCAGTCGGCGCTCGCACGGGCTCGGGCTTCACTTCGGGTGCGAGCGCTGCGGGCGGGGGCGCGGGCGCGGTTCGCTGCGACAGGGCCGGAGGCGCGGGTTCGGCAGCAGGTGTCGCAGGTTCGACTCTAGTCTCACTGCGTGTTTCGGGCAGCGCCACGGATTCCGGCGGCAAGGGACTCGACTGTACGATAGGTGCTGGGGTCGGCGGGGGAGCGGCAGTGGGGGCTGGCGTCGCAGCCTGCAGAGGCGTGGGGTCCGACTGCGTTCGCTGCTCCTGGTCGGGAGCTTCGAGAGCGGGCGCTTTCTCCACGTGCACCAGCGGTTCGGGGCGGTGCAGCGGCGACTCGCCCGCCGTGTCGGCCTCCGACTCGCTGTCTGTAAACTTGTCGGCTATGTGGTCTGCGAGCTTGTCTGTGACAGACGGAGCCCGCGGCGTGTCCACGAATTCGTCGCGCTCCATATCGAGGAAGTTCTGTGTCGCAGCTCGTGCAGTTCCGTGCTGATGACTCGGTGATTCGCTGAATTCATCTCGCTTACCCTCGCGTTCTAGATGTTCAAAATCATCAGTGGAGTCCTGGTCGCGTTTAAGAGCCTGAGACGGCGCCGCCTCGCTCGCAGGAACGGCGTCGCCGCTAGCAAAATCTCCGAGGAGATCTGTAGTTTCCATTTTGTATTTTGAAAATGTATTGGGTCGTGGTCGAGAATAAAAAAACTACAATCGATAAAGGGTGCGGTAGGATCGCGAATAGGGTGTGCCGGAGGGGTCTTATCGAGCCTCCTCGTCGTGACGTACTGACGTCTGCGAGCTGCGCGCCGGCTACCGCTACAGACGTCACTCAGCACGAGAGACGGAATTACTCATCGCAATCGCAAAACAGCCCCACCAATTTAGCGAAGGCGAAACTTCGCCGGTACTATTTAAATAAAATATATAAATAGTTACAATACTAATAAAGTACTTGTAAAAATAAGTTATCGTACGAATATACGAGTATTGTACTGGAAAACTTGATAATGCGGTCACGAAAAATCGAATTTGACCGAATTCAACAAATTATTGACTGAACAGTTTTGAACTGTTTTACCGACAGATACAATACAGACAAAGTTGTTGACCAAAGACACCTCTATACACGGATAGGCTAGAAGCCTTTGTATTTTGTGCCTAGATGATTATCTGCATTTTCGCACTGACGTATGAATTGGTAATGGTAGTAAGGATTTAAATTAAAATCTATTAAAACTGTAGGTGTACAACAAAATAAACGATTGAAGTGTAATGAACTTTAACAATGTAGCTGTTCTTTCACCTTTTTTCCTTTTATGTCTTTTCTATGCCTATGCATCTATCAATTTTAGCTCCAGGGTGAGATGGTATTGAATCGGCTAAAATCAAATTATCACAATTTACATCCTATCCATTAACTATTGGTCAGTGAAAAAATATAGTTCGACAAGGATGTTTTAGTTATCGGAAAAATTGAGAACTAACAATGTCATTTTGACAGTGACATATATTTATTAAAAGAACAGCAGCTACAAGGATATTTTAAATTTCCAGAAAAATATCACATGGAACGATATAAGATGTAGTTTTATTTATTATTATCAGGGCCGTGAGTAAAATTATAATAATAATATTCGAACATTACTCGTAATTGTAAATGCAGAAACGCTGATTGTACTTATGCTTAAAATATGAAGGTAGCCATTGAATTTTCTTGAAGAATTGTAAAGCTGTATAAATGTAGATGTGTCAATTTGAATACATAAACAATTAGGTACTACGACATTCAGATTGTTGCAAATGATTTGCTTACAGTTTGTTTTTATATTCAATACTAGCTGTTGCTCGTGACTTCGACCACGTGAAATTAAAAAAATAATAAATAATGTAATCTACGTTACTCACTGATAACGTAACTTTTTAAACTAAAAGAATTTTTGAATTTGGCCCAGTAGTTTTTGATTTTTCCGATACATACAAAAGTATAAATCCTTCTTCTCAAACATATTAGTATAGATGGAAGAATTTCGGAAGAAGTAAGGAAATGCCAATGCCTGGTAGCCCTAAAAACTAGTATGCGCCCCCGTCAATGTCAAAAACTGACAAGTTCTCGTTGGACTGTATATGACACTGACACTGACAGTTTATAACAGCGCTATAGCACCATATAGCGTAGTTGCGCTTTAAAGGTTCGAATATGATTCTTTGAAGAACAGCGCTTTTTATTTCATGAATGTTCATGAAGTTAAAGTGATAACGCATATCGCGTGTTCTTTTATATCACTTATTTTAGAAGATCTAAAGTGTAAGGATGGCGGGAGTTGCAATGCGAGGATGTGCCAGTGCCCGCTCCACTGATACTGAATTAACCCAAACACATTTTGATAACGACGAAAAAGTATTGAATGGAAAAATCAATCATAATAAAAATGGTTATCAAAAAACAGCAGATATAAATAATGAAGTTACTGTAAGTAAATATCTTATATTGTTTATAAAATTATACTTTTTGAGGGCGCTGTGACTGACACGCCTGCGGCTTCGTTTTCTCCGCAGCGCCGTCTTTTCTATTGGTCTTTTTGACCCAGTATCAATGAAACATAACGTGGCCTTCGGTGATACGAAATAAATAGAGATCTATCAAGGCCGTTATAATACCGCGGATGAATAAGTACATTGTCCACTTTAAGGTTGCTTGAATTGAAAGCAATAAATCACTCGACAACATTTCATTATTACACATTACTTTACATACAATTTATTTTAGATAATGTAAAGTGACTAATGATACATTTTACTTTATTATAATAGTATAGATTTGATAGTTTAGAAGAATGAATGTTTGTTGGAATTTGTAGCCTAAGCAGCGAGCCTAAACATAGGATAAGGATGAAATTTGGCATAGATGTAGAGCATAGTTCAGAAGAACAGATAGCCTACTTTTGATCCCAGAAATGGTTAGGTTTCCATAGGATGCATTATTTTTGTTTTTCATGTATAGTCAAAAATTCTGCAACGGTTCAACTTATCTGTTAGTAACACTTAGCACATGGTTTATCCCCAAAAAATGCGTGGTTCCCAAGGAATATATATTTTTTAATAATTTGTGTTTTCTAACACTGTTTAGATGAAGTTGCAATAAATAAACAGTAAGTGGAAAATAAATAAGTAATAAAACATTTATAAAGAAGAATAATTCCATGTTTAAATACAGTTATTATAGACCAATAGACTAGACCCCTACCTCCTGTTATACAAGTACATACTGGTTGTTGAATAGTGTTTGATAAGATTCGGGTAAACATCTCTATTCATACTCTCACTTTATTGTTATAAAAGAAGAGAGATGGACACTTAAAGGCCCCACATTGCACCTCACTACATTACAATGAATAATGTGGAATAAGTATGATAAAAATTGGCAACTTTATACCATTTCAAACAACAAAATATAATTTAGTTTGTTTAAATAATTTTGTATGATGTTCTTGAGGATGGGAGTGGATTGTATGCTAATACTGACCCAGCTTGGTGCTGGTGCTTGGTGCCATCAAGCTGCCAGCTAGTCTTTTCAAATTGATTTTTAATGATATTATTTTATGTTTTCCATTATCTTTAAATGTAACTTTACAATGATAGTTACAAAGCTAGGATTCAATCATGGCATTAGTAATAAATAAAATTAAATACCGTTTATTAATTAAAAGAGTTAAAACCACAAAAAGATGTAAATTAAAAAAAAGTTAATGGCCAATGGGCAGAGGGTTTGCACTGGTTTTCAACCTCGCTGTAACCGCTTTTCCAAAGTTCTAGTAATTTTGTACACCAAGGAGTACAAAATTTGTACATCAAGAGATGTGATCCAATCTTTTCAACCAATTTCAACAAGAAGGAGGTTCTCAATATCATTGTGTCAATCAGGGATTTCCTTGATTGTGCTACAACACATATTGTTATGTTTTAAAGTTATATTACTTTCATAAATAACTCGTAAATTTGCGGTATATGAAATCATATTTACTTCAGAATACTTTATAACTTTAAAAGAATGTAAAGTCGTTAATGATGCGCGTGCCGCGCACAGCCGTCACGACGCGGCGGCGTCACGCGCGCCCGGCCGCCAGCCGCCAGCCGCCGCGCTCGCAGTCGCGCCGCCGTCACGTCGCCGTCACGCCACGCGCGCCCGCCGCTTTCCAATAGGCTGGAGTGCTGATGTTGCACTAGCCCATGCCTCGGCTCGGACCTTCGTCTGTATATTTCGATAGTTTTGACTAAAGTTTAATTATTAGTAGCTACTTGTCTCTAAGAAAAGTAGCTACTAATAATTAAAAACCCTCGTTTTGATTAATCAGTTAAAATTGTTAAAACTGAGTGTATGTAACGGGCTTAACTTCGATAGCCGGTCGGTTAGAGGTCACTTGCCGCCAGAATAGCCAAACATGTACAAAAACTGCTGAAAAAATAAATAATGGTCAATTTTAATTTGCATTGTAATTGTAATTTTATTTAAAAAAAATGAAAGAAAAAACACATAAATAATTTTAGAATTTGTGGCGCAGATATCGCACACTTCATCGCAATTTACAATTTGTTGCGTACGTATAGATCACACCTGCATATTATATAAGCGTCGAGCGCGAGGTCGCCGCAACAGAAGTCAGCTCACAGCTCCCAGCGGAACGTGGATTCCTGTCTGAGAGAAGTTGCGGCGCGGCTTGGTGTGGCACACCGCACCATACACTGCTAAAAGCAATAAATACTATTGAGGAAAACTTCTCAGGCGACCTAAGAATACCTTTTCAATCTTTCATCAAATCTACAACTACACCATGTCATCTAGTGCAAGTGACCGCTGTCTATAGCCGCCTGCGACCGCCAGAATAACCTTCTGCTCCGTCCTAAAAACATCCAAATTATCGTCACAGTTTTTCCCCACTGGACTTTGGTAACGCATAGAGGAAAAACTTACAAACACAGATTTTTATATACATGTTTGTTTAAGCAATTGTTACCTGTTTACATCGTTGCATGACTGTTAGTTATTAATTAGCGAGCAAATAAACTTAGCTGTTCATATAATTTTATGTTATTTTCCTTGAGTCTCAACTGGTGTGGGTATGATCGCCGTGCCGCGCCGCGCGCCGCCGCCACCGCGGAGCTCTGGCCGCGGCACATTTAGAATATTTTGTACAGAGACTCCGCCCGAAGTGGTCGCCGGACGCTAGTCGCTGAACGCATTGCTGATTAACATATTATTTCTTAATTTTGTGTAAGTTTATTTATTGTACTGGCGGAGGAGGCGCCACGTCAGTGTAGGCGTAGTCACAGTACGTGTAACTTTGAGGTGGTTATTTTAATTTGTGTCGCTCGCCTGCGGGATTTTACAAGTGACGAATTTACAACTTATAAGTTGCTTCACTTTTGGGACCATGTTTCTGAAGGAAAGGAGTCGACTTAAACACAAGGGGGATATCAGTTTTCTATATTGATGAGTAGACAAAAACAACCAGGAAAATTATAAAATAAGGTAAATTGATTGTATAAAGGTGTATAATAAATATTTGAACGTAAGATCGGGCGTTGCAGAGGATGGGCGGCGACTACGCGGGGCTGCCGGCCATGGATTGGACGCAGTATGACACTTTCCCCGGCGCCTTCGAGAAGTGCTCGCTGGTAACGGCGGCGCTCACGCACCTCGGCCTCTACCTCCTCATGCTGCTCGGCTTCGTCAACCAGCTGCTTTTCCGGCCCAAGGTGGCCACCGAGCGCAACCGCGAGGTATGTCACGTCCACGAACACGTCTCATCTTGCACAATACAATACATACAATACACGTCACACATTATTTCTTTAGCACTACATTTTAACACTCATCGCCTGCGAAACTACAGAATTGGGGAAATATTACACAGAAACTAAAACAACGCTCTAATTTTTACATTATTTTTCAAATATCTCGGTGGCTGATCTTGATCTGCGCAACGCCCTTCCTCCACATCCCTTTACGCATCCCTTAAGTTGTGTTGTGTGCAACGTCTCGTACGATGTTACGAGCCGACAAGATATTTGAAGAATATTATACACTTGATGAAAAAAAATATACGTAAAGGATGTTTTCAGTCCTCTTCGGTCTATGTTTATATTTATTTAGATAATATGATCTTACGACCGGCCGATAAATTTCAAACCTTAAATTTTTTACTTAGCTTTTATTCTTTTTAATTAAAATTGTTTCTTCGGACGCTGGGTTAGTGGTTCGCGGACGTCGCACTACGCCACGCCTCCTCCCACGCTATCTCACTAATTCACTAAGTTGGGAGCGATCTTGCAATGTTGGTCAAGGATTTGACCGTACCGTCATCTGGTAAACGCGCGCGCTCCGATTTCACTGAAGGATGGTAGCTCGTATGTATGTTCCTAACATACAATATTAATTAAGAATAGTTAGCTCGCCGCACTGCTGCCGCGCCGCCACCGCCGCCGCCGGCGACTGGGATGCGAGCAGCGTGCCTTGCACATTACGGAACCAAATCAAACTCGTTGAGACATACATATGAACATTTGACCCTGGCCTACAATAGCTGCGGATCCATAAAATACTTGCCATATTAATACACCGGGCAGCGCAGTAACGGCTTTAATTAATTGGTTTCTAAATAGAGAGGTTAGGAGGTTAGAATAACACTTTTTTCAATTATTCCTGTTTATTTTGTTTTTACTTCTTATGGAAGTGACGTAAGCGCTCGTTTACCTCCCATGCACATAAATACTTTCCGCTGAGCAGTAATCCAAAGTACTATGATGATATCGCACCAGTAATTTACACGGTAATACCGACAATTTTAAAAAGTGCGAGCGACGAGCGGAGGGCGGCGGGCGGCGGGCGGGGGCGGCATCACGCCGATAAGGCGCATCGGTGAGACTGCGATAAGATGAGCCCGTATCCGCCGCCGCCCTCCGCCGCCCTCTGCCGCTCTCCGCCGCTCTCCGCCTCCTTCCGACAAACACGGACATGCTTGCAGGCGGGCGGTGTCGACATCATTTCAAAATCATGACTCTCATACCTCACTCCCGCGGCATAATCACAAAAAAGTAACATATCGCAACGGCCGCCATGGATGGGATTTTACGTTGCTTTGTTTAACTTAATTTGAAGTTTGATCGAAGGGAGTCTTTAAAAGTTGGAAGTTTTAGCCCAAATCACATTTCTAATTCACATTAGTAATTCTTTCTCTGTAATTACATTATAGCTTTGGTAATTAAAAAATTGAAATATAAAATTAGATTACCTCATCGATTGAGTGATTTGCCGGTCGCAGGGGTACGCGCCGCTGTACAACCCCTTCGAGCAGTTCTTCTCGCGCTACGTGTACCGCCGCGTGCGCCACTGCTTCAACCGGCCCATCTGCTCCGCGCCCGGCGCAGAGCTCACCCTCAAGGAGCGCTGCACCGACGACTACAACTGGTCCTTCCGGTGAGTGCGCGCCGCCGCCCTGCCGCGTCTGCCGCGTCTGCCGCCCAGCAGCATCGCGCTATCCGCTTTCAGGTTCACGGGGAAGGAGCGGCGTTGCATCAACCTCGGATCCTACAACTACTTGGGATTCGCGGAGCCGACGGGCCCGTGCGCGGACGCGGCGGCCGAGGCCACGCGCCGCTACGGGCTGGCGCTGGCCTCGCCGCGCGCCGAGCTCGGCTCCTGCCCGCTGCACGACGAGCTCGAGGAGACCACCGCGCGCTTCCTCGGCGTCGAGGTACTCTCCACTTCTTTCCTTTTCTACTATACGACGGAAACCTGCGCGTCTCGTGCACTCGTTACGCGACGTTACGTTACGGGCTGCAGGCGGCGCTGGTGTGCGGCATGGGGTTCGCGACGAACGCGCTGGGGCTGCCGGGGCTGCTGGGGCCGGGCGCGCTGGTGCTCAGCGACGAGAACAACCATGCCTCGCTGATCCTCGGGCTGCGGCTGGCGCGCGTCACCGTGCGCGTCTTTCGCCACAACGACCTGCGCCACCTGGAGCGCCTGGCGCGCGAGGCCATCGCCGAGCGCCGCTGGACCAAGATCGTCGTCGTGAGTCGCCTTCCTCTGCCTCTCCGCGCCGCTACCGCTCCTAACGATTGATCTATTCGATCCGTATCGCAGGTGGTGGAGGGCGTGTACAGCATGGAGGGCTCCATCGTGCCGCTGCAGGGCATCATCGCGCTCAAGAAGCGGCTGGGCCTGCACGTGTACCTGGACGAGGCGCACTCGGTGGGCGCCATGGGCGCGCACGCGCGCGGCGTCACCGACCACTGCGGCGTGCTCCCCGCCGACGTCGACGTCCTCATGGGCACCTTCACCAAGAGCTTCGGCGCCGCCGGCGGCTACATCGCCGGTACTGCGCCGCCGCACGCCGCACGCCGCACGCCGCACGCCGCACACAACTTATCGGAATCGACTTTTAGCTATCTTTAGCCTCATTTCTTTAAAAATGATCAAAACCGTCATAATTTTGTAGGACTGCCGATCTCCTACGACATCCCTTTTCCGAGTCGTATTGCTCTTTGAATCTGAATATTTAGGTCACGGGTTCCATGTAACCAAACTGATGATGAGCATTTTTGTGACAAATGTTAAAATGATTTGCAGGTTCGGCAAAACTAATAAAATGGCTGCGAGCGCACGGACACGCGCACACGTACGCGCACGCCATGTCGCCGGCCGTGTGCATGCAGATCGTGTCCGCCATGCGCGCGCTGCGCACCCCCGCCGGCCTGCGCCGCGTGCGCACGCTGCGCGACAACACGCACTACTTCCGCGCCAGGTGCGCGCGGCCCCTTGCCGGCCCCTTGCTACCTTTCTATGTTAACCTCTAAATCATTTTGAAACCGATTGAAAATCCTCCCGCGCTCCGAACGCTCAGTTCTGAACGACTGTACAACGAGAGTATAATATGTGGTGTGCGTGCGGTGCAGGCTGCGCGAGCTGGGCGTGGTGACGTACGGGCACGCGGACTCGCCCGTGGTGCCCATGCTGGTGTACACCTTCAGCAACATGGCGGCCGTCGTGGAGCGGCTCACGGCGCGCGGCCTCGCCACCGTCGGCGTCGGCTTCCCCGCCACGCCGCTCTACAAGGCGCGCATCAGGTGCGCCACTGCCAACGCTGCCCCACGCTGCCCCACACTGCCTCACGCTGCCCCACGCTGCCCCACACTGCCTCACGCTGCCCCACCCTGCCCCACACTGCCTCACGCTGCCCCACCCTGCCCCACACTGCCCCACCCTGCCCCACGCTGCCCCACCCTGCCTCACGCTGCCCCACACTGCCTCACGCTGCCCCACCCTGCCTCACGCTGCCCCACACTGCCCCACCCTGCCCCACGTTGCCCCACACTGCCCCACCCTGCCCCACACTGCCCCACCCTGCCTCACGCTGCCCCACCCTGCCTCACGCTGCCCCACCCTGCCCCACGTTGCCCCACACTGCCCCACCCTGCCCCACGTTGCCCCACACTGCCTCACGCTGCCCCACGCTGCCCCACCCTGCCTCACGCTGCCCCACCCTGCCCCACGTTGCCCCACACTGCCTCACGCTGCCCCACGCTGCCCCACCCTGCCCCACGCTGCCCCACCTGCCCCACCCTGCCTCACGCTGCCCCACGCTGCCCCACCCTGCCCCACGTTGCCCCACACTGCCTCACGCTGCCCCACCCTGCCCCACGTTGCCCCACACTGCCCCACCCTGCCCCACGTTGCCCCACACTGCCCCACCCTGCCTCACGCTGCCCCACCCTGCCCCACGCTGCCCCACCCTGCCCCACACTGCCTCACGCTGCCCCACACTGCCTCACGCTGCCCCACCCTGCCTCACGCTGCCCCACCCTGCCTCACGCTGCCCCACGCTGCCCCACCCTGCCTCACGCTGCCCCACCCTGCCCCACGCTGCCCCACGCTGCCCCACCCTGCCCCACACTGCCTCACGCTGCCCCACGCTGCCCCACCCTGCCCCACACTGCCCCACCCTGCCTCACGCTGCCCCACGCTGCCCCACCCTGCCCCACGCTGCCCCACCCTGCCCCACGTTGCCCCACACTGCCTCACGCTGCCCCACGCTGCCCCACACTGCCCCACCCTGCTCACGCTGCCCCACGCTGCCCCACCCTGCCCCACGTTGCCCCACACTGCCTCACGCTGCCCCACCCTGCCCCACGTTGCCCCACACTGCCCCACCCTGCCCCACGCTGCCCCACACTGCCCCACCCTGCCCCACGCTGCCCCACACTGCCTCACGCTGCCCCACCCTGCCCCACGCTGCCCCACCCTGCCCCACGCTGCCCCACACTGCCCCACCCTGCTCCTCGCCGCGTAGTTACATCCTTCCACAAGTAATTTGAAGTGTTGTGTCTGCGCCAGGTTCTGCCTGTCGGCGGCGCACACGCGCGAGCAGCTGCAGCACTGCCTCGCCGCCATCGAGGAGGTCGTCGACGAGCTCGGCCTGCGCTACTCGCGCGAGCGCTAACCCTTCTAAATCAATATTAGGAACAATTTTTTTTAAGTTATGTACACTTTTTAATATACGTTTTCTACTATAAATATTTATCACTCCTAGTTAAGTAGTCGCTAGACGGTCCTTGCTATTTGTTACGTTTTATTTTGTTATAAGTATAATAGTAAAGAGGGAAGCTGACAATGTGCGGGGACTCCCCTCCCCTGCGCGCCCCCGCTCCCTCCACTGGATGTCTTTGTACAATAAAGTATTTTACTACAATTTGCCGATGTTTCATTTCCTCTTGCTTTCGCTGTATGTTTCTGTAATGGACATTGCAATATTGATTGCGTTAAAGCGCCCTTTAAACGACAAAACTGATTGTCGGCAGATTACTGAATATTTGAGGTTTTTGTCACATTTGAGATTATGTGAGATATGCTTCATCAAACACGTCTGATCGTTGACCCGAACACCGCAGACGGGAGAACTTTGAGCATCTTCGAGCAATGCGACGTTATGCTACAGGAGTAGACACGCTCTCCGACCGCCCGCTGGCGGCGCCGGGCCCGGGATGTGCGCCACTCTTGATAAGTTGGAATTTAAGTTCGGCCACTTTATCAGCGGATCCGAGCGTGTCACTGCCGCGCCTGCCCCGCGCCTGGCCGCGCCGCCGCCGGGCTCGATGACGAATTCGGCCGGCTGCGGCCGCGCTTATCGATGAGGCCCGATAGCGGCGATAAGCGGTGGCGACGCGCACCCGCTAGCTTTTTAGTCTAATATGCATGATAAAACTCGATCGAATTCGACGTTGTTTACAGAATAATCATTGGGTAATATAAATTAAACGGTCGGAGGTTATCGGACAGAAGACGTCGCTTTTTAATCGCCACATGCGGCTCGTGAGTTCGGCGAATTGAGCTTCCGTGATTCGATTGCGATGGATAAATATTGAAGTCTTATTAAAAAAAACGGTTCCTGCTCAAGATGTGCGCGCGGGCAATGTGGTGTGCGTGCGCGGCGCTGGCGGCGCTGGCGGCGCTCGCGACGGCGGCCGGCGTCTCCGTGGTGCAGCTCAGGTAAGTCTCGGCCGTATGAACCATCTAAATTGTTACCTAGTACTCGGTGACACCTGTGTACATTTACTTATGTTTATTGTACAAACTGAACATATTCATACGGAAGGGCACGCGTTGGACTTCTTTCCGTTTAATGAGTTCCGTTGTAGAACCTCGAAGCAGATAACCTCACAGCTACGTACGAGTATATCGTGAACGCGCCAAGGTCCAATTTTGAGCGTAGATTTTTAGAAAACCAAAAATAACCATGTTTAAATAATAAATACACATTTAACGTTCGTAAGACACGCGTTTCTTAACACGATTGGATTGTTTGAGCTCCCGATATTTGTACATAGTTGCATGCGCCATGTTTACAGGCAGACTGATGTGATGCGGTGGTGCGGAAACTGTTATAAGTATGGCAGATAATGCATATACGGCTACTTATAATAGTAATAAATGATGTTTGTTTTATATTACTTACACGAAAACATTTGTGCATGTGTGGTTGTAACGATGAGCGCGGAGGTTGCAGGGCGCAGTACGACACTCAGTACGAGCTGCCGGTGAACAGCACGCTGGAATACATCCTGGAGTTCCCGACGATGCAGGTGAGTCACTCTCGTCTCACAACGCGCCACGCAACGGTCGGTGGCAAAAAAAAACAAAACCTTAGAAATTAAAAAAAACCTCATGAAAAAATCTAGACGTCATGGAAAACATCGGCCAACCAGGATAGATTCAGAACATTTCAATCGTCATATTTATGGTAAATGAGGATTTCATTGGAGACTAGTGTTATTCAACTCTGTTATCGATAAGAGGTGTGTCAGTCCGCAGAGGGCGAGGGTGCGCGGCCCGGCGTGCTGCGCGCCGCCAGCTCGGGCGGGGATGCCGCGCACCCTGTGCTGCTCACCGCGCGCCAGCTCGCAGGTACCCGCGCGCAACCATTGCGCCGCGAAAGCGCTTTTTTATGATTAGGCTACAAACAAGCGAGCAGCCACCTGAATTCGCCAAAAACGCGTAGCGACCGTTTCCAAGAGACATTTGCAAATGCGTTGCCTGCCCTTAACCGACGAAGGAGTAGACGCGCATAAAGAGGATATATCACTTTCCAATAAGTATAGTAAGGTACAATAGAATTCCCGCGTACTTCAGCTACCCTTCAGTGAAAGTCCCGTCAAAATCGGCCCAGCCGTTTTGGTGATTACCCGGATCAAAGGCGGCTTGCTGAAAGATTTATATTTTTGTATGTATTGAAATAATATAAAAACCACTGGGTCGATTTCCAAAATTCTTTCATCATTAAGGAGCTACGTTATCAATGATAACATAGACTATATTTTTTTTTTAATTTCACGCGAGCGAAGTCGCGCTGTATATGTAAAGATTAATTTTAGAACCGCTTAGCATTGTTTATGTGCATCTCCACCTCCGTCAATTAGGGGTAGGCAACGCATTTGCTATTGCGGATGTCTATGGTCAGCAGTCGCTTCCCGTTTTTGGGGAATTCAGGTGGCCGGTTGCTCGTTAGCCACCTTAAGTTATACAAAAAGGAGAAATTAAAAAAACAATTACTTAATTCGGTGGATTTTATTCCTACGACGCTGCGGGCATGAATAAGGATGGAATGACACCAGTTGATCGTAGTTGCGGCTGTGTTACAGGAGTGACGACGTGGCAGCTGCCGTACGAGGTGGGGGGCGCGGCGCCGCTGCGGCTGCAGCGCACGCTGTGCCCCGCGGACACGGCGCGCGCGCCCGACGACCCCGGCTGCGGCGCCAAAGGTACTCTGTTTAAGTTTCCTTCTTCAAATATTTCTATATTGATACTTTTGAATTTATTTAAATATATTCACTTAATCTGACCAAAAATTAATTTTTTTAAGTGGTAGGCGGCAAAGTGTGGTGTTTATGGCATATTATATTGTCGCGGTGCAGAGGGTGTCGGCGAGGGCGAGGGTGGGGGCGCGGGGGAGACGCGTGGGCTGTCGCTGCACGTGTCGTCGTCGTGCAACGCGCAGCTGCTCGTGCAGGTGGAGGTGCGTCTGCCGCCGCTCTGGCGGCTGCCCTTCTCGGAGCCGGTTGCGCTAGCCGCCTCACTGGTATGGAACGTGCACGTTCCCGCCTCCTAATGTATAATGTCTGCAAATATGACGTGATATATACGTGTAGTCATATCGCGTCGCTAATTTGGCGTGTTTGTGCAGACAGCACCGCAAGTGGTGCACTACCAGTTCGAGGAGGCACAGACCAGCGTGCGGCTCGAGCTGCGCTCCGAAGACGACGTGTGCGTGTCCGTGTCCGTGCAGGAGTACTCGGTGAGTGCGGGGTGGGGTGGGGGGCGCGGGCCGGGAGCGCCTACTGACCGCTAACTGACCGCTAACGCCGCTGTGCGCAGTGCCCGATAGCGCAGTCGCTGGCGGACATCGGCACGACGGGCCTGCGCATGACCATGCAGCGCTCCGCCGCAGTGCAGCTGTCGGTGAGCGCCCACACAGACATCACCTGCACACACATCTTTTTACTATTCTTTTATTACAAAAAGAATACTTTTGTTACACTTTATAATTGGAAGGAAAATTTGTCCTCCTTTCCTATTCTATTTCTGCACACAAACACCAGGTTAGGATATTACTTTGAACTCTTTTAAGTAAGTATATGAGTAATGGTCGATGTCGCAGCGGCGGCAGTTTCCGCGCGGGTTCGTGGTGGTGGTGGTGGTGCAGCCGACGCAAGAGGCGTGCGGCGGCGCGCTGGCCGAGCCCGGCTCGCTCGCCGCGCCCGCCGACTGGCTGTGGGCGGGCGCCGTGCTGGGCGCCGAGCCGCGCGCCTCTCAGCCGCCCGCTAGGACGAAGGATTTCATCATCACTATCGAGGTACTCTGGTCCTTATCTTCCCGAGGTTCGCTGGAACCATACTTTACGATTTGTTCGTCATCGCAGAAGGGTTATTTATCAAATAGTAACGTACAAAAATATTTAAAGATAAAATATGTAGCATGTCGTTAATGAATGTACAATACGGAAAGCACACGTGTACGTGGTACGTGAGTAGCTCGTAGCCGTGTCGAGTGTACGGAGAGACTGAGAGCGCTGGTGTGGTTGGTCGCGGCAGGCGGCGCTGACGCGCACGCAGTACGCGACGGCCATCGCCGTCACCGTCGCGCTCTTCCTGGCCTTCTACTTGGCGTTCGCGGCGCTGGTGCTGGCCCGTCGCTGGCCGGCTTGCGCGCGCCTCGTGCGCCCGCACGCCGCGCCCGCGCTCGCCGCGCCCTCGCCCCCGCCCCCGCCCCCGCACAACGGTACCACTACTCCAATAGTCATGCCCCATTTACTATAATACTATTTCAAATATTCAAATATATTCGTAATAGCGACTTCGACAGTTTTCAAGTTAAAAGATTAAGCATATGCCTAAGTAAAGAAACGTTTCAGAAGTGTAATTGTAAATACTAGATGTGAGTGTGCGGTCATGAAATATTACAATTCCAGCGAGCGCGGGCCGCGCGGTCAGTGCCGCCCCGCTCGCCGCCCCGCTCGCCGCCCCGCTCGCCGCCCCGCTCGCCGCCCCGCTCGCCGCCCCGCTCGCCGCCCCGCTCGCCGCCCCGCTCGCCGCCCCGCTCGCCGCCCCGCCCGCCGCTCCGCCCTTCGCCCGTCGCCGCCGCACTTCTGGTAACTTTTTACCTACACTTGAATTTAAAACAGCCAACGTATACAATAAGATAAGTGACTTATCCAAAAATTAACACATTACAGTGGATACGTTTGACAGCAGCGACGGCAGCTCGTCTGAGGAGGAGCCCCCTGCGCCCGCCGCGCCCCCCGCGCCCGCCGCACCCGCCGCACCCCCCGCGCCCGCCAACGGACAGACGACCTTAGATGGTGGACAAGTCAGTTCACTTATATTTTAAGAATAAAAAAATAAATAAGATTTATTCCCCTCTCTCGACTGTCTAACTCGAATATATAACTTTAAACTGTCGTGGTTTTTACAAATATAATGTTCGTAAGATACGGGTTTCATACCAAGATTGGATTGTTTTAGCTCCCGATAATTCGGCACAGTTGCATGCGCCATGTTCACGGGCTGACTGAAGTGATGAGGTAGTGTGAAAAATATGTCTGTCGAATGTCTGCAATTGACCGCTCTCACTGCGCCGCGCCGCCTCGCTTTTCCGGACCACCTAAATCTATACTAATATAATAAAGCGTATACACACTACTTCCTGGCGTGGGATATCATCAGTTACAGCATATTTTTGAATAATTCTTTAATAAAAAGCCCAACACTTTCGACACGCTTTAGGCTACATATTTTCACGCTATTAAACTTAGGGAGTAAATAATTTGGAAAAAACCATCGTGCGGGAAAGGGACAAAAACTACATGCTGACATCAACAAAAAAGCAAGGTTGGCATGCTGACTATATATAAGGAATCAGAGAAGTGCGAGGTCTTGTATGATTTAAAGGAATTAAAATGTTGATTTTTAGACATCTTTGAAAAGTTAATTTTTTCTATGTATATCATTTACGAAAATTACAAGATGTTGTTGCCCTCGTCTATTTCAAATCGTTCTTTTTACATGAGAAACAATAGAAAGGCGAACATTTTTAAACTTTGCTTTTAAACGGTAGCTATTGAGGTCCTCTACAAAGCTTAACATGTTATGTTGGCAATCCTATATAAATAAATAAAATAAAATAAATCCGTCCGTTAAGAATCACCTGTACAATGTAGTCTATTTTGCATACGAATTATGTCAGATATACATAAATGAATAGGGCGCGTTTGGTCTGCCGGCGCGACTGCGGCTGGCGCAGCTGGCGCGCCGGCGCGAGCGCACGCTGCGGGCGCGCTCCGACCGCTACCTCTACACGCTGCTCACTGTCGCCGTCTTCTACGCCCTGCCCGTGCTGCAGTTCGTCGCCGTCGTCAAGATCGTGAGTACGCGCCGCCTCCACCCCTCCACCCCTCCACCCCTCCCCCGACCATTAGTGTCTCCAGCGAGGACAAAGCCCGCGTGCCTATGCGCAGATCCTGAACGTGTCGGGCTCGTTGGACATCTGCTACTACAACTTCCTGTGCGCGCACCCGGCCGGTGTGCTCAGCGACTTCAACCACGTGCTCTCCAATCTGGGATACTTGCTGCTGGGCGCGCTGTTCGCGCTGCAGGTGCAGCGGCGCCGCGCGCGTCGCCGCGCCCGCCCGCGCGCTCCCGAGTACGGCATCCCGCCGCACCACGGCCTGCTCTCCGCGCTCGGCCTCGCCATGATGGTGGTGGCCGTGCTCTCCGCCACCTACCATGTCTGCCCTAACAAGATCAACTTCCAGTTCGGTAACGTACCTCGCCTGTGCCATGTGCCATGCGCCGCCTGCGCCCCCGCGGCGGTCGGCACGTCTCATGTATGCATCTTCACAACACCAACACAGCACTAGGGCAGCCTCTCGAGGCAAATACATAGTACCCAGGATTAATAATTATTACGGTGACAGAACAATTGGAAAACGTTTACCATACATGCTCAATACCTTACCACCTGAAATAGCAAATCTAAAGACAAAATTTAAACTATTTGTTAAGCGTTTGAAAAGCTATCTTTTTGAAAATAGCCCACGAATAGAATATTTTATTTATATACAGTATATTATGTATGTATATATTTTATATAATTTTACACAAAAACAAAAAGGTTCACTCCACTACGACACTCTACATAGTATAATACATATGTAATATTGTAACACCGCACCTGCGGACAAACCAATTATATGGTTTTTGCGGGGCTATATTTGTGCATATATTTAATTTGTGTTTTCTGTAAAATTTTCAATAAATAATAAATAATAATAATAATCTATCACACTCAGACACGGCATTCATGTACGTGCTGGCGGTGCTGAGCATGGTGAAGATCTACCAGTCGCGCCACCCCGACGTCAACGCGCGCGCGCACGCCACCTTCGGCGTGCTAGCCGTGCTCATGGCGCTCGGTGAGTTACGCACCATGCGCATCACATGCACCACACGCCCCACACTCACCAAACTAATTGTTCAAAATTATGTAAATGACTGCAGTGGTGTGGGGCGTGCTGGGCGGCGGCGCGCTGTTCTGGGGCGCGTGGACGGTGCTGCATGTTTTCACCTTCCTGCTTCTTTCGCTGCGCATCTACTACGTCGGACAGTTCCGCCTCGGTACGTACCATTCCTTCGTTTTTCATTAATTACAATTCATTAATGTAATTTTTTTAACTATTTGATTACATACAACACTCTAACACGGGGCACTTTCCTTGGCTGGAACGATGTCAGTTGATTGAACTTTGATGCGTTGCAATGCCTTTTATGATGAACAAAAACATAACTATTATTGAGTCATAAACGAGACAGACACGGTCGCGTGTGGAGTAGAGGAGGGCGAGGTGTCCGTGTCCGCTGAGGTGTCGTGTCCGCAGAGAAGCACAGCCTGCGGGAGGCGGCGCGCGAGCTGCGGCGCGGCGCACGCCCGCTCTACGGCGCGCGGCTCGCCATCCTGCTGGCCGGCAACGCGCTCAACTGGCTGCTCGCCATCTACGGGTGAGCCTCCTCAGCCCTCTCGCCTCCCGCGGCGCTCCGCACCTGTCTCACCCCGGGTGTCCTCGCTGCAGGCTGGTGCGCCAGTCGAGCGACTTCGCGGGGCACATGCTGCAGGTGCTGCTGGGCAACACGCTGCTGCACATGGTCGCCTACCTGGCGCTCAAGCTGGCGCACCGCGAGCGCCTGCGCTGGTACGCGTGGTGCTGGCTGGCGGGCGCGGCGGCCGCCTGGGCGCCCGCACTCTACTTCTTCGTGTCCGGCTCCTCCGACTGGTCGGCCGCGCCCGCGCTCTCCCGCCACCGCAACCACCACTGCATGGTACCGCCCGCCGCGCCACGCATGCCAATCAACTCACAATCAAATGGTGATAAACAATGTCGCATGTGCAGGTGCTGCAGTTCTACGACTCGCACGACCTGTGGCACCTGCTCTCGGCGGTGGCGCTCTATTGCTCCTTCAACGCCATGCTCACCTGGGACGACGGCCTCTCCGCCATCAGGAAAACAGATATACCCGTCTTCTGACATTGATTACATTAAATTGTTATTTGTTTTTTCATTTATTCTTTGCTTTTGTTTTCGGATCCTTATAACTAAACTTTTGACTTGAATTTCTACCCAACTGGCACTGGAGGGACATGATTTTTACGTGTATGTAAGTTCCGTTGTGACCGCTGACCGCGTATAGTTGGCGTACAGCGTAATGTAACTACTAAACATATTTGGTGTAATAAGGTGTCATTCGATTCGTCTTATCTTCGGAGTGTTATTGGGGGTCGGGACAGTCGGGTTAGTTGGTTTTGTGCAACATGCAACAATACAACCCGTTACAAATACCTTACCTTTCCCTACTCGTATCATTGAAAGGTTCTTGATAATAGGCCATAGACCATTTTGTGATGGCAACCATCTTAATCATTTGGTACTAAATTATTTATAGTATATTCGTCTTTGGTATATTCAAACAAATGGATAAAACATTTAACACCTACTTATGCCTAGATGGTAATAGTACGCTTTGGCTTCGGCCATTTGAAGTACTGTCTTATGGATTCTGTCATCTTTGATCAACTTATGGACCTGGAACTGACCTCAAAACAAAATATTATAAAATAAAGTGTCCTGAAATGGAATTTAAAAAATCGTATTGTTATTATCTATAGTTTGTATACGTTTTGGGATGCAAATACCGAACTGAATCGTTGTCGAACGAAACTTAAATGTCAATTGTCAATGACGTCACGTGAGCGACAGTCGCGTTCCCATTATTTTTATTTCGCAATTTCCAGAATATCATCTTTGATTTAGTTTTAAGTTCTTAAAATTTACAATCGACGAACTAAACCTTGATCCCTGCGATGGATAATCAATATTATTACAAGTTGATGGCCAGTTATCTTTCAAAGCGTAACTGCGACGAGTCTTTTATGCGATACTTTTTCGGCAAAAATTCGAGTAAGAAGACGCCTGAAGAATTGGAACGGGCAGACGAACGTAAACGTCGTCTACAGCGAGAAAGGTCTCGGAGGTATCGCGCGTTGAAGAGTGCACGGCGGCAACACGAAGGCAGAGGCGACGGATCCGACGACGCGCAAACCAAGCCTCGGCCCACGCCGGAGGACGAGCTGAGCGACCTCGACGAGCCGCCCACGCTCTGCGACCTCACGTACGACGACAAATGGCGGGAGCGCGGCGCCTCCCCCGACTGCGCCTCGGACGACAACTCGGCGCACTCCGGCGAGCTGAGGGAGGCGGCGCTATCGGGCAACGTGGCCCTCAACCTCAAAGAGTTCTTGAGCTCTCCCAATGCAGAGCTGGACTACCCGACGGTTCACAGCCTCATGTTCCATTGGTTGCAGACGTAACATTCTCAATTTCCATTTACACACTTGCATCTCTTCATTGGCTCATATCATATTCAAACAATGCAATACGAATTTCAGTATTTTATTTCATTAGTATACACAAAAACAGCAAAATATAAGAGACTTGAAAGCAAGTTGCTGTAAACATATATTAGACATATCAGAGTTGGGTTGTTGCCTCTGTACCATACACGACCCCTCACAGCAAGCTAAGGGAACCGTCCTGCTGCTTAAGGAGCAAACATATGTACTTTAATGAGAATGGAGTGGGTTGATTGCACAATGGTGTTATATATGTTACGGCTGTAGCAATAGTTGGGATGTCTGAATATTGTGATAAAGCTTACATTTGGTAGATGAGACAGCAAGACTAATTGGGATACACCTGTCTATATTCTCACCTTACACTCCCCTTGATGAGGTCATTAAGATCACTCACTGCTTTGCCCAACACAGATGGTATTTATTTAACTCCTGCATTAATTGCTTTGACCGTAACATATATTTGTTTTCCATCTTCATAGCATTCGAATTCCTGCAGAGTCAAGGAAATCACTGGCATCCCGCACAAGATATAGGGCCCAGGGTCCCGTAGGCGACATCTCACTTTGCACTGATACTCTAAAACTTGATATGTTTGGCTTCAGAAAAGAATAGTATAATATGTAGCTGTTGCATTTATTGCAGTTGGAGAAAGTTGGGATTGCTTATTTTGTTAACTACAATTCTCACATAACACAAAGTGTATAAGAGATAACCAAAATATTTGAAATATGTAATAGTGATATGGTGCGGGGAGCCAGTGCGGGGTGAAACCCACACTCCCACTCCATTGAGTGTGGAGTTATAGTTGATAGAATGTTCCATTAGACAATAAGTTGCCATATCCTAATATTTAGATACTCAACTATACATATATTATATATGCATATAGAAACAAATAGAATATATATATGTTTACATATAGTTTGTGATATGGAAGAATTTACATTTTGTGTGAAATCTACAATATTAGCTGTAATTAGTAATAGGGTGAGAAAATTAATCTGGAAATGTGCACTCCAACATTCCTGAATGACACAGGGCCTCCAGAAGCCGGAGTCTAGTAAAGCTAGAAAGGTTTCCCTCACTGACTCAGTTTTATTCAATTTAAAAGTAGAGTTATTGCTCTTTGCTTGTGGAAAGGATGTTAAAAGCCCTGAAATGGCAAACTTACTTCAATCTATGCATTTAAGTAATACTCAATAATGTGAAGATGCTCTCTTTAGTAAGGTCTGCTCTAAAATTTGTCATATCTTTTGCCTTAGGTTAAGCATTGCATCGAATTTAAAGTGTATTGTAGACACATGCTTTGTTAAAGTTACAATATTGTTTTAGCATATAAGCTTTTATTTTTTATTATTACTCTAATCACAATAACTATTTTTTAAAGTTCATACAATAATTAGGATTCTAAGAAACCAACTTGTTGAATGTTTAATCATATTTCCATTAATTTGCTGTCAAATATAACATTTTCAGATTGAG
Organism: Papilio protenor; assembly: GCA_029286645.1. Classification (NCBI taxonomy): domain Eukaryota; kingdom Metazoa; phylum Arthropoda; class Insecta; order Lepidoptera; family Papilionidae; genus Papilio; species Papilio protenor. Next base: position 60,841 of record JAGSMZ010000061.1, on the reverse strand, counting down.
TAGACAAGATATTTGAAATTCTAAATAATAACAAAAATGAATTTGCCATATTTGCATTATTTTGTTATTGTTGCCAGCGCATTGTGAACACCTTTTGTTTGTAATTTGCCTAGACAATTTGTAAAAATAATGGTAAATGTCGATTATATTGTAATATGATGATTTAATTTTACTTTTAAAAAAAACGTCAAGTATTTTATTATTTTGAACAAAAAAATCATCTAGTAAAGAAAAATTTTATTTTGCTATTTGTCGATATTTACCGTTTATGTGAAGCTAAACTTATGATAGAGCAAATGTAAATAAACACAAATTACATAACTTTTGGGACTTTCGCTAAAAGCAGTTGAGAAATCTGAAGTTTCACATAAGTCTTACTTTTACACTAACATGAATAAGTAACATGTTAGTAAAAGTTGTCATATTTGTGTTATAATTTATTAGAATTGTCAGAAATGTACCGTCTGTCGTATTTATAATTTTTTTTGATGTTTATAAGCCATTTTATTTTATAATGTTAGGAAATTATGTTTTGATAAGTATATTGTTAAGTAAGCAACATGAACTAAAGGCATTTCATTGTATACAAAAGCAAATGATAAAGACAAACAAATCCGCAAGTGGATTGTGTACACGTAGTATTTAATTGTCGTGTGCGGCGAGTGCCGCTGCCACGTCCATACTATTGCAGTCAATAGTTGCTCTTTCTCGATTCTGTTCTTGAAAGGGGTTTATAAATATTTAATATCATTTAATCTAAAACAAAATATTGTCATATATCCTGGTAAGGAATGTACCTGCGACAAGTTACAAGATGGAAATAAATCAATGGCTTATTAGTGTCACATCCAGTTTCCATTACATGCTAAAATATTTTTTTTATCTTTCAAAGGCCGCGTGCCTTCAACAAAATGTAGCATTAACTTAGTTTAGGTACTGTAAGGTAGTGCCATATTAAAGAGCTTCCTATTTTTAATTTTTTTTTAATTGAAATATTTTTTAACCCTACTACTTTTTGTTTAGTTAATGTGCATTATTGACTAGCGTAGAGTGCGCTCCGTGCGTGCTGGTCGCGTCCGCCAGCGCCTTCCGCCGCAGCTGCAGCGGCAGTGCGATGAGCGTGCATTACACATTGGTACAGTCTGCAGCAGCATTACCGCTGCACAAATGGCCCGCTGGCTTGTATGAGATTTGCCAGTGATTATCCGATGGGGAGGGTGGGGCTGCATATAAATATATTCGTGCTAGGCTACCTTATATCGCCTGGTCCTCACATTAACGCTATGTTGATAAGATAATTTATAATCATCGTAACAAGACTATTTTGGTCAAGTTCGAGCTAAACATGATTTGCGTGTTACGACACACACACACATCATCCACTACCGAATTCGGCAAGCATCGCCCACTTGGACTGCTGTGAGTCAAGCTCACTGCCCACGAGCTTAACATGATAATCAGAAAGTAATGTTTCACATATACGACGCGAAGACCTTATCTATAACTCTTATAGTTTGCTTCGGTTTGGGTCGGATTAATGTAATTAAAAACGTCGACGATATTCATTGTCAAGTGAGAAATATAGTAAGGGAATAACATATAAGGGTAATATGCGGCCTACAAAATCCTTTTAAAATATAGGGAAAAATCATCTAATCCATCGTAAGACCTGTCCTGTTGTATGGATTAGAATGTTGGGTAGTTTCGTATCTGATCCATTGGTGTCAATTTTTCATCCTTCCTGAAGGAAACTGGTAAACTCGTAGTAAGTGTTGCATGTGGGGGAAATGCGAATGTTAACATGAAAGTGTGAGTGTGAGGTAACACGAATTGATAAGATAAGAAACGAGGACATTAGAGGAAGCCTTAAAGTAACAACAGTGGTAGAGGAATTAAGAAGTAAAATTTTACTTATTTTTATTATAAATGTTATTTGTAAAAGATAAACATCCGTTTTGAAATAATATTGATTACTTTATTGTTTCTTAATATGCTCTTACATACATACATTCATTACAGCGCCAGCGGTTGCACTTACTTAAGTTTAGCTAATCTTATGTTCACATCTATCTTTAGCCATAAATTGACTTACGGACTAATTAACTAATAAACCTCCCACAAAGTTATATCACAGCCAACTCAAACATATTCTATAATCCGTATAATAAAATGTAAATAATGGTAACAGTAAGTAATGGATGTTTATCAATATCTTATACACACGAAACCTACGTTTAACAAAAACTAAATAAAAACTGGTGTTATTGGTATATTTCGCCCAACCGCGGTAGAAATCTTTAGTAAAGTATACTTGTCATACGACACCTATTTACATAGTACATAAACTTCATTATAATTCATTGTATTTTTGTCCCAGCAAGGATGTGATCTTCTGTGAGGCCATGTTCGCCATCGTTGAACTTCACATAACTGGTACGACCGATGATGGTAATGATCGAATTTCAACTTGGAATGCCTTATAAACAGCGGTAGGACCAACTAAGATTTTAACAATTCATAACAAATCCAAGATACTGCTAATTACTATTAGCTTATTTTGACCGCACTGTGGACTTTAATAAGCATTCGCTTCAAAAAGAATTGCACACAAGGCCGCGACTTCGGCGCAGCCAAAATCGAGTTTATGAAAGAAGTATGTATTCTAATGTATTCGGCGAGGCGCGCGGCGGCGGCCGAGTGGAAACATACGCAGCAACCGAAGCGGCGCCGCAAACTATGTTTTTTTCAGTTATAAAACGAATAAGGCAAGTAAAGGCTTGCGTGTGAGCGGCGGACGGCGACGCGGCCCGTCACTCGTCCCGCGCTCCCGCCATCGCCGCAGTCGCCACGCCGCAATATGAAGTTCTGCACCATGTACAAAATTACATATGTGGCCAAGAAGAAAAAGGTACATTTTTATTGCATGCCTGGAAACATCTCAGACAATACTAAGCATCATCGAACATGCTACATGACAAGTTGCAACAGGTGATATTATATGCTCTAATACTCCTTTAATTTGATTTCACTTTGTCTGCCAGCGCATGTTTCACTGACACCGCTAATGGAAACTTTAAACTGCCTTCTATCTCCTCATCACAGACTCCTTCATAGTCATCTGCATTCAGAGAATAAATCATTGCACCGCGCAAATTCTGTTCTTTTATATAATTTGCTTTCTCCATGGCACTTTGAGGTGTGTCATAAGATATCCATTCTGCTCCTCTGTGGAGATATGGCACCTTGGCATCTGAATCTAATTGTATAATAACTTCACTTTGGAATTTAACTATAAACTTACATATGTCTGGATAATTCACAAACCCCAGTCCACCCAGGGTGCCGTAGCCTGCTGCAGGACTACCAACTTGGCCATTGTTAGCATTGACCAATGTAAAGGAGTGTCCATATGTAGGTATACCTACTACTATTTTACTTCGGTCTAGGCCCTTGTTTAGGTATAAATGTACTGTGTAATTAATATTTAAAGTGGCTAGATACATCTGTTCCATATTCCTTCGGTAAAGAGGAGAGTTAAGTCCAGTGAATGGAGTGTATTTACTGAATGCATGGAAATCATATGTCATAACATTCACATAATCAACATACAAGTTGATCTGATCGACATCATATGCCACATCCACAATTGTCTCCGGAGCAGCTGCAGCCATAGTTAACAAATAATTTCTATTTTCCCTGATGTACTCCATCCTGATTTCTCTAAGAAGCTGAGAAAAATGTTGCCGTTGCCGTTTATATATGTTAACATCAGCATGAACCATAGGAAACTCCCAGTCTAAATCTATACCATCTAATCCATATGTTCTAAGCACATTTTTAACACTTTTGATGAATGTTTTTCTGGATGCATGGTTAATCACCATATTTGGAAAGCCAGTGTCATTTCCAGCACCTCCAATGGAAAGCAATATTTTTAAATTGGGATTCATTCTCTTTAACAATACAACTTCAGATAATGCTTTATACTGCTCGTCATTTAAATAAATGACTTTGTTTCTAATTTGAGCAAAAGCAACATTAATATGTGTACAAAGGTGTGGGTGGATGGCGGAGGGCGCCAGCTGCATTGCGGGCCCTGGGCTGGGCGTGTTGTAGTAACATGACACTACTTTATCCACCTTTAACATACTGCTGGGTTGTATATTTATTTTTTCACTAGTATCAATGGTAACAGTATGGTGGGATGCCAGATCGAATTCAATATACACAGTGTAAATGAAGAGTAACGCAATTAGCAACAGTAGCACAAACACACGCACTCCCGAGCAGGCCGTGCACGATACACGGTCGTTTACATTGGAGAACCAACCATCATTTGTTTCTTCATTTTCCCGCGATACATTATTCTTTTTATATTCAATATTGAACGATTTCACAGCCTCATCATTGATCTTGCTAATCTTATTAGCCCACATATTTTAGATAATCTACGACTTGTACCAATAAGCGTTTTCTAAAATACTTAAGCTTTTTTTGTTTATAGTTTTAAACATTTCACAAGCTATTTTATAACAAAAATAAAATACTGATTGTTTTTCTTAATTTGACAACAGCCAACTGACAACATCACAGTCACAGATTACTGCAGATTACAGATATGTAGAGTTTAGGGATGTGTACTATGAAGGTGAACGAATTTTTCGATTTTCGAGGGTATTAATAGAACTTGAAATCGGTTTCTTGATTATTCTTGTTATTTAAAAAAGTACTCTACTGACTTTACCGATGCAACAAGGGAAAAAAATACGAATACAAACGAATCAAAATCAGTTTACTTGTTCAGGCTGCAAGGTCCCGCCGCCACTATCGACAGTGCCAACATGGCGAAATTCAAATACTATTTTGACTAATAATAATAAACCATGACTATTTTGTTACTTTTGTTATAAATTCCACCAAGATTTTTCTGCTTACATTTATATTCTACACCATAGGAATATAAAACTTTTTTGACGTTTGTTCAATTTTGACAGCTGACAAGATGACAAGTGTCGTCTGGTCTGGCCTGCAGTAGGCTTTTTAAGAACCAAATAAATTACCTTGTTCATAAAACGTTGTTATTTAATTGTTTATAGTTACAAAATATGTGATCATGAGTAAATTCCCGAGTTCAATTTAGTTACTGTGCATGATAGCTTTTTAGCTGCTAACTATGGATTGTGCAGACATGAATCACTATGAAAAACAGCTGTACATTGTCTTTAAAACATTCGACGTAGATAACGAGGAAGCCCTAGAGAAGTCTGCCGTACAAGAGTTATGTGACGCGTTGCAGCTCGAGGACCGTGGCGCGACATTAATCGAGTCGTTGTTCGAGCGACACCCCAGCCGAGTTACTTTCACACAGTTCCGTAACGGGCTGCTGTCCGTTCTCGGAGGGGGAGACTCGCCGCCCCTCGCTCCCGCCGCCACAAACTTCTCGCACCCCAGCGACGAGGAATCTTCTGGTCGTGAGGTCGCTCCCAAGTTTATATACGGTGCGAAGAAATACGGCCGCCGTTCGCGTCCGCAGCACGTCTTATCTGAGGAGGCGCCGAGGCCACGCGTCGCCTCCGACTCGCGGCTTGACGGCGAACGTTCCAGGGAACGGATGAGGTGCAAACGTAGTGCATCTGCCATGGAGAGCCGTGTGCCATTGACTGTGGACAGTGACGTCACAACAGAATATCTCGAACACGACAGACGCGTGGATCGCGAACATGCCTTGTCCTTGTGCCGCAGTCTTCAGATGACAGGCATAGACAGTAGACTCGTAGATGGAGTCTTCGAAACCGTGTCGACTGACGATATCTCGGTAGGTGACTTTTTTGATCGGTTAAACGCTTCACTGAGCACTTCTATAGCCGCATCCCTCGACGGCGTGAGTAGTTCCTCTCGTAATATCCTCCCGAACTCGGACGTAACGAACCGAGTTCCAGATGAGATGTCGACTGATAGCATAGTAGAAGCATTCGAACGCTCTGGCGTCCGCAGACCGCGGCGGTTACTTCAAGAGTTAGGTTTTGCCGCCGCCTCGGTTCGTTCCTCGGAGCTAGAGCGGGCGCTTGATGATGAATTGCAAGCGTTGACCGCTTCGCCAGAAGGTCAACCAGAAGCTCGCGATTTTCTTTCGTTAGCTTTGCTCACTCTTTTGCGATTGAAGCTAGAGCGGTCGCAGCAATGCATCTCTGCTGCGGTTGCAGAGCGCGATAAATTACGAATGGACTTAGCGGAGGCGAACCGTCGCGCTCGCCTTCTCGCCCAGGACGTTGATGACAACCATGCTCGTATTGAGGAGGAGCTGAAAGCGAGTTTACGGCAGGTAGAAGCGCGCCACAACGATGCAGCGCGCGCGGCGGCCATCGAAATGAGTCGCGAACGCGAGAAGACCACGGCGTCTCTGTCTCGCCTGGAGGAGGAGATCGCGCGGCGGGCAGATGTCGAGATGCGTCTGCGGGCCGACGCCGCCTCCTTGTGTGAGCGAGTAAAAGATTTGGAGATACGTGTTATTACTGCAGAGGAAAAGGCACAGCACTCGGAACGAGAAAGAGCGCGCCTCGCGGCCGACTTGAAGGCTTCAGAGGAGGCCAGTGCTCTCGCTGTAGACGTTTCTCGCGGCTCAGCTTTGCAGATGGAGGCGGCACTGGCAGAGCTGCGATCGGAAAATAAATGGTTGCGTGATCGCAACGACGAGTTGTGCGCCGAGCTGGAGGTGGCACCGCAGCCGAGCGCTCGCGACGGCCCAGCCCCCGGCCCCGGCCCCGGACAACTCGCAGACCATGGCCTTTCCTGGCGAGATGAAGCACCACTCGATGCTTCACTCTCGCTCAATGACTCCTGCAATGTAAGACATTTCGCAGTTCAGTTTTTTTTAGTTTAAATAATTATTGAAGAAAACTTGATTATATATTTAATCATGTGGCTTTATTTTCAGGGTTCACTTGTTACTGATGGAAATGCTCAGTGCACCGTAATTAAAACAGTTCAAGAGACACTGGCTGGTATTCGAGGTTTATCTTTATCTAAAGATAGTACATGTGAATCGTGTCGGGCGGTTGCGGACATGATTGCGTCAGTGGAGGGCGCAGCGGCGAGAGGGGCCGGCGCGGGGCGAGCCGACGCCGCCGCGCAGACCGATGCCTGCGAACCACTCCATAGTACAAAACAAACCTACGCCGACGAGAAATCTCAACTCATGGCTGTTATCAGGTGGAGTAGCTTGACTTTATGGATTTGATGTCTCTAAGGAGTTTGTTCGACAACATTGTGTTTCGCAGTGTTCGCAATTATTTCGAGCGTCACTATATCACTATATGCAGTGCACGGGTCTCACAGCACTCGATGTACTACACTACATGCAGTGATCACATCGAGCATTATAAGTTAAGAGCAAAGTTAATCACTGTTAAGTTTCTTCTGATATTTTATTTTCAAAAGCTTTGTAAAGAAGAGATAACTTTTTGTACAAGACCAAGACCGTCGGCAAGTGTAAGTGACCGATAGGAATTGTTTGTCGTTCGACAGCGAACTGGAGTCGTCGTACGAGCAGCTGAAGAGGGAGTTGGAGCAGAGCGAGGAGTACTGGGCGGGCAAGGTGGAGGAGGAGCGCGAGGCGTGCGGCGAGGAGCTGCGCGCCGCCGACGAGCGGCTGGCGGAGCTGGTGGCGCGCATCGGCGACTACGAGCGGCAGTTCGCGCGCGCGCCGCTGCCCGCCATCGAGGAGCGCGCCGCCCTCGAGCACCAGGTCACCGCACTCGAGGACGAGTTCGCCGCCTACCGCCGCGACGCGGAGGCGCGCCTGGCCGCGCTGCGCCGCCGCCTCGCCGCCGCGCCCGCGCCCGCGCCCGCGCCCGCGCCCTCGTCCGCGCCAGTCAGTACACTCGCATCGCCCATCATCTTACTTCCACCTTCTACATTATTATGTATTGAGAGATAGACGAGTTACGACGTTCACTTTTCCAGTTTAAAAAAAAATCCTCCTAGAGGCAACCGCCGGGGGGGGCGCGCTGGTACAGAGCTGAGGGGGTGTTGCAGGCGGGCGGCTGCGGCGGCTGCGCGGCGGGGGCGCTGCGCGCGCGCGCGGGGCGGGCGGAGCGCGCGGCGCAGCGGCTGGCGGCGCGGCTGGCGGCCGCAGACCTGCTGGTGAAGGACCTGTACCTGGAGAACTGCCGGCTGGCGCACCGGCCGCTGCCCTGACGCCGCACCCGAGGTACCCGCCTCTCTCGTCTACTACTTCTTTGCATTGAATAAAGGATACGAGTCTTCACTTCGAAGCAGAGTTGCAATTTTAAATAAGTCAAACCGTAAATTTTTACGGGATGAAAATTCAAAAAGCAAAAGCATACGCGCTATTCTAGGCTTCGTTCCAATTTCAATAAATGTTACTTCTTACGGTTATTGTGAATTCGAAAGTTGAGATGGATGTTTGTTCGAATTTGTAGCCTAAACTGCTGAACGGATCTTGACGAGAGGACGTCTTTTTTTGTATGGGAGGTGGTTTTGTAAATTAACAGGACTCGAGTCATGTTTTTTTTGTTTTAAGCTGGAGCCATCTTCGACAATATATGTGAGGTTGATAATATCATGCTTCCTCACTGCACCACAAAATAAATTGGTTTGAGTAATAAGTAGCTTCATATGAAATGTTCACAACAATGGAAACGAGCTCTTCAATGCAAGTGACAATGTCAATCAACGAATGACAGCTAATGTCGTTGATTGACAAAACTTTGACAGACAGCTTCTAAAGAAAAATATATGGCAGCAGCACTTATAATGTACACACACAATTAAAATGATCTTTTGCGAATTTCTTTATTATATACATCAAGAAAATATTACTAGCGATCCAAACTTTAATTTTGGCTTTAGAAACTTCACTTCTTTGTTAGGTATAACAAAAATCTACAGAATGAAAGAACATTTCAAAAGTCAATTTATAGCAAAATGGCGGTTCAGAAAAAAAAAGTTTCTAGTTTCTCTTTTCGTTCTTCATCTTTCGTAGTTATATATTATAATAGTTTTCATGTTTATTGACTTTCGGAAAAAAACACTTTTAAACATCTCCTTTGTTCGTATAGTCTGGAAGAACACACAGGCTACTTGCTTTTGTGTTTTTAATAATGCCCTGCGATGAAATTCTCTAACCCTGTGCTATAAACCATATTGCTGAAGTTCGAAACACACACGCCTTGATACATTTTTCAGTGAAGGGAGCAGCGCTGCGCCGCCTCACTCTCTGCCCCACTCTGCGCCCCGCGGCCGCGCCCGCGCCCGCGCCCGCGCCCGCGCCCGCGCCCGCGCCCGCGCCCGCGCCCGCGCCCGCGCCCGCGCTGCGAGCGAGGCTGTCAGTTTGTGTAAAGCGGTGAGAGCGGAGAGCGCGAGACGAAGTACGTCTCGCTCAAGTGCCTTGTTAAATATTTAATTTTAAAAAATGTATATGTAAATATTAGTATAAATGTAATATTAGTAATTAGTATGCGTTGCGTTACATTCCACGTCACGTTACGTTCCGCGCCACAGCCGACATTTCTCAAACAGATACACCCCATGTTTATTATTTAATTCGCGTTAAAACAACATCTTAATGGACGGATCAAATAATACAAAGCTTTTGCCGCCATGTTTCTTAAGAGCAACTTGAAACATCCTACATATACATATATCTGAGTATCTGTTCCGTGTAGCAGTACGTAGCATCAGCAGCGTGGGGACAGTGGTGGGGGACAGTGGTGTGGACAGTGGTGGGGACAGTGGTGGGGACAGTGGTGGGGACAGTGGTGGGGACAGGGGGCCGCAGCCGCAGGCGCAGCTTGTCGCTGTTGACGTACACTTTTTACCAACAAAACTGCGTTCAAGCTTTTTGACATTTTAAAGGAAACACTGCAATTACTTTTTCTTAAAAAGAAAAACTAAGTTGTGAGTTACACCTACGGCCTGGTCTAGATTTGAGTAACTGATGATGTCATGGTTATATTAATGTTAAGTCTAATGTTCAATTATTTCAGTTGTAACAATGTTAAATGTTAGTTCCGGGGTACAAGCGGACAGATGTAAAGTCCGCGCGAATTCACTTGAGATTCCGCTCATTGCGATACATAATACATTTTATTTGGCACTCCGCACGCACGACGTGCACGACGTACACAACGTGCACGACGTACACGACGTGCACGACGTACACGACGTGCACGACGTACACGACGTGCACGACGTACACGACGTGCACGACGTACACGACGTACACAACGTGCACGACGTACTCGACGTACACGACGTACACGGCAGTCCGCCCAAGTCTCGAGTGTATTCGTGCGGGCTACACATTCGCTAGTTTGTTGGTCTTCGTTTACAATGTAATTCTATGATAAGTGATATCATTTATATCATGTTACTCAGCTATAACTAATAATAATTTAGCAAACAACAGATGTATTTATTATTTCCTCCCCCCAGTCCCCGCGCTCTGACGCAACATCTATGAGAAAATGCTACATTTATTCTATACCTAATGATTATTTACTATATTGGGTAAATGAAATATCTCCGGCTTGGGACATAGTATAGTGGTGGGCATAAAGGGAGGCGCAGTGCGCACTGAGCACCTGAGGATTATGCACTGCGCATTGCGCACTAAGCACCTGAGCACTACGCACTGCGCAACCGCAGCTCGCCTCGAGCCGCCAATGAGATTGAAAACGATAACCCGATGACAGTACTTATGATAGTAAAACAAACTTATATTTTTACTAGCTGTTGCTCGCGAAATTTCCCGTGTTAAATTAAAAAAATATAGCTTTTGTTACTCACTGATAACGGAGCTTTTTAATGGTTAACAAAATTTTGAAATCGATCCAGTAGTTTTTGAGTTATTTTAATACATAAAAAAATCCAAAAATACAAATCTTCCTTCTTTTTAATATTAGTATAGGATATATAATAGATACCCAAACGTTTCCTGTCCGCTCTATTGATGTATCTATTTAGTAGTCCTCGATAAAAATGATTTTGTAAATTATAAAAAGGTTTCTTAACAGTGGTAGAGTCTGCTTTCACATCTTCGCACTGCAGGGCCGGCTCGTCCTCCGCCTTACCACCGCACTACCACACAGGAGACAAGTGAAGTGAAAGCAATTCCGCGTGCAGTCGGATGAGTGCGCGTGTCGGCGGCCTTTCCCTTCCGGTCCTCTTTATGAGGAAAGCATGGGAAGGAAAAGTGGATTTTCCGGTGGAGTAGACGTATAAGAAGTGGACTTGTCCTCTTTATGTGCGTCTCCTCCTCCGTAGTTTAACGGTAGGCAACACAACTGCAATTGCAGATGTCTATAGATAACGGCCGCTACGATTTTTCGGCGAATTCAGGTGGCTGCTCGGTCGTTTGCCACCTTATCATATAAAAAAAATTAGGAGCAGCCCCGCCCCCGACCCCGCCCCACCCACTGTCAGAATATTTAATAAACAATACTCGTTTTGGGTGGAAGAAATATATTTGTATCGTAAATAATAATCATTTGTACCACAACAGTGTTCAAAATAATATGTTCCTACGTAATAACACTAATCACAAATATAATACAGATATTTAATTGATAGCACATTAGCTGCAGCTCTCGCTGGCCGCAGCTCTCGCTGGCCGCAGCTCTCGCTCGTCTCGCCTCACTCGTCATACTATTTCTAGACTGCGAGGGAGTGCTGGCCTCGGCGAAGCGGCGGTGTAGTTTCACTTCGTCAACCATTATTTTTACTTAGCCATTTTATATCAAAGAAACCTTCGAAAGCCTCATTGAAATACATAGCCAGGACTGCTGGCGGTGGGGGCGGGGGGCGGGGGGCGGCTACAAGTACATCCCGTTGACGAGGTAGTCGGCGTCGAGTGCGAGCCGCGGGTGCGCGCGGCGGCGGGAGCGCGCGGCGCGGGCGCGGCACGCCAGCAGCGCGCCCAGCGCCGCCGTCATCAGCGTCCCTGCGCACACGCACCAGCCGCTACACGCACCGCACACGCACCGCCGCTAGGCCGGCGCGCTACGGGAATACTTTCTCGACGCCTTTGACGACCAAACTATACAATATATTAATTAGCTATGAGAAGTAGCCAATTTCTCGTTTACAAATAACCCCTCATCCGCGTGATCCTTAAAATTAGTTCACGGCACTAATATAGCGTTATTATGACCCTCATTATAAACCTTATATAGGAACAGGGAACCTCAATAGGGTGACTTAAGGTAATTTCCGTGTGTGTGAGAACAGCAACCCGGAGAAGGAGGGCCTACCCAGCACGAGCAGCAGCACGGCCGCCGGCGGGCGCTCGCTGGGCCCGTCGCGCACGCCCGCCCCCGCCCCCGCCCCCGCCCCCGGCCCCGCCTGCCGCTGCAGCGCCACCTGTGTAATTACAAGGAGACAGTACAGATTCTGTTTCGCACGGCAAACCCGCCCGACTGGACGGTTTATGGGGTCGAAATAGATTAATTGCAAAAAGCGGAGGCGGAGCAGTACACAGTGCAGTGCTGCTGTTATTTAAACTTATTATGAAAGAGCACTGCTGCTGTTGCTGCTCGCCGCCCTGGCCGCCCTGGGCCACTTGCTCGCCCGGGTGTGCAAGTCACCGCCGGATTTACAGAACTGCTTCGGCAGTAAGAGACAGTGGTATAAAACCATGAAGCGATGTCAGTGATGCCTGTTAATCCTCAGCTTTGCTAATCTGATATCTCCCTTCTATCTCTGCTGCTTAGAGCGGAGTTTCGTGCCGGCGGCCGCCCGCCGCTAGGAGTCCGGCGCTCACAATGCTGCTAGAGACTAGCCTCACTACTGACTAATAGGACAGTTATAGTACAACTCCAACAGCGACAAGATACCGTTTTTTTTAAGGATTCCTTTTTGGCGGCATTGTCGTGTGGCTGGGGCGGGGGCGGGGGCGGGGGCGGGGGCGGCGGCGCGGCGGCGGGCGCAGCGCGCGGGGGCGGGGCCGGCAGCTCGAGGCCCTTCTTGGGCGCGTCGTGCGGCGCGGCGCCGGCGGCCCGCTGCGGCCCCGCGGCGGCGTACAGCGGCAGCTCCGGCATGGTTCTGGCGGGCGCGTACACCGCCGTCTCCTGCCACATTTACACATCATTGCGATCCGCTCGCGCACACCTCGCTCGCTCGTGGCGTAGGTTGAGTGTTGGAGCCTGCCGTAGTAGGAAAAATGCGATAGGCAGCGGCGTTTATTATAATATAATATAAAATAAAAGTCATAGAAAAATAATACAAAATTAGCCTATTTTTGTTATTGCTAACCTACGGTATTTTAAATTAACTTGACGTACTGAAAAAATATCTGTACTGTCTGTACCAACAGATGTAGCATTTGTGTCCGTTGATGCCATTGCGATGCGATGCGTGTCATTGGATGTACTGTGGCAGATAATCTTTTATGTAAGTGTTTAAGTCTATAAGGTCCAAAGTATTTTTTGGTTTCGTCGTAATTTAGTATTGACAAGAAGCTCCCAACGACGTTCAAAACGTCCGATAAGATGTCTACATCAGGTACACCCAGGAATTGAGCACTCGCGGACATCGCGAGATGTCGCCGCTCAGCCACTAGAAGAGATTTCTAGTCGTCAAGGAATTAGCTGAGATCTCGTGAACGATGAAAACGGCGGCTCTCGAGTCCTGTACAAAAATAAGTAAAGAGGCAGAAGACGCACCGGGTCGAGGCGCGCGGGCACCGGCCAGGCGCGCCGCTCCTCCGGCCACGCCCGCGGCCGCTCCTCCGGCCACGCCCGCGGCCGCTCCTCCGGCCACGCCCCCGGCGCCTCCTGCGGCCACGCCCCCGGCCGCGCACGACTGCGCCCTGCGCCCGCGCCCGCCGCCCCGCCCTCGACTTCGCCCTCCATGCTATCTACTACTGTAACGTAACACATTTGCATATTACAAATCCTTAAACATTTTTTCTTATTCCATTTATCATTTTTCTTTGAAATATAGCCTGATCAGTAATTTTTTTGGGATATGTATGATAGTAATATTTGACCCTGACAGTCTGGTTTATATCCTTGGCCGAATACAGAAGCATCCAGTCATCATCCGGTGTACATCTGCGAGCTCTGCTGCGACGCGTACAGACCTTGTTAGGAGCTGATAAAATATTTATAAAACTGTAATGTCCCCAGTTATTTTTTTCCAACAGTATATTATTTTGTTTATTTATGAAATACAATCTATTAAATGTGACTAATCCATGAGAAGCGCGCTTACCGCTGCGCGAGGGCGCATCGGGCGGCGAGCCCAGCGGCCAGGCGCGCCGCGGCCAGCCCGGCGCCAGCGCGCCCGCCTGCAGCAGCCCGCCCTGGTGGCTGAAGATATGCGGCGCGCTGCCCCCCGCGCCCACCGCGCTCCCCGGCCCCGGCATTCCTAAAAATAAATAAGTACGGTGCATTTCAATTTTTTGATTTTTAATTAATTTTCTATTACAAACAGGATTTATAATTCAGTTGCGACTATTTATTCAATAATAATGTTGTACCTACTCGTAAAACTGCGGTAAACCTTATTTACTGTTAAAACATAACAATTAGCAAATAGTTATGGTATAGGAACGAAAGTAGAGTTTATTTCGGGTATATGGGTAGAGAAAGACCGCCAAAACGGATCCGGCGTCGATGCGGCCGCCACGCGACGACAGAACTGCATTCTGACAATAACAGGTACCGGGGTAGCGACGCTGCGCCTGCGTCAGTCTCCACGGCCACAGCTCCCCGGCGTCCGCGCCGTCCGGCTGGCCTGCGCCCCCTGCGCCCGCCGCGCCCCCTGCGCCCCCTGCGCCCGAAGCACCCCCCGGCTTATCCCCCGCCGCCGGCATCACCTGCTCGACGATTACTTCTACATTACTTTGTGAAGAGCTTAGCACTTATCATGTGCCAACGCCACACGACACGTACACATGACACAAACATAACGGACGCGGACATGATTAGCCTCATCTGTCATAATTGGACCACTTACAGGAAAAGTGCCCTGGTCCTTGCAATGAGACAAACTCCGCCTCTTCTTACAAATAACTAACCAACAAGTGCAGTGAGTTACGGCAACGACGGAGAGTCGTGTTCCACTGACCGACTTTTGTAATTTACAATACATATTGAACATGCAATTTTTAATGTCTGTGTAAAATCTTTAAAAGTTCAACATCTTACTAATTTATTTTTGTTAACTCACTTCCCTTTTCGTATACACGTTCCATCTTGTCTAATAAAAATGTGATTGTAGATTGTATTATATTTAATCATTATTGGAAATAAATATCTATTTAAAACTCTGTTTTCAAGTAATGAACAGTTATTTTTATGCGCCGTCGTTATAATGCGAGGTGTACAACGCTGGATTTCCCGACTGTAAATATGTGCGTTCTTGTTCGTATCAACGACCACAGCTAAAGGAGAGATTTTGCGAGATCTCAGAATACTGAACAATACTCGTAAGTGGAACGAGGACAAGAATTTGTACATCTCTCTGCTCTGCCTAATAGAACTGTTGGCATATCCATGAGACTAATGACCGCGCACGTAATGCGTATTAAAATTGGTCACCAGAGCACATACACATATTATAATACACATAAAATAACTTTCTAAGGGAATATGCTTGGTCAGCTTTTTAAGCGAAACATTGTATAAGGCGAGACATCTCTACTAACAAAGCATTCGTTATTTACAAGTATTCGGTGGTTTTATATGCCCGCGTCCCGCATTCGGGGTGAACCGTTGGCTATTGTTGGTGCACCCCCTTTCTGTGTGTTGGGGCTCAAGTGAAGCCGCACCCGGGGTTGATATCTGATGTACTAGCCCCTACTGGCTGCGATGCAGTGACAGCGGACAACACAGGGTTGCATACCTGCGCGTGCGGCGATTGAGGCGCAGGGGGCGCGGCGGGCGCAGGGGGCGCGGCGGGCGCAGGGGACGCGGCGGGCGCGGGGCAGCCCAGCTCGGGCGCCTCGTCGCTGTGGTCGGCGCACTGAGGTACGCCGTCGCAGGCGTTGTACACGGCGATGCACTCGCCACCGCGCCTACACTCGAACTGGTAGCGGCTGCAGCGCCCTGCGCACACCCCGTTTGTCCCAGAATCAGGTTACAGGATTATCGTCGTCGCTATTTGCGCGACCGACTTGAAGGTGTCTATGTGTCTATGTACATTAAAATTTCCTATTTCGATAGAAGTTAGCAACATTATCAGAGAAAGAAAAAGTGAATACGGGGCGGTGGTGGGTGCTGCGGCTGCGTGGGCGAGGCCGGCTGCTGCAGCAGGCCCGCCGGCGTCGTCAGAGGGCGCGGTGGGTGCTGTGGGCGCGAGGTCGGATCGGCGCTGCCAGCCGGCTTGCTTGTTGTTGAGGGATTTCTGTATAAAACAATATCAATCTTAGAACAAAAATCGATCTCGTCTTATACTAGGTAGTATAATCTTTCACGTAGGATGTATCTTTACATCTCATGCCGGCAAAGGAGCGAGCCAAGAACCATTGCATATCGCAATATGTAACGAAAACTGAAAAATGGATGTTTCCATTTCTTATTCTTCCACTATTCCGTCAAGTCCTCCTCTGCTTCCCATCCATTACGTATTAAAAGTTAGAATTGGTTATCGGAAGCCAAACACCCGAGGCGGCGCGGAGTTGGACCCAGAAGAGTAAGTGAGCGATAAAGACAAACACCTGAGTAGCGCCAGCTGCTGCTCGTGCCGCTGCCGGTCCTGCTGCTCGGCCAGCTGCCGGGCCAGCGCCAGCACGCCGCTGCTGAAGTTGCCGTGCGCCGTGAACTTGCAGCGGAAGTCCTCGGGTGGTCCGCACGCAAACAGGTAGCAGCTGCCCGGGCTCTGCACAACAACATCGCAGCGTACACTCAGCCACGCCGCTTAGCGACCGCAACCCTCGCACGACACGACCAATAAGATTCAGTTGATTTGGAAGTTTATGCTGTCAATTAGTAGTAAAATACGAAAAATAAATTGGAAAGTTGAAGATGTTCTACATGCCTTTCAAAGACAGGGAAATCCCTTTCCTATTCGTTCCCCACCCCTGACAAATCCACTTTTAAATGGACCTACGACTGACCCTCATAAGGCGAAACGCGGATTAATTCTGTCTAATAGAATTCACAAATAGTTCGAAATTAAATAATAACTAGTTAGTTTACGGTGTAGGGGTTTAGTGGTGTTGTTTGAGCGGTCCACAGCCACACGCCACATACAACAGAATCGCTCCACCAATCTCTAAATACATATAGACACTAAACAGATTATCGTATGAGGTATCGCAACGATAAGACATGATGCAATATGCTATCGACCGGGAGCACTCCCGAGGCGCAGTTGGCGGCCTCATCGGCACCGCCGCTTGCGCGCGACCCTGTCCACCAACCTTCTCTTCGAACACGAACACGTCGCAAGCGTCAGTCTCGCAGCATAGCCGCAGGCACTCTGCGCGCGAGCCCACGTCCAGCTCGGCGAGGTAGCGCGCGCCCATCTCGCGCGACTCCTCCGTGCGGATGATCTTGTCGCGCTGCACGTCAAAGCGCGCCGAGCACGCGGCCGGGTCCAGCTCGCGCGCGCGCGCCACTGCCAGCAGCAGCGCCGCCCACCACGCACACGCGCGCATGCCGCTCGGTCGCAATAGCACTGCACGCGCCACGTCCGCGTGCTTCGGCCTCCGCGACGGACTGCTCCGCCCCCGCCCCTACATGCACCCCCGCCCCCGGACAAGCGACGCGCGCAGCCTTGCCGCTCGATACGTCGATGAGACCAAACACCGAGCATGCGTGCCGTACGTCGCGTCGTCGTGTCTGTAATCTGTCGCACCTCACGCAATCGACGGCTCGTGGGATCCGTGGAATAGAAGTCTAACCTCCTACTATAAGACAAACCGCACGTCTACTATTTCAATGACCAGTGTGTAGGTTATACAGATTGTACGGGAATGACGTGTACAACGGAGTTCCACAGATTCCTTGGTCGAAAATATGACTATTTAACCCAACTTATAACTTACATCTAGCCAAAGTTGCGTAGTTATGACGCTACAAGCTACAAGCCTGCAATCAATTGAATATTTCACATTTAGTTATTCAAATATCTCAAAAAGTCTTGAAGAGATTTTATTCACGTTGAAACCACGATTTCCGTTTGTTTGACTAGATTTTTGTATTTACAATAAACCTTTGTTATAAAATGTACAGGGCGCTCGAAAATACGAATCGACTATCCAAACAAAACATATAAATGTTTCAACCGCCTGTACGGTACCGTACGGTCATTTCAAAATATTTGAGTAAATGTGAAATAATTACTTTGAAGGCCTCTCTTCTAACGTTAAAACAATTGTAAATCCTTTATAACTAACTACGAGTACTACACATTTTGTCAGGACATATAACAACAGGATATATGTATTGTTTTCTTAGCTCCATGCTGCAGGGTTCAATGAACTTTAAGTTGAATATGCAGGTATATGCAGGTATATGCAGGTATATGCAGGTACATGCAGGTATGCATACCTATATGTATATTTAAATTCTGTATTTTTCTTACTTTTGTAATGAACATTAATTTTGTGGCTGATAAGACAAGCGTGCAAGATCCATTATGTGGTTTGAGCGAGCCTGTGGGGTAGTGGTGTTAATGAGCGAGCACCACAAAACATTTTGTGAAGGAAATCACTTCGTCGGAATCGATGTGACAGACTGACAGGTGCGCGGCCGAGGTGGCATTGGGTAGCGTTGGGTGGCGTATGGCGGGCGGCGGCGGCGCGGCAGCGCGGCGGCGCGGCAGCGCGGCGGCGCGGCAGCGCGGCGGCGCGGCAGCGCGGCGGCGCGGCAGCGCGGCGGCGCGGCAGCGCGGCGGCGCGGCAGCGCGGCGGCGCGGCGGCAGATCGGGCGCGTCCCCGCTGGCAGCCGCACCGAACAGCCGCGCGGCACGCCGCCGCCCGCTCCGCTCCGCGCACGCCCGCAGGCACGAGCGCGCTCATAGCCTCAGTCCTCGTTCTGCATCTGGATGTCTCTATTTTTCAAGTTCAGAAGTAGCGTGAGTACACCTACACACACACCAGCTTGCATATACATACATTTATATGAACAAGCTTAAATATTCACCGCAGCCGAGACGACAAACATATGCCCGTGTGTATCGTGACGTCATCTGTGAGTTGTCAGCCTAGGCCTATAGCGAGTAAGGTAACGTACCTCTGTTCTACGAGTATAACGCACACCACTTCAGTAATAGTATTATTTACAAACACTGCATTCTTCAACTACACAAGATATAAAATGAGAAAGAGTAATAATATCTAATAACACTACAAAAACCGAAAAAAGGACACGAGAAAACAGTGACGCCGGCGGCGGAATAATCGACTCGACCGCCCTCGCCATAGGCCTCTAGGAACAACCGCCCCTTTGTCAAATCGAAATAGGTACATGAAGGCAAAATCTTCAGCTTAACGTGATGCTTGAGGAAAATTGTCAATATTCGTATAAAACATAGTACACGTTACATGACAGACAGTTCAACTTCTATAATATTTACGTTTTAGTAATTGTAATAGCTGTCTAGTGTTGACTGTTAGTAGCAGTACGGTGATACTCGCGAACACCGAACTGATGTAGACGGCGACGCCAGTGCCATTCGTGAACTATTTTACACGAACCACACGTCGATTGTTTTTAGGTATTTTTTATATTGCGAACGGGGCGAAAAAGATGGTTTTAATTAAATATCCACCAATATTAATAATAATTAATTTTTAGTGAAGTTTTTCAACACTCAATAGACAAGTACACAGAGCATATGGCCTAATAATTGCCTGAAAATTTTGAAGGGATTTCGACACAAAACAGTGATTTCTATATACTGAAAGCGCACATACAAGCCACACATTGGCCATACACATGCTATAATATACAAATATCAACTCAAAAATATCATCATCATCATCATTATCAGAAAATAAATTTAATTTAAGTATGAATTTAATGTTTCTCCATCATTTACTCTCGCTGCGGCTGTAAATGTCATTGTTATAGTGTGTCTAAATAATTTAGATTGGTTTGAGAATTCATTTCAAATTTAGTAGGGATGGGTTGTGTAAAATCAGTCATGAATATTACCGATTTTCGATTTTTATTCTTATAGAAGTTGGAATCGATAGATTCATAGTTATAACTTATGAATTAAAAAAAAAACACTGTTTTCTCAAATTAATAATGACCTGTGGAACCATTACAAATAATGAGAGTAAAGAAATGTTTATTACTACTACAGCCGTACCTAATCGAATTGGATTTCGCTATTAATTCTGTCATCGATAAATTCTCTACACTATAGTCAATACTAAAATTGTCCTCTAAATTAGTTAATAAGAAAATAATATTTTTAGTTGAGTTCGATAAATATTTAAACCGAATATCGATAGTTCATAATTGTTGGCTATGCGTGTTTGTTTCGTCACTACGATACCTGTCTATTAAGTACGAAATTTGCCTTCATACAAATTGAATTCGATATATCATATGCGTCATTTATCAAACTAATCTTATTTATCTTATTTAGACAAACTTATAGGTGTTGTGACATGCACGGTGTCAACGGCAACTGCCGACAGAGATTGGCAACCTGCTAACAACCTTGCATTTTTAACCCAGAAGTGGGCAAAGTGCGGCTCCGGAGCCGCGTGAGGCTCTTTGAACTCTGTGGTTCTGGCACAACATTTATGCGTCCTTGCCCGGTCGATGGCATCGGGTGCACATTTTAATTAAATTCGATTAAATATTAACTAACCAATTTATTACAAAAAGCTTCGGGTTAACGGAAGATAAAGTACTCGGGCATCAAATAAAGAACTTCGATTTTTTACTTTCGTCGTAGTATTGCAGATACATATGTACATATATGGTGCTTTTTACAGAATTAGGCACATTTTCAAATAAAAAAATCTATCGAGAAAAGTTTGTCCAATCGTGATTCCTTTCCACGAGACTAGTTGAAGGACTGAAGTTACACATTCTAAAATATCACGAATCAAATATTTGCAGAAATCCTGTTCTATGCTTCCAAAGATGCGCAATTTAGTACAAACGCACCTTTATATTTTTTGCAATAATAATTTATTACAAAAAACGTATTTAAAAAAATATCTTTTTAATTAAATATTAAAATATTAAATATTAAAATGATTATGCATTATAAATGAAAAGTTAACACAAACAATATGTAACTATATTGTTGAAAATTAATTTTTATAGGAGTTTATTTAGAAATGGCTGTAATTTTTTTATTAATATTTTAACAAAAACAAGGAAAACCACGATAGTCGGTGGCTATCACACGACCACGGGCCACATTATCGCCCACGGCCGGATAATTTTAGTTTCCGTGAGACGTTTGCGGCCAGCGCCACTGGCGTGCGGTCGGATTTGACTCTCATTTTTTTAATCGTTTCTATTTGCATATTTGGCTCTTTAGTTAATAAGTTTGCCGACCACGGTTTTAACCTATAGAACAATACACATAAATTGTCCATATTAAGGGACTTAAGTTAGTAGCCTAAGTTAGAAGTTAGACGGCTGAGTTAGGAATTTAGATTATATAGTCTTATTGCTACTAAAAACTATTTATTAATCAGAACGACTAAACTGACAATTGGTGTTGTTTTTTCCAGTTTCTAAATAGTTATTTGCTCGTATAAGCAACCTGCAAAAACGTAAATAAAATCAATATCGTTTTCTTTTTTAACTAACTTCCAAAAGGAGGATGTTCTCATGTTATTATTTAAAACTGTAACAGTTTTTAATACTATTGAAATATTTTTTAAGTAATTAAAACAAATATTCATTAGATCAAGATATTGTACCTAATGTAGTGTATGAAGAATACAATCTCTATACCTACAATAACAATAACAATAACAATAACAAATAATAGGGGTGTCGTAATACATAATCGCAAACCAGTCGTTGTCCCACTCTGTGTGTCTGCTTAATGCTTCAATTTACAACATTTTTACTGAAATGTTGTATTAGCTACATGTCAAGACAGAGGCGGCGTACTAAACTTGGCAACTGATATAGTAGTATCTACCAGAGCAAATAGCGATGAAAAAGTTTTGTTCACTGCCTCGTCTATGTATTATTTAAATGTATTTGTGTTATCATAGTTATTTTTAACATGAATCTTAGCTTCTTTTAAAGTAAGTTACGATCTAACTAACCGGCACTATAGGCTTACAATCCACAAAAAATGCTGACATCATTTTAAATTTTCATTTGGATATATCAATTTAGTCTCACTAATTAAATAAATAGTATTTTAGTGTCAGTATAGAAAATAAGAAGTGGTCCCCCTCCCGGCGGCACCTCTCCGCGGCGCCGCGCCACGCCGTACGCGTCACGCGTCGCACTCACAGTCAGTTCCGTTAGGGGGTCAGTCGCCATCTCGAACTGCTCCATGTTTCAGTAGTCTGCCGCGTGCCCACACGGCAATACATGCGCGGATTGCGGCGCGAGTGTACAGTGACGTGCCTGGTGCGGTAAACAACAAGTACGACTTGCGGTGTACCTAAACAAATATTGTGGCAGCAACACATCGAACAGGGCCCGGGGTCGCTGACCGTGCCACCATCTCGGTACGTCTCAAATGGCGAGGCATTCTACGCCTGGGCCGCACTTTACGATCGTTCCGCTAAGTAGCCGACGTAATTACCTGCCGACCCGCCCCGATGAAGCAAGAATGGCTTCCCAAACATAGAACGGACGACGCCTCGTGAATCCACGTCGCGGTCGATGGCGCGGACACCGCTACGTCAAGGATAATAATAAATAATAATTAGCTTCGCGGCGTTGAGCTCTCCGCCGGCGCATCCCGCTACCCGCTGCCCGCGGCCGCTCAGGGCCACAAGCCGCCGCCGACGATAGCGCATCGCGTATCGCCGCTAATCAATGACGCAGCTCGCTACCGGCCGCCACTGATATTGCACCAACATACATTTCTTATCTAGCAACTCGCAATAAGTCTGGCCTCATGACATAGTCTTTCAAACAAAACTCAATCAACATAATTTTGTAGATTCATAGTCAAAATCTTACTTTACATAGCTCAAATAACTATACCTACTAAGGTTTTCGCTTTAACTTATTTAATTCGGTATTCAATAAAGGCTATTCAAGAGCTCCGGAAACCGAGGAGCATGTGTATACGTTCAACGTGTGAAAATAGCTCTGCACCTGTTCAACAGATCAGCTAACATAGTCTTGAACAGTTGAGCTGCGGTGCAACAACTAAATCAACAGCTTACAGCTGAACGCGCTGTACCTACTTCATATAACTTTGGGAGCCTAAGAGCCGTGAACTGTCCGCTGACTCAGCAAACGCAATCATACCTCTTTGCAGTATGCAGGTACAAATTGAAGTGATCAGCTTCACCCATGCGAACCGTGAACCGTGAGCCGTTGGCTAGTGTGCGTATACGAGTATGTATGAATGTAGAAGAAGCAAGAGAGGTGTCAACCGCATCAAATGAAGGTCTCTGCCTACACCTTTCACTATTTAAAAATCACAATACAAAATTTATCTATCATACATATATCTATACTAATATTATAAAGAGGAAAGATTTGTATTTTTGTATGTATTCGATCCACGTAAAAACTACTGGGTCGATTTTTAAAATTCTTTCACCATTACAAAGGTAAATTATCTGTGAGTAATATAGGCTAGGCTATATTTGATTATTAGTAATGTTTAGGAACTATTATTATAATAAAAGTGTATCACTGGCCCCGGCGTTAAAAATTCACTAAGTTTTATCTTTTCCCGGCTTACGCTGCCTAAACCGTTAGAGGTATATAAAAATAATGTATGAAGGAATTGTAGATCTCAAAAAGTTCTACAGAAAAGTCCGCGAGGGCATATATCTATCTTTAACGGTTTTCTTACAATAACCATTTTTTTTTAGAAAATGCATGCTACTTGCGGCGTTGTATTCTTCATTTAAATATTAATCCTTATCCAAATAAATACGTTTGTTGTCAGGAGAATTAATTGTAGATTAATATTGTCCTTCACAGTATTTAAATTGGACAAATAGTTTAGAAGATATCGCGAACACAAACAATAAGGGTAACCGAAAAATCAGCTCACAAACCACCGGGCTTAGAAATTTGGAATCTGGCATCAGTAGATTTCTGTTATTACGTAGATTACTACTAAGTTAATACTTTAGGTAAGAGGTTTACAAGAGAGGCAAACGTAAGTTTTGAATTTTTACACTCCACGCGGACGAGGTTGTGGGCAATAGCTAGTATAAGATAAATTCCATATTACGTCATACTTCTTGAATCTTCGAAATTATTTGACATTGTTTGACTTATAGATCGACATGCATCATATACAGGGTGATTCTTAACGAACGGATCAACATTTTTGTGGAGGTAGAGGACCTCAATACTACTTTTAAAATTATTTAATTTTTTGTAAAAAAAATCGAAAAAATTGGATTTCCGACTAAAATTGGTCCGTACGTCCAAAAAAATGAGCTTACAGTGGTTATCTTTTTCTTTAACAAGCTTAATAATTGGGCTTTCGTACCGTTATCCCTTCTTTTGGAATAGCTCGAACGAGAACAAAATTTAAAAAAAAAATTGAAAATTATCTTAAAACTTTCTTTCTTTAACTTTGAGAAGCTGTAATTTTTTTTACATCAACTTTTGTCCTACAAGTTTTTTCAAAAACTGCACCCATGCCTGTAGAATAAAACAAAAAAAATTCGCCTTTAGTTTGTTTTACATGTAAAAAGAACGATTTGAAATTGTCGAGGGCGACAATCTCTTGTAGCTTTATACAAAACTAGCTGGTGCTCGCAACTTCGCCCACGTGATATTAAAAAATATAGCCTATGTCACTCACAGATAAATTACCTTTCTAACGGTGAAAGAATTTTTAAAATCGGCCCAGTCGTTTTTGAGTTATTTCAATACATACAAAAATACAAATCTTTCCTCTTTATAATATTAGTATAGAAGTATAGAAAGACATATGAAAATTATTTTTTTCAAAGTAAGTTTAAAAAGCAAGATTTTTAACTTTTTACATTAAAACATTACATTTCACAAAAAAAACCACAAGCTGCAATAAAAATGTAAATCTATACTAGTGTTATAAAGAGAAAAGATTTAAATTTTTGTATTGTATTACGTCCGCCGCTTTTTTCAACCTATCACCTAAAGTATTAACTTGTAGTAATCTACGTAATAACAGAAATCTACCGATGCAAGATTCCAAATTTCTAAGCCCGGTAGCTTGTGAGCTGATTTTTCGGTTACCCTTATTGTTTGTGTTCGCGATATCTTCTAAACTATTCGTCCAATTTAAATACTGTGAAGGACAATTTTATTCTATACTAGCTTTCGCCCGCGACTCCGTCCGCGTGGAATTAAAAAAATCAAAACTGAGTAACCTATGTGTTCTTCCAGACTATCCTCTACGTCTATGCCAAATTTCATCGAAATCCGTTCAGCCGTTTAGGCTACACACTCTAACAAACATCCATCCATCCATCCATCCAACTAAACTTTCGCATTTATAATATTAGTATGAAGTATGATAGTATGATTAAATTCTCCTGACAACAAACGCATTTTTTTTTTGGAATTTCGAAATTGCGATATTACCTGTAAATCTTTGCAATCCAATTACTTACCATCCAGTTATTTCCTTACCTCCGACGTACGCACGCTCTCAATGGAGAATAATAGTTAAGCTATGACCTTCCTTCGGAATTAATTTCTGCAAGTCGCTCGTCACTCCGACATAATAGATATGTCTATCTGTGCAGAGCCGCAGCGGCGCCGGCGGTGCCATGGAGTGCGGCGTCGCGGCGGCGGCGGGTGCGTACGCGGCGCGTGCGCAGCCCGCCGCGCCCCCCGGGCCCCCCGCGCACCCCGCGCTCTCTCCCACCGAGCGCTCGCCCGCCAAAGCCGGCCTGCATGTCAACTTCAGCGACAAGGGCGAGGTGAGCTTGCGCCCGAGCTTGGAGTAGTGGTACATCATTTTAAAACGGTGTCTCGTGCTCGCTTAGCACTTACTACATAAATAATGATGTAGCGTTGTCTGTTAAACAAAATTAAGAGATATCTTGTTTTCTGCACTCTTGGACAAGTAAACAGGTGACTGTTTCACAAGAAACCACAGGAATTAAACTTATGTAAACCGTTTTAACGAGGGGTCGGAATGACAACCTCTCCACAATTTTGCTTGTTCAAAATGGCACTCCACTGCATTTATCGACTTGACGTATTGTCCTTTCTTACTCAAATTATAGTCAATCTTTATGCGCGGTTCACACTTGGCCAGTACAGTTGGTCAACTGACAATCAACTGGCTGTGAGTCTATACAATCCTTGTCTAGACTGCGCGACTGTCACACCGTACTGGGCAAGTGCGAATCGTGCATTACAATAGGACTGGACTGCCGTGCCTGGCGTATTTGTATCTAAACGTACCATTGTCAAAGATAATGAAATGGATGACAATATATGTATGAAATAAAGTGTCGCGGCAGTGGAGTTGTACGTTAGGAGCTTCGATATGTATGAAGGCAAAGGACATGTCGGCGCAGGTGAAGGAGCGCCGGGAAAAGTTCCTCACGGCGAAGTACGGCAGCCACCAGATGGCGCTCATCCGCAAGCGGCTCGCCGTCGAGATGTGGCTGTACGACGAGCTGCAGAAGCTGTACGAGTCTGTGAGTACCGCCCGCGGTGCGCGGAGGCGGCGCTATGGCTGCAGCGTCTACAGCTCGCGGCTCCGCTGTTGCAGGAGGGGGGCAGCGCGACGGGCGCGGGGGGCGCGGCGGGCGGCGCTGCGCAGGACGTGGAGGTCGACATCGACGAGCTGCTGGACATGGAAGGCGACGAGCAGCGCCGGCGACGCCTCACGGTACGTGCCCGCGCGCGCTCGACTCAACAACCATCGCTGCCCACCCTACATTTATATTTATTTATTCGTCGTCATAGATGCATAAGTAGATACCTAAAACCATATGGCTTATAGCCACATATGTATATCTTGACGATGAAGAAGGAATGGAGAACACGACATGTTTAACACCTTGACGGAGTATTTCTCTCTCTCTCTCTTTCATATGTAGCATATGTGTATAATGTGTCAATTTACTTTGTTAAGACTCAGTTTTTCGTATATAATAATTTATTTTAACATTTTACTTTAATTATGTATTTCTTAACATTTTCTAAATTAATTTAATTATGAGTCCATATCCGTTATAATCACAAACAAGTGAACATTGTAAAGAAAATAATTATTACAATATGTAACTCCTAAGGTAATTACACTTCCTTGAGGCCTGACGGGAGTAGTATACGCAAGCCATTGGACAACCAAACCCTCGGCAACATTGATATGTATTTATAATCTGATAGATTTCCAAAGTTAAAAAACATTCACAGAACTCAACTGCCTTTACAATGTGACTGATCTATTTAAAAAATGATGCTCTAGTTCGCAATATATATTATGTGTACTTATTTTACTTATATTAAACGAGCGCATTTAATATTTTGGATAATCATTTGCTCGTAGACGCTCCTCGCTGACGCCCGGAAGCCGCAAAAGGATGTCCATGTAAGTGTCAACAGCCACACGCCGCACAATGCACTGTGCTTTTTTGCTGTGTTTTTTTAAATTCCGGCACAATATGTCTTCGGATTGTCCGGTAGCCTCCGTTAATGCGCACGGTAATCATAAACTGACACTTGCGTGCATTACTTTTCAGAATAAGATTATGATAGAAAAACTATCTTACTTTTTAATACAGACTGTGTTGAACATTTTCAGAAATTTATCAACGAATTGTTAGAAAAAGCGAAGACTTTGTAGATTACGAAAACAACTGAAGAATCCCCAAAAAACCCGCGGGCGCCGCCGCGCAGACACTTGTGTTTAGTTCATAGTCAATAGTCTGAGTGTTGTGAGACTGTACGGCGCCGGCCAGCGTGCAGCGAGCTGCGCGTGCCGCGTGCTGCGCTTGCCGCGTGCCGCGTGCAGCGAGCTGCGCTAGCCGCGAGCCGCGTGCTGCGCTAGCCGCGTCCAGCGTGCTGCGCTAGCCGCGTGCAGCGTGCTGCGCTAGCCGCGTGCAGCGTGCTGCGCTAGCCGCGTGCAGCGTGCTGCGGTAGCCGCGTCCAGCGTGCTGCGCTAGCCGCGTCCAGCGTGCTGCGCTAGCCGCGAGCCGCGTGCTGCGCTAGCCGCGAGCCGCGTGCTGCGCTAGCCGCGTCCAGCGTGCTGCGCTAGCCGCGTGCAGCGTGCTGCGCTAGCCGCGTGCAGCGTGCTGCGGTAGCCGCGTCCAGCGTGCGCCTGAGGCACGCCTGACCTATATGCGCCAAGACTAATTTATAAGAATACCTGTATGTAGATATTAGAAAATACGTAAATGTAAGGCATCGCGCGAATGACATATCCGACGTGTCCATGCACTGACGCTCCGATGAGCCTATTCATTAACGATTCCTTTAGCGACATTCCACGACCGGTCCGAGATTGGCAGCGCGTGCCCCGCGCCCGTGCTCGCTCGGAGCGCACCGAGCCGCGCGATCCTGCTAGAAGTCTCCGAACCGACTTGTCTCGGCTCAATCTGTTCACGTCCAAGGATACAAAGGAATGTCGCTCGCGCTATTTCTGTACCGCTGCCGCTTATTTCTCTTCCTGCGTCGAGTGGCCTGTCTATACTAATACCATAAACTTCCTCCAGAAGTCAACTAAAAAATCATAATTTTGGTCAACGGTATTCCAAAGCTGAATTTTTCTGCGAACAGAATTTTGTGCGCGGCAAATTGCATTAGTAGCATGAGTCTCTTCTACAATTTGTACGTACCGCATTAGTCTAAGAGCCTAGTCAAGATTCTGCCGAATATTTAAAATTTTGTAATAAATGATTTAATAGAAAGGTCCTTTTTATTTCCCTTATCGACGACGAAGCAGCTACTTCCGCACGTGCCTCGTCGTCGCATAAAGTTCCATCCAATCGAGTTCGATGTCTTTGTACGAGTATGCTGACAATTGTAACTCCACTCGATTCAGACATGTCAACAACAACAATCAAGAACTCTGATACACATGAACATTTCTAGGGATGTTCCGAAAACTATGTTAAACTTGAAAAGAAAATTGTTAACTGTTTTTTTTATTCAGAAAACATACCTACTGCAACAATATTTAAACGCCCGGCCTAATTTTAGTCGAATATTACCTTTTTATAATTTTGAACTTAAATGTAATAAGTAATAACTCTAGATTAATAGAAAATCGTTACAATTTGTTCCTAAATTATTGATATTGAGGTGGTCCACTTTCCGTCTCCGCAAAGCGTTTGTTTGAAGCACCACTTGTACACAAAGAGGGTAAGCGCGAGGCCCCGCAAAATTAAAACATTTTTTATGATATAATTTTATTGTTATACATACATTTGTACAAATAATAAATATATGCCTACGTTAAAGTTCATAAACATATTTTGGAATAATTAGAGAGAGGGAGAGGGAGAGGGCTAGCCCTGCATGACGAGGTGCACGAAGTTCTCGTAGTTGACGTTGCCCTGCGAGTCCTCCTGGCCCTGCAGCAGCTGCTCCACCTGCCCACGCGTCATTACATCTCATTCTTCGAAAAATATAACAATTTACACTCCTATCATCAAAAGCTAAACAGTAAATTAGATGTTTTACACGATTTTTTTTTAATTATTGTCTTATCAAAATTATCTTATTCATTTTTTTTATTTGGAATAATAAATAACTGCATAATATGTATATCAATATACAGCAAAGGCAGAGTGCATCAGCCGGCCAACATCATTATTCACAACTTAAGTATAAGGTGAGATACAAAAGACTTAAGTTGAAGAATATAAAATTATTAAAAAACTAGCTTTTACCCGCGACTCCGTTCGCGAGGAATTTAAAAAAAAAAACAAGTAGGTAGTCTATGTTTTCTTCCAGAGTATTTTCTACATCTATGCCAAATTTCATCCAGATCCATTCAGCCGTTTAGGCTACAAACTCTAACATACATCCATCCATCCATCTAAAGTTTCGCATTTATAATATTAGTATGAAGTATGGCTTATTAGTTATTATGGTCTGGCTCACGAGGCTACGCCATGTGGCGTGGTGCACGAGCTGATGGCGAAGAGCTGCCACCCAGACAGTTGGATTAAGGGCCCGATTCAAAAGGCTGTTATTTTAGAAACCGCACACATTGTGAGGAGTCCTGTCTATGCAGCCATGACCACTGGTTGCCTGAGTCATCGGATTCCGCAGCCGGTGGTGCTCTATTTTCTATATAATATGTTTTATTTTTATATAAATCATGTAAAATAAATAATATATTAAATCTTACTAATATTATAAATGCGAAAGTTTAGATGGATAGATGGATGTTTGTTAGAGTTTGTAGCCTAAACGGCTGATCGGATTTCGATGAAATTTGGCATAGACCTAGAGGATAGTCTGGAAGAACACATAGGGTATTCACTTTTTTTTTTTTTTAATCCACGCGGACGGAGTCGCGGGAGAAAGCTAGTAAGTAAAAAAAGATGTAGCTAGATCAGTAAAGTTAAGACAGAATAAATTAATATAATTTAAGATTTCAAGGCAATGAATCAAACTGAATTTAAAAAATAATAGATTATCATAAGTTAAACTACATAGCACGCATAACATTTCTTCAAAACTTATCAACCAATTTTCTGTCCATTACAAGCCTAAAGTTGCCTTTTTTTTATAGTATAAGGTGGCAAACGAGCAAGCGGCCACCTGAATCCACCGAAATGGAAAGCGACCGCTGCCCATAAGCAACCGCAATTGCAGATGCGTTGCCTACCCTTAATTGACGGAGGAGGAGACGCACATAAAGAGGACATTTCCCCTTCCTATGCGTCTCCTCCACCGTCAAATCCACTTTTCATTCCCATCATTTCCTCTTAAAAAAAGGGTGGAAAGGGAAAGGGACTAAAATTAGGCCTGATGTGTTCTGTGCAATCGTAGTGTGATTTGAGTCTCCTCTCTGTGTGTCATGTGTGTGTGTGTGTGATGTTGGGTGTGTCACACACCAGCACCGGGCTGATGCTGTGCAATGCACATGATACACAAGCACCCAATCATCAAAGTATGAAATGTATGAGAACCTCGTCATCGCTCAGCTTTTCCCCCAGCGTGGACAGCAGGTGGCGCAGCTCCGCAGATGAGATGAAGCCATTACCATCCTTGTCGAAGTGACGGAGGCCTTCAATGAAGTCATTGGCTGTGTCTCCGCTGCGCGCCTTGGAGATTGCCTACCGACAAACACACCTCACATATATTAGCTTTGCAACAATGTCAATAAATAAAGATACCAAAAATGGTGCAATTAGACACATAAGGTAAGAGTATTTGGGGAATTTCATAAACATCCATTTAGTAATTAGTGTTATCAGTATTTGCTTAATGAGGCATTGAAAAGTACTTATGTAATTGAACACTAACCGGTTTTGTTAACAACAGCATATCTCTTATAAGAAAATGCTATTTCACTATGGTTCAAATTATTTAAAAAGTTGAATTTCCATTGAAAACAAAAATAGTACATACTTGATAAATAGGCAGAAAGACCTCAAATGATATTCTCTCATCGGGCTTGAGGTGTAGAGTGCACTTCTTGACATCTGACTCGGTGGGATTCTGGCCCAGCGCCCGCAGCGCGTCGCCGATCTGCGCGACGTGGATCTTGCCGTCGCCGCGCGAGTCGAACAGCTGGAATGCTTCCTGGAATTCTAAAATCACATAAGGCTTAGCCAATGAACATCTTTAAAGTGAAAGTAAAAGTGTCACAAATGTACCTTCCACAGAAGTAAGATTGAGTTTAGTGGGGGGCTCGTACATAAACATGATGGAGCTGGCGGACGCTCGGCGCGGCACTGTGCGCCCACTCCATCAGAATTACTTTAAAATACGAACCATATAAGGAAACTAGGGCGCTTGCAAAAGTCGACGCCTTCGGTAGTAAGGTTGATTGACGTGAGTCACAGTCGCACAGCGAACGAAGACGACGACGCTACGCCCTCGCAACCCTGCTTGTAACTCACTATCCTCATGTACTCATTATTTCTTACGCCTAAAGCGAGTTTTGTTTATAAAAGTCGTAAATCTCATCCGTTGCACACCATGCAGGTATGCACACAATATATAATAAGTAATTCTTAATTACCATTTTCATTTAATGTATGACTCACCTGCTAACTGGTCCTCGGAATAGCCCGCCTAGAACAAAAAAAAAATTAAGCAATTATATAAAATGATATTATTGTCATGCGTTATTTTACAATTCAATAAATACCATTGTAAGAGTCAGAAATATTAAGAAGTCTCACAAACAATAAAAAATATACTTCGCGTCTGCCCCTGTCAAATGACAACGTCAATATTATGTCAACAAAAAAAAAACACCACCGATAAAGGTCAACAACGCTGTCTCACAGAGCACAAATCCCTAGAGCAAGAGAGGGACAAAGTATTAAATAATTATTTATCTTAGCGTATTAAAAATTAAAACAGTATTATTTTAATTTAATTTAATAACTTTTGCGCATTGTGAGCACTGACATGTAAAATGGACAGGCGATAACACGTGACGTTTCGTGCGTCTTTGATATTCGCCATTTTGGAATTACACTGAGAGATGGGACAATGTACCTAACTCGTATCGATAACATTGGTCTGGAACTAAATCTTTTAGATTTTTTTTCATTAATGTGGAGATATTTTACTCTTTTGATTTACTATTTTTTTATAATGTCTAATAAAATTAAAATTCTTAGGGCCTGTCCCACCAAATTGTAAATAGTCTGATAACATTGGAACGTGTAAAGTATGTGATAGAAATATCGGATTTTGTTCCCTTATCTGACAGTGACGTCATTTTTAAGCTATCTGAGCCTCTATCAGCCAGTGGTGGGACAGGCCCTTAGATTTCTTCGGAAATTTCCAACTTGTTTTCGTAAAAACTTTAAAGCATTTAAGTATAAAATAGGAGCTATAAAAAAGATGCAAGTTTTTTCGTTGTAGCTCATGTGCGTTTTCTCTCCAAAATATATCTCGAAATACAAAAAAATATCTAAATTAGCAAAGTTTACTTAGGTGTACCTAAGTAAAGTATTTACTATATAGGTATGTATGTGTATTTTATAATCTTCATACATTTCATCAAAATAACCTAAAAAGGTTATTTTGAAACTAAAACTATTTTATAGCATTAATGGTATGGGTATGGTAAATACCCCTAGACCTATATTATTCAAAGCGAATAAGTGTGTTTTGAATGAATGACGACATTTTTAACCGACTTCCAAAAGAAGAATGAAGTACCGGACTACTGTAAAAGACGAAGGTTATCGATTAATCTGTATTTCATTCTTTGTATGAGTTCTGTATATGATATTATTGATTTGCCTCTTAATAAAGGAAACAAAAATCTAGTGATTTTTATTTTGATTCATAAAATATTGATGTGTATCTATTGATTCCAATTTCTATTAGAGTAAAAGTCGAAAGTCGAAAAGATTCCTACCCGGTTTTACTGAACCCATCAATATTATATTGTCAAACGAATCATCTTTATAAGGGGACACAATATAGCAAATCTATTTAAGAAATATCCATAGATGTACAGTAGTACATCCATGGATATTTCCTATTATTCCTTCCTTCCTATATTTCCAGGATCTAGTAAGATCAGGATAGAGCTCTTGTCGAAAAATTGAAGCCGAGTGAGACCTCGATAACTGTAACATTTTTCCCTCTCTGGCCATGGTGACCATATTGAAATATGATTTTAGGACAATAATTATAAAAAAATGATTGATTTTAATCAAAGGTTAATGATAAACTTGCTCTATGCGGCACTATACATTTCTCGTTTTTGCTTGCTTTTAACACACGCGTCATTTACTACTTACCTAGTGGTACTAGTGGGACACGACATGGACACCTCCGTGAAGTTGACCCCTAACCCTCTTTTTTTTTACTTTTTTTATGAAAATGGTTTGAGAATCGTTAGAGACGGTTTCAGAGAAAGGAACTTTCGTCTGAGAGTTCCTATTTTCTGCGTAAAAGCAATTTAAAAATTTTAGCGTGAAGTTGGCCCCAACACTTCACTTATTTTTATAGAATAGTTTGAGAGAGATTGAGAGGAAAGAAATATCTTTTGAGAGTTCTTACTTAACTGTAAAAATATTTGAAATTTTGAAATCGATAATCGAGTAAAATTTGATTGATGATTCTCTCAATCATTCTCAGGATTTCTAGGATTGGAAAGTCATGCATGGTCACCGTAATTCGTCACTAACAAATTTTGTTTAAAACCATTACCTATGAAAAGATAAACCACAATCAGGATCATACTCGCTTCCGCAAGCCTCCACGACCTAGTTCTCACCATTTTAAGAAGGAAATTTTAAAAATATTACGGATTTCAAAAACGCCGCAATTGAAGTTCTATTCGGCGATGTCATGCGGTGTTGTCAGTTCAGATGTTCGAATTTCAAACAAATAAAAGAAAACCTGTACATCATCATCTCCCCTGCCTTATCCTACTCCCGTAGGGTCGGCGCACCGGGTTTTCGTCCTCCAAATAACTATCATCCGTCATCGCAGTCATAACTCCCTTTTTGATCATGTCACCTTTCACGCAATCCATCCATCTCTTTCTAGGTCTACCTCTACCAGTGTACCCCTCCACATTCATAACTAACGTCCTTCTTGTTACATGCGATTCATCCCTCCTCATAACCTGCCCATACCACACTAACCTTTTACTCCTTATTTTCTCAACCACTGGGGCTACTCTCAAACTTCCTCTAATATACTCATTTCGTATCTTATCCAATCGTGTTCCCCACACATCCATCTTAACATTCGCATTTCCGCGACATGTATTCTCCTTTCATCCGTCCCTTTTACTGCCCTGAAAAGAAAACCTGTACGCAATCGCAAATTTTTTGCGTCAATAAAGTTTTACATGTAGCAACAAATAATATTGCTTTAACATGTCGGTAATAAATTATTATTAATATTTAGAAGAATTTTGAAAGTAAATATTTTTACTGCATTACATTACATCAATTGCCTATTTTTCTACAAAAAACGAAAGGATTGATATCTGGCAACTCTAAGTCACTGTTAGAAAGGGAAATATTGGACACTTGTAGCCCTCTCACTCGGGTTCAATTTTATTTTGCGTGCAACAAGACTCTTACGCTCTTAGCATAAGGTTTTATTTTCTATAATTTAACTGCAACATGTACAGATAGAACACATTCCTGTTGTACGTAGTACTTATTCCCTCCATGGAAATATCCCAATTAAAATCTTGGGACAACTCATTGACTGGGACAGGGAGAGCTATCATATTTGGTCTATAGCCGCCCCCATGTGCATAACCACGGTGGGGCAGGGTGGGTAGGGCGCTTGTACAAGGACAGCTATAGTACGACAAGGATCTATTGACACTTGACACTTTGACTTGACATACATAGGAGGTCGCTAGTGAGCTATCATCATTTAGTTAATAAAAACTTTGTCATACTCTTCGATCAGTAATATTATATTCTCTCGAAGTTCTTACCTGAAAACAAAGTGACTGAAAAATATAATAAGAAAATCTACGCGCTTACCAAGCCCTGTTTCATGAAAGTCAAAGTCTGGTCTTTTTTCGTGCTCTGAAAATATATTTTGATTAAAAAAAATCACGAATCGTGTAACTAATATAAGTCCATATATAACTAAGAGAAATAAATCAATCAGCGTTGAATTATTATTTGAAAAATAATTAGAACAACTGTGTTTCTAAACGCAAGAAGCCATTGATCTTTTTCATTCGAAAAAAAAAGCTTTGAAATTGCCGATTGAGCTCAATGGAATGATGGCGCGGTCGGGCTGGTCAGCGATTGGTGAACGAATTGTGGAAGGAAGGGAAAAGGAAAATGGCTAAACGGTGCAGATGTCGTTGAAAGGTTAGTAGACAGCTTTTATTTGTATATTAAATATATTTTATTTTAATGTTTGCAAGATAATGGTTTCTACATCTACTGTATTTTCGATGAGCGATTACCGTTATCGGGTGGAGACTATAGGGCGACGGCGATGTTCGGCATTTGCTTTGTTCGCCGAACTCCACGTGCCTTCCGCCATTTAGACTTATTTTATTGCTAATTTACGTGATATTTTATACGTAAAGGTATTTTAACTTAGAGGGCGAACTAGAGTGCCACAATTTTTATTGATTTTTTGTACAAATACAATTTTACAATACGTTCATTATTAGACTGGTGTGTTGAACGGCGGCGGATGAACAAGACGGCGTGGTCGTGGAATATAAAGTAAAGAGCTTACAGACAGCTAACATTGCAAATTGTCGCAGGAGTACGATGGCGGCCGGCGGAGAATTCGTCGAAGGGTGGTTGGTGGCCCAAGTTCTCGGGGAAGGTTCTTACGGAGAGTGAGTGTTTCGTAGTATATTTATCAGCCGGCGTCTCGTCAATGTAACTTTAGATTTTGGGCAACTATCATAAGCCACAACGTTATTAGTGGTGTGCATATGTACAGTAGTCGAAACCCATAGCCGGGAGAAGCCTTGCACTTCGGTCTAGGGATCTTCTGACAAGCCCGTCCAGCTAAATGTGAGTCTATTCAGGTTTTTTATTTGTTTATATAAAAAAATTATACTAATAACAATAATAATTACAAATTACATTCTTCACTTTTTTATGATAGGAAAGACAAAAAGTTTACAATTTTTTATGATGTCTAGGCCAGCATTGCTCCCACTGTTAGCGACTGACTGCTCGTTGTACCTATTGTAATTGTATGAAAAATAGTGCACATGTGGTAATAACAATAAATGTTAATTTAACAATTGAGATAAATTACTATGGAAGTACCATAAGAAGCAATGCTATCCTGACTTGTCATTCGGTGAAAGTGTAGAGTGGAACACAATAATAAGGTACTGGAGTCCTAATAGTGGAACTTTTCCCTTTCTAATAATTAAACTATGGATGGATAGATAGATATAGTAGATTTGATCAACAGGGAAAGGGATTATAAACCTTTCTGCTTCTCTCTGTTATTGTCATTTGTCAAAATAACAATTGTCTTGTTAGCATTTAGCAAGTAACTGGCTTTAATATTTGGTAAGTAGCAGCTTTCTCACACCTTTGGCTACACTCTACTATTAGAAATGGCCTGCGGCCAATTTAATTGCCCTTCAGAATGTTCATGGTAATGTTAAATGAACGTAAAAGTGGCAAACAAGTAAGCAACCTTATAAGAATAGTTATAATAGTGAAGTGGCAGCTTCCTTTAGATATTTGTAGCAAGCTAATGAGTTGCATAGGCTTTTGCCCGACTTAAACATGTCAACTTTGAGGATTCACATGTGTAGCAAAATGATGAAGTCATTGAATATGTTAATGGATATAGGGGAAGATATACAGAAAATGGTATTTTCCTTCCCTACCCCTGCCAATTTCACATCCCCTTTTCACCCACCTTATTAGAAAAGGATGGGGAGGTGGAGTCGCCTAGAATTGCGCTCCCAGCACCTCATTTATTGGAAGCAACAAAGAACTTGAAGTCTGTCTTGTGTGAGGCCGAGGTATCGCGTCGGTCGAGATGGGCCTTCAGTCCATGTCCTTTTGTAAGGCTGTTGTCATTTAACTAGGTTTTATCCCGGAGGGCGCGCAAGTAGCAGTAAGCCTGATATTGCTGAAATATTATTACGAAGCAGGCGCGGGCGGAACTGATGCGCGGCAACAACATGGTCGCCGGCGCGGCCGCCGCCATCCTTGAAAGTTTATCCACCCCGCGCCCGCGCGCTCGGCGTCGTCGCACGTTTTTTATGCGCCTCAATATTTTTGGTCACGCTCGTATAATATACCGCACAATGAAGCCGTGCTTGTGCCGTGTCGGCAGCTTCGCCTCGGCGGCTGACCGCGTGGCGCTCTACTGACGGAGCAGCGCGCCGCGCACCTCGGCGCAGTTCAGCGCAGTTCAGCGCATCGCGCTATCTAGCAAAGCACACCCCAAACTACTGACGTAGATACTTTACTTGCACAGCTATGCTACTACGTTTCCTAAAAACTTGTACCAATAATTAAGAAAGAGAAAATATTGGTGTTAATCTTTTTTTTCGTCAAGGCAAGATTCTATACGTAAAAGTCTGAGGAAAGAGTTTGTGACCATTAATGAATGAAATTTATGATGATGATGAATGAATGAAATTACAAAAATCGATTGGACAATCTATATCTATCCCTACTTTCCCATAAATATAAAAAAGAAGAAAGATTTGTATTTTTGTATATATTGAAATAACTCAAAAACTACTGGGCGATTTACAAAATTCTCTTCTAAAAGATACGTTATCAGTAACATGGATATCTCTTTTTATTATTTTTATTAAATTCAAGCGGACGAAATCACGAGCATCAGCGAGTAAACAATATTTGTATACGTTTTATTAGAGGATGTTAGTTGTTTTTATTGATGATTTATTACAATTTAAAATTGGTTTGTTTTAATGTTGTGTATTTTTTAAAAATATAATTATCTCATGAAAAATATATAAAACTGCGGAGTCTCGCTTCCCTTACTGAAATATGTTAGATGTCATGCAAAACCTAGTCATTTTATTTAGTGTATATTGTGAAACTTTAGCAATCACACGGCGTCATCATTTCGATAGAATACCACTTGCTGTTTATCCCATTTTTATCAAAATCTGAGCAGAGATCTCAAGAATGACGTATTTTATTTTGCAGTTTATTGGCGCCTTGTAATTGCCAAGGGTTCATAATAGAAACTGACTAAAAATACTAGCTTTACATGACATCTAACACATTTTTGTAGGGGAAGCGAGACTCGGCAGTTTTTGATATGTCTTATTTTCCATGTAATATCACTTTTTGTAGGATATCCTACTTAAATTTTCGTCGTTGTAACCAATTTAGTTTGAACCCGTCCCTACCTCACAATGCTTAGAGATCTAGAGGTCAAGTTTAAATTTTCCGATTTTCTATATTAAAAACTTAAAAATTTATGAATTTTAGATTTTTCCCTTTAATTATACATTGACTTCAATCTTTATTTAAAATTTCAAGTTTGTGTGACTGCTAGAAGTACCTTAGAATCATGATTACACGTGCTTTTCTTTAAAATGTAAAGAATTAATTAACTATATTTCGTAAACAACAAACTACAATTGTTCCAACATTTTTTGTTGTAACAAGGTATATGATACCTATTTATGTTAAAAAAATTCAAACCTTTATCTATAACGAAGTCACACGGGTTTTAGTACACTCGTATTTTCGATGAAAGTATAAAATATTTAAAATTATCAGACTTCAAGATTTTTCATTTTCTCCATCTATCGGTTGACCGCTGATTATATTCTAAACTTCAAGTTTGTAGCACCATTGGAAGTGCCTTAAAATTAAGGAAGGAAAGGCAATACGGAAAGCAATTTGTACATTGTACAAGGTATTTGTGGTTGTCGCTGCAGGGTGCGGCTGCTGGTGCACGCGCGCTCCGGCGCCTGCGTGGCGCTGAAGGCGGTGCGCGGCGCGGGGGGCGCGGCGGGCGCGGGGGGCGCGGCGGGCGCGGGGGGCGCGGCGGGCGCGGGGGGCGCGCGCGAGGCGGCGCTGCACCGCGTGCTGCGCCACCCGCACGTGCTGCGCTGCATGGGCGAGCGCCTCTACGCGGGCAGGCACTACCTGTTCCTGGAGTACGCGCAGGGCGGCGAACTCTTCGACCGCATCGGTCTCTTGCACTTTGACACTCCCTTCGCCGCGCTCGATCACTCTCGACGGCTGTCGATGTAACCGAGTAGTGTGCGGCCGCGCCGTGTACGAGCCCCGTGTGGTGGCAGAGCCGGACGCGGGCATGGCGCCGGCCGCGGCGCGGCGCTACTGGCGGCAGCTGCTGGCCGGCCTGCGCTACCTGCACTCGCGCGGCGTAGCGCACCGCGACATCAAGCCGGAGAACCTGCTGCTCGACGCGCACGACAACATCAAGATCTCCGACTTCGGCATGGCCACCGTGTTCAGGTGAGGCGGGGGAAGTGCGGTGACGTGTGGCGGCGTGTGGTAGCGTGTGGTAACGTGTGGTGACGTGTGGCGGCTGCAGGCAGGGCGCGCGCGAGCGGCTGCTGGGCAGCGTGTGCGGCACGCTGCCGTACGCGGCGCCCGAGGTGCTGGCGGCGACGCGCCGGCCGTACCGCGCGCCGCCCGCGGACGTGTGGTCGGCGGCCGTGGTGCTGCACGCCATGCTGCTCGGCGGTCAGTACGCCTCTATTCAAATATGATGATGAGATGAGAATATAAGATATTGTTTATTCAACATTTATTAGGAAATATATGGCACAGGGAAAAGAAGTTGATTTGCGCCGGGCCGTGTCTTTGGTATCCTAGCTG
Organism: Papilio protenor; assembly: GCA_029286645.1. Classification (NCBI taxonomy): domain Eukaryota; kingdom Metazoa; phylum Arthropoda; class Insecta; order Lepidoptera; family Papilionidae; genus Papilio; species Papilio protenor. The sequence continues at coordinate 20,316 of JAGSMZ010000061.1, read as the reverse complement.
TAGGCGTGCCAGCCCTAAAGTTACGGTACCGAAGTTACGGTCCACGCGCCCTCGCGCCCTCGCCGTGCCGTGTTCCCGCTTCACAGGAAAGACTATTGCGGAATTTTCGAAAACCATCGCCTGATGACCATGGAGGTAGGAAAGCGAGCGGCGTTCTCGCGGTGACGGCGGGCGCGGCGAGCCCCGCGGGGATTATTACTATTACTCTGCGTAATACGAACGTAGTGTTTTTGCTTTTTTTAATATTTTTTATACCAATACTTTTTTCCAAGATGGATTCCAGATTATATAAATGACATGTGGAACAGATCTAACATTATATATGAAATGTGTGATAACTAAAAATTCCTAGGCAATGTGTAAAATGGTGTTTCAAAGATTATATAATAAATAAAATAATTTAATAAAAAAATGAAACTGACTTCCAAAAAAAATACATGAAAGACAAAATATTCTAAACGTAGCAATACACCAAACAATTCTGTGAATTAGTTAGACCTCTCTTATTGTAGCCGTTATGTCTATATTGTCCAATCATTATTACTTTGATGTCGGTGTCAGGCGAGGTAGACAATGATATTTATAGGTGTAAAGCTTTCTACATTTATAATATAACAATTGGCATACACAATGAAATGTATAGTGACATTTAAGTCATGAATCTACCTTGATTGACACCGACAGAAAATACAAAAAAATTGAGTGCCTCCTTCTTATGAGAAGTCGGTCAAAAATACACAGAAACAAATAAAACATGTTAAAGACCGTCTTTCTCAATAATATTCAAAAATGGTTACATCTGTGTTAGACTGTAGAACTGCAGTAAGCCACTTCCTGAGCTCCTTTTTAATTGGAGCCGACTTAAAAGCATTATTTGTTATCTTAATACAGATGCGGGAGGCTGCCCTCTTTTTCACTACTTACTCCTCGTGATCATCGGCTTATAATATGTAATTACTTAAGTATTATAGTATTAAGTATTCATTATTTATAGAACTTCCTTGGGAACGCGCTTCCGAGTCGGAGCCGCGCTACGCCGCCTGGTGCGCGGCGGCGGGTTCGGCGGGCGCGGGGGGCGCGGGGGGCGCGGCGGGCGCGTGGCGCAGGCTGGGCGCGGGTGCGCGCGCGCTGCTGCGCCAGGCGCTGAGCCCGGAGCCCGCCGCGCGGCCCTCGCTGTCGCGGCTGCTGCTGCACCGCTGGACGAGCGCCGCGCTCGACGCGCACGACGCGCACGACGCGCACGACGCGCACGACGCGCACGACGCGCCTCACCTCGCCGGTAAGAGCAGTTGTATGTGTAGGATAGAGCGGCACCGAACGCGCCGACTTCGGCTGTTGGCCGACGATTGTACATGTCGGATTGAAAGCAGTATCATTTATATTCTTTGCAGCACACCTAACGGCCAACATTATTTATGTCAAATTTTCGCTATAACAAATGTTTTAAGTTGAAATTGAGCGATGTTGACTTTGGATATCGTGCCTTTTATGGCGAAATGTGTTTCGGCGGCGGCTCCGTGTCAGGTACTAGGTGACTCTGAGTGGCGACGGTCTCAGAGATGCCTCGTGCCTCAGCACGGCGCGGCACGGCGCGGCACGGCGCGGTACGACACGACACGACACGACACGACACGACACGACACGACACGGCGCAGCGCCAGCGCGGGCGGCGATTCGGTACTTTGGCGATTTAGCTCCATGACGTGTGCCAGTGCTCATAAAGCTAGATTACCAAAGCACCGCGTCGCGCGCAGACTCGCGGCCGCAATGAGGCGCGGTGAGTTCGATATATGGCTGCTCAATGTTATCGTTCTTCTACTATTGGTGTCTTCTAGCTGTAAGTCTGCTTGTAGGTATATCTTGTATTAAACACATCGAATTTGTTCGCTCCCGCGCCATTACGAAGTTTGGTTGTTTGTAGCGGAGGGCGGGGGGCGGCGCGCGTGGTGCTCGCAGCCGGGGGGCGCGGGGGGCGCGGGGGGCGCGGCGGGCGGCTGGGACGTGGCGCCCGCCGAGGCGGAGGTGCGCGCGCTGCTGAGCCTGTCGCAGCCGGCGCAGGCGGACGAGCTGCTGGTGTCGCCGGGGGGCGCGGGGGGCGCGGGGGGCGCGGGGGGCGCGGGGGGCGCGGGGGGCGCGGGGGGCGCGGGCGAGCTCTCGCAGCGCCAGGTGACCGCCATACTCCTTATATTGATAAACTAGCCCCTAATAAATTTATAATTCACTAGCTTTGCCCGCGACTTCGTCCGCGTGAAATTTGAAAGTTCAAACTTACGTTCGCCCTTTTTTTCAACCTATAACCAAAAGTATTAACTTAGTAGTAATCTTCGTAATAACAGAAATCTTGTAAGCTGATTTTTCGGTTACCCTTATTGTTTGTGTTCGCGATATCTTCTAAACTATTAGTCCAATTTAAATACTGTAAAGGACAATTTTATTCTACATTAAATTCTCCTGATAACAAACGCATTTATTTGGATAAGGATTAATATTGAAACCAATAAAAGAACGCCGCAAATAGCGTGCGGTTTTTAATTCATTTTGTAAACAAAAAAGTGGTTATTGTAAGAAAACCGTTAAAGATAGATATATGCTATCGCAGACTTTTCTGTAGAACTTTTTGAGATCTACATTTCTTTCATACATCATTTTTATATATCTCTAACGGTTTAGGCAGCGTAAGCCGAGAAAAGTTAAAGTTTAGTGAATTTTTAACGCCGGCGTCCAGAAACACGGTGTTTCTTAATAGTTCCTAAACATTAGTAATAATAAAATATAGCATATGTTACTCACAGATAAATTACCTTTCTGATGGTGAAAGAATTTTTAAAATCGGCCCAGTAGTTTTTGAGTTATTTCAATACATACAAAAATCCAAAAATACAAAGTTTTCCTCTTTATAATATTAGTATTGATTACAAAAAATGGCAACGTCGCAACTTTCGCTACAATAGTTGTGAAGTTTCATACAAAAGTTATTGTAATTGTAGTTATAAATGTATTAATAGCACGATGGCCGACGATGCAATGCGAGGCTTCATGGCATCAGCCATTTAAAATTTAAGAATTCATGTATCAAATTTGTTTTATGAGCGATTATCATTTATACTAATATTATAAAGACTATACAACACACACGCATCAGCTAACTAGCTGCTAGTGTGTCACCCAAAATAATAATAAAAAGAGGAAAGATTTGTATTTTTGTATGTATTGAAATAACTCAAAAACTACTGGGCCGATTTTATAAATTCTTTCACCGTTAGAAAGATAACTTATCTGTGAGTGACATGGGCTATATGTTTTAATTTTTTTTTAATTTCACGCGGACGAATTCGCGAACAACAGCTAGTCGCTAAATATAAATGAAATTCGTCTTGAAACATTGAAGCGTTAGTATTTAGTAATGCAGTCAGTTGGCTCCCTTAGCTGATAACTCGCAGGGGGTCCAATCGCCCGATTTATTAAATACTAGCTGTTCCCCTGCGTCTTCATCCGGATTAAATTATTTACTTCCTAAGTTCAATAGCGTGAAATTGTGTGGCCTAAACCGTGTTGAGATGTAAGACTTTTTATTAAAAAGAATTATTGAACTAATATAAAGTTTTGTTATATTAGTGTAGATTGTTTCGAATGTGTAATGTGTTGTGTGTCGCGGCCAGGGCGTGCTGCAGCGCCTCGTGCGCCGCATGACGCGCGTGTGGGTCGGCTGCGGCGAGCAGCGCGCGCTGTGCGAGCTGCAGGCGGCGCTGGCGGCGCGCGGCCACCGCTGGCGCGCGCTGCACCCGCGCCTGCTGGCCGTCGAGTGCGGCGGCGAGCTGCGCCTGCGCGTGTGGGCCGTGCGCGCCGCCCCCGCCGCCCCCGCCGCCCCCGCCGCCCCCGCCGCCCCCGCCGCCCCCGCCGCCGGCGAGCCGCGCGTCATGCTCGACTTCCGGCGGTCGCGCGGCTGCGGGCTGCAGTTCAAGCGCTGCTTCCTCGAGCTGCGCGCCGCGCTGCACGCGCTGGCCGTGCCGCCGCCCGCGCACGCGCTGCACCTGCCGCTCGACGCGCCGCTCGACGCACCGCTCGACGCACCGCTCGACGCACCGCTCGACGCCCGCGACGACGCGATGGATGAGACGTGACGTGTACAACTGCAATGTTACTTCACTGATCAATATTGTGTATAGTCATACTAAAAAAAAATTAAACTGCATTTTAGTTAAAAACCGTGATATGGTAATGGCGCTCTTGATGCCCGTCTATGTGAACTAGTCGCTCTGGCGAGCGCTCGCCAGTCGGCCAGTATGCCAGTCGCATATCACACGACAATTGGCTCTGCATTCTTGCTGTCCGATTGCCAGTCTTTGATTCCTATGATATTATTGGTATTTAAGTAATTACAAATGAGTACGAGCTGATTCTTTGTACTTAATATTCATATTTCAAAAGTCAGTTGAATTATAAACGGGACCAGTAAAAATAAACTATTTTGAAATAAAATTTGTGTTAGTTATCTTATTTTTACTATATTTATACTTACATGGGTCCAAACCTAACCTTACCTAAACCGTATACAGACTACGCTAAAACTCGAAAATAAAAAAGTTTACTTTCGGTTAAACGCTTTTCCTCGCATGATGCCTGGTGCACATTAAGCCAGTACATTTGGTCAGTCCAGTCCAGAGGACGTGGCAACGACTGTATTACGGTTGTTTCTTCACATTTTGTCAGTCTAATAACCTCGTAAAACAACCTTGGAGTCGTTAACGCTACAGTGACAATGAGTTCCAGATAACGGTTAATTCATATTTAATTACTTTATTTTATTAATAAATAACAAGACCTTCTTTATAAAGGTTTTTATTTTAAACTTTTTAGTATATAGTGCCACAAGGCTCTTGTGGCACCTTTTTGACATTGACAGTGTGGCGCCTCTGAGCATTTAGGGTTACCAGCAAGGTAATATGTCCGCATTAAAGGGAAATTCTTTCCTTTTGAAAACGGTAACGCAAATCGTAAAGGAAGTACTTGTACCTTACAATGTAACTAGGAAATGCCCCAGACTTCGTTTGTCGGTTAGAAGGCTCTATAGTTAAAGAATCTTTGTAGCAAACTTTTAGCAATGCACTCTCTTGAGACAGTTAGGGAAGGAATAGTCTTAACATAATAGAAATAGTGTTACTTAGCGCTCGTCTACAGAATAATAGAAATCTTAATGATTGTTGTTTATAATCAACGCACAGTACGACTATGTGGTATGGTTTGAACTGTGAGTTTTAAAATTATCAGATAATTAGTTTTTGATACATTACTGAGTACACACAGTAATTTCCTTATTACGTAAGTAAATATGAAATTTATGTCAAGAAGGCCATATTTCCAGGTGCAGAAAACACGTTAAAATAAAGGGTCGGTCACTGTAATTTGAAATAGGAAATAAAACAACTTTCAGCAAAATATTTTTAAGTCAATTAGTATATAAGATTTTTTTTTTAAATTACAAATCTAAAAATATGCGTCGCCTTGAGAGGTAGGGAATTTCTTGATTAACTAATGGTAATAAATTCTGATTGCAACAGACACAAGATGATTCACATTTTCAAATGTAATTACTGGACCCCCTTACTTCTCAGCGATAAAAATATCTCCCACTTAAAAAAAAACTCTTGCACTACTTTTAAACACTTTCATCTCTTTATTTCATGGAATAACATTAAAAAGCCACACCTATGCGTAAAGTAATGACGCGAAGTGAACTGACAAGCTATGTCACTATTACCCTGACATTAAATGTCACTTCTCATTGCCGGGTGCCAAAAGAAGCTTGTACCACTATATTATAAATTCGAGATTTTTTTCCCTAACATTTTTTTTCGATTTGCATATTCATGCTAACCAAAATACTCTTCAAGAAGAATTAAACGAGTCCAAACTCGATGGATTAGAGTCGTTAATTACGGAGTTCCTATGACCGCTTTCCAGCTGCATTATCAAAGCGTATTTACCATATAGTACCAAAGTACTCGACGAAGCGAATCAAACGAGTCCAAACCTCCAAATAAGCAACGTGTGGTCCCTGTTCAGTTGTTGCGTCAGTTTGTCAGTTTCGGCCAGTCATCCGACAGTTGGCTCACTGGTGCCAGTTAGCGTTCACACTGTGCCAGTCGACGGACAGTCCAGGCATTGCTGATCACGCTAACTCCAACTGTATTTGCTGTACTGTACTGCATCGGGCTAACACTGGCTGTTCCCTCGACTTCGCGTGAGTTATAAAACAAACATTGAGGACAGCTCCTAGAGCTGCCAGACGACACTTACATTCTCAAACTTAATTGTTATACTATTAGAGAGTACTCGTTTGTGCTGTAACCGAATGGCCATTAGTTATCCTGTCCAATTGGGTAGTTTCGCGCTACACGTGCGGAATTCGGAATAAAATACGCCTAAGTTCACTTATTTACACAAAGCTGTATTGAAGGATATTGTAAGAACTAAGAATGACTGAATAAATAATGCCAGATAACGTCAACCACGCTGGCCCACTGCACGTTGGTTGACTTCACACATAACTTTGAATTTGTTTGCCGATTGTCGTATGTACTTTTGCACATTGGTACAATAAGTATTGTAGTACTGATGGGGTGGTGGTTGAACTTGAAGATTTATATAATTGAATAATTGTCTATACTAATATTAAAAAGAGGAAAACTTTTCTAGTTTGATTGTAATGAAATAACTCAAAAGCACTGGGCCGATTTTAAAAATTCTTTCACCGTTAGAAAGGTAATTTATGTGTGAGCAACATATTTTTTCAAGCAAGCAATCACGATGTTTTCCTTCACCGTAAGAATGTCAGGTAAATTATGCACATATGGTATTAGAAAGTCACATTGGTACATGGCGGGATTCGAACGCAGGACCTGTAGATTACAAGTCAAGTGCTTAAACCACTGAGCCACCGACGCTAAAGACTGAAAAGACTGACCTTTACTAATTTGAGTTGCTTGATTTTTATGTTAATGCATATAGCATAATTCGCAGGGGTCTATAAAAATAGCCCCCGCATTATTACTAGCGATCCAAAGTTTTGTTTTGGCTTTAAAAATGGAATTTCTTTGTTGCAACCATGTTGTTACACTATAATTTATTAAAAAAATCTGCAGAATAAAAGAACAACTCCTCAAAGCCGTCGATCAGTATGTTAATAATCACCCTGATGGTCTAGATTTGTATTTCTTAGTTTTAGTAGGGTTTAATAAAATAACTAGTTGACATTTATAAAACACAAATTAAAAGTATTATAACAAAAAATCAAAATACCAACTACAGATGGACCGACCAGTTTTGTTTCAATCTCTGATTGAACTGACTGAACCTCTGCCTTACAAACCAGTCCGCTGCGTCATCGCTCTAAGTCGAGCGATCATCTTAATGACTCGCCATTGGGGACATGATGTAATTAGTTGAACCGCTTGCGGGACGCGGCGTGCGCCTGCCCTTGCACACAAACAGGATAAAGAATAGGTGTATGAGTAGAACGTCGACGTAATTGTTTAGCTTGTACGTTGGACGGCGCGGGCCGCGAGTCGGAGCCGCCTGGAGGAGCGGTCGGCCAAGTCGTGGCCCTCAGCATTTCCGTAGCGCGGCGCGCGCGGCGGTGCGCAGTCGCCGGGCGGCGCGGTGCTCTGCCAATCGCCGCAGTCGCGTCGCTCGTTCCGGTCGCGAAGCGCGCTTTGTGGGCATGGCACTGGGCCGTGGAGCTGTGGCGAGCGCCGCGTTGCTGGTGGCCGCGGCCGGCTCGCTCCTGCCGCTGGAGATGGAGCGGCTACGCGCGACAGTCGGCGGCTACGCCGTTATGAACTGCCATCTCGACTTTCCGTTCGGCAATGAGATACCTTACCATCTCCAATGGGATAAAGACGTAAGTCTTGAGACTATTACGTATCCATCAACTCGACGGTTTATTTTGCTTGTGGCTTGTCATCTCCTACATATTGTCAATTTTCATATTTTGTATCCTACGACACAAGTATAACTAACTCTACTCAAGTACAATTTTTTCTCCGAGGAGGATAAATTTTCAAAAAGCATCTCGATTTATGCCTGTTATTAACAATCTATAATCCAACTGCTGTCTTCTCTCGGGTCACACGCATGTTATGTGATACGATGATTGGCTCCCAATGACCCTCCTCACGATCAACAAAAGAGTAATTTTATAAGGCAAAATACAGCGGCACCATATTACAGAGCAACGCGCACGTGCGCCTTGCGGCCGCGTGCGAGTCTCGTCGGGGCCGCGTGCTTGGCGCGACGAGACCGCGTTGATATGTGTTTTTTACACACGGCATTCGCGGCACTGAAGACACTTCGTAATGCATCTCTCGATAACTAGAACTATTGCACTCCAACAATAAGGATCTGCAATCTATGCTTTTAGGTTTATTTATTTTTTACTTTATTTAATTCGGCGTCTTCGTGTAAATTAGTATTAATAGTAGTATAGTATTCTATTACCTGAGGTATAGAGTATTGAACGAATGTATGTATAGTCGCGGAAATCCGCGGTGTTTCACTTACAGAGTAATTGCCTTATTCCTTGCAATGAGACAAACCTTACAAATAACCAATAAGATACAGTAAATTGCGCAAACGACAGGATAATATAAAGCATTTAGCTGCGTATCACATTACATTGACCGACTTTTATTTATTTTCTTTGGTACAGATACATTTAAAAGACTACACCGTATTGGTTATTCGAGATAGTAGGAGGGCGGAGGGGGGGGGGGTATTAACTTTCAAAAGCTTCTACTTGACTGCATACACCGGAGAGCGACACGAAACGTGAACGACCGAGCACTTACCCATCCGCTAGATCACCTGGCTTTGCGGAGGGACGTCAGTTCGCACAGCCGCGTTGTGAAACGTTTTGTCCTCGGCGGTATTTCCAAACAAATACGACTTAGGGTCCTTCAAGAAGCGACCCTATCATTTCCTCAAAGGCCGCCAAAGCAACAACCGATTTGAATTTCGTTAGCAAATTAAAGTTATATGTAAATTAGTGTTTTAAAAAAATATTTATTCAAATTGATTTAGGTGATTTTATATTGAAATATAAATATACGTCTATTATTTATTTAAGCAATCCTATTAAATGGACCACAATTTATACAAGGAGCGAGGCACTTTGAATTATGATGTATGGTAATTGTTCCCGTCGTCAGCTCAATGGGTACAAAATGTCCGAGCGACTGTAATTTTTAAGTTGGAATACCGCCCGATGCCACCACTGTACATACTTAGTGTGTACAAGTGGACCGCGAGAGAGCGCTGCTCGTGGCGGCTCGCGGCTGGCGGCGCTCCAGATCCTTAATCATGTTAATTTGGTGCGCGTGGGCCGCGAGGACTGTGTCGTCTCCCGCCTGCGTGCCCGCGTGCCCGCGTGCCCGCGTGCCCACGCCGACTGCGCTGTGCACCTGTTACAAAAATATAAAACCATTTACCACGACAAAAAAGTCCAATTTAAATAAATCTATATAGTTAATAGAATTAAAGCGTCCGTATGTTATGTGACTGTATGTATTATATACAGTTTATATTTTGAGTTAGAAAACAATGCAAACAATGGACAGTCACACTTCCATACATCTCTTTTCCCGCCAAATCCATTTCAAGTTAGCATTGTATTGTAAATAGTTGGGAATTCATTACTTTAACATTAAATATATTTACATTAAAATAATTCTTTTAAAAATACCATTTGACAAATTCTGTCAAAGTACGACACTATTACCCTGATGTTCAATTTACATTTCTTAGTTAACAAAATTGCCGGGTAACAAAACATCTATGCACCTCTATATTTTATTATAATACTAGCTGTTGCCCGCGACTTCGTCCGCGTGGTATTAGAAAACATACGAACTATATAAATAACAAAAAGCTACGTATCCCTCGAGAACCGGACATTTCTCGGGGATGAACCTCATCCCATGTGTACTCCAGACTTTGTTTGATATCTGTGCCAATTTTCAATAAGATATCTTGAACCGTTGCAGAATGATCGAATAAACATTAAAAAACCAATATAATGAATCCCACGGGAACTGTAACTATTCCCGGGATAAAAAGTAGCCTATGTGTTCTTCCAGACTATGCTCTAAACCTGTGACAAATTTCATGGAGATCCGTTCAGCCTTTTAGCCTATAAACGCTAAAAGACATCCATCCATCCATCCATCTAAACTTTCGCATTTATAATATTAGTAAGATAGTAAGATAATATAAGTAAGATATGATATATGATGTATTATCTACTAGCTTTCGCTCGCCATTCCGTCCGCGTGGAATTAAAAAAAGCAAACGTAAGTACTCTATGTGTTCTTCCAGACTATCCTCATCTACATCTATGCCAAATTTCATTGAGATCCGTTCGACAGTTTAGACTACAAACTTTAAGAAACATCCATCCATCTAAACTTTCGCATTTATAATAGCATGATTTTAAGCTATCTGAGCCTCTATCAGCCACTGGTGGGAAAGGCATTAGATTAGTGAGAGGACTACAAAGAGGTATAGGTGTACATATTACATATGGGTACAAGAATCATATGGTACCTGGCAAATGTGAATTAAAAATGGAAATTGACTGTAATAGTAATAACAAATAACGTAATCTTTGATCATCTTTGATATCATTTGTCTGTTCGCTTCGTCGCATTACTTTTCATGTTTTGTGTGATTTTGAAACACGATGAAAGTGTTTAAAAGTAGTGTAAGAGGTTGTTGTGAAAGTGAGAGATTTTTTCGTAAATTTTAAGCAAAATCCGCCCTGCATTTGCAGCTCCGTTATTTTTGAGTCGTAGCGCAGCGCAGTAGATGTGCGCGAGCAGTGCAGTGCCGTGACGGTGCTGCGGGCCTGGTGCGTTGCAGGGCGAGACGATCCTGTCGTGGTTGAGCGGAGAGGGCGCCGCGCGCGTGGCCGACCGCTGGGGCGGGCGGGTGCGGCGCGTGGGCGCGGCCGGCGCGCCCGCTGGGCTCGGCCGCGGCTCCATCAACGTGAGCGCCGTGCGTGAGACCGACGCCGGCCTGTACCGCTGCCTCGTGCTCTTTCCCAACCGCTCGCCTCCGGCGCGCAACAACGGCACCTTCTACTATCTCGAGGTGGACGGTTCGTGTGCCCATAAATACATACAAGTTTGTAAACTATCTAAATCTTACCTGCGAGAGTTCTGGCCTGACCAAAACTGACCAACACAAAGCGTGGCCTGACAGTATTCTAATCTAACCATAGGTATTTAATTAAACTATTTAATTAAACTAATTAACTATTTCGATTTTTGTAACTTCGAAAGCCATGTAACGAATTTAACAACTGGTTTCACCATCACGTAGTTAATTTATTTCGCGTTGTTCTTAGATTGTAGTAATATAATAATTTTATTTACTTTGAAGGAGGGAACTTAATTGTGACCCCACCGATGAACACGAGTGTGGTGGAGGGCGAGCCCGCCGAGCTGGAGTGCGCGCCCCGGGCTGCGGGCGCGGCCGTGCAGTGGTGGCGTGTGGGCGGCGGCGACGCGCTCGCGGCCGCGCCCAACGGCAGCCTGGTGCTGCGCCGCGCCGCCGCCGCAGACCTGGGCGAGTACGAGTGCCGCGTGCGCACGCCCGACGGCCAGTTGCAGACCGCCAGCGCATTCCTCGACGTGCACTGTGAGCGCAACCCCGACCTATAGGGGCGAAGGACAAAAGAACTGTTGGCTCTCCCGCTGTTAAGTGACCTCCGGCAACGCCTGCTTCCCCGCCCTTGGCCCCCGGTCGTCTATGGTTCTACCCGACCGTACTCAGTGGTCTGGGCCGCCAGTCCGTCCAGCAGGCTGGATGCGAAATAGAACATAGAGGAACTTTCTATTGGCTATATTCTCTATTTTACTTTCATCTTTCAAATACTATTGACTATTGTCTTGTTGCAGATAAAGCGAAAGTGGTGTATTCACCTAAAGAGAGATATTTATCCGCGGGCAAGGCAGCGAGCCTCGACTGCCACTTCAGCGCCAACCCGCCGCTTACCAACCTGCGCTGGGAGAAGGACGGCTTCCTCTTCGACCCCTACAATGTACCTGGCGTTTTCTACAGCATGAACGGCAGTTTATTGTTTAATCGGGTAAGTTGATAACCTTATTAGCATCGCTCGCAGCGAAACCGACACGACTTACTGACAGTTAGCTAGTGAGCAGCTCGCCGCCGCCGTCGCTCGGTGCACGCGCACTCCCTCAAATTATATTAAAAATTGTACTTGATAATTTTGCTTCTGGAACATCAATTTTAGTAAAAACACTTTTGTGCCGAGATCAATAAAAGATGACCAGAACCAATAAACCACATCTGTACCTTTATTGTACCCTGGGCTCTTACTGTTACCGATATCTCTTTTATTTATTTTTTTTCATTCGTAAAGCTAGCGCTTGACCATTGTTGATTCGAAATCAACGATGCAATCTTGTAAACGTACAAACGCCACATTTTATACGTTGTGAACTTTAACACTCATATTAACGTCGGTCATTCATTGTGATGCGTACTTCAGTAGTGTGTACTAAGGGCGTCGCAGCCGTTGATTGCAGCTGGCGACGCCCATGCTGTGTACAGTACTGCGAAGCTATAGTAAGCGTGTGACGCGGCTGGATTCGGTTCACAGCCCACACACAACAGCACAATGTTACATTATTATTTGTGTGAAACATGCAGCAGTCGCTCGCTCTTCGTCAGCGTCTAATTTGCAAATGGCCTAAGTTACTAATTCATACATAGCCTTCCTTCAAGTAAAACTCCCGTCAAAATGAGCCCAACTATTTTTATACCTATAATCTCCCTCCTCCCTCAAATCCACTTCGCCTTTCCATCCACTCCTTACAAGAAAATGGTAGGAAGGGAATGGTAATTTATCTGAGAGTAACATAGGCTATACTTTATTATAACTAATGTTTAGGAACCATTAACAAACAGCGTATTTCTTGACCCCAGCGTTAAAAATTCATTAAAGTTTACGTTTTTTCGCCTCACGCAAGCGAAACCGTTAGAGGTATATAAAATGATATACATAAAAGAATTGTAGAGCTGAAAAAGTTATGCAGAAAAGTCCGCGATATCATGCAGATATCTGTCAGAGTTTGTATTATTCGCATCGACAACATCATTCACCACACTCCTCCACGTCAGGAGTCTTTCTTTGAAATGGAGATGTCGCCTCGACCCCGCTTGAGGAGCGCCCTCTGTTATATATGGTCGTTACGTAAATATCAATTTACAACTCTTTATAATTTTATCAAATCTATCTTTTAACAAAACAATGTAAAATCAAATAAAACAAGATTAGGAAATCCAAAAGTAATTAGAATGTAAACAAAGAATATAATTTTCTCAGACATAATCAACTTTTAACGGTTTATCTAAGCTTTCCTTTTGTTGATAAAACAAACTGTAAGATTAACCATAACATGTGTTTGGGGGGGAAGTGTTTTGAAATTGTTTTTTTAGTCAGATGGTTTGGTGGAGCGGCGCGAAGGCGTGAAGTTTTCTCAGCAAGCTTCCCGCATTTAGCGTATAAACAACCGACAAAAACATAACATCACCCACTAAATTCTTGAACCAGCAGACTCTAAAATTGTAGGCGAATTTTGTATATTTATGGTCTGTCCCACCAAGATGTGAATTGCCTGATAACAACCCAACGTGTAAAATATGTGATGGACATATTGGATGTTACTTTATCTGACAGTGACGTCATTTTTAAACTATGTGAGCCTCTATCAACCAGTGGTGGGGCAGTCCCTAAATGATTTTTTTTTGTTTCTGGCTATCATCGTTCTTTTCATTCGAATATTTTTTTACGTTATTCGATACATCAATCACAGCGACAGATGATTGGTCTTGTAGATAATATAATGGTTGTTGCGCGAGTTTCGGCCTGACGACACAGGGCCGTGTGTAGACGTCGGGACGCATATTCGCCACGTAGGTATCTCGCTGCAGGTGGACGAGTCGCATGAGGGAGTGTACTCGTGCACGCCGTACAACGTGCTCGGCACGGAGGGCGCGTCGGGCGGCGTGCGCGTGCGCGTGCTGCGTGCGCCGCGGCTCAGCGCGCGCCCGCAGCCGCTGTACGTGGCGCGGCTCGGCGACACGCTCACGCTGCCGTGCGCAGCCGCCGCGCCGCCGCACCGCGCCGCGCCCGCACCCTCTCTCCGCTGGACCCGGGTACATCACTTTATTCCAAACACTTAACTTCCTCCCAGGCGATCCTGCTTCTTGTGCAAATATTTCAACAAATTTGCCTAAATGTTGAGTTACTTTTTACAGCTATAATTGTACAAGTTGGTAAATCTTAGAATATACCAGAGTTGACGCTCTCATGTCAGTTCAGCAATATCGAACGTCAAGTGTGGCGGTTTCCAGAAAGACGGTAGGCAGCTCCCGGAAGGGCGGCACTCGCTGCGGGACGGCAACCTGACCATCAGCGCGCTGGGCGAGGAGGACCGCGGCGTGTACGTGTGCACGGCCAGCAACGAGGCCGCCGACGTCGCGGCCGAGAGCGAGCTGCTCATCGAGAACGTGCCGCCGCGCGCGCCCTACAACCTGACGGCGCTCCCCGCCGCAAGCGCCATTCACCTCTCCTGGGTGCCCGGTGAGCGCACACGCCTCTTACCCTAAATTATTATTTAACGGCCGACGGATTGCCAGGAAGTAAATACGAATGATTGATTGATTGTAATTAAATAATAGGGGTTTACCTATGAAATTGCCGTTCTGCAGAACTGGCCATTTTAAATCAAAATAATTTTTGTTTGGCTAAGAAATCTAATTTAAAATAAATTTTATTTTATAAACATGGAATTCTTTTACAAAAGTAGTCATTTGTTAATGATTAGTGTTATATTCTCATCGCATTTTAATCTTTTTCGTCAGCATAGATACGTTAAAAATTCGCGTAATTATGGAATATGAGTACCGTCGTGGCAGCAACGCGGCACAAGCGACACGCAACATCAACGACGTTTACGGAGCTAACACTACAAACTCACGCACCACCTGTCACTGGTTTGCTCGCTTCTCTTCTGGAAATATCGGCCTGAAAAAAGAACCTCGCGGTCCCTTGAAGGCTTTGGTCGACAATGACGACTCAAAGGCGATTGTGGAAGCTGATGATACACAATCTACAGCTGAATTAGCAGCAGCTTTCGACGTTAGCGTCAAAACAAAATTGGTCCATTTGCGTCAAATTGGCAAGGTAAAAAAGCTTGATAAATCGGTGTCCTACAAACTCAAAGATCGCCAGCGCGAAGTGCGCGTCGTGACGTGCCTTGCACTGCTCAAGAGACACACAAATGAAGGAATTTTGAACCGCATTATTACCTGCGATGAAAAATAGATTCTGTTTGATACCGCAAGCGCTCAGCAAGTTGGTTGGATCCTGGTTCAGGACCTAAACAATACCCTAAACGAAAACTTACCCCTAGAAAACTGATGGTTACTATTTGGTGGTCTAGCGCCGGTGTGATTCATCACAGCTTCTTACCAAACGGGGTGAGCATTGCTGCAGATGTGTACTGTACCGTATTGAACACAATGATGGAGAAGCTGGCACATCTCCAACCAGCATTCGTCTTCGTTGCTCCTGCAGGACAACGCGCGACCTCATACTGCACAGCAGACGGTCTTCAAGTAGCAAGAACTGGGGTTGGAAGCTCCCCGTCATATGTCCTACTCACCAGACTACTACTTTTTCCAGAATTTGTATAACTTCTAGATGGGAAAAAATTCAATACCCGAGAGGCAGCACAAAATGCCTTTAAAGAATTTGTTGCATCCCGTCCAGCTGATTTATTTAAGAAAAGCATCAATAAACTGCCACTGCGTTGCCAAAGATGCATTGATTGCATGGGTGATTACTTCGATTAATACAAATAAGAAGTACATACAAAAATTCGTTTATTTATTTTTTTTTTTTTCATAAAACGGCAATCTCCTAGGTAAAGATATTATCATATAATATTACGATAGTTTCGTCTACGTGTTATGTTCGTATGGTACAGTATAGTACGGGCTGGTTGTGGGTGTGTCTGTGCGGCAGGCGGCGGCGGCGCGGACGTGGAGTACACGGTGTGGTACCGCGAGCGCGGCGCGGTGGGCACGGGGGGTGCGGCGGGCGCGGCGGGCGCGGCGGGCGCGGCGGGCACGGCGGGCGCGGGGGGCGGCGAGTGGCGCACCATGCGGCTGCTGTCGCGCGGCGTCGCCGAGGCCACGCTGCTGGGGCTGCGCGCCGCCGCCGACTACGAGCTGCGCGTGCTGGCGCAGGATCACTTGGGCGATGGCCTTTTCAGCAAACCTCTTTTCGTTCGAACGCTTGGTGCTTAATTATTTTTATTACTTTTCCTTTTTTTTTCATGCAATAATATAATGTAACTGTACTTAGGTAAATATATAATATTGTTGTGCAGTTGTTTCGTAACGAATGGACTTGCTCGCAGGCGTATCGCGCTTACCTTGGAACTCCTGTAGATATTTCACTTCCTTCGGCTGAAAAACTAGTTTCTGACACTACTTTTTTCTATGACATTAGCTATTCTATAGTCCTATTGTAATAGATCCAGAGATAAGTGAAGACCTCGGCACGGCGTCAGCTGCAGTGATCACCGAGAGCGACGGGACAGGGAGCGGCGACGCGGGCGGGACCGAGGGTGGAGACGAGGGCGGCGATGAGATGGAGGTGACCGTGAGGCTGATCGAGGAGGGTGCGTTGGTGCGCTGGAGCCGCGCGCCGCATGACGACAGCCGCTGCTCCGTGCGCTGGTACCGCGGGGAGGCGCGCGGCCCGCTCGCCGCCGCGCACACCCACCACGACTACCTGCTCGGTGAGATAAAATATAATGCCACAAGCTATTTAATCTCAATTCTATCGTATTTGTTTGATAAAGCAATTGCTTAAATAAACACCCGTCGATTAATGGACAACAACCCCTTACTCGGTGAGTCGCGATACGAGTGTAAGATGTTATGCGTGGTTCACACTTGGACAGTCGCAACTGTCCAACTGTACTGGCCAAGCGTGTACCGCGTATTATACTTAACGTTACAGTGAGTGAAGTGGAAGAGGGCGCGGAGTACGTGGCGCGAGTGTGGTGCGAGAGCGGCGCGCGCGGTGGCGCGGCGCTGCGCGTGCCGCAGTACGCGCGGCTGCGCGGCGTGGCGGCGGCCGCGGCGGCGGCGGCGCTGCTGCTGGCGGCCGCGGCGGGCGCGCTGTGGGCCGCGCGCCGCCGCCTGCGCCGGGCCCCCTGCGCCCCCCACACCCCCTGCGCCTCGCACGCCCACCACGCCCGCCGCGACAAGCGCTGACCGCCGCCGCCGCGTCCGCCTCCTAAACTTTCACTTTTTGATTTTATTATGTAGCAAGACCAGCTTGTACACGTTGAAAATGAAAAACGTTCATCTTTGATCTTTAGAGGAAGACGTAAAAGTAAAGACGACAGCGTAGTTAGTTATTCTATGCTAGCTATCTTAACTCAAACACGACGCTGTCGAACCCGAAGCCCGGACATTTATATGCAAACCCGGAAAGGTGTGCACACTGTGCACACTGACACACTGTGCTCACTGTGCACACAGTGTACACAGCCGTGGCAACACATCATGTTCGCGAACATTTCATGCATGTAAGACTATTTAGATTTAGACTGACTTAACCAACTCAATATTCGCTAATAATGTTGATTGAGTTCTTGATGAGCGTTGTAATTAGCGGTACCTCTATGTGGATAACTGTTAAAAGGTTTCTTTTTATATGATACATAAAAGATATACTATTTGTTTTTAGTTATTTCCGTTAAAAAATGCTGAAAATATCATCCATCACCATTTACTTATGATTTAACATACATATGGAGTGTGGTTTATATTCAAAATTGCATTTTAATGTAAAAATAAATGAAAAACAACAATTTCAATTATGTTTTATTTAACAATTAAAGTTTTAATGAAAAAGTAAAAAATTGTCCTTTTTTTTAGACTACGAAAAATTTAATTTTCTTATTATTTGTATGAAAGTTACACGAGATTGACGCTCTCGACTATTCCGAATCGTTCTTTTTACATGAAAAACAAACGAAAGGCGAAAATCTTTTTTTTGTTTTATTCTACAGGCATGGGCGTAGTTTTTGAAAAATCCTTGTAGGAAATAAGTTGGTGTAAAAAAATTACAGCTTTTCAAAGTTGGAGTAAAAAATTTTATTTTAAGAAAATTTTCAACAATATTTTTTTTTAAATTTGTACTTTAGTGAGTTATTCTAAGAAACGGGATAAGGGTAAGAAAGCCTCATTATTAGTCTTGTTCAAGAAAGAAATGACCACTGTAAACACATTATTTTGGACATCCAGGCAAATTTTAGTCCTTTTTACAAAAAATTAAATAACTTTAAAACTATAGAAAATCGGGCAACATACTTTTATTTTTATTTTTATATAACACTAGCTGTTCGCGTGCGGATTCATCCGCGTGAAATTATAAAAACTTTATTTTATTGTTTACATTTATCAAATTATCAATAGCAAATGTCAAAATGACATGACATGACATGACATGATATGACAAACCATTGCAATCTTACTTCCTTGATGTTGGCAGCAACTTATGGTCTCTTTCTCACATTAGGGTTTTTATTCAAAATATTTACCGCCTAAGTTTAATCGCGTAAAATATATAACCTAAAGCCTGACGTAAGTGTAGGGCTTTTTATTAAAAAAAGGATTATTCAAAAATATGCTGTAATCGTTAACATCTTAGGCAACAAAGAAGTGTGTGTTTACGCTTTATTATAATAGTATAGATATAGATAGTATAGATAAGGTGGCAAACGAGCAAGCGGCCACCAAAATCCGCCAAAATGGCGAAGCGACCGCTGCCCATAGACATTTGCAATAGCGGATGCGTTGCCTACCCTTGATCGACGGAGGAGGAGACGCACATAAAGAGGATATTTTCCCTTCCTATGCGTCTCCTGCACCTTAAAATCCACATACCCTTCCCATCCTAGGGAAAAGGAACTAAAATTGGGTCTCCGGCACCAAACTCATCAGACGAAACGCGGAAAAGCGGAAAAATTCACTATTAGAAAGTAAGATAGGTTATATTTGATTATTACTAATTGTACTGTATGCTTAGGACGTCCGCTCCCGTCGGTGACTCGGATACGACTGACTTGCTGGCATGACACCATGACACAAGTAAACAATATGGCCATACACTACATATGTCCCTTTTTCTATAAAAGAACAGTTATAACATATTTTATAGTTTCCCGTTGTGAAACAATTTAGGTACTCGTATAAAGTATATAAGTACCATTGGCATTTTCCCATGTGTTTTGCATTCATACTTATTAAAATATAACAGTCCTTTTCCTATAGTCAGGCGAATCACATACCTTCGCCAGTCCCGATATATACGACCTTACCTGCAGCGTCAACAGTCTAGCCTCTCACTGATTGTCCATGTACCGTATCCCTTCCTCGTTTTTTTTTTTTTAGGTTGTAGGTAGGTAGGTAGGTAGGTAGGTTTTTTTTTTGACTCCTCACTTTCTTCCACCGGGAGGGATCGCTTTCGGTATACTATCCCTCACGGTGTTTTAAGATGTACATGATTCAGACATGAGAGTAAATATAGAAATCAAATAAGAACTAATATTAAGTATCACTAGAAGTAGAATATGGTTTTAACAAGATACACATGTTACAACCTTGAGAATTAATTAAGACAATTACCAAGAGTAATAGTGAGTTATTACTAAAAGTAGAATATAGTATTAACAAATAAATATGTTACAATAATGAGTATTAGCAAAGATTATAATTAAGATCTAATATTGAGTTATGACTTAAAGTAGAATATAGTTTTATCAAAATAAACATGTTACAATATTAACAATTACAGTACAGTATTACTATATTAACAAAGATTATAATTAAGAAGTATTATTGAGCTATTACTAGTTTTTTTTTTTTTTTTTTTTTTTTTTTTTTTTTAATATTTTAATACACATTAATATACATAGATTAAGATTAAATAGTAGGGTAAGTTTAGATTACAATATTACTAAGTTGAAATTAAAAACTAAATTACTTATTGATGTTTTTAAGACTATTTACAATTTTATTAAGGTGGGTTTTAAAAGTTTCTACACACATATCATTGGTTATTACATTATTGATTAAATATGGAGCGATATTAACTGATTGGCAAATTTGTTCATGGCAGTATCTAGTGTTATGGAAAAAAGGGCACTC